>VDFB02271358.1:341163468-341393468 GCA_007258455.2 Sequoia sempervirens | reverse complement strand
ACATTTTGAACCAAGAAATATTATAATTCGGTTAAGAACATTATTATGACTAAACCTTAAGCATAAAATATAGTATCATAGACCAATCCCATGATTATACCTTCGTAAAAAATAAAATAAATTGCTTTGAAATAATAAGTGAGCAAGATTCTTTTGAATTGTAGCTAATAAATAAAAAAATAGATATTTTTATTCTTGTTAGAGTTAGTATAAATGATAACACTTATTAGGATCTTTTGGAATTAGGACAAGTGAAAAAGTGAGGCTTTCTAATGCCTATCTAGTTTATTAGAATTGAGGAATATTTGGCAACCATTATCTCACTAACTGCAATCCTGTCAACTAATAAATGAAGCAGTGATGATCTTTATTTGCTTCTTGAAGTCCTCTTCCTCAAGTTTTCTTGAAGTTAAAATTTATGGGGTTATTAGAGGTAATATTAGTTTGGCCATGTGTGGGTTTTGGTGCACTCTTCGTTAAGACCTTTTAAGTGGATATTTTTGGGATCTAATTCAAATAATGAAGTGAAAGAAGAGGTTGTGTTTGAGAGCCTAAAGTTGGCATCTTCCTTGGGTTGTAAGAAAATAATTATAGAATAGAATGTTTGGGTATTTATCTATACATTTCCTAAGGGGTATTTAAAGGCTTAGAAGCTTAATTCAATTCTTATATAAGATTACGAGTAAGAAATTTGAAGAAATATTTTTTTGCATAATTTATAACAATTGTGTAGTAGATTATCTACATAATGTTTCTTTTTATTAGCTACCATTATTTGCAAATGAATCTTCTTCCAATTATCATCTTTTTATAACAATTGTGTAGTAGCTTAAGTCAACAATCACTTGAATCAATAAAACATTTAATCTAACTCTACTACAATGAATCTTCTTCTATTTGAAAATGTGTGTCCTCTCATTTGTTACTCCACCCTCCGAAACCTTCTTCCAATTATCATCTAATGGTGTTAAAGGTAGCCTTGGGATTTTGGATTAATTTTGTACATCAATTGAGGCATTATTTGTGTAATTCCTATGTACTGCACTAAATGCCCCTTGCTATTAATTTGTGCAAGTTGAGATAGACAAGAATTGAAGTGTGTGATTTTTCATTCAAGGAAACTTTTTCTACTCATTTTCCAATTACATTTTAATATAGTTTTTGTAAGTTGGTATCTTTTGAAAAACTTATATGATACTTCATGTACCTTGCTCTCTATAGTCTCTATAGTCATATCTATAGTCAGGTTATCCTTGATTGAAGACTAATTTTTTTCATCTATTATGTAGCTACACTAATTTTTTTTAAGGAGATTCATACGAAGTTGGGCTAAACAATATATGTCTATTTCAAACTAGAGTGTTGATCTTGGAGGATTTCATTGACAATATGGGAGGTATAGTTCCATAAATATAAATTAAAGATAGGATGTTGAGTAGGATTTTTTGATGCAGAGCAGGGAGGAAAACCTTCAACCAATCACAATTTGATTAGTTTCAAACAATTCTTCAATCCACAAACCTAACTAGGTCGATCTCTCACACAACCTCTCAACTTCCCTTGTAGGTCTGCAAACCTAGTTTCTTGAACATATCTTGCAAAATACTTTTCAAACCCACAAACCATTTATCATTTTAGACACCCATTATTGCATTTTAAAACATACCTCAAAATATCTCTAGGTTCCTTTGGAACATGTTCTCCAAACTACTGCTGCTACACTGCCCCCAAGGCCAATTAGGCCACTTTTACAAAGAATCTCCAACCCAATCAATCTCTCAACCCAAAAACTCTATTGTAGGTTCACAAATAGGTTAAAAATACTTAAAATCCACAATTTTTATTAAGGGAAATGCTCTCAAAGACAAAAAAACCATAAAACCATCATTTAAGCCATTTTCAAGAGGGTTTATTGGAATTCAATACTCCAGGACTCCAACAACTTTTCCAACGCCTCAAACACACCTAATAAGTGTAGAACCCCAATCCTATACATGCAAAATCATAGCAAACAAACACAATATTAGATCAAATGCAAGTGAGAATCAAGATTCCCCATGAAATTCATTTGCAAAGCTCAAATAGGAAAGAAAATGAAGAAAATGAACCAAGAAAGAAATGAAATCCCATTTTAAGATGAAAACTCTCAATCCCATGGGGAAGTTGGTGCCAATTTGATGTGGAAATTGGCCCTTTCCCAATTCCTATACAAGCTTGTGATGATTTGATGAGGATTGATCCACTTGATGATTGATTCAATTGGGCTCCATGAAGAAATTTGCAATAACCTAGCTATAAACTTGATAAAATGGATGAAAATGGATATGCTTGAGGACAAAATTGAGTATAGTAGACTTGCTCAAATTGTGGATGCCAAAATACAAAGGAAAGTCTTCTATTTATAGAAAGACAAGATGAAGGAATGAGCAAAATGAAGCAATGTGGGATTATTCAACATCCAATGGGCAAGTGTCACTTGTCAAGATGTGAATGGAGGAAGCTTGAGCACATTTTGATGAATGTGCACAATAAATGAAATTAGGTGGAATTTGAAAAATCATGAAATGACATGTTAGAGGGAAAAAGAATGAATTAAATGGCACTTGGCTCAATGCACAAGGACATGTAAGAGGGAATGAATGTCTTGTTGGAAGGACAAATCCACTTGGAGGGATTTTCAAACTTGGAGGAATATTCCCCTAAAGATGCCAAGTTGAAAGAAAATAGGGATTTAATAAATCCATTAAATGTATTTTCATGTGCAAGTGGCAAAATCTAGAGAAATTGGATGATTAGGATTAAATTAATCAGGGTTTAATTAATTTAATGAGGGATTAGATGATGTGACTATTTGATTTAGATTTTTGGGTTGATTTAAATCAAAGTTGAGAGGAAAATGATTTAGATTTAATTAAATAAGGATTTGATTCACTTAATTAAAGAGGGATGATTGTTAGATTAAATCAAACAAGGTTTAATTTATTTAATTTAATAAGACGACTTTAGAGATTTAATCAAATAAAATGAATTATTTAATTAAATAGAGATCAAAAGATTAATTAAATACATTGATTTATTTAATTAATGAGAGAGAATGACTTAATCAAATAAATAATGATTTATTTAATTAAGGGACGAATGGTGATGATTTAGCTATGAAGATGATTCAAGATGAAACAGTGTTAGTAATTAGGATCAAGTATGTTGTTATATTTTGTATGTCTACAATAAGGTCTGCACATGCTTCACAAACTATCTCCTATCCTTTAACAATGCAATTCCACCCAACTCCAACACTTAACCACCATTCTTGGTTCAAAACTTGCATGAAAACAAACTAGGGTAACATCAAACTATTATCAAACCCTCATCCCTGCTCATGAAACATATCCTAACATCTTACTCTACCCTAATTCACCCATTCCACCAAGTTATAAGTAGTTCTATCAGTGGAATGGGTGTTTATTTCATTTTGAATACCCTCAAAACCCCAAGTAGAGTTTACAAACCCGTACTCAGGAAAAACCTTATAAAATGCTTGAAATGCTATGAAATCCAAAAAAATCAATGCCAAAATGAAGTCACTTCATTCCTCCATCCAATTAAATGGCTTTTAGACCAATTCTCTATTGTACGGACTCACACAACTTGTAACAATAAATTACTAGAAATTTACAGAGAATACAAAGTTCTTTATTATTATTTCAAATTCAATACCAGCTCCAACCTTGCTTTGATGCTTTTCAAGCCTTTTTAAAATCAACTAGCTTGATTTGAAACTTGATTCAACTCCTTCAACTACCCTTTAAACCCAAATGACCATTGGGCTTCCCTAATTTGCATTTTTTTCCCTTTTACATATGACAACTTTTGGAGATATTAACAATTTTTGCAAAATGAACTCTAAACCTAACCAAATGACTCAAGTTACATTTTAAATGGTCTATTATGACCTTATTTCTTGAAAAAGGACTAAAACACACCAAAACTTGACATAAGACCTTATTTACACAAAATGATTAACATGGTGCCCCTGCACCATTTTTCAAGGGCATAATATTTTTATTTATGAGAACTTAGACGATGTATTTTTGGGCTCAAACATTAGCCTTTCCTAAGAGTTGGTGGATGAAATAATATCTTAAAGACATGGTATACAACTCTTGAAATATTTTTTGTCACACTATTATTTTACTTGCATTGCTTTCATTTTTTATATTATTATAAAAAATATAAGTTATTTGTGGAGGCTAAAATTCCAACCTTCAGGCATGACTTGTAAGCTCAATATAACCATATATTATTTTTTATCTCTTTAGCTACATATTATCATTGAGGAGGAGATATCTAGTACTTCAAGAGCTTGTGATATCTTTCCATCTCCTTCTTTGTCAATATTTTCACTTCCATTACAATTAGTTTAATTTATAGTATTTGAGTGTATCTTTTCAATGGTGATCTACTCTACATTTTCCCATTTCATTCTTGTGTAAATATGTCACATTTTTTGAAGAATTTTTTTATTATATTATTTTCAACCATACAAAACTATAGAATGTCACATAAACATTTATGATTAGCACTGGAATCCAATCTTTTGAGCTTAATATTTTAATACAAGGTTCCTCTATCATATTTTAATAGTCCCACAATTGTCTTGTTATTTCTACCATTTATTTTTGATAAAAAATAGTTCATTTTTGTTAAGTGTTTTAGCTTTCTTAGTTAACTTAAATTGTTCTTAGTTAAAACACTTTAGATTAATTTTTGTATTCTATTCTAAATAGAGGTATGTTAGTTCTTATACTAAAATAAGGTTAGTTAATTTGAGCGTAGAGACTATTGAGATCACTTGACAGAAGAAGCTAGTCTTCATTTAGCTAAGTTAAATTTTAATATCTACATTTTGGTGAGCTTTCCACTTCAACTTAGACAACCTTCTTAAAAAACAAAAAAAAAAAAACCTTTAAATAATCAATCAACTTAATTTCATAGTTTTAGATCATGTGTTGTGAGACCTTTTATGATTTTCATAACCAAATATTCACACTTGATAACATTGTTTGAAGGAGATACCACAAATTTAAATTCTTATACTCATTTTTTCAACACTCCTCTCATATCCATTCCAAAATTTAATGATTTTTATTTTAATAAATTAACAACTATTATACCTTTAATATTTAATGTTCAAACTAGTTCACCCATAACTCATGTCATGACTATAATTACGCATGGTCACAAAACATAGACTAACAAAAAAAATCACAAAAAACACTAAACATTAGCATCTACCATGATCAACATGGTAGTCTAATATGCACACTATTGATGTTGCATATGAAATGTCATCATAGGTATATTACACAAGGTGAGGGAATAGATAAAACAAGTGGGTATTGCAATACCCATTTTGCAAACCCACGAAAATGAGGGTAACCTAACTAGTGTTTGGTGTCCTTTTGTAAGACATCCCAAGGGAGGACCTACTTGAGGTACATCCCCTTTAGGTTTACTAAGCTTAAGTGATGTGGTCAAGCCTCCAAGGCAAGATTGAACACCTATGAACAACTAGCTCCTAACTAAGCTTCTTTACATTTAATGCTAATATGACTTAACTAACATTTAAAATACATTAAAATTGAAAAAATAAACTAAATAAATCAACAGTTGAAATACATTAAATTGCAACTATATAACTAATCCTCTAACTTTACAAAATAGTTGCAATCATTAACTATATTATCCATTCAATATAAATAAAAATTAAATCAATGTTCCTCTTGTTTAACGATATTTAAATCAACTCAATTGGATTAAAGTAAAAATATATATCTAATCCCTATTTGTTATTTTAAATTTCTCTAAAAATCAATTTTTAAAATTAAATTACAATTTAATATAATTTTGGACTCTTATCCAATTAAATACTATTCACTTTCAACTAAAATATGATTAAATCACCCAATTAATTAATTGATGAATTTTTCCAATAGTGACATGGTGTGATGGTTAAGTTGTTGTGTTGTTATTCTTTTCATCAAGATTCAAACCCCATTAGGGTGTAATTATTGAGAATTTATATTAGGGATGAGGTCCATTGTTTGAGACCTCACTAGTTCATAGCTCTAGGTCAAAAGTGTTTACCCCTCTTAATAAAAAATAATTGATAAATTTACAATATAATGTTTGAATGAAAAACATGTTTTGATAAAATTATTGATAGGGTAGGAGAAAAAAATGGCATGTGTGGTAGGTGAGTCAAAGCAAGTTGGAGTAGGGCAAAGGTTTGACAATGGAGGGAAAGGTGGCTTTGATACTAGAAGGCAGCAACAACAGGTAGCTATTGACATAATTTGGAGATAAGACAGATGGGCTCGGGATGCAGAAGTAGAGATCTCTCTAGAACATATCAAACAACAAGCATCAAATGAACCATGGATAAAATGATTCACAGGAGCATAAAAGAGTCCCTACTAAGAACTTTAGCTGGAGAGGACAATAAAGGTATGGAATCCAAAAGTTTTGAAGGTCAAGGCAACAAGTCCAAGGGCGAAGAAACTTTGTTGGCTTCCATAGAATGGAAGGTGGTCAGAATGGGGGACAAAACCCTAGATGGGAAGATTCAATGGGAGGGACAACATGCGAAATTAGTTTATGAATAAGGAAGGTGCTCCCCAACACAGTGGTTTGAATGGAAATGAAAAATGGAACAATAAGGAGAAGGGAAATAGTCTGAATTAGGGTGACAAAATCTCCTTGGTTCTAAGTCCGGTTAAACTTCAAGCGGAAATATTATGTTTGGAAAACTTAGGGATCTTGGCCATGTAGTATGGTAAAGATCTAAATTGGGAAAGTTCAAAAAAGTGGTGGCATGGAAAGTGGGGGGGATATTTGCAATTCAAATCCCTTCTAAATGGATACTTTCTAGTAATTTGTCCTACGAGAGATATAAGGGATGAAATCGTGAATTCCATATGGGTGTTGGATGGTTGTGACTTCTACATTCAACGGTGGATGGTAGGTTTCGACCCTCTAAGCCAAAAAATGGAGGTGGCACAAGGCTAGTATAAGCTCCTTAATCTCCTGATGGAGTTTTGGGAACCAAGCATCTTAGAAGAGATTGGAATTTTTTTTGACACTTTTTTTATGCATAGAAGAAAGGCAGGATCCGGTGGGAACCAATAATCACGTCAAAATTTGCATAAAAAATAACCCTAATAGGACTATTTTGAAGGAAATAGAGCTAATCTCAAATTGTGGAAGTTGGGTGCATGCTCTAGTGGAAGACTCCCAATCCTATAACAATTTGGTCAAACCCTTATGTTGCAGGCTCTCAAACAAGGTATATGGCAAGGAGAAGAAAAATTGTGATGCACAACCTATAAATCAAGAGAAAAAATATGAATGCCAACTCAAAAAGATGGAGTGGATGGATACCCTCAAAAAAAGAATGAGGGGGGAAGGAAAAAGGGATGGCATAGATTCCCAAGGGCAAGGGTCAGGGAAAAAATACAAAGTTGTGGCTTCCAAAACCAACTCTTCAATAGCACCAAATGAAAATTTGGTTCCTCCTGAGTTTGGGGTCAAGGAGGAGGCTGAAAAGATGGTGGAGATTTCCCAAGGGGAGGATTGGGATGTGAAAATATTAGAGGCATTAGATATTTTAGGGGAAAATTGTAGAGAGGTGGAGCTTGACTCTTTGATAGAGGTTGGAAATGAATTGGCGGCGTTTGCAAAGGCTGCTAAAATTAACTCGTTGGTAGCGGAAGTAGGGGATATGTTTGAGGATTGGAAAAATTGTCTAGATTTAGAAGAAGATGATCTGCCTTTTGAAGAAGGGAGTTGTCTAAAATTAGGATAGAGGAGAAAAGTATCACAAATAGATTTACCTGAGCCAAGTAAGTTGGGTATAAGTCAGAAGGACATGCATAAATCCTCTCTAGATTGTGGAGAAAGTAAGAAACAGGGAAGGATTCCAAATCAAGAAAAGCTCAAATGGGATGGGGAAGCAATTAGGCAAAAGAAGATTAATGAAATTTTGAAAGTAGGGAAGAGAAAAACTCTTCTTGAACAATAATGCAAATCATCACATGGAATTTTAGGGGCTTAAATTCCCCTAACAAGTGGTGCCTAATCAAGCATCAAGTAGAGGCATATCAAGAAGACATAGGACTTATCTAGGAGACCAAGTTAGGGGAGCAGGAGAAGATCAAGTTCGGTAGGAAATTGAAGCAATGGCGAATGATAGGGGTTAATGCAGATGGATCCTCATGCGGTTTCCTAACTATATGGAAACCACAATCTATATTGGTAGAGGAAGTGGCTAGTAGTAGGCATTGGATTGTTTGCTAGGTAGGAAGTCTCATTTCAAATCTACATTTTTTACTTATTAATGTTTACGAACCTTCAACTTGCATTAAAAAAAGGCAAGTCTAGGAAGAACTAGGTTTGGTGCTCAATAATCAGGGGTAGGAATTTTACACCATTGGGGGATTTTAATGCTATATTGAGATCTGAAGATAAGAAAGGAGGGGTGAGAAGAGCACTTAAATCTCAATCAGACCTGATAAACTTTGTTGAAAGCAACATGCTAATTGAAGTTCAAATGGGGAATGGAAGCTTTACCTGGATGAATGGGAGAAAGGATTTTTGCAGTATTATTGAAAAGCTCGATGGGTTCTTTTTGTTGGTCCTCCAAATCGCACCAAACCAATGAATCCTATAGACTAGCCACTTTCTAATGATCATATTCAATGGGGGATTTGGCCAACTGACAGGAAATGGAATTATAACACATTTCCCTTGCACTTCAGGCTCTGTACGACCTAGGGGGGTGACCCTTTAGCAACATCTAGAGGTTCAAACACATATTTAATGGGATATTGCTTAACAGATAATTCTCTCACAAAATTATGCTGAGAAACCTAAAATAACACTCAACATTGGCAAGATATTGAATGAATTCCATCAACTAGCATGGAGAACAAGGCATATACATGTACCCACAAAACATAATTAAAATGATTTTTGATTTAAAGAATTGGGACCCAATTGAAAACAATAGAAGCATGATAATGGACTAGTGCCATAAAATGGGCTATGGAGTCATATAACCAGCATTCATCCTAGAGTGTTGAACATGCTCTAAAGACCCTTGCAAATGTTATCACATTATGACAACCAGACCACTGAAGTTTTATCTGATAACTCTTCTTATAAATCCACCTGAAACACAATACTCTTGTCACATGTGCTGAAGCAATTACACTATCCTTTGAACAAAAGGAAATAATAAATGCAACTTGTGCTTCATTAAAGCAATTGCATTATTCTTAGAATAGAAAGCAACAACAGATATAACTCTAATGCAAAAAATGTGCATGAAAAGACTTAGACAATTTTATTATTTGAATCCAAAAGAGCAGTACATCTCAGCCATGGAGACAATTATCAACTAAAATAGACATGAAAGCTTAATTCAAAACACACACTTTTAGATTAATGACTCAGCTACAATCATCCTAGCATTACAATCTACCCAGAGCTTCTGCCTACCTTGTAGAGCTTTCAGAATATGGAACCAAAATTAGAACAATTGAGAGAAGAAGAGAATAAAAGAAAACAAAAGCAGCCCTAGAACAGATCCATTGGAGACACATGGAAGCTCCATCCATCGTTCAATCAATAGGAAAATAATATCTCCTCTCTCTTCCCTTTGCAATCAATTTTCCTCCAAAATTGCCCCTTGCACCAAGTTGCCAAGCAACAAAAAAAATTCCCATGTAGAGAGTATCTCTATTTCACCTGCTGTGTGAAAAACAATTTTTCCCGTGAAAGCTCATTATTTTACCAGCACATTGTTCCCTAGTAAATATTTCATTTTACACTTCATTTATGTTGCTGCACATTATGTTTTAAATATTTCATTTAAAACATTCACTTAGGAGTGAAATACTTTCCAGTACGTGCACCTCTATTTCATTTTCCAAATATTAAAGTTTTCAAACTTTAATATTAGCCTCAGATTTATACCCCTCTGTGAAAATATTTTATCTCTGTTACTGCCCTTTACTGAAGCTACACCTTACCTTTAGCAAAAATGAAATACTCCACATAGTGAATATTTTACTCACTATATAAAAATTGCCCGTGTACACACCCTTTTCATGTGCCAATTGGATTTTGCAATTTTATTGGGAAAAATTATTTTACCCCTGTATCCACACTCTCACTTTCAAAATCCCTTTAAAATG
Source organism: Sequoia sempervirens (assembly GCA_007258455.2). Taxonomy (NCBI): domain Eukaryota; kingdom Viridiplantae; phylum Streptophyta; class Pinopsida; order Cupressales; family Cupressaceae; genus Sequoia; species Sequoia sempervirens. Next base: position 341,383,212 of record VDFB02271358.1, on the reverse strand, counting down.
AAAACATTTAAATGTTGCATCCGACAACATTTAATTCACTTTCCTTTTAAATTTTTTTACCTATATACATTAAAGGTTCTCAAATATTTATTTCAGACCTCATTTAAAATGCTTTCATCCGAATTTCACCTTTTATTTGTTTCCCCTCTACACGGGCCCACCACCTCTTCTCCCTCTTGCCAACCCCATGAGAAATAATGGACAAGTAGCAAGATTTCACAAGCTAGCAGGGAAAAAGATTATCACCAACAAATTTATCTTCTTAAATGTTTTACCCTTTTAAAAGGCAAATAAAAAACCCCTGATTGAAATATTAAAACATTTACCTGCTTTTAAACTTTACCCACATTATTTCACCTGAGCACATGGATATCAACTAAGCCCCTACCCGCCACGTGTCAGCATATCACTGACCCCGTGGGTTTTAAAGGGCGTGCAATTTAGGGGCACGAACTAGCGGGGACGGCCTGGATTTGGCTGGAATTTCATCCTTGTTCTCCATCGTAGATCTTCAGTATCCTTCTTTTTCCACACTTTTTTCCCTAGCTTCTTCTCGTGTCTATAAAATAATGGTGACAAGATTTCATGCAATGGTATTGATACATTCTCATTGCAAATGTAGATTCTGCACCTTGGTTTTTTTCTCGAAGATTGATTCTCGCTCAATGGCTCAAGCTCTTCAAGAATGGGTCGTTCCATGGTTGTTTTTTATTGTTTTCCATTTCCACTAGTGCATGGTTGCTAGCTGGTGAGGGAATTCTTTAAAGTCACGTTTAGAGGAGGGATTCACCCTGCAGGTCGCGCCATAACTCCATCTTCCAGTTGCATTCACAGGAATCTCAACATATTCATTGAGGGATTTGCCAAATGGTTCACACACCCTGTCATAATCCATTTTATACACTATGCTACGCGTGGGTTCCCTTATTTCACTTTAATAAATCTATTTTGTATACTCTGCCATCAGCGTTCTATTCCTCCCAATGCCCTTGCTCCACAAGCTTCCATTTGCCATATATGCTCTGAGGGATTTTTAACGCCTTTTCAACATACATTTTAACGCCTTTTCAACATACATTTTATGTGTTTCCTGAATTATTTGTATTGCTGCCCCCATTCACCAACTTCAAGCACATGGTTTAGCCTTCATTCATGCCTTACAAAGCAGTTGCTTGTAAGTTTCTAAGACGTTTTCAACAAATTCATTTTGTTTTGAAGACTTCCCTATCTATTGGCTGCATCCCTCCAACTCTCTTTGCCAAATGAAGAAATATATGACAATGACAAGTGAGAATCTACTGCTGGAACAATGTTTTGCAGTTTATGCCCTTTAATAACCATAGTGTACTCAAGCAGGATGCCATCCAACACTTGCAACCTCATAACAGGGTAAAACATGTCAAGCCCCATGTGGCCCGACTAAAAAAAAATGTTTTCAAACAAATTTTACCCTTAAATTGACCTGAGACAACTTTTGAATGTATCTGGAGTGAAAAAATGAAATGGGTTTTCATTAAAATCCGCTTTCTGGCACATTTGGAAAATGGTGAAAAATAACCAAGTTGGCTCTGTTATCGGCCTGAGAAACTGGTCAAACGACCTCCTGGAGCCATAAAAACTTTCAAGCTTGTAGAAATTCAGTCCAAGAATGAAATGCAACAAACGGATCAACAAAAGGAGTCACGAGGTGAAGGATATTAAACCTCAAAGTTGCTTAGTTGAACTTTCTGCAACAAACAACTGTTCTGAACTCATTAAAACTCACCCAATCAACTCCTGACGAGCTGCCACCGAACACAGTAGTTCATTTAGGTACACTAAGCACGTGTACAAAGGGAATTAGCTTGAATCATCATTGATCAAAAGTTATTAATGGTCAAAGTTGACCTCTCAGAAAGGTTTCAGAAAATACAGGTGCAAAACTGGAGAAATTGCATTTGGTTTTGATTTGCTAAAAATAGAAAATCAACTCGTGAGACTCTGAAACCTGACATGTGAGCTCATCTTGGTATGGAGAATGTAGAGCAACAATAATTTTTACTTTTCAGTCAACTAGTTGCAAAATACAAGCTCAAACGGGAGGCTACCTTGCAAAACTGAAAGTTTGCAAACAACAAAAATGTGACAAAACCCTTCAGCTTCACTTTTCGAAACCCTAACAAAACTCATTCATGGGAAGCTGAAAATTGACATACTTTCTCACATAGGACACATGAGTGAGTTTGCTAATGGGTTTTGCATCAAAATCAACATGCATCAAATTATGACCCTCCAAAGTGGGCCACTTAGGCAGATTCGTCAGGTGCACTTTTGAAGGTGTAGAGGCAAAATTTTAAAATGGGCATCTCAAATTTGCAAAATTTGAGAGTGCCAACAGAGGCTCTGACTGGGGATGTATGCCCCCTATAGGCATAGCAAGAATCCAGATCTCTAGGGAGTAGACCAAATATTGAGTCCATCAAGTGTCCTCAAACTGCTCCTTTATTCATCTTTCTATTTCAACCTCATTTGGTGACCCCGGGCCACCAAATGAAAAGGGGAAATCAACCATTACCTCTGTCAAATACCAACCTGATAAAAGACTTGATCTACCTCAACTCATGTTTGCTTCTGTCAAACCACAACAATAGGATTAACTGCACTTCTACAAAGACAAGTATCGGGCTGCCTTTGTGCAAGTGAAAACTTGCTCTCTGTTTGGCTTCGTCATCATATGGCAGCCAAATCACATAGGTTCCATTATTGCCACTCTCTTCATTCTCTACTTTTATATTAGGTGGCAACATTTGGGGATAGTGATCAAGACCACATTCACTAACCCCCTCAATATGATCATGTTCAGAGGAGATATCATGGAAGAAAAACAACATGCAATCCCCCTGTGTATTGAGCAAAGGTTGCTCATTCATTTCTAACTCCTCTAGCTGAAGTGCATCATAGGTCAGTTTGTCTTCATTTAGACACCACAACCCAAAGACATTGTTATGTGTTTCAACATTCTTCAAATCAGATTCATCAACACTCAAATCATTTTCATCTTCATGCAAATCATGGCATTCAACAAAAATGTCAACATTTGATGCATAAGCAATGTTCTCTATCTCAAGTTCACACATGATGTCAGATTCATCTTTCAAACCACTATGCAAGTCCATATGAAATGTTTCAACTACAGATTCAGATAATTCAAAACTTAAGCCTGAGCTAAAAGTCTCACATTGATCTTTCATAACATATTCACTGTCTGAATCATTTTCAATGCTATCATCTTCAGGATCAACAGGGTCAACAAATAAACTTTCATGTGCACTTTCAGCTGATAAGCATATTGAGTTATGTACCAAAGACTCACTGTAATCTGAAAATTGTTCATTAGCAATGAAGCTAAAACCTTCATTCTCTTTCACACCGATGCATTCCTCATTCAAAGGAAACATGCCCACTTTCATACCCTGAAGATGAGAGAGATCATCAAAGAAAGACCCATATTCCATCTCATACTGAATGAACTCACATCCATTATCATTTGCATCATATGGCTACTCAACACATAAATCAAAAGGTTTTGCAATATCAACACAATCTAAAAGTCCATCAGATTGTTTCACATGATCTATGGATGATAATGTTGATTCTAGGTCCATGTGACTGTCACTATGCACAAATTGATTATTCAAAACAAAATTCCTTCCTTCATCAATGTGCACTTCATCATCCTTCTCATGTAGACCTGACATTTCCATCTCTGCTTCACACAAACAGTCACAAGCAACAAAGATATAAACAGGTTCATCAACATCTTCATCACTTCCAGCATTATGTTCATGATTAGAAAATTGAACATACACATGATTATATCCACATTCTTCATCAATCACTGAATTGACATGCTCCATTGATGCAAACTTGAACTACATTCCAAGTTTGCATCAAGTGCAATTGGATCATTCACTTGAGGAAAAGTGACTTCATGCACATTCATGTCATTGTATTCTTCATGCGAAGAAAGTATCTCTATATCATCCTTATGATAGCATTCATAATCATCAGAAGAGCAATCAGTTTGAATTTCACCATCATCCTTGTCACAAAAAGACTCTTCACTACATGAGCCATGCTCAGATTCTACAGAAGGAGTGCTTGAACTTTCATCTTCAATGTCTTGTTCACTAACTTGAGACGAAATGTCATTAGCAATTGTATTATCTTCACTGACCAAAACAGGACATGGGATGATGTCTTTCATCTCTTCTATTTATTCATCATTCAAGGTATTGCAAGAAAAAATTTCATGCATATCCATTTCCTCATCATACCATGTATCTTCCTCTTCATTACTGCTGCAAGGATCTGCACATGAGCTGATTGTGAGCTGGTTACAGTCAATATCCTCAATCATACAACACATATTTTTATTTTCTGATACACTTTTATCATTCTTGTGTATCATGCTCTAATTTTCTTCAATAAGACAGCTGATATCTTCATTTTGAGACATCATTTTTTGTGCATGATTAAGTCGGGATGTCTCAATAACCTTTATCCAATCAAGTAATTGATTCAAGTTGTGAGGCTTCAACTTCTTTGGCAAAGTGCTCAGCCCAAACTCACAAATTTTACAAAACAAATCAATGCACACTGAATCTTTAGGTTTGAAATCTATGGGGACTTTCAACAAAGCATTCAAGAACCTTGAAAATAAATTGTGTAATGATTCCCCTTTGAGTCTCTTCATTTTAAACAATCCTTGAACAACAGATATTTGATCAACATTGCTCAAATTCTGGTGACATTTAACATGAAGCTCATTATGATCTACAAATTGTGATGATGGAAAAGTCAGAGTAGCTGCATTAACATCTTGACAAGCACTTCTATTATCTGATTCATGACATCTATCTGCATGAGGTGTGTTAGGATGACCAACACTCACAGCCTTATGTCCTTTCATCATTGAATATCTGAAATTATGCTCAATATCTACAACCATTTGATATGCTTGGTGTAGGGTTGTAGGCTCTTTATCCCTCAACAAATAACTCATCTTCTTTTCAAATGCTCCTAAGTACACGACCAAACATTCAACATCATTTGGCCTTATGTTCTCAGGAATCTCTCTTATGACCTTTGAAAATATGAAAATAAAATATGGGACTAACTCATCTTTTCCTTTCTCCATGTTCATGATCTTTCTCCTTATCAAAGCATCTCCTTATGAAATTTCTCCTTATGAACTCTCTTGCATCTCCTCTCAAGGACTACACAAATAGTCTCATGATCACATCCTCGTGATCAATCTCATAATCATCCATCACATTGTAGAATTCTTGGAGATGTTTATTTGCTGACTCAACCTTGTCACCAATGAATCTTGGCAACTTATTTTGACTTTAGCTGGAATGTCATTTGGGTAACCACCAATGCCACTGAAATTGATGGCTCTATGCCTTCCAGTGTTGAAACTTCTTTTACAATCTGGCTGGGACTGATCACAAACCATAGTTCCATCCGGAACCACACTAGGATGCATATATTGAAGCATTTTAACATGTCTCTTTCAAATTTCACATATCAACTCTAGAGCTGATCATTCATTTTCCCTATGTCTATCTTTCAACATGATCTTAGAAAATTACAATGCATAATTCAAATGCATCTAAGCCTAATATCTACTTAGTGGGAAAATTTAAAAACTAGCATACTTCTCCAACATAATACAGAGGTTGAAAATTACAATTCAAAAGTATGCAAACTCAAATTTACTATTCTTTCCCTCTCTTAGTGTTAATCACTCAATAGGGAACACAAGTTTTTCCTAAGATGCTCAAATATGGCTTTCATACAAAAGTTTCTTGAAAACCAAGAGTGAAGAATACCTGGAAATGTTACAATTGCTGCAAATTATTTTCCCAATTGGAAATACTATAGATCTAGAACTTTTCTTCAAATATTCAATAGGTTCTTCTGATAGAGTCGCCACCTCTCTTCTTAGAGGACTAAAATTCAAGCAATATGAAGTTCTTTCACAAATAAATCTATCTCTGAGTTCCATCCACCAACAGAGCACCACAGATCTTTAAATCTTCATGTTCACAACAACAAATCTTTATCCAGGATTGAAATCCTTCAATATTTGAACTCAATTTCAAAATGGAAAATAATTGACTCAATGCAAATGATATGACTCTATTTCTAAACAGTCTACAACTGGAGATTCAAAGTTTTCTCCCCAACAGAGTCGCCGTTAGAGCTTCTAAAATCCTAATGGATTTTCATCTCCATGGGTCTAGTTAGCCTTTGATAAATCCTTGTCTTCATAAGTGAGTAGGGTTTTTAATCAAGAAAATGTGCCAATGTTATATTTTCATGTTGACCTGTTCAGTCGGTCATCAGTTTCTTGAGTGATCCTTTGAGCCATTTGACATGTCAATTTACCAGCCTCATCGGATCGAGGACCGGTTATCATTTTCCCATTGCTTTAAATCCTTTTCCTAATGTTGGGTTTTAAATTTAACCTGATGACTTAAACGTTAAGTCATTAACCTTGCGGTCATATCACCATCGGTTGGGCCAAGTCTTGTCCATTTAATGCTAACGTTGTGGGATGTGCAGCTTGCAAGATTCAGAGATCAAGGATTAGATCTAGAGCGTACCCCGCCAGCCTGTGGGAGTTAAGTGCACACCAAATAAATGTAGCGAGGTTAGCGAGAAGCTAACACGTGTCCCAGGTACAGCGTGAGACCCACCTCCCACTACCGCCCCATGTCCCAACATGTTTGATGAGCGGCTGAGATTAACTGGGTGAAACGATCCTCACCGTTCCCTGCTGGGTCCGCAAATAAAGGTGAACGATGATTAAATCCAGTGAAATCAGCGAGACTTGACACTTGTCCCTCACTTGCTCAGACAGCGTAGCCCACATATGGTGACAGTGTCATCCAACATGGATAGGAATGATTGGTTGAAAATAGTTTAGTGAAGCATCGTTGGAAATCAAAGGAGGTCAAACACAAGCTGGATGTTCGATCATCCATCAAGACTAGGGATCAACGAATCACATTCAAATCTAGCAAGTGACACCTAATGGTCGTTTCTTCTCTGCACGACTAGCTTGCATTAATGGCTAACACTCTACAGAGTGATTGAGTTGATCTCATCTTGTGTGGATATGCAAATGCAGATAATCATGAAGAATAATCAACAGATTTCCATGCAAATGGGAATTAAATGGTGTTGGTACATCTGCCAACGAGATGCTGGAATTATGCATGTGATGAATATTAAGTGTGAATTCCATTGTTTCACCCAATAAATACTACGGAGGTGGTTGTTATTTTGGTGATTATCTCTCAGCAGTTAAACATTTTCTGGTGTGAGCAGTTATTGAGAGAGAAAGATGAGCAGACCAATGAGAAGGTTAGTTCGTTTGAATTCACAAGGGTACGACCCTGGCTTGCACGATGTTGCTCCTACTATGGAAGTGGGTACTTATTCTAAGCATAAATTGGTGCCAAGTAGATGTAGTCGCCGACTACAATTCCAGGGTGGTGATGTCGAGGAAGTGGGTGACAAAGGAAAACGTCTAGTGCAATCTCTAACTGGGTCAAAGTGGAAAGTGAGGTATGGGCATGGCTCCTACGGATGCCAATATTCTCCCATCAACCTTACGAGCACCTCTTCTGGCAACGACAATTCAAAGATTGATTTTGCTTATGCTTGGTACTTAGCACTACTAAATGAGGGCTTGGCCTTAGATGAGGAGGTGATCTCTGTGTTGTCACTGGTAGTCAACACTCCAAGTGGACATACTGGGAGCGTATTTGGAAAAGAAAAGAAGGAAGAGGAAGCTAAGGTTTCTTCTCTTCCTCTTGTAGTGACAAGAAGTGGTCGAGTATACCGTGGTCATGACTTTGGTTGTGATGGTGTGAGTTGTAAATGAATTTTCTGCATTTGAAGTCTTCTTTTTGCCGGTGTTTATGAATTTCGCTCTGGTGGCCTTTTGTTATGTGTTCGTGGCATATTTTGATGATTCAACATCAGTCGTGTACCTTCGTGACATTTTTGGTTGCCTAGTTCGTGAAGCTTAGATGGTGACAAGGGAAGTTTTGGTGGTACTTTGCTTTCTCTTCCTCGGTGGTGGTTATATTTTAGGCTCTCTCTTGTTATACTAGTTTTTGCAATTTCAGTGTGTGGGTTTTCTTGAAATTCAAGTCAAATGAAACATAAATTTTGATGAAATGATCATTTTACATTGTAACTGCATTCGAGTCTGAAGCTTGTTGCTCCTTGTTGGTATAAAGGGAATTCTATAAGGAAAGCTAGATGTGGAAACAACTCTCCTAAACGTCAAAACCTCAGGGAAGAATGCAGATATACTTTTAATTTTTCAATTATAGTCCAATTAAGATGCACTTGAACTAAATATCAGAAACAAAGAATTAGACAATCACAGATGAACACCATATTTACGTGGGAAAACCCTTACGGGAGAAAAACCCACCACACCAAGAGAAATCACTTTGTATTACAGTAATAGAGATTACATACAAATGTCAGACTTATCTTTCTGATGTCATATTACAATAGCCTTTACTATGATCAATCTTGTACAGGAACCATCACGTTACAGTCTACATAGAATAGAATTCACTCTGATACAACTCGAACTGTTCACACACCTGTTGATCGAACCAACCATTGAACCCACGAGCATCTGCAACTACAAACTATATTCATGTTGTTCCCTGTCTGTCCAGCTTCCTCATAGAACCGCCACAACGAACTATCTTCCAACTATTTAGATTCATCTTCTCCTATTGGTCCACGAGATGCCACATAGGAAAGTCTCACTCAGTCAAATGAATTCAATTTGTATTGGCATGTCGGTGAGACACTGACCGTGTCTCCCCGATGCCACACACAACCTAGCATTCAATATGCCAAGAGTTTTCCATCGGCAAGAGGTTCCACCGAGCTTACAACTGTTGCATCGACTTCAACATTTCTATCGGCAAGAATTACCGCTCGCCAAGAGGTTACATCGAGACTTCTTAAGTTACACCGAAGCATCCAATCAGTCGGCAAGACATACTACTATCGCCAAGACATCACAGTGAATACTTCATGTTATTCCAAAGTGTATCCACCAGTCGGCGAGACTCATCGCTATTGCCAAGACCTTATACCGAGGTCCTAAGATATACTAAGCCATTAGCATTTCCATCGACATCCATCTATTGCTAAGACATTCAACTATCGCCGAGAGGTTTCACCGAGATCTCTTAAGTTACTCCAGAGCCATACTACTATCGGCAAGACATACCTTTCGCTGAGACGTTACTCTGAATGCTCACAAGTCATACCGAGCACCAAACGACAGTTGGCAAGACTTCCATATCGGTAAGAGTTCTTACCGAACACCCTAGACTCCCCCCGAAGACATCAACAAAACATGATGTTGGCGAGACAACTATATCGCTGAGAGCTCATAGTGAACATCCAAGACTCTCCCCGCTATCCGATTGAATGGCCTGTCAGCCAGAGGTCTCCACGGGTGGTGAGAGGTTATCCCAAACAGAATTTCACAACGATAGAATCCAACGTGTAACATACTGTCGGTGAAACATATTACTCGATAAGACTTCTCACCGAGCCGCCAAAGGTTATCCTGATGACTCCAATGTATAAACGTTCGGCGAGACTCCTGCAAGGTCACAATGACCTGTACAAATCACAATGTATCAAAGCTGCTAGTCGGACAGACATGATGGATGTCATACCAACTTTGCTCCAGTAGAGGTTACAGCCTGTGATGATTGAGGCATATATTTCCAACAATCTCCCACTTGACGAAGATCACACAGGCACCTCCAGAGCACAATAAAACTTACTAAAAATCATGGGCACTAAGGCCCATTGAACTGGCACACCACTGGAACTTGTCGGTGCTCACTGGCTTCGTCAATGAATCTACAACATTCTCCAGAGTATCAACTTTTTCCAAACTGACCTTTCCATCCTCCACCATATCTCGTACAAAGTGGTACTGTACGTCTATATGTTTTGTCCTGGCATGGAAAGTAGGATTCTTTGCCAGACAAATTGGACTCTGACTGTCACATAAAATAGTTATTTTCCCTGCATCAAAACCAATGTTAGAACACAAACGTTTCAACCAAACTGCTTCTTTAAAAGCATAAGTAGTTGCCATGTATTTAGCCTCCGTAGTGGACAAAGCGACTACAGCCTGCCACTTGCTCATCCAACTCACTGCGCCACCATTTAACATGAAAATGTATCCACTGGTGGATCTTCTGCTGTCAATGTCCCCTGCCCAATCAAAATCTACATAACCTCGAATGCTGAGAGTCCTCTGTGATTCAACCAAGTTCCCATGGTAACACAAAGCATATTCTAAAGTCCCCTTCAAATATCTAAACACTCTCTTCACAGCATCCCAATGAGTTCTTCCTGGATTTGCCATAAATCGACTAAGAACTCCCACTGCTTGGGAAATGTCTGGCCTTGTACAGACCATTGCATACATAAGACTACCTACTGCACTAGCATAGGGTACATTGGTCATGTCCTCCATCTCAGTAGGATATTTTGGACAGTCTTCAACATATAGCTTCGTTCCCTGCAAGACTGGAACAACTAACTGCTTGCAATCATTCATGCAAAATCTCTCTTGAACAGTCTTGATATACTTACTCTGACTGAGCCAAAGCTTTCTACTATTCCTATCCCTGGTTATCTCCATCCCCAGTTTATACCTTGTTGCACCAAGATCTTTCATTTCGAACTTAGCAGACAACTGAGACTTAAGATCAGGAATCATTAGCTTACTATTGCCTATGAACAACATATCATCAACATAGAGAGCAATAACAAGTACTTGATCACTTTCAGCTTTATAATAAACACAGTGATCAGATTTTGATCTCACAAATCCCAAAGACAATACAAAATTATCAAATTTGTGGTACCACATTCTAGGTGACTGCTTTAACCCATACAAAGACTTCTTTAATTTGCAAACCAGTTTCTCTTTACCTTTTTTCAACAAAGTGCTCAGGCTGGGACATATAGATTTCTTCTTCAAGATCACCATGAAGAAATGATGTCTTCACATCCATCTGTTCGACCTCTAAGTCATCTGTTGCAAGTGACAAAAGAAATCTGATAGATGTAGCTTCTGGAGAAAATATTTCCCCATAATCAATTCCCTCTACTGGGAATAACCCTTTGCAACCAACCTCGCCTTATATTTTTCCACACTGCCATCCAGACCAATCTTCTTTTTAAATACCCATTTGTAGCCAACAACTTTTCTGCCTTTAGGAAAGGGCACCAAACTCCAAGTTTCATTCTTTTCCAATGATGCCATTTCTTCATTCATGGCTCCCAACCAAGAGTCTGAATCAGACATTTTAAATGCCTCCTTTATAGTCCTAGGCTCATCAGTGCTAGAAATCAAAGCATAGGCACAAGTAGAATCTATCAAAGAGAACCCATACCTATCTGGTTGTTTTCTTTCATGGGTTGACCTCCTCACTTGCTGAGGCTGAGGTTCTTCTTCTTCATAACTTTCAGAACTGCTTGAGCTCTCCTCAGTTTCAGGTACATTTTGAATTTTCAATTCCTCTTTCTCTGGTGTAGGAGGAATTAAAGCTACATCCTTATTGTTTTCTGACTTTGTCTCTGACTACAGATCCAAAGTGGAAGGTTTCAACTCACGAAAGATTACACTTCTACTGTATACAACCTTCTCTGTATTAGGATTCCAAAGCTTGTATCCTTTTATGACAACACTATAGCCAATAAAAATACATTTGACAACCTTGTTCTCTAGTTTAGATCTTTTCACATCCGACACATGAGCATATGCCTCATAGCCAAAAACACGAATATGTCTTAAAGAGGGCTTCTTACCAGACCACACTTCCAAAGGTGTTTTCTCAACAAGAGCAGAATTTGGAGAACGGTTAATTAGGTAACATGCAGTAGATACAACCTCAACCTAGAACTTCTCCTCCAAGCCAACACTATTGAGCATACTTCATGCTCTCTCCAGCACTGTCCTATTGAACCTTTCTGCAACTCCATTCTGCTGTGGAGTATAAGGTGTAGTCTTATGTCTTTTAATCCCATGGTCTTTGCAATACCTCTTGAATTCATCAAAACATAATTCACCACCATTATCAGTCCTTAAGCATTTAATTTTTCTACCAGTCTTATTTTCAACAAGGTTCTTAAATTCCTTAAATCGACTGAACACTTCTGATTTACTTTTCAAAAAATAAACAAATGCTCTTCTTGAATAATTATCAATGAACGACACATAGTATCTTGACTTAGACAAAGAAGGAATACTCACTGGACCAAATACATCAGAATGAATATAATCTAGCAAACCAGAAGATTTATGAGGACTGGAATAAAATGAAACACGGTGTTGTTTTCCATATATACAGTGTTCACAAAATTCAAATTCAAGGTTACAATCTTCAAGCCCCTCAACCAGGTTTTTGTTCTTCAAGGTTTTTAAACCTTTCTCTCCAATGTGGCCTAGCCTCTAATGCCAGAGCATAGTCTTCTCTGTTGGAATTTTTACTTCCATAGAGTTTACATAATTAGGGATATCTCCCTCTTTACCTCCATGAGTAGCTTTCAGTGACTTTACAGAGACATTGTTACATTGAACAACCTGTGCATCCAGCTTGTACAGGGTACCAATTCGAGCACCTCTAGCCTAGCTTCATTGAGCCTCTAGTCATCTTGCAGCCATTTCTAGAGAATGTGACTTGCACTCCAATATCATTTAGCATACTTACAGAAAGTAAGTTTCGAGCCAGACCTAGTATATGCATTACATTATTGATTCCCTTCACTCTGCCATCGGGGAATTGGATTCTGACTCTTCCACGACCAACAATCTCTAAAGTTGAATCACTTTCCAAGTACACCTTTCCACCATTGTATTCTTCATTCTTCGTAAACCAGTCTCTGTGAGATGTCATGTGGAAAGATGCTCCAGAATCAATCAGCCAGACATCATCTGATGCCTGTGTAGCCAAGGCTGCAATGAAGGCGTCTCCATCACTATGAGAAGAACCATTATCGAAAGAGCCCTTCTTCTTCTTTTTCTCCTCTTTACAATCCTTTCGGACATGACTGGGTTTCCCACAGTTCCAACACTTCACCTTGGAATCCTTGCCAGGAGACTTTGATCTCCCCTCTGATTTCGATTTGGACTTCTTGTCCTTCTTCTTGCCTTTCTCTTTTGACCTTCCTCTAACAACAAGGGCCTCCTTCACCATCTCAGAAGATTTCCTTCTCATCTCTTCTGATAACAAAGAACCAACAACATCTTCCATCTTGAAACTGGATGTTGTACTCCCAATAGCCATCACTAGATGATCCCATGAGTCTGGAAAAGAACACAATAATAGTATACAACGATCCTCTTCTTCAGTCTTCACACCAACATATGTTAATTGAGCAAGCAACATGTTAAATGCATTCAAATGATCAGCTACAGACCCTCCTTCCTGCATTCTCAAAGAGTACAGTTTCTTCCTCAGGAATAGTCTATTCACCAAAGACTTCCCCTGATAAATAGATGCCAGTCTCTTCCACAAGGAAGATGCAGTCTTCTCTTCATGCACATTGAGAAGAACAGAGTCTGCCAAACAGAGCCTTATCAGCCCCTTAGACTTTCTATCTGCAAGGTCCCAATCCTCTTACTTCATGCTTGTAGGTTTCACTCCAGACACAACAAGCCACAGATCATGATCCACTAAGAGATCCTCCATCTTAAGTTTCCACAACTCAAAATTGCTGCCATTGAACTTCTCTATTTCAATCTTTCCTGATGTGCTAGCCATCTCTATCTATAATTAGAAATTGACAAACTTCTACAGGACTCCCTCTGAACAGAATTGACACAAAAAACCCAACATACCCACAAGGATAACACAACTGGCTAGGCTCTGATACCACTTGTAAGGAAAGCTAGATGCAGAAACAACTCTCCTAAACGTCAAAACCTCAGGGAAGAATGCAGATATACTTTTAATTTTTCAATTACAGTCCAATTAAGATGCACTTGAACTAAATATCAGAAACAGAGAATTAGACAATCATAGATGAACACCATATTTATGTGGGAAAACCCTTACGGGAGAAAAACCCACCACACCAAGAGAAATCACTTTGTATTATAGTAATAGAGATTACATAAAAATGTCAGACTTGTCTTTCTAATGTCATATTACAACAGCCTTTACTATGATCAATCTTGTATAGGAACCATCACGTTACAGTATACACAAAATAGAATTCACTCTGATACAATTCGAACTGTTCACACACCTGTTGATCGAACCAACCATCGAACCCACGAGCATCTACAACTGCAAACTATATTCATGTTGTTCCCTGTCTGTCCAGCTTCCTCATAGAACCGCCACAACGAACTATCTTCCAACTGTTCAGATTTAGCTTCTCCTATTGGTCCATGAGATGCCACATAGGAAAGTCTCACTCAGTCAAACGGCTTCAATTTGTGTTGGCATGTCGGTGAGACACTGACCGTGTCTCCCTGATGCCACACACAGCTTAGCATTCGATATCGCCAAGAGTTTCCCATCGGTAAGAGGTTCCACCAAGCTTACAATCGTTGCATCGACTTCAACATTTCTATCGGAAAGACTTACTGCTCGCCAAGAGGTTACATCGAGACTTCTTAAGTTACACCAAAGCATCCAATCAGTCGGCAAGACATACTGCTATCACCAAGACATCACATCGAATACTTCATGTTATTCCAAAGTGTATCCACCAGTCAGCGGGACTCATCGCTATCGCCAAGACCTTATATCGAGGTCCTAAGACATACTAAGCCATTAGCATTTCCATCGGCATCCATCTATTGCTAAGATATTCAACTATCGCCAAGAGGTTTCACCGAGATCTCTTAAGTTACTCTGGAGCCATACTACTATCGGAAAGACATACCTTTCATTGAGACATTACTTCAAATGCTCACAAGCCATACCGAGCACCAAACAACAGTTAGCAAGACTTCCATATCGGTAAGAGTTCTTAAGACATCAACAAAACACGTTGTCGGCGAGACAACTATATCGCTGAGAGCTCATAGCGAACATCCAAGAGTCTCCCCGCTATCTGATTGAATGGCTTGTCAGCCAGAGGTCTCCACGGGCAGTGAGAGGTTATCCCGAATGGAATGTCACAACGATAGACTCCAACGTGTAACATACTGTCAGTGAAACATATTACTCGATAAGACTTCTCACTGAGCCGCCAAAGGTTATCCCGATGACTCCAATGTATAAGCGTTCGGCGAGACTCCTGCAAGGTCACAGCGACCTGTACAAATCACAATGTATCAAAGCTGCTAGTTGGCCAGACATGATGGATGTCATACCGACTTTGCTCCAGTAGAGGTTACAGCCTGTGATGATTGAGGCATATATTTCCAACAAATTCAAGACTTGAATGCAAGGGAGCAAAGACAACATTCAGGGGCTAGGGTTTCAATGAAATACACATAGATAGATAGGAATGGGATAGTTAGTCATCTTTGGGTTTTTATGAATGAACTATGGCAAGTACCTTAAATGGTTTTTCAGATTTGATTCAAGTATAAGTGAATATACATAATTCTGATACATTTCTCTCCTTGTGCAATTTTGAGATCAATTTGGAATGAAATATTAATGATATTTGTGTTCTGCTTTGAATCATTTGTTCAGATGCATGTCTCATTTCTTTTTCTTGATTCAAGTAATCGATTAAATACTTAGATGGGGATGTGTATTTAATTTTATTTGTAGAGGATTTGATAATAGCTGTGTATCAAAAAACTTGAGCTCCATAGTGCAAAGTATTATGAGGGTAGTCTATTTCATTGTTGGATCATTTTTGTTTTATTGATTCTTGCTTAGGTGACTCCATTTTTCCCAATAAATATGACACTGATATGTTCCTTAATGGTTTTCCTAAGGGGTTTATCAAATAATTGTTCAACTGACCAAGCTCTAGCCGGGATGCCAATTTATTTCAAAATTCATTGATTCGATTGTTCGTTTGTGATAATTCTTACTTGGGGTGTCATAATTTTTATGAATGGATAGCACATTACTTAGAAACAAGCCAATTTCCTAGTAACTGCTGCAGAATTATCATTTGTCATTATCAATCTATGTAATGATGTGTTCAACATAGCTAAATCTTAAGTGAATACATTAGGAATACCCTCCTTGGTTCCACAGAGCCTAAAGTGTAGGAGATATCAGTCATTGATTGGATCTTGTTAGTTGGCCATTCATTTCAAGAGTCTTGAGTATAGGAACTGGCTATTCCTTAGAGATATCTTGGGTGTACTGGAAAAAACACCAATAGAATGGCGACTCTGTTGGGGAGTTCTTATTCTCCAAAGGTGCATATATGAAGTGTAGAGTCAAATGATGATTTATTCTGAATGTCCTTAGATTCTTGAACCTGGTTTTCAAATTATATGTAGTTGGCACCAAAGGATTTGAACGTGACTCTGTTGTGGGAGATAGCCTAGAACCTGGCTTATTTTGCAAAGAAGTTTCATCTTGTTTGGAGTTTTATCCTCTAAAGAGAGGTGGCGAGTCTGACTCAAAGAACCTGTTCAAGTATATATCAGTTGTTCAGATCCTATTTCCTAGTGATGAGAAATACTTCATAGCGGCCAACACCTAGGTATTCTTGTGAAACTTGAAAGAATTTTGAGCATTTTCCAGATATCATCATAAATTTCCAATACTCGACATAAAATGATTCCCTAATAGGTGATTTAGCACTAGATCAGGGAATATTCAAAGAATTTAAGAGTGCTTCTTATATGTAAGTTGAAATTTCTGTAATAAAGGCAAGAAGCATGTCATATTGTAGATCTTAGATAGCTGTGTAAGGAATATTTGTGCTAAGATCTTGGGATCATATTTGTAAAAGGAATTGAAGCAGTGTTGAATAAATTGTATAAATACTTCAGAATTCCTTTTTAAGAATTAGGGGTGAGTTGTCAATTTGTGCCATCTGGTACAAATATGGACAAAAATACACAAGAAAAATAGTCTGGGGCCCATCAAGATGGCTTTTGTATTGATAGGTACAAAGCTATCAGCTTTGACAATATTTGTGGCTACCTGAATGTTTTTCCATCTAAGATCTGAGATAAGATACCAAAGTTTAGCGGTGAAAAATATGAATCAGCAAATCAACATCTACAAGAGTTTGTAGATGTAGTGGGTGATTATGAAATTGACTTTGAAGATGTAGTGATGAAACTTTTTTTTCAGTCATTAAAAGGAGATGCAAGAGATTGGTTCTCTTTCCTACCTGTTGCCTCAATATACTCTTGGAATGAACTTAAGGATGCTTTCCTTGAGCAATTTGGTAACAAAATCAATCCAAGTGTGGTAAGAAAGAACTTTATGCAAATCCATATAGGTAAATATGAATTGGTCCCTGCATTCAATCTTTGATTTGCAAAGGCAATAAGAGATATCCCTGAATACATAAGGCCACATGATGTAGAGTGCTTGGTTGTATACTTAGGAGCATTTGATAAGAAGATGAGCTTCCTATTTAGAGACAAAGAACCAACTACATTACAACAAGCTTACCATGAAGCTATGAGTACTGAGAATAATTTGAAATCTTCAATTATGAGAAAACCTGCAATAACCAGTCCTACGTGTTCTAGTAGTGTCCAGACAATCCAATTGGTTCAATTAGAAAATAAAGGTGTTTACCATGATGAGGACCCTTTAGACATTGTGCTTACATCCTCTATAGAAAGTTTAGAGAAAGCATCAACCTCTAGCCAGCCTGGCCGAGGAGGGATGGATTTGATGTTATCTATTGGGAATTTATATGAAATAAAGAGGCATACAGATGAGTCAACATATGACTTATTTTTAAGGTTTTTGGAAACTTTGGTGGAAATTCCCATAGAGTTTAGGCCAAGTGGGTGGATGTGTATAAATCTATTTTGTGAAGCCTACACATCAGGATCAAGCCAATAGCCTGAAGATATGAAGCCCCAAATCATTAGTCAAGTGGTGGACTGGATAAGTATAGTTGAAGAGGTCAAGCATGGTTATGTGTCTCCCACTACTTCTCACAATTCAGATAGTGATTGTTACAGTGAGGAGGGACAGAGGTTAACACTGCTAGATCCACAAGGATCCTCGGTATCAAGACAATTAGCCATTGAGTGTTGTCATTTCATAGACAGTCTAAGTATAGATACTCCTGGCAGTGATGAAGATGAAGAAAGAAAGTGTGAAGTCAAGGAGATCATATCTGGTTACTTCCCTACAAATGCCCCTAGCCATGAGCCTACACAGGAGATGCATGAATTTACACATATGGAATATGTTAGAATTAATCCTATGTCACCCAATAGTGAGGATGCTTTTGATGTCCATGACAAATCACAAGGAGTCAAAGAGGCGAAGTTGAATTTGCACAATCTTCAAATGAGTATAATTCTCCTTATGAATTAGATATTGAATCCTTAGCTTCCAGTAATGGGTATTTCAATAGCCTTGAAGGGATCTGCTTTCTAGGAAGTGAACAATTCTCTTCATGTGAAGAACTTTCGAAGCATGGATCAATTGTTAAAGGCATAAGTGATGAAGAAGTAGGTGAATCTGCTTCTCTCTGTACCTCAAGTGACTACACTGATTTTGAATGCTAGGAGGGCCAAGGTCAAGGAATTTTCCATGATGAAGATGATGAGATACATCCAATTATGTCCAAGATATGGTAGAACTCTTTATTTGATGAGCCTACACTTGATATTGAGGATGAAAAGAAAGATGTTTATCAGTGTAGAAATAATCCTTTGTTTGAAGATAACTCTGCTAAACTTTTGCTTGACACTACTAGTACATATGTTGCAGAAAATATGCATAGATATTAGGGTGATAATGCATTTGGAAATGTTGGCCAAGATTTAATAATCTGTCACATGAAAGAAAAATATAGTAGCACAACTATGGTGAAGATCATCTGTCAACAAGGGATGGAACAAGTGGTCCATGAGGATCATATTTGAAAGGTTTCATATTTATTGGCAATCCAAAATGGTCGGATCTCATGTGTTAAGGAAGACTGTGATGATAATGGATATCTGGATGCTTCCAATTTTTCTCCTGCAACCATTCATACTGTGCTCAAGAAGGGGGTTGAATTGTTACCAGCCTATGATCTACAGTGCATTAAGGAGCAGGAGAAGGAAGAGAGTATTCTCTTTGGTGATCAAAGGACTAGTCAGGTCAAGTACATTAATGTTCCAATGAAAGGGGATTTTTCTAGTCAGCATGATGTTGTAGTAGAGTTTTTTGCAGATACTCCTTACCTTCTGGATATGATTATGGATTTCCTTTCACCCACCAAAGATAATGCTGATGAGAGGTACATGAAAGGGGTATATGGTTCTTTTTCCCCTTTTCCTAGTTTTATTAAAGAATTCTCAGATGTAAGCCAAAGTGCTTATGAAGTTTTCAAATTTGAGGAACACTTTGAGGGTGACATCACACCTCATTATGATGTTGACTATGAGAGTTTTGTATTTTCAATACAATTTGGTGAATCCATGATGAGAAAGGGTGACTTTAACAATGTTGCCATAGATGTTATGGTCAATACTAATTGCAACGAGGTTGGAAACCTAGAATTGTATAACATTCATGAGAATCCAGTGATGGTGAGACAGGCTAAAGTGTTTGACAGAGGTAAAAACTGCCCCTAAGTTTTGGGGAACCTACGCCTCCAATTTGAGGATCAAAGCCAATGGTTCATATGAGGCTTCTGTGGTAAATTGTATTGCATGCTTTGTAATTTTTTTGTATATTGGGTTTGGTGTGTTTGCTTTTCCTGGTTGTGTCTGCTTGCCTTGTCCGGGTAAGCCCCTCTTTTGGCCTTCTGTCCTGGTTTGCTTCAACCAAAGATTCCTTTTCTCGCCATACCCACCAGGGGTATGCGTCCCCGAGCATGAGCCACTGTTAGAGCTTCTAAAATCCTGATGGATTTTCATCTCCATGGGTCTAGTTAGCCTTTGATAAACCCTTGTCTTCATAAGTGAGTAGGGTTTTTAATCAAGAAAATGTGCCAACGTTATATTTTCATGTTGACCTGTTTAGTCGGTCATCAGTTTCTTGAGTGATCCTTTGAGCCATCCGACACATCAATTTACCGGCCCCATCTTCCCAAGGACCGGTTATCATTTTCCCATCACTTTAAATCCTTTTCCTAAGGTTGGGTTTTAAATTTAACCTGATGAATTAAACATTAAGTCATTAACCCTATGGTCATATCACCATCGGTTGGGCCAAGTCTTGTCCATTTAATGCTAACATTGTGGGATGTGCAGCTTGCAAGATTTAGAGATCAAGGATCAGATCTAGACCATACCTCGCCAGCCTACGGGAGTTAAGTGCACGCCAGATAAATACAGTGAGGTTAGTGAGAAGCTAACACATGTCTCAGGTACAACGTGAGACCCACCTCCCACTACCACCCCATGGCCCGACATGTTTGATGAGCGGCCGAGATCAACCGGGCGGAACGATCCTCACTGTTCCCCGTTGGCTCGCACAATAACGGTGAATGATGATTAAATCCAATGAGATTAGTGATATCTCAACACTTGTCCCTCACTTGCTCAGATGGTGGAGCCCACATATGGCGACGGTGTCATCCAACATGGATAGGAACGATTGTTTGAAAATAGTTTAGCAAAGCAATGCTGGAAATCAAAGGAGGTCAAACACAAGCTGGTCGTTTGATCATCCATCAAGATAGGGGGTCAACAGATCACATTCAAAGCTGGAAAGTGACACCTGATGGTCATTTCTTCTCTGTGAGAATAGCTTGCATTAATGGCTAACACTCTGCAGAGCGATCGAGTTGATCTCAAATCGTGTGGATATGCAAATGCAGATAATCATGAAGAATAATCAACAAATTTCCATGCAAATGGGAATTAAATGGCGCCAATACATCTACCAACGAGATGCCAAAATTATGCATGTGATGAATATTAAGTGTGAATGCCATTGTTTCACCTAATAAATACAACGAAGGTGGTTATTATTTGCGTCATTATCACTCAATAGTTAAAAATTTTCTGGTGTCAGTAGTTATTGAGAGAGAAAGATGAGCGGACCAATAAGAAGGTTAGTTTGTTTGAATTCACAAGGGTCCAGCCTTGGCTTGCATGGTGCTGCTCCTACTATGGAAGTGGGTACTTCTTCTAAGTGTAAATTGGCCCCAAGTAGATGCAGTCGCCAACTGCAATTCCAGGGTGGTGATGTCGAGGAAGTGGGTGACAAAGGAAAATGTCCAGTGCAATCTCTGACTGGGTCAAAGCGGAAAGTGAGGTATGGGCATGCCTTCTATAGACGCCAGCATTCTCCCATCAACCTTACGAGCACCTCTTCTGGCAACAGAAATTCAAAGGTTGATTTTGCTTATACTTGGTACTTGGCACTGCTGAATGAGGGCTTTCCCTCAGATGAGGAGGTGATCTCTATGTTGTCGCTGGCAGTCAAAACCCCAAGTGGACATACTGGGAGCATATCTTGAAAAGAAAAGAAGGAAGAGGAAGCCGAGGTTTCTTCTCTTCCTCTTGCAGCGACAAGAAGTGGTTAGGTATACCGTGGTCATGATGGTGTGAGTGGTAAATGAATTTGTTGCGTTTGAAGTCTTCTTTTTTCTGGTGTTTATGAATTTCGCTCTGGTGGCCTTTTGTTATGTGTTTGTGGCATATTTTGATGATTTGACATCAGTCGTGTGCCTTCATGACATTTTTGGTTTCCTGGTTCATGAAGCTTGTATGGAAACAAGGGAAGTTTTGGTGGTACTTTACTTTCTCTTCCTCAGCGGCGGTTATATTTTAGGCTCTCTCTTGTTATACTAGTTTTTGCAATTTCAGCGTGTGGTCTTTCTTGAAATTCAAGTCAAATGCAGCTGGAATTTTGATGAAATGATCATTTTACATTGTAACTGCATTTGAGTCCAAAGCTTGTTGCTCCCTGTTGGTATAAAGGGAATTCAAGACTCGAATGCAAGGGAGCAAAGACAACATTCAGGGGCTAGGGTTTCGGTTAAATACACAGATAGATAGGAATGGGATAGTTAGTCATCTTTGGGTTTTTATGAATGAACTATGACAAGTACCTTAAATGGTTTTTCAGATTTGATTCAAGTATAAGTGAATATACATAATTCTAATACATTTCTCTCCTTGTGCAAATTTGAGATGAATTTGGAATGAAATATTAATGATATTTATGTTCTGCTTTGAATCATTTGTTCAAATGCATGTCTCATTTCTTTGTCTTGATTCAAGTAATCAATTAAATACTTAGTTGGGGATGTGAATTTACTTTTATTTATAGAGGATTTGATAAGTAGCCGTGTATTAGAAAACTTGAGCTCCATAGTGCAAAGTATTATGAGGGTAGTCTATTTCATTGTTGGATCATTTTTGTTTTACTGATTCTTGCTTAGGTGACTCCATTTTGCCCAATAAATACGACAATGATCTGTTCCTTAATGATTTTCCTAAGGGGTTTATCAAATAATCGTTCAACTGACCAAGCTCTAGCCGGGATGCCAATTTATTTCAAAATTCATTGATTCGATTGTTCGTTTGTGATAATTCTTACTTGGGGTGTCATAATTTTGATGAATGGATAGCACATTGCTTAGAAACAATCCAATTTCCTAGTAACTGTTACAAAATTATCCTTTGTCATTATCAATCTGTGTAATGATGTATTCAACATAGCTAAATCTTAAGTGAATACATTAGGAATACCCTCCTTGGACCCATTGAGCCTAAAGTGTAGGAGATCTTAGTCATTGATTGGATCTTGTTAGTTGGCCATTCATTTCAAGAGTCTTGAGTATAGGAACTGACTATTCCTTAGAGATATCTTGGGTGTACTGGAAAAAACACCAACACTTTTTTAAAGGAAACTTATGACATTTTCCTTCCACTTTGGACTGCAAGATTGTGTCTAGTGTTGGTTCGAATCATTTTTTGATTTAGTTAGAAATAAATGGGGAAAAAGGGCCAGTAAGGTGTCTGTTCAAGTTTGAAATGATGTGGTTTAAAGATCCAAATCTTCTGGATCTTGTCAAAAAATGGTGGTCGGATTGTAAACTTGGAGGATCCAAGATATTCAATGTAGTCAGAAAACTAAAAATAGTAAAGCAGAACATAAAGAAATGGAATAAATGTTGTTTCAAGAACATTTTTGAAGAAAGGTGTGGGATTGAAGAAGCATTGAAGGAGGTCTCTGAGAAGTTGAATGACATCCTAACCAAAGAAGATTTTTTTTGGAGACAAAAATCCAGAAATATGTGGTTAAAGGTAGGGGACAAGAACACGAAATACTTTCATAATTCCACTAAGGTGCACAGGAAAGTTAACAGAATATCAAGCATCAAATTACCAGATGGTAGACTGTTGGTTGATCTCGTGGAAATAAAGGCATCTTCAGTTGAATATTTCAAAAATCTATTAAATGATTGGGAGGGTTCCAATCTTGAGGCATAGAATGAATTGCTTAGAAACATTCCCAAAATGTTATCCTTATCACAAAAGGAAGCATTAAATGCCATATTCACAGAACAAGAGGTTAAATTGGTAGTGTTTCAGTTACATCGAGAGAAGGCACCTGGGTCTGATGGCTTCTTGATTGCATTCTTCTAAAAATGTTGGGACTTTGTGGGACAAGATATCACTGAGGTGATTGAGGATTCCAAAGCTATGGGTTGTGTGCTCAAGGAGGTAAGTTAAAATACATTCATTGCACTTATACCCAAAAAAGAGAAACCAAAATCTTGGGAGGAATATTGCCTAATTTCTTTGTGCAACACTTTGTATAAGATATTGGCCAAGGTAGTTGCTAACCATTTGAAAATAATATTTACATCCATCATTTTAGAGGAGCAACCGGGCTTTGTGCTAGGAAGATCGATTTTGGATAGAGTAATTATCATGCAGGAAGTAATTCATTCCATTCAGTGGTTGAAGAAGCCTGCGATGCTATTGAAACTTGACATCAGGAAGGCATATGAAAAAGTGAATTGGCACTTTCTATTCAAGTTGTTGGAAGCTTTTGGAATTCAGAAGGAATGGCTAGACTGGGTCTTTGGACGGGTCGCATGCCCAAGATTCTCAATTCTTGTGAACAACTCCCTAGAAGGTTTTCTTAATGCTTCTCGAGATCTTCGACAAGGAGATCCTATCTCCCCATTTTTGTTCATAATCATGGCCAAAGCATTAGGAAGATCTGTGAAAAAAGCTCGTAGTGATGGTTGGTTGGAGGGTCTTCAAGTCACTAGCACCATTCCTGCGATTACACACCAATAGTTCGTGGATGACACAATGCTATTTGGATCCGCAATGGTTAGGGAGGATAGATGGCTAAAAGGTGTCCTAGACAAGTATGCCTCGGCTTCTAGACAGAAGATAAGTATAGAGAAATCTGAAGTCTTCTTTTTCAACACTAGTAGGGATAAAGAAGAACAAATCTTGAGGTTATTAGGATTCAAAAAAGGGAAGCTTCCTTGCAGATATCTCGGTCTTCCACTAGCAAAAGAAGTGCAACATGGAAACATTTGGAACACTCTTATAGAAAAATTGAAGGAGAGACTATCTTCTTGGAAAAGTTGTTGGCTTTCATGGGAGGGAAGATTAACGATGCTCAAATTTGTCACTGTTCCACTTGTGATTTACATGCTCTCATGTCTTCCATTATCGGTTGGGGAAAAAAAAGCGCTCAATAAAAAGATGAAGGATTTTTTCTATAAAGGGAACTCAAAGAATAATAAGTTCCCGCTTGTGAAATGGCAGAAAGTTTGTGAAAGCAAGGTTGTAGATGGGGTTGGGGTGAAAAATCTGCTCCTCCAAAATAAAGCATTGGGGGCTAAATTGAATGGGAACTTCACACAAAACGTGATTTGAAATGGGTCAAAATCTAGAGGGAAAAATATTTGCATGGAGAGGATAATAGTATCTTTGTAGCCAGGTCTTTTCTTATTGGATCAAGAATTTGGAATTTCATGAGGAGCTCTAGATATTTAATATTGGATCACCTCACTTGGGAGATTAGGGATGGCAGCTCCGCTCTATTCTGGGAAGATTCCTGGGATGGCTTCCCCAAGCTAGTAGAGATGGTAGTTTTGGAGCAAGTCAAAATTAGGAAAAAGAAGGCATGGGGAGATAGGGTAAGAGATCACATTGTGGTTCCGCCCAAGAAGAGTGATTTATTTTATCAATGGAAAAGTATTTGGTAGCTGGGGCTTGATGCAGAGATGGCAGAAGCATATGAGGAGGCGATGGGAGCAAGGAAAATCTGTGTTAGGCAAGGTTGTGATAGCATAAGATGGAATGCCTCGGCGAGTAGGGAATACAAAGCAAAAGATGGATATGTCACAATGTCAGAGTTCGAGGCATTTGAAACTAGACTTCCAATTAATCTTTGTTGGAATAAAGCTTGTCGCCCGAAGGTGGGCCTATTCACCTGGGCTACATCACAAGGTAGGGTCCTAATAGCGGGAAGATTCACAAAGTTAGGGTATCATGGGCCTTCAAGATGCCCATTGTGAAAATAGGAAAAAGAGACAAGGGACCATTTATTTTTGAATTGCAAATACACTCAATACTATTGGAATTGGTTATGCTCTAAACTATAGTGGCAGTTGGTATTTCCTTGCAGCTTGCTGGAAATGCTCAAAAGTTGGCCAAAAACTCATAAGCAATTGATGTTTGGCAGACTGTGGATCATGTGCCCATAAATTGTCATTTGGGAAATCTGGAATGAGAGGAATGGATGCATTTTTCAAGATAAGGAAATGCCAGCTTAGAGGTTGCAAAAAAAAATTGAGGCCACCATTGTGAAATATACCAATGCAATATTGGATGATTAGTGTACAAAGAAGATCTAGTGTCCCTCTGTTTTGGCTGTCCTTGACACCGAGTAAGTTTATTTATTGGTGAACTTAATATTTTAATGGATTTGTGTAATCAGTTGGTTAAATTAAAATTTTCTTACAATATAATTTAAATAAATTTGGAAATTAAGATAATAATATAATATAAAGTATATGGTTATTGATAAATAATTAAATTAAATTGTTTTGTTATAAGTAAATGTTTTATTATTAAATAATTAGATTAAATTGTTTTCATATAAAGTTTTTTTTTAAATTCTATTTTAATAATTGATAATTTATTATCATGTGAAGATAATCATTCAAATATAGTAAAATAATGTGATTTTAAATAAATAAAAGAGATAAGGGTTTCAAACGGAAGTGTAAAGCTGAAAAAGATGGGAAAAATTTAATGCGTGCACATGCACAACTTCAATGGTGGGTCGATCAAGAAACTTGCTTATTTTGTTGATTTTTAGTTTCGAAAGTTTATCTCGTCATGGATTTTTATTGGGAAAATAAAAACAAAACTCTTGCTAGTTTTTGGGAACTATGCTGGTTTTTGAAAAAGGTTCCATCTTTAGCCGATTGTATGTTATGAGAATAGTCATTGCCTTAGATATTGGATGAGCTTGTAGTCATTTTTAATGGGTTATGTGATCTTAGAAATCAGCATGTAGGTCAGCCTTGGTTAGCACCAACATAGGGGTCATAGCATTTGACGTTTTTCCTTTGGAGCTTTGACTTTCGTACCCAACGCCACTAGCTTCCACTCATGTTTGCAGTGATTTGTGGTTGCAACCATTTGCCTAACGCATTTAGTGCATGAGGGGTTCGAGCCTTGTACATATCGTTGGGTATTTGTATGTTATTTTATGAACGTTTGTTTAGATCTGTAATGATGATATAATTTGTTATATTGTATTATAATACGAACAACAAGCTGATTATGATACATGTATATGTATATTTAGATATATGTGTATGTTTTATAGGCATGCATATTGTCTTGGTAAATATGGAATCTTGTATGTCAAACAACAGTGTCTTTAGTTTAAATATGTATATTTATAAATATATATATGTGTAAACATATATATTGAGAATTATATTGAAAAGTATTTTTTTTATGATGAATTGTGTATTTAATTATCATAGAATAAGTTTAGATAGTCCGTTGATGTTTAAAAAAAAAAGATTTTCACAATGAATGAATAAATAAAATGTAGTAATTATTTTAAAAGACTTCGTAATGAATGAATATATGGTTTTTTTTATATAATCTCCATTAGTTATTATTTGGTTGTATTGTTTCTACAATTATAAGGAAAAAGGTTATTCAAATTATGTTATTTAATTATGTTTCTCTTAGAAAATAAAATATAAGAAAATGGTTTAGGATATTTATTACATATAATAATTGAAAATGAAATGTAAGTAGATATAGGAAAATTAAATTATTATTGTGTTAAATGCGTAGTGAGGTAGTCATAAAATATGTTTCTATAATTTCTTAAATTGTTATAAATGATTTCTCGAGGAATGAAAAGATAAAATGTAATGTTGAATTAAATGTTCTTGAAATTTATCATTTTTATTGTGTTGGTGAAATTAAAGGTCGATTTTGATGGTTTCATGTCGTTTTGTCTCCCTTTTGAGTTAATTGTTACTAAGGAGATTTTGTATGTTGAAATTTTGTGTTGGAAACCATTTTGATTTGACTTACCCTCGTTTGTGAGTCTTCGGTGGTCAGTCTCTTAGGCTTCCAGAGGTGGGGGAAGAAATGCAGTTTTATCATTGGTTTTCATATTGATTCTTTGTGAATTATTGCTCTTATGCTTGATTTGATTTTGGTGGGTTTAGCCTTGCACTTGGAAGTGGTTTTACTGTGAAGTTCAAGTGTGAGATGGTGTATGCCTCACTTGTTGTATTTACTTATTTGGCCTTGAAATTTTGTGCAAGTTGGCTTGCCCCATTTGTGCTTATGATATTTTTTTGCTAATAGGGAGAGTGGCTTCCCACAGGGGTCAGAACCCTAAGTGGTATCCTGGGTAACTCGTGCAGAAGTTGAAGTAATCAAGTGATAACCTAATAAATAATTAGGGGGATTTGGTAGTAATTCACACTAATACAAGATAATGGATGCCTCTCTCATGGATCAAGCACTCGTTCAAGCTTGAGATGAGACGAGAAGGCCTAGAATGGAAAATCAACTACCTTGTCTTCATGAAAGGTGAGTTTATTCCGCATGTGTAAGAATGGGGGTCGGGGATCGGTTGAGGTTTCTAGGGTAACCTAGGATGGGGGTTGGTAACCTATGAAGATCCACATTGGGTAACCCATGTCGAACCATGTGATGACACTCTTCCCTTAGCAACTTTGCATGTTTGTTGTTTCCCCTTGTTGCTTTTGTTCCTCTGGAAGTGCATGTTGTGTTGTGTTTGTTGTTTCTCTTGTCATGTAGTCTTGTTTTCCATTGTTCACTTGACTATTTTTTTTAGTTGTGGGTCTTTCCTTCCAACTCCTAGCATGGGGGGTGGGCCTTAGGGTCCACATGGTCAGGTGGAACATGCTATGCACCCCATTGGGTCCCCAACCGAAGATCGAGATGTGTAGAGTTGTACGATTTTTGGTGACTCCAGAGCTGTAGCAAAGATTGGAACCAGTCTTGATGCTTTGTATTCATACATTTCATTCCATGTTATTGTACTATTCCCATTCATTTTGGGAAGTACTATTGTATTGATGTAATCCTTGAATGATGTATCTTCATATTATAAATGTAATGGTTGTAATCCTTGGCATTATCTTATGATCATTGATGGATGCTTATCTTTTATGCAATGCATGTTGTTCCTTGTATTATTATGTGTGTATTGTTTCATAGTATGTGATCCTTAATGGTGTTGTATCTGTGGAAATATTCATATTTAAATTCATTGATGTGATGGATGGTTTTCATTTATATTATTTTATGGATGTATATTCATTGATAATTAATTATATATATTGGTTGAGTGGAATACTCGTAATTGGTTAATCGTCATTATGGGAATTGTGTTATGTTAGAGATATTTGAAATGTAATGCATTTATGCTACCCGGAGGGACTTAGTTATAGGTTGTCTATGTGTGGTTTATAAATAGTGATATATGTAATGTACACTTCATATTAGTTTACTTTAAAAAAAAATTATGTCATAAATGTTAGATGTTTTAGTGTCCTTTGGGGATTGCGTGGTGGGGCATTTTAACTTGGTATTAGAGCCAGGTTTGTAAACACTGGGTACTCTAGGTTAGTGGAGCCCATTAGGTTAAGCTTTGCGCTTAACACTTGAAGCTTAAATGATCTCCTCTTATGTTGTGTACAAACATGCCTAGGGGTTGGGGTTGTGGCCGAGGTAGAGGCTGAGGTGGTGGTTGAGGAGCCAACCACTAGAGCTCGTCGTCTTTGGGCTCTCATGGTTCAGAACATGAGGAACATCAGAGTTTCCAAAACAACCCAAGAGGCGGAGGCCCAAATCTAGAGCAATTGGGGTTAGAGGGAATGCAATTACAACAGTTGTTAGAGGAGGAGCAATGGGTGGTCAAAGAGAGAGAGGGGGATCATTGAGGAGAGATATATTAGTAGATCAGGATGTCATGGTAGCTGGTCACATGAGAGACCTGTTGAGGGCACACCCACCCACATTTGACGGTACTAGTGGAGGACTGGAGGTTGAAACTTGGCTAATTGATCTGGATCGTGTTTTTTCTATGAATCCTTATGGTAGTAATACTAGGGATAGGTGTGCCATCATGCACCTCAAAAGGTTCACATCTACATGGTCGCGATTAGAAGAGAAAAAATTGCACCTAGACATTGGTTTAGTGACTTGGGAGTTATTCATGGAGAGGTTTAGGGTTTGTTTCCTATCAAAACACTGGAGACAACACTGAGCAGATGAGTTCCACAAGCTGAAGCAGATGGAAATGTTCGTAGAATAGTACGAGTGTCAGTTCTATGAACTTAAGCAATATGTTGGGATCAGTGACGATGAGGGTATGCTAGTCCATCACTTTATTAGGGGCTTGAATGCCCGCATCAGTAGAGGAGTTTGAGTCTTCGAGCCGAAGACTATGGAGGTGGCTATGGAGAAGGCTTGTTTAGTGGAGGAGAATGTGGCTATGGAACTTGGGAGTCATACGGGTGTTCAAATTGGAAGTGCACCCCAAATAGGCTTTGAGCCTCAAGGTGGTCAGTCTCTGGTTGCGAGGTCCTCTAAGGGCCATCAAGCATCCACTAAGGGTGAACAGTAGCAGCAACACTCTAGGTCTAAACATCAGTATTCGCAATCTCAACATGGTGACGGTGGTTCTCAATCTAGGAAGAATCAGAACTGGTGGCGTAACAAGCACAAACATTCTAAGCAACCTGCACAGAGCACCCAAACTGCAGCTAGTGGGGGCAGTGTTCAACAGTCTAATGCACCTCCTGGTGATAGAGGTTTTAGTCGGGACACAAGTTGTTTCTCTTACAGCCAATAGGTCCACATTGCTAGGAAGTGTTCGTAGAGGAACATTACCAGTTTCAGTCAAAGACTAGCCACTTCTGAGCCAACGGTGGGCGATGTGGGTAGTGTTGGAAAAACAAGGAAAAACAAATGAGAGGGAGCGGTGAATCAGTTGTCACAGAATATTTAAACTTTTCAAAATTAACTTAACTTAATCTCAAATCTAATGAATGAACAATAAACCGCAAACAATCAACACATCTGAAACACATAGAACACCAAGACTTTTTACGTGGAAACCCTATTAGGGGAAAAACCATGGTGGATGTCAGTCCACAATATTATACCTTGTTAAAAGTATAATAAAAAAATAATGGGAATGCACATGCATTTAGGCACACTGCCTAGAGGTCATTGCTCAAATACAAGAGGGCTCATTGCCCAAAGAAGACACACTGTCTTATAGTAATTCAGATTAGATCCATAGGGTATGAACTGAGAAAATAGCTTCTACAAAAGCCTGATTACAATTCTAGTTAAGCACAGAAATACTCCTTCACACTTCACTCAAAATTCTTCACACTTTGCTATGCAATCGAATGATTAGATCATTATACTAACACTTTCTCTTTCTCTAGCACTTCTTTGCTACATAACTTCGCACAAACAACCACTCTTTTATATCCGCAACATGGAATTACATCAACAACTTCGTCAGCCAAAATAAAATATAAAACATATACACAATGTTGACCCAAATTTACAAGTAGATTTTCATTGTGAATCAAATACCATCAGCCACAACATAATGAAGACTTAAAACAATATCCTCGAGCGTGCCAAACATTCAAATTTTAATCTCTAAGGATCCACAATATGTTAGAACCACCATGTCAGCCAAGAACATAAAAACCCAAACACACGAGAAAAATCACTGACCACGAGTAGACTGATCAATGCAGATGTGCAACAAAGATAAAGCATGATCTACAAACATCCACAAAAATCACGAATCATCAGAGAAGCATTTGCAAGAACTAAAATTACTAGAATCACATCAACTTCAATCAGGAACACTAACTAAAGCCACAAAAAAATTGTCATAACACAACTATTCATAACGTGATTAAATATTCATGCAGACCTCTAAAACTTTCGATGGATAAACTAGATATACTCAACAATAAACCCTTTAGTCCACAATGACTGATCATCAATGTATTGAGCAAGACACCTTCATGACCTTCACTATTCCACTGTCAACCTAAAACTCTTTCTTTAACAATTTTCTCAATATCCTTGACATATACAACCTACAATACATCAATGCTAATAGTGTTGACATCAATGACAACCACATATCAGCAACACAACCACAACATCCAACAATCTCCCCCTTTGTCATTGATGACAACACACGATGTGAAAAAAACCATCAATGCAACTCTCAATCAACACTTACTCCCCCTTATATTCTGATTCTTCTCCTCATGTTGTTTTTCACATTGCTCTTCTCCCCCTTTGACATCAATGGAAAAGATAAGCATTATATTTCCACATACAAGCTCTGAACCACATATCTGCACATTTGACTACTCCCCCTGAGTAGCAGCCATGGAAACATCAATTTGGATCAGAATATAGCTATGAAGCACACAGATTGATGCAAGTAAATGTATCTCTAGTTCTTATCAAGAGGGGTAATCACCCCTAGCATCCCTTTGAGATACTCAAAAGTATCCTTTGGCAACGAATTGGTCAAAATGTCTTCAATCTATTATTTCGTAGGCACATTCTCCAGTTTGACTTCTTTCTCACTCACTTTCTCCCTCAAGAAGTGAAACTTGATTGATATATGCTTGCTCTTAGAGTGTAGCACCAAACTCTTTGATATGTTTATTACACTTGAGTTGTCACAGTATATGACAATAGGCTCATCATATACTACACTGCTATCTTTCAACATCTGTTTTATCCACAACACTTGAGTACAATTATTTGTAGCAACAATATACTCTGCCTCAACAATAGATAGGGATATGGAATTTTTCTTTTTACTCAACCAAGACACCAACTTCTTCCCTAGTAAGAAGGCACCACCACCAATGATTTTGTTGTCATCTACATCTCCCACCCAATCCGCATCAGTATAGGCACTCAAAGTAAGATTATCATCTTTAGGATACCAAAGCCAAAAATCAACTGTTCCTTTTAGGTATCTGAGAATTCTCTTTAATGCAGTCACATGAGATTCTTTCGGATCAGCTTTATATCTAGCAACCATACACACAACATTCATGATGTCTGGTCTAGTCTGAGTTAAGTAGAGCAATCCGCTAATCATTGACCTATATCTTGTTTGATTTTCCTTAGGAGAATCATCATTTTGTGTTAACTTGCATCTGATTACCATGGGTGTACCAATAGGCTTTGAGTCTTCCATGCCAAACTTCTTCAACAACTCTCTCACATATTTGGAATGAGATATGAAAATCCCATTGTCTAACTGAGTGAATTGCAATCCCAGAAATAAATTCATCTCTCCAATCATACTCATTTCAAATTCACTTTTCATTTCATCAGCAAACTTCATACATAGATCATCATCACCTCCAAAAATAATGTCATCAACAAAGACTTCAATAACCAACTCTTTATCATGATCCAACTTAAAATACATGTTGATGTCAACAATACCTTTATTGAATCCAAGATTTAGTAAGTATTTATCCAGTCTAGCATACCAGGCTCTTGGGGCTTGCTTGAGTCCATATAGAGATTTCTTCAATCGGAAAACCATGTCTTTCTTATCAGTCAGTTGAAATCCATCTAGATTTTCAACATATACCTCTTCTTCAAACTCACCATTCAGAAAGGCTGACTTCATATCCATTTGATAGACTTTGTAGTTCTTATATGCGGCATAAGAAATAAATATCTTACAACTTCAATTATGGCAACATGGGCAAAGGTTTCTTCAAAATCAATACCTTCCATTTGTGAATACCCTTTACATACCAGTTTTACTTTATTCCAAAACACTTCACCTTGTTCATTCAACTTATTCCGAAAGACCCATTTAGTGCCAATCACATTTTTATCTTTAGGTCTGGGAACAAGAATCCATGTATCATTCTTTTCAATCTGCATCAGTTCTTCCTTCATAGCTTCCATCCAGTGTTCATCATTACAAGATTCATTGACATTGTTAGCCTCAGTCTTGGAAATCAGACAATACTCTTTTGCAATCCTTCTTCTAGTTTGCACACCTTTACTCTTATCTCCTATAATTTGATCTTCACAATGATTTAGCTTTACATACCTCAAAATTTTAGGATTCTCTCGCACTTCTGGTTCTTCTGCACTTCCACTTGTCTCCTTCCTGACTTTCTTGCTTTATCGGAACAATTTGAACTTGATTTTGTGTCTGAGCATTCTTCCTTCTATCTGTACTATCTTGCTGGTCATTTGAATCATATCCATAGTATCTGGATGATCTAGCAGAGTCCTCATCAACTCTATCATTTGCACTTTCAACCATTTTTCTCAATCTTCTATTATAGCACTAGTAAGCCTTGCTTTTAGAAGAGTAAGCTAGAAAGATTCCTTCATCGCTCCTTGCATCGAAATTTCCTATGTCCTCATCTCTCTTAATATAACACTTGCTTCCAAAGATATTGAAATATTTAACAAAAGGCTTATAACCAAACCACAACTCAAAAGGAGTCTTACCAGAAATACCATTGACATTTACCCGGTTTATAGTGTACACATCAATGCTTACAAATTCTCTCCAATAGATGTGAGGCACATTTCCTTCCAACATCATTGTTCTAGCAACATCCATAATTGTTATGTTCTTTCTCTCTCCAATTCCATTCTGTTGAGGGGTTTGGGGAGTAGATAATCATCTTTTGATTCCATGCTCTTCACAGAAAGAATTGAACTCCCAGGAGGTGAACTCACCACCTCTGTTTGACCTTAGGAATTTTATCTTCAAAACTGTCTCATTCTCTACCATAGCTTTGAAACTTTTGAACTTCTCTAATGCTTCACATTTTTCTCTTAAGAAAGCAACCCATATCATCCTAGAGTAATCATCAATAAGCAGCATAAAGTACCTTTCTCCTTGTAGACTTCTGATTCTGGAGGGACCGCACAGATCAATATGCACCAACTCCAGTACTCCATTAGAATGATGTTGTTTGCTTCAAAAAGAAACTCTACTCTGTTTTCCCATCTGACATTCCTTGCATATTGTGTTAGTAGGCTTCACTAGCTTAGGTAGATCTCTTACTTCTTGAGTGGAGCTTACCTTGACAATGTTATCAAAATTCACATGACATAGCCTCCTATGCCATAACCAACTTTCATCTACTTGAGAAATTAAACAATTTTCATTAGTAGCACTCAGGTGAAAAATATTACCTCTTGTCTTTGTACCTACAACAATTACATTTCCAGAGTTTCCAAGTATCTTGCATCTTTCATCTTTGAACTGAAGATCGTAACCCTTGTCCACCATCCATCCAACACTCAAAAGGTTATGCTTCAAGCCTTCAACATAAAGGACATCATCAATGTCATGTTTACCACCAAGAAAAATAGATCATCTGCCACGAATCACACCAACTTTTGTCACCAGTCATATGATGTGAGCATCCACTGTCAATAACCCACTCATGCTTTTCTTCAATTCAGGCTGCAAGAGCTTTCTCAACTTTAGTAGATTCAGTAGCCACTAGACCATTTTCCTTGATAGCAATGAAAACCCATTCATCTTCATTTCCATTTTCTTTATCAGATTCTTCATCAGTCACACCTTCTTCAGCATAATAGCATTTCTTTTGAAATCTAGGTTTGTTAGGCTTAGACCTAGGAACTCTTTCAGGACACCTTGAAGAAAAATGACCTATTTTACTGCAAGAGAAACATTTAATAGGAATCTTTCCTTTATACTTAGCTTGTTCTCTACCTTCTTTCTTCACAATCAGTTCTTCCAACTCTTCTACTTCTCTTTCTTCATCTTCAAGTTGTTTCATCTCTTCTTCATACTTCAATGTCTTTCTAGAACTCTCTCCCAGATCATATCTTTGCTAGTTTCTTTTGGATACAAAGGCCTTAAATGCAGATTCAGTTTTGGGGGCAGAATCGCCAAATTTACTCAACTCAAAGGAAACAAGTTTACCAATCAACATATATCTTGTCACA
Organism: Sequoia sempervirens; assembly: GCA_007258455.2. NCBI lineage: Eukaryota > Viridiplantae > Streptophyta > Pinopsida > Cupressales > Cupressaceae > Sequoia > Sequoia sempervirens. The sequence continues at coordinate 341,347,490 of VDFB02271358.1, read as the reverse complement.
TTTGTTACTGTTCTGAGCACTTTAGCTACAATTTCTATTTTATCTAGGGTACCACCGACACATCTAATACCCATCATAAGTTCATTTACTCTTTGCATAAAAGAAGAAATATTTTCATCTTCACCCATCTTCAAATTTCATACGTTCCTTTCAAACTCTGTAGCTTAGCGACCTTCACAAGTGCATCTCCTTCATACAAAGTCTCCAGCTTCTTCCAGATATCATGAGCTATCTCTAGATCCATCACATTTGTCATTTATGAATCTGTCAGAGCACTCAACAAAGCTTCCATAGTTAATCTCATCAGGAGTGGAAGGACCATTCTGAGGAATAACATATCTGTTATTTGTAGTCTTCTAGAAGGGTTCAACAATACACCTCAAATGACACTCCATTATGGCTTTCCACAAAGAGTAGTTTGTTCCATCAAATCTAGGACTGTCCTTCTTGTATGATACCATCTCAGATCACCTCAAGTTTTTAAACTTCTTCAGAGGAACCTGCTGTGATACCAATTGTTGGAAAAACAAGGACAGACAACTAAGAGGGGGGTGAATCAATTGCCACAAAATATTTAAAATTTTCAAACTTAACTCAACTTAATCTTAGATTTGATGAATGAACAATAAACCACAAACAATCAACACATTATAAACACAGAGAACACCAAGACTTTTTATGTGGAAACCCTGTTAGGGGAAAAACCATGGTGGATTTCAGTCCACAATATTATACCCTATTAAAAGTATAATGAAAAATAATGGGAATGCACATGCATTCGGGCACACTGCCTAGAGCTCACTACTCAAATACAAGAGGGATCACTACCCAAAGAAGACGCACTATCTTATAGAAATTTGGATTAGATCCACAGGGTATGAACTGAGAAAATAGCTTCTACAAAAGCCTGATTATAGTTCCAGTTAAGTACAGAAACACTCCTTCACACTTCGCTCAAACTTCTTCACACTCTGCTATGCAATTGAATGATTAGATCATTATTCACACAGTTGCTCTTTCTCTGGTAATTTTTCACTACATAAATTTTCACAAACAACCGCTCTTATATATCCACAACATGGAATTACATCAACAACTTTGTCAGCCAAAATAAAATATAAAACATATACACAATGTCGGCCCAAATTTACAAGTAGATTTTCAATGCGAATCAGACACTATCAGCCACAACATAATGAAGACTTAAAAAAATATCCTTGAGTGTGCCAAACATTCAAATTTTAATCTCCAAGGATCCACAATACGTTACAACCACCATGTCGGCCAAGAACATAAAAACCCGAACACACAAGAGAAAAATCACTAACCACGAGCACACCGATCAATGTGGATGTGCAACAAAGATAAATCATGATCTAGAAACATCCAAAAGCATCATGAATCATCAGAGAAGAAACTGTAGGAATTGAAAATACTAGAATCACATCAACTTCAATCAGGAACACTAATTGAAGCCACAGAAAAGCTGTCAGAACACAACTGTTCATAACACGATTAAATCTTCACGTGGACCTCTGAAAATTTTGGTGGATAAAATAGATATACTCAGCAATAAAACCTTTAGTCCACAATGACTGATCATCAAATTACTAAGCAAGACACCTTCATGACCTTCACTGTTCCATTGTTAACCTGCAACTCTTTCTTTAACAATTTTCTCTATATCCTCGACATATACAACCTACAATACATCAATGCTAATAGTGTTGACATCAATGGCAACCAGAACATCCAACAGGTAGGTCACCAAGTATTTGTGGCAGTTGATAACCATCAAGCTAGGCATTGGGGTGCAGTTGTTGAGGCTACTGGTAGAGGTCGTGCAACTGACCCGAGAGACTGTGGATGAGCTCGTGAAGTTACAGTAGGGTCCTAGCATTGTTTTTGTGTCTCTCGTGTTGCTTTCTCTGCATTGACACTTTTTATGTTATGTTGTGAACCTTGAGACTGTGTTGGTGGTTGTTCACCATTTTGATTTGTTTAGTTGACAATTTAGTTTACTTGGATGCGTATGATACTCTTTTCAGATGTTTATGTTATGCTGATACATGATGTTTGATACTGTGTTTGGATTCAACTGGTTATGTTTATCATATGGTCGTACAACTATGTTTTTTATGCATTGAATTAAGTAATTGCTTTATGATAATTATGATGATGTGTTTACTGCTTGGAGTCCTGATGAGAGGATGATGTAGCATCACTTGTTCACGAGTGCCATGATACGCTGTGACTTCCTCTCATAGTGTGTTTGCCCTTGGATATATATATGCTTGACATCTTGTTTTGATGTTGGTTCCAGGTACTAAGCATCGACTCCACCTGCACTGTCAGGTTTGAGTGTGCATTATAAAAGCTAATGGGTATGATGTGGAAAAACAAAGTTGACAAGAAAGTTCCCCATCTTAGTTTGTCACCCTGTCATTTTTTTTGACGATGTGGTCCATTTGCAACACCATTTCCGTTTTCGGTATCGTTCCGTTTTGAGTCATTTAATTTTAATTTTCTAATTAATTTAGTTTTAATTGTTGATATATTGTTAGTTCATTGTGTTGTTGTGCTTATGATTGTGTGTATTTTATTTCACCTTGTGACTTCCAGGAGTAAGTCAAAGCTTAGGGGGGAGGATGTAGTGTCCCTCCGTTTTGACCATCCTTGACACTAAGTAAGTTTGTTTATTGGTGAACTTAATATTTTAATGGCTTTGTGTAATCAATTGGTTAAATTAAAATTTGCTTACAATATAATTTAAATAAATTTGGAAATTAAGATAATAATATAATATAAAGTATATGGTTATTAATAAATAATTAAATTAAATTGCTTTATTATAAGTAAATGTTTTATTATTAAATAATTGGATTAAATTATTTTGATAAAAAGTTTGGTTTTATATTATATTTTAATAATTGATAATTTATTATCATGTGAAGATAGTCATTTAAATATGGTAAAATAATGTGATTTTAAATAAATAAAAGATAAGGGTTTCGAATTGAAGTGTAAAGCTGGAAAAAGATGGGAAAAAGTTAATGCGTGCACATGCACAACTTCAACAGAGGGTCGATCAAGAAACTTGCTTATTTTTTTGATTTTTAGTTTCGAAAGTTTATCTCATCATGGATTTTTATTGGGAAAATAAATAAAAAACTCTTGCTAGTTTTTGGGAAGTATGTTGGTCTTTGAAAAAGGTTCTATCAGTTAATTTTTGCTCTGCAAATTAATTCGGAAAAGAATACGGTTTTATTTTGTGGAAAAATTGTGTTTGAATGTGTTAATCTCTGTAAGTAATCAAGTTTTTGGGAAGGATTTTGTGGCTGCGAATAGGTGATCTTCAACATGACTACTCCATCGTCGAGCATTGGACTCTGGGTGAGTTTTATCATTGGTTTTCATATCGATTCTTTGTGAATTATTGCTCTTATGCTTGATTTAATTTTGGTGGGTTAAGCCTTGCACTTGGAAGTGGTTTTACTGTGAAGTTTGAGCGTGAGATGGTGTATGCCTCACTTGTTGTATTTACTTATTTGGCCTTGAAATTTTGTGCAAGTTGGCTTTCCCCACTTGTGCTTATGATATTTTGTTGCTAGTAGGGAGAGTGGCTTCCCACGAGGGCCGGAACCCTAAGTGGTATCCTAGGTAACTCGTGCGAAAGTTGAAGTAATCAAGTGATAACCTAATAAATAATTAGGGGGATTTGGTAGTAATTCACACTAATACAAGATAATGGATGCCTCTCTCATGGCTCAAGTGCTCTTTTAGGCTTGAGATGAGACGAGAAGGCCTAGAATGGAAAATCAGCTACCTTGTCTTCATGAAAGGTGAGTTGATTCCGCATGTGTAAGAATGAGGGTTAGGGATCGGTTGAGTTTGCTAGGGTAACCTGGGATGGGGGCCGGTAACCTATGAAGATCCTAATTGGGTAACCCATGTCGAGCCATGTGATGACACTCTTCCCTTAGCAAGTTTACATCTTTTTTGTTTCCCCTTGTTTCTTTTGTTCCTCTGGAAGCGGATGTTGTCTTGTGTTTGTTGTTGCTCTTGTCTTGGAGTCTTGTTTTCGATTGTTCACATGACTATTTTTTTTAGTTGTGGGTCTTTCCTACCAACTCCTATCACGAGCGGTGGGCCTTAGTGTCCACATGGTTGGGTGGAACGTGCTATGCACCCCATTGGGTCCCAACCAAAGATTGAGATGTGTAGAGTTGTACCATTGCGGTGACTCTAGAGTTGTACCAGAGATTGGAACCAGTCTTGATGCTTTGCATTCATACTTTTCATTCCATGTTATTGTACTATTCTCATTCATGTTGGGAAGTACTATTGTATTGATGTAATCCTTGAATGATGTATCTTCATATTGTAAATGTAATGGTTGTAATCCTTGGAATTATCTTACGATCGTTGATGGATGCTTATCTTTTATGCAATGCATGTTGTTCCTTGTATTATTATGTGTGTATTATTTCACAATATGCGATCCTTAATGGTGTTGTATCTATGGAAATATTGGTATTTAAATTCATTGATGTGATGGATGGTTTTCATTTATATTATGTTATGGATGTGCATTTGTTGATAATTAATTCTATATATTGGTTGAGTGGAATACTCGTAATTAGTTAATCATTATGGGAATTGTGTTATGTTAGAGATATTCGAAATGTAATGCAGTCATGCTACCCCAAGGGACATAGTTATAAGTTGTCTATGCATGGTTTATTACTAGTGATATATGTAATGTACACTTCATATTAGTTTACTTTACAAAAAATTGTGTCATAAATGCTAGATGTTTTAGTGTCCTTTGGGGTTTACGTGGTGGGGCATTACAAAAGACGAACTTTTCCATTTGGGATGCAACAATAGGGAGGAATTGGTATGGATTGAAAGTCCTAGCATATGTTGGGATCTGGGGTACAACGTCATCAAAGGACAAAAGAAAGGTATGTTGGTTGCCCCTAGAGTTGGGGTGGGAAAAACTTAACTTCGATGGGGCTGCCAGGGGTAATCTTGGAATTTATTGAGTAGGGTGTATTGTGAGAGACAACAAGGGTAGCATTTTTGGTAGGTTGGCGGCCCCTCTCCCTGAAGGGACAAATAATTCTATAGAATTTAAAGCCTTGATCTTGGGACTCAGGCTTCGCAAGAACTAAATCTAAGAAAGGTGATGATTGAAGGGGATTCAACCCTAGTGATCAATACATTGCACTCAAGGTATGTATCGAATTGGAAATTAGGAGAAGAATTGGAGGTCACACTAAGCATGGTAGATGGATTTGATGTTGTGATGTTTAACCATATTTTCAAAGAAGGAAATGTTGAAGCCGATGAGCTATCCAACATCGAGGTTGATGGGATCACACTCAAAGAAGTGAATATTTGATCCAGGAAATGATAGTGGGTGGCTGGGTGGGAAACCCTCCATAACGTAATGTGGAGGGTTTGCGGCTATCACATGTGCATTGGTGGCTTGGTGGCTTTCTTATGTGACAAGTAGGCAGTATCGGGTGGTGGCCATACTAGCGCAACTAGATTGCTTGTTGTGGGTGGTGTCCATGTTGGTTGAAAGTATGGGGCCAGTATAGGTGCTATTGACACCCCCCACACTGCGAAGGTCATTTCCAATTATTGTGAGTGAATGCATTAGAGATTGTCACTTACACGAAGAATCGACACTCAAGTTTTGAGTCCTTTCAAGGGCTCTAGCCTCTTGAATACCATGTCCTTTGAAATACGAGTGATGACCAATCATTTTTTACATTCTAGCATTTAGGTAAACTATACACGGAAGTATGCTACAATGATGTTGGGACAGTTGGGGGATGCACAATAAATATCACTGGGTGGAATTTTATAATTGTCATCATCTCAATTTCCTTTGTATATGATTTATTATCATAGAGAATGGTAGAGCGAGTAGCGGAAAGATCTAAGTTCATAGTTGTTATTTTTGTTGAGGCGTTGGTGGGTCTTGTTCTAGACACCCCAATCCATCTTGATTGCAAGCTCCAACAAGCTAAATTTTACAGGATTACTAATCAGAGGCTAAAAGGATTTTTCACAACATTGACCATCTCACGGTGGTGGCGGTCAAGATGGTGCTAGGAAAAGGGCACTTGGCTTACTGGGAGATGTCGTGCGTCAACACACAAATTGTCCCCCACTTTTTGGCATCACTTCTTGATACGTGCATGACCAAAGTGGAACTGAAGGCTCTGATGTGTGGTCTATTCAAGGAAGAGTTTCTCAGAGGGTTGGATGAAGTTCTTCAGGTGGTGATTCCAAGGATGGGTATTCCTTGCTCGAGCAACTTGGCTCTTTTAAGGGTTCCTGGTGAAGTCGTCAAGTATTATCCTTTTTGTTGGAGTTGAAAGGAATGCCTTTGGTTTATCATAAACAACTGACGATGATGGTGGTTGAATTCCTAAAGAAGGTCTTGAGGCCGGTAGTTGTGGATGGTTTTGATTGGGTTCCTGAATTTGAGGCATATGCCAAAGAAAATGGGTTTCAGTAAGTTTTCCTCCCTGTGTATGTTGTTGTTGAACGATCCGGTTGGCCGGTTTTGTAATGTCTCGGCTGTGAATTTTGTTGGGTACTCCTTGTGGCATACAATAGTAGTTTGTTGGAGGTTGGGTGGTTCTGCTGACAATGATAGTCTCTTATATGTCATTGTGTATATGATAGCCTTTCTATCCTTAGCTTAGGTAACATAAATGTAAAGGATCTTAAACCCTGTTGGGACATTTGGTGTCAAGGTGTAGGGTTGGGTCTGGTCGGTGCTTGACGTTGGATGTTTCAACCATTTTTTTGGTCATTTTGGTGTTGTTGGGTCTACAAAATTTGTTGCCTGTGGGGCTGTCTATGTATTTTTTGATAAATTAATTTATAAAATCCTCTCTTACATATCAATATATATATATATATATATATTTGAATGAAAAACACATTAAATAAATTAATCTCTAAATATCGATTGCCTCAACATTAATAAATTTTAAGCTCTTCTAAAGTTTTCCCTATATACATATATACATATATACATATATACATATACACATATATATACCTATATACATATATATACATACATACATTTATGTGTGTGTGTGTGTCTGTGTTTATATATATATGTATATACATACATACATACATACATACACACACACACACACACACACACACACATATATATAGATATATATGTTTATATATGTATTTTTGTTTTTATCTAAATAGTAGAAAATACAAAGTTACAATCAACCAATCGAACTATTTTTTGAAATGAAAACTTAGAACAAAATAGGGAGTTATTTTTTATATACAAGCAACTAAAATAGATAATTTCAACATACACCATTATAGGAAAAATATTAACAATGATCTACATTTTTTTTGGTAAAGAGAAATAAAACTATACACAACACAAAGTAACACATCTATTCATTTTCAAATAACTTATTTTGAACAAAAAATATTTACAAAGAAGATTAGAACATTTTTCTTTCTTTTCTTTATCTTAAAACCCAACACATTTATTCATACACTTGAAACCATACTACCACAAGAACTCCTTGCCAATCTAAAAACTTGAGAATGAATATTGTCATCCCCATGGTAATGAAACACTCTAACAACTCCTCCAAAATTATCTAAGAAACAAGAATGGTAACAAGTCCAATGGAGGATCACCTCCCAACCAAAGGGATTTCTCATAATCTAGCCCTAAGATAAGAGGTCCTTAAATAAATTGGGGTACACCAAAATACACAAGACTAACAAACACTGAAGAAGACATACAATAATCTACCCATGGAGATACACACATGTCACCTTCACAAGGTGCATTAAAGGGGTGAAGATAGGAATCTCTCCAATGAGGGTGGATAAGAATCATAAAAAAATATTTCAAATGAATAGAGCTCCCTCAAGGAGGTATGTCAACTACCAAATCTTCATACCCTTCAAAAACAAGAATCAATGGGTACTTATACCCTAATCTCTCCTTCTCAAGGAGGAAATAGATGATCCCGTTGGAGGTTCTAGACCTCCCTCACCCTTCAAATGGGTTTCTCTCATGAATATGGGAGAACCTAACCCTTCACAATCCTATCCCCACCCAAAAAAGAAGATAGAAGAAATAACAAGGATCACATACAATATTTCCAATACATAATAAATAAGCATACCTAGATTTTACCAATAGAATATATTCTCTCAATAGCTATTCAAGAAAAATAATGACTTTATGAAGCTTCTCCAAGATCTCCATGTCCTTCCAAAATCTCTTCCCAAATATCCCAAGCTAAAATCACAAAAAAAAATAGATAAAAAATGAGTAAGGAACCCATACAAAGACTCTGAGAAAGGTATATGCAATGGGTGTTATGTGACCATTCCTCCTCAAATGAAGAGGTGGCATATGGATCCCAATCATCCCTTATCCCATTTCCCAAAAATCCCTAAAGGAGTGGTCCCCACAAATTCTCACACACATGTGAGCATTGGGATAAGAGGTTTACTTTTGTACACTATTCCCTAAGGTGTCTCCTTGGGAAGCACTCACATATGTGAGATCTTGGGATGAACAATACATGAACTCGATAGAGTGGGTTTGTGAAGTGATAAGTCACTTGATTTCACCTACAAGCAAAAAAATCATCACACACTTCCCAAGGGATTTGCGAAGGGTCAAATCAAGGACAAATCCCAAGGTTTATGTCCTAAATATATTTGAAACACATATGGGGTTGGCCTAGAGACCTAAAAGCACTCAAAAAGAGTAGGAAAAGGTACTTCAAGGCCTTCTAGAAACCCATTAAAATAAGGATGACTCTTGGACTCAAGTATAACTCATGCAAACATTAAGACACTCACAAAATGCATACAACAAGAAGACTTCAATTCTATGACAATTAATACATTCAAAGACCTTAGTTCCCATCATGGACTAAGGTCAAGGACTCACTAGGAATCACATCACTAAGATTTCCTTAAGGACCTCTAATTTCCATTGTCCATGATATTTTTACATACTCCAAGAAAAAATTAATGTGTTCAATAAGATAATATTCAAAGAAACATAAATTGAAATCCATTCATAATTATGTACTCAAATATAATTCAATTCTCTCAACACATCATAGTTCAGTGTATTATCATATTTTAATTCAATTGAATTCTAATTAGTTTTAACAAAACTCATATGGATTTCTAACAAAATATTATAAAATATTTTATTTCTAATAACTTGATAGCATATATTTAAAACTATAATTGAACTCATTTTAGGATATTGAAACATCAATTAAGTAGTTCACAATAATAAAATGGAAATTATGATACCTAATTAATCATCACTATTGTTAACCTCATCATATACATATATAAAACTCTTTTACTCTATGTATTCAAATTTACATCTAGTATAGTCTAGTAAGATTATCATATGTCCATCATAATAGTAATCAACAATACTCGTAAGTTATCAAAGTAATAATAGATATAATACTGCTAATGGAAAATTCATCAAATGGTGGGCCTCAAATCCTCATCCTAGGAATGGAATTCCTCCTATAATCCTTTAAAGAGGTTATAATAAAATTCCATCAACTACATGACATCCTCCCAAGTCATTGCAACCTCATCATAGTGGTTAAATTGGACCTTGACTTGGTCTAGCTCCCAACCTCGAAGATCCAATGCCTAACAAGAAAAGATGTGAATGTTATCCAAAGATATATTCTCATTTGAGTCTACTTATAAAGAAACCTAATTAGAAATGTGAGTCTTATCGTGTACATAACACCTCAATTTACATAATAATGAAATACATCATGTATGTGTGATAGGCTAGATGGAAATGCTAGACAATAAACTACAAGACCTAAAAAGTCTCCAATATCTCAAAGAAACCTAATTATTTTGGTGTAATATTAAATCCATTTTCATAATATATTGGACTCTTATGTGGTCACACTCTCAAAAAAACCTTTTTGCTAACTAAGAAACTTCAATCCAATCTCTTGACATCAACATATTTCTTCTAGTGATCTTGTGCCTCTTGGAGATGTTACCTAATCAACACCACCTACTTCTCTATATCCTACACCAACTCTATCCCAGTATCTACTATATCCTCAATGTGATCACAACTCAAAGGATTCCTTCAAGTTCTACCATACAATTCCTAAAATGATACCATGCTTAATGAACTATAATAATTATTGTTTAGAAAAAATCTACCAAGTATAAATACTCGTCCTATATAGACTAGTGATCCATAAAAACATGCATAACATATCCTCAAGTACTTGGCTTACACTCTATGTATATTCATCTATCTCAACATGATATGTTGAACTAAAATTGAGCTACATGTTCAATTCCTACTGTAATATGGTCCAAAAAGATGATGTGAATAATAAATCTCTCTCTAAAATTACCCTATGACAAACTCCATGAAGTCTGACAATGTCATCAAGGAAGATCCTCACTACTATTGGAGTAGTCTAAGTAGTCCATATTAGAGAGAAATGAGTTACCTTAGTCAACTTGGTAATTATCACCATGATGGAATCAAGGCATGAAGATGATGAAGGTAGACCAACTATGAATTCCATAGAAATTGTATCCCATTTATGCTTAGGTGCAATGTGTGGGTAAATAAGTCTTGCTAAAATTTGATGCTTTTCCTTGAATCAGACACTCAAGGCATCAAGCCACAAACTCTATAATATCTCCTCACATGTGTGCCAAATGATACAACTATAAAATATCATTATGAATATTCTTTACCCATGGATGTGAAAAGCATAATGTGCCTCATGAGACTAATAAAACCATTGTCTAAATATCCCCTAAAAGTGGAACATAAATACAACCTTGATGATGTAACAAACCATCTTCCTCCAATGAATATCTTATAAAATTGTCCTTAAGGATCCTCTACGACTACAAATCTCACTAAACCTCACAATACCATCCATCCTCTAGTGACTAGTATAGAATAAATATGACTCCGTGAATATGTGCTCAAGGTCATAGATATAATCTCATGATGTATCCTACTCAAATAACTTTCCACCACATTCTCCTCAGGTCTTTGATGTAATGAACATCAAACTCATACTCACATAAGAACTCCATCCAAAACCTTTTATGGGAATTTAGATTGGGTTTCATGAAGATGTACAAAAGAATTTGGTGGTCTAAATTAAGATCAAAGTGATGACCTACAAGAAAATATCTCTATCTAACCAAATCATGAATTACTATTGCAAGCTCCAAATCATGTGTGGGTTTTTTGGCTCATGATTCTTGAGATTTCATGACTCATATGTAATAACTTGAGCCCCTACATAAAAACTTCACCTAAAGACTCTAATAATGTATGTGTACAAATCATAAATTATTTCATTGGATCAGGTAGTACTAGATCTAGTGCACTAATGAGACACTCCTTGAGGACCAAAAATGACCTCTCACTCTTCTCTATCCACTCAAACCTATTTAATTTCCCTTGAAGGGAAGTGATAAAGTGAAATATTAGAGAAGCACTTAACAAATCTATGATAATAATTATCTATCCCCATGAAACTCCTAAAATATATCACACTAGTGGGTGTTTATCTAATCTATTATCACTCTAATCTTGAATGGATGTATATAGATTCCATTGCTAGATATAATATATCCTTGACACTAAACCTTTGTTTAGAAGAACATTCACTTGGCCAAGTTTTCATAAGTTTGATGCTCTCTCAAATGTCATAAATCTTAACTCAATTTACTATTATGGACATCCTTTATCTATGAATAGATCAAAATTTTATCTAAGAACACAAAAATTAATCAATCTAAAAATGTACAAAACACCTCATTCATGAGGGTAAAGAACACTATGAGGGTATTTTTCAAACCAAAGGGTACCACTATATACTCATAGTGGTCATATTAGGTCTGAAATTATTTCATATGAATATATGTCTATACAATCCTTAGTTAATGGTATCTATACTTTATATCTATCTTTCAAAATGCCCTAGCATCCTGCATTTAATAAAAAAATTGATTGATCCTAGGCAGTGGATAGAAATTCTTAATTGTTACCTTATTTAGCTACCTATAATATGTGCAAAGATCAAGGGACACATCATTCTTCTTAACAAATATTAAAATGGTGTACTTCAAGGAGAGACACTAATATGGAACTAAACCTTCTCTAACAACTCCTCTTATTCTAACTTGAGTTCACTAAGCTCATGAGTGGTCGTCTGGCATTGGTTTATCTCTTAGGACTAAGTAAATATGAAAATCCACCTCATGTCGAGGTGGAATCCTTGATATATTTAGAGGGAATACATCTAAACACTCTCTAAGGAAGGAAATTATCATTAGATTTTGTCTCTAAATCAACCCCTAATCTATCGCCAATAGTGATAGAAAATAAGTAACACCCCCTTTCAACTACATAGTGGATATCATGTGAATATATATAATCTCTACACTCTTACAATTTCTAACATAATTTCATGGAGATTCATGAACTCAATAAAATTTTAGTAATAATCTATCTTAGCTCAATGAGCATCAAGATAATCTATACCTAATACTACATAAAAATTCAAGGGAGTGACTCAAATATCTACCAATAAGGTAAAAGTTGTAAGCCCCAACTGACAAACCTTAACCACTGAGTCTACCAACACCTTGGTCCTCAATAATAACTCAACCTAATACTAACTCAACCTATCACCTATCATCCTACTTCAAGGCCACTAACTTACAATGATCCACTATATATGGGGAAATCAAATAATTTGATTTCCTAGAATAAAAAAAAATACCAATAGGAAAATAACCAATCATACTTGGCACCTTAACCAACATAGCCAAATGCTCACCATATAAGTTCTCAACCATTGTAAAGACTCTATGGGATCTACCAAAATCTCCTACTATATGCTCATATCCACTAGCACATTGCACTCCTACTACAAATACCTAGGGGCAATCCCTAGCCAAATGCCCCACATCACCACACACATATCAATGACCTCTAATTTGTACCTACACTAATATATTCTTTCTAAAATATGTTTTTGTAGATCTACTAGAGCCACTATGTCCACCTTTGAATGACTATTAAGGATATATCTAGATCTATTAAATTGGTTTATGGGATGTAAGTGATAAATTATTTGTACAAAATTTATTGTGACACTATGTGAAGTAGAACCATTGATCCAATAAACTTTTAAAACTTATTTTACTTTTCTTGGATGATTTTTTCATGATAATTAGTGATATTATTTATTTCATTTTTAGTCTCATCCTAAATAGTATGATATATATAGGATATAAATGATAATCATGTTTATTATGGTCCCAAAAAGTATGATGCATTATGTTTATTGGGAGATGTTTTATAGTAATCTAAAGATTATATACCATTTGAAAGCATATAGGAATCCATAGGGTTTCTTAAGGAATAGCCACTAAAGGTTGTGAGAGATTTGTGTTGATGTAAGAATAGTCTAAAAGAAATGTTAAAGTATTTAATAAAATCACAAGAAAGAGAAAATAATGCATTATATAATAGGAATGAGAAACATTAAATAATAATGGAGCTCACCAATTAAATTTTCACCAAATGTATACATTAGAAAATTATCTTGAAGCATGTGAATATTTTATAGGAATATGAATAATTTAACATGTAATTATACACTTTCATATGTGTAAAAATTATCATTCATGATATCTCAAATGATGATATATTGACTATAAATTTTAGGATATAATACATCATGAAACATGGAAACATTTGTAGAATTTGTATCACCACCATTTTTTTTTTATTAGAGGAAAATATGTTTCAAATGGAATTGAAACCATTTACAAATAGGTTTTGAAGGGACTTGAAACCCTTTCATTACAAATAATGCTACCAAAGATAAACTAGAGCCAACTAGAAGCCAAGCCAAGCCAAAACAGATAAACTACTAAAAAAATAGCTCCTAAGCCAAGGAAGACAACAAGAACTAGTCAATAGCTAAATATAAACCTTACACGTGCTTCCCAAACAGGTTTTGAATGGGCCCTAAAACCTTGAACAAGAGGTCATATTGAATTCAACCAAAAGGTTTTGAAGGGACCTAAAACCCATAAAAAAGAACACTGCCAGGAGAAAGAACATAGCCAACCAACAACCATACATAGCGAGAACCCTTAGCTGAATAAAAAAATTCCATTCATAACATTTCTGATGTGGATACAAGATCCCAATACCAACCTTGATCTCTGCATCAATAGGGAAAAAAGTAGAATAATATGAGAAAAGGGAAGCAAAGGCCCTCTAATGGAGATACAAGATCCCATCACCATCCTTAATCTCTACCTCAATAGGAGAAAAAGGACATCCATCTAAAAAAAGGGCAACAATAGCCCCCTTGTAGTAACACCCAACCACTTCAAATTGATAAGAACCAACTTCAACTCAATAGGAGAAGTCTCCACCTCAATAGGAGAAGTTGAAGAAGAAGTTAGGGAAAGAGCGTCAGAAGCTCTTCTTAAAGAATCCAACATCATGGTTAGATAGATCCCCAACAATATTCATAGAGGTAGTACTGTAAAGGAGAAACCCATAAAGCACCAGTCCACCAAACAAGAAACCTTTCTCAAGTGCAAAAGCATCTAAGGAAACCACAAAGAATCTCAACAAGAAATATTCCTATAACAAAATAGTAGTCTCACTAGCAAGAACATTCTCCACCTCAATAGGAGAAGACTCCACCTCCATAGGACAAGCAAGCGAAGAAGTCAGGATAAGAGCATCAAAAGCCCTCTTAAGGTTAACAAAAAATAGAAAATAAATTTATAGCATAACAACAACCTCCATAATCTATAACATTAAATAGTGGACTAATTGCACCTAGCAAGCATCGTTCCCCAAGGATTCCAAAGCCACTACATACTAGAAGATCACGAGCTTCAGGATCTCTAACACCCACAAGTGCATAAACTTGGAGGCACTAAAAATAGTACTCCCATGAAAATTTATTTCCATCAAACCATTCTTGGGTGAAAGAATGGCCACATACAAACCATAGATGTCATCCCCAAACACCACAAAGGGGGCAAACCCTACAACCAAGTAGGTCCCTTGAACTTGTAGCCTATATTGCTAGCAAGGGGAAGAACAAGTTGCAAGGTAACGACATTTGTAGTAGAAAAAATGATGGCTGCATCATGTATTATAACATTAACAACCCTACCAGGCTCACCAATGCACACAATAACTAGCAAAACCAAGTAGAAATAGTGGTGATTGCAGTAGACAAAAAGCACCTCTGACAATAAAACCACAACCACACCAAGCTTAGACAACAAAGCAACCACAACAGCTTCAAGTACCGATAGAAAAACAACCACCATCGCACCAGGCTTTGATAGGAGAGAAACCATAACCACACTAGGCGGATCTGCATCTACATCCTCTAAATCCCCTTCTCCATCTTCCTCATCCCCTACAAATTTAAAATCTGCTCCTCTATTATCATTCCCACTCATAGCTCCTTATCACTACCATTTGTTACTTTTAAATAATGACCATCATTTAAAAAAATCATGTGATAAAATATGTGAATAGTATTCATCAAATAAACATGCATTGTGATGGAGTTCTTTAGATAAATCATCAAGACTTAAAAAGTGGAATCATCGTCATTATGTACAATAACTCCATTATATGAAACATGAACTATATAAATATAAAAACAATTATGTATAAGGAAATAAATTCATATAGCATTGGTTCAAAAATTATATGTGCATAATAATCATGAACTCAACTATAAAAAATAATGAGGTATCAATGATATCTTGGAGTTCATTAAAAAATGTTGTCATTAGAAGACAAAGAAACATCATATTGGGGTTTGGGAATTGTAATGCACATAACTAAGGAAATCATCATTTACTTCATCATTGAAAGAGTTTAAATTTCTTAAAGGTTAAAGAGCCATAACTAATCCTACAAATAGTAGGACCATCATTAGGCCAATGAAAATCACTATCACTAGTCATAGGAGAAATTTAATCAATACAATATCATGGACAATTGAATGCATCTAAAATAAAAATAAAAATGACTTTTATAAAGGATTAAACAAATACATATACAATGAAATAACACCTCCATAGAACATGCACCACCATTTGTATAGTAGTAAAACATGACGTCGTCAATGATTAAAGAACCAAATGTAACAAATTGAAAGAACACATTGAAACCCTTGATACATATGAATTAAAGCCAAAAAAAGGTTTAATGGGAATCCACAATGAAATGTTAAATTATGAATCATAATGATGGGGGTGGAAATCAAGTAAGGTTAAAAATTTAGGTGAAACACTTAGAGTGAAATGAGGAAACAAATCTAAAAACATGGAGGTAATATAATCCTTTGAGGTAATAATAAGTTATGGGTTCAAAAGAAAGGAAAATAAAATAAATCCTATAAAATATATAGGGTTAATAAACTAACTTTAAATGAAAACCATAGAACATCTAAGGTCATTTTATTTATGTGTTCAATTTATTTTAGACTTATCAAATTGAAGAGGAAATCAAAACACACCATTTAAAATATATAGAGTCATTAAATGAATGAATAAACCAATTATGTAAAAGTAAGGCTTTAGATATAGAAGTTGAATCTAATAATTTATTGTAGTAATATAAGTGATATTGAAATCAAACATGGGTAAAATATAAATGAGATGGATTAAGGTTGTACAACTTGAAACGTATGAAAAGTAAAATCTACATAATGTAATATTATGATAGAGATGTGTAACTAAGAATATGATAGTATTTTTGTAAGAGAATGAAGATGGTTTGTAGCAATTAATTTAAGGTTATAGGATGCAATTATAATAGTGATTGTGTCTATGGTGCAATCATGTATTGATTTGTGATTTTATCTTTAGTATAATTTGACCTTCAATATCTACAACTATTCACTTGATAATATCTAAGATAAGGAAAACAATGGTGGTTCTAAAGCTCATGGGGATTTTTATTCAGGTTGAAATCCAATAATTTGTTGTGTGTTATTCAAACCCAAGATTGAGTTCATAATAAAAATAAGTCATAAAGAGTGATAATGGATGTTGATATGAGGTTGTAATGAATTTCATCGAGCTAATTATTAATTGAACTACTAAATCCAAATACAAAATGGTGAGTGAATATGTTAGAGAATATACCTTTGTGCTTTGACAATAGATGCCACTTTTTTTTTTTAATATTTCAATTATTGTTGATGCTAATAGATAATTAATAATGACTAATTACTCGTAAGAGGAAGCTACTATGATAATTATGTGATATATAATTCCTTATTTGTTGAGTTCAAACTATCCATAATAATTCTTTTAATTACACAACCTTATTCACATTAGAATTTTAGAAAATTAACCTAAATAATGATTTTAATTACATAGCCTTATTCACATAATGGTCAAATTCTAATATTTTCAACATTAAAAAGTAAGAATTCAAATTTTAAAATTTGGAGATGTGGTTGCACTAGCAGTCCAACCCAAAGGAAAGACTCATACTATTCATAATGAGAATACTAGTGGGAACTAGGTCAAAACGATTCTAAATAGAGAAGTGTTGCATAATAAATTATTTGATTGGATCTTATGTTAATAATTTTACCAAAATAATCATATTATTCACTACATTAATATATGCAAGATGTCAGTCCAAAATGATGTAAAATAAAAAATATTAGAATATACACTTTTCTCATATATAATAACAATATAATATTTATCCACTTCCACTAAAAATATATAAAAAATATTAATTTTTAATAAATTTATAATGTACGAATAAACATACAACACAATGTCAACATCTACCTATACCTATAAATAATATGTATAACATAGTTATTTTTATATTGCAAGAGTTGGTACAATATCACATTAATATATGGTACTAATATAAAGATGTATCACTCTCTTCTTTAAATAAAGTTTATAATTATTATGTTTATAAGAAAATTATAGATGTGACAAATACTTTTTAAACTATCAAATATTATGATAAAGTTGTTATTAATTTAATTTCTTATTTTATTAAAAATAATTAATATAATTATATGTTTATAAAATATATTATAGATGTGACAAATAGTTTTTAAATTATCAAACATTATGATAAGGTTGTTATTAATTTAATTTCTTATTTTATTAAAAATAAATATTAAGTGTTCTTTATTATTAAACTTTTTATGTATAATAGTAAAATCATAGTTTATATTTTATTTTATTTTTTAGGATCATTTTGATAGGGTCATCCTTTATATAATGACTTGAATATATGTGAGGCCTACTATTTGATACACCCTATTTGACGATATTTTAATCTAAGCACTTTTGATACTATATGTGTATTAGACTATTTTGGTTGATCACGAACATTGGATATTATGCTTGTTTCCTGTTTATGATGATTATGGTGGTTATATGCATGTTATTCTTTCCTTACTTATGTTGATATGGTTATCATGATAGAAATGGATAGTTGTCTAAGAGGTAGAATTGATAGATGTTAAATCTAAACTAGGTGATGATAGGAATTTTTTATAACAATGCCATGATTGGACATGAATTGATAAGATATGTTAATTACAAGAAAAAGAGTAATTATGGGTATTAAATCTATTGATTTTAGGATATGATTGTGATTAATCTTCTGTAGATGAAATTGTTGATTTAATTATTGATTGTCTTGTATTGGATATTTTGACATGTGGAATTGAGTGTGCAGGTACATTCCTATGGCCAGTGGGATTGAAGGTAACCAAGGGTACCCTATTATGATATCCATGTAAAAGCAACTATGGTCCATTTGGAGGGACCATAGTCTTATTATGTTGTATTTTATTTTGTAATTAAAAGATTTAATGTCTAATCTTGTAATTTATGTTTTAAAATCCAATTGAGCTTTTGATGAGAGTTTTAATAAATTTTGATTTACTTTTATTATGTTGAAATTTATTTTCTTTTTTGTGAGTTTAAATGGTTGAAAAAGTCTTTAAATTGGATTAATTGACCCTTATTTAACCCCTAGGATAATTACCTATGGGTTAGGGGTCAAAGCAAGGCCAAATATTTGAAATTTTGCAAGTTGTGACTCTTCTTAATTACCCATTAAGAAGAGTGGAAAATTTGGGAAAGGGTTAGATTATTTGCTTCACAATATCATTTATGAACTATGAGAGCTCTTATTGAGTGTAGAACACTCTTTGGCTCTTCACTTCCCAATGAGTTCTCACGCATGTGTGAGAGCTTGTGGGGAGGTGTGTCCATAGGAGCAAATGAGAAAGTGACATGTGTCACTCTCTCCTTTAAAGGATTTCAAACCTTTGATCCTATTTAATTCCTTAGGAAATCCAAAGGAAGGATTCTTTTCTTTTGTTTGGTTTTTCTCTTTTTGGGTTGGCTGGAAGAACAGGGATTGGAGATGATTTTTAACTTTTTCTCCATTTGGGTTTGGATTTGAGGTAGGCCTCATTCTACTTATGAGTATATTTATTTATCTTTTTGTAGGGAGGTTTAAAAAGGTTGTTTATGTTAAATACTGTGTATGTTTTATGTGTTCTTGCTTTTACATGTGAATTGGGTTGGGTTGTATGAGGACAAGCTCACCCAATTTGGGAAGAGCATCATTTTTAGGGATAGGAATGAGTAGGAACCTCCATGGGGAAAATGATTTCCTCCTTTGATAAGGAGAGGAAAAAAGAGTATGAGTACCCAAGTTAATATGGTGGTATGGGTGTATGGAGTTGGGTGGTATGGAGGAGGTGTTAAATGTGAAGTATTGGAGAATTGGGTTATTGGGAAGGAAGCAAAATAAAAATGATATTCTATTTATGATTCTTGTGCACTAATTTCCCCATGTGATAGTGTAGTCCACCTCTATCCCCATTTTGGGATTCTTATAGAATCCTTTTGTAAATGTGTAATCTGGGATGGGAGTATCTTGTTGTGGGCATTGTTGAAATGGATTGTGTATACTATTGTTGTCTGTACCCGTGTACTTGGTTACCTCCTAGCTCAAGGGTGGTTTGTGAGAAAACCTTTGGTTAGGTGGTGAGAACGCCCTATTTTCCATAAAATAAAGTTATACTATGTGCTTACTTGCAGGTTTCATAGGAGTATTAGATTAGAAACAACAATGTGTCGCATTGTGAAAGAAAAGAGAGTAACTATGTTGTAATATTTTTGGGTAAAATCTACCCTTTGTGTTGGATGTTGAAGCCTAGTAAGGTTGACTAAAAGAACATATGAGTATTGTAAATCAATGGTATTATTGTAAATTAGCAAGTGGAAAAGGGTTGCAATTGTATATTGTAAAAAGAAGTAGGTATTTCATCATTTCAATAAAATTTGTGTTTAAAATACTAAATAAATCGTATATATGTAATCTATTGTGTAATGGAAGTAATCCTTGTACTCTCTAGTTGTGAAATAAAGAAAGAATTGTTGTGTGTAAAGTTAGGTAGTAATGTGAAAACATGTATTATATTGTTCTTCTTTTCTTCCTGCAATAAAACTGAACCTTCGTTAAGGGAATCATGTCCTTATATTAAGCTAATTGCTAGAGCTAAATTGGAATGAAAGTATTTCATGCCTTCTACCCTTGAGTAAATCGGATTGTATTGTAAATACATTGTATTTTTTAGGTTTTGTTAGTAAATCAGTACATGAATTATGTTCTAATATATAAGAGAAGCTCGTTCTTTGATTCATTTGCTTATTTTTTCTTATGTTAAATTTACATGTGGAATAAGTATGTAATAGATGCATAAGAATGAGATATATGTTTTCGTTGAGCTCAATATATCAATATTTACAATGAGAGGTGAAATGTTTTTATGTGAATGTAAGAACTAGGGATTCATTTGGGAAAGAATCATTATTTCTTTGGAGTTCTCTATGCATCAGTGTTAGGGAGATGTATCCTTTTTTAGAGCTATTTATTTTAGAAAATGAGACTTGTAGAATTTGAGTTTAGCTATCACTCCTTCAGCTCTTTCTTCACTATCAAGCTATCTGTCTTTGAACCTCGTACCACTATCCAAATTCAATAAACATTCTCCTCTTGCATCAATCAGATTTGAAACAAGATGTGCACTTAATTCTTATACCCTACATTTGTCAAAGCTATAACTCTAAACCTTGCTCAACTAACACAACTTATTAATGTGGGTCATTGAACCTTAATGTTTCACAATAATGATATGAATCAGTTAAGATAATCAATGTTTGTCACTTGTCTGATCTACTTACCTTCGTTGGTCAACCAAATTCAATGCAAGCTCCTTATGGAATAGCACATTTCTTCCAACATTCATGTTTGTTGAGGGTTAGGGATCACTAATCCACCTTTATGCATAAAAGGGCTTACCAGGACTTAAGAGATAATTCTAATCACCTAAGTATAAGCTCTTTATAACCTTTCGGTGTTTGTCCATCAGCCTTACCCCTTACCATCTACCTTCCTTACCCCACCGCAAACCATTTATCTAACTCCTGAAACACCAAAGTGTGAAACTTTGACTTTTCTATAAGTTGTTGGAGATTGGGGTTCTTCCTTCCACCTTTCCACTTTCATGCATATGATTTAAGGGTAAGCTAGCTTACCGATCTGCAACACCTAAATCACTCCTTCACAAGTGTTGACAAACTTAATCCTTTTGGGAGTCAGCTTTCAAACTTCCCTTCTATCACATATTTATCAAACCAATTAAGGAAAAATTCTTAGATTGAATCTATGAATGCCAAAGCCATTTTTGTTGTTGGGATTCAGGGTTTCACCTTACCTCTTCCTTGGCTTTGTGTGGAGGCATAAGCCTTATCACCGATGACCAAAGTCTAATGTTAATAGACTTGAAATTTTCTATCTTCTTCCTCTGGTTAAGGGATTTGATATGAAGCATTACTGATACCAAAATTCTGATGTTAGAGTAGGATTAACCTTGTTGTTCTTCTCCCTTTTGTTAAAGGCATTCAACAAAGGGTATTGTCAATGCTCAAAGTCTGACATTTTTGGACTTAACCATTTCATTCTTCTTCCTTTCATTAGGGAATTTGGGAAAGGGTATTACCAAAGCCCGATGTCTGGCGTTTTAGACTTAAAAAAAATATGTTGTTTCCTCTTATTAAGGCATTTGACAAAGGATTTTTTCGATGCCCAATGTCTGGCATTTTCATACTTATCCATTTGGTTCTTCTACTTATCATTTTAGGAATTTGGCAAAAGGTATTGATGAAGCCCAAATTCAAACCTTTTCAGACATACCCCTTTTGGTCTCCCTCTTTCCAATGAGGCATTCGACATGAGGTAATGTTGAAGCCTGAATTCCTCCCATAGTCCTATGAGCAAAGGAGTTGGGTCCACCATGGATCTTGTGGGATAGCAAGGAAAAAAATATATTGAGGCTCTGGTCTTAGGAAAAACTAAAATCTCTCCTTTTATCTTGGGTGAAAAAAGTGAAGGTTACCATAACTTGGCCGAAGACTGACGAAAAATAACTAACTTGGAAAAAACACATAAATGATTTGATTTTATCAAATCATTTAAAGGTTACAACGATGCTTGTAGGCACCGACACACTTTGGGACTTCAAAAGTTGAACCTAAAAATTTAAGTTATAATGCGTCTGGAAAATGAAAGGTTCTTAAAACCTGGGTGATGATTGATAAGGTTTTGATAACCAACAAAAAGACTGACAACTTCAAGACTTAGCCAAATTTACTTTAGCAATGGGAAAATCAAAAGTTATGAAAACCTTAGCAGTGACCGACAAGGTTTCAATACCAAAAAAAAAAGACCGAAAACTTCAAGACATAGACCAATTTTGATTAAGCATCAGGAAAATGAAAGGTTCTAAAAACTTGGGTGGTGACTAACAAGGTTTTGATAACCAACAAAAAGACCAATGACTTCAATACTTGGCCAATTTGGGAAAAAATTTAGACTTAACTATCCATTCTTCTCCCTTCCGATTTGTGGCATTTAGTATAACACATTTTTATGTTATACAAAACTATCATCACCCAAAAATGATTAGATTTTATTCTTTTTATAAACATGATATCCATTCTTAACCATTACCTAATTTCTCAAAGATACAATCTTGATTAAATGCTTTCATTTTCATCATGTTGTGTATTAAGCTTTATTTAATGAAATTTCAATATGCATGACTGAGTTTTGACAAATTATCAGGGATCGACTCTAGACCCCTTATGTTGCTAAGATGTTCTTATCAAGTTTATGATCCCCAACTTCACCTAAGTGGGTGGCAGCTAACCATGAAACTGTCTAGGGAAAAAGGACCCTAGAAAGGGTTGTGTACCCATTCACATAGTTTATAAAGTAAGTTTGAAACCCAAACCTCTGCAATACTTCAAGGCTTACATTGAAACTTCAGTTGCATCAAACTATGATGCCCTAATGATATCTATAATAGTATTTTTTCCAAAACATAGATGTTTAATACTATATAACTAGCATTTGTTACCTTGTTGCAAAAAAGTTTGTTAGTTGTGTTTTTTCCCTTAGTGCAAAATTTTGGGCATGACATTTAGTATCAGAGCCTAGGTTCCACTGTCGAGAACTCTGGGCATATGTGTTCACCATGAATAATAACTATTTATGGTGTTATCATGGAGGATGGCATTGAGGTTGCAGAGTAATCAAGGGCACAGTCATGGACATGACCACATACATGGTACAAATTTAGACCAATTGGAGGTGCCACTGATACCCCCACATGTTTCTAAGCCATCACAACACGTGACACCATAGAACCTCAACTTGTAGATTCTCCATGCATTAGAGGATTTGATTGTGGTTATTTGTGCTCGATTGCCAATAGCAGAGGAGGGTCCTAGACTAGAGTAGACTCATCTCTCAACCAAGGTACATGAATCAGAGCATAGAGAATGTAGTAGGAGTCCCCCTACATTCTTGACGAGTATGATGAGGGGAAGAGGGGATCGATCCACTTATATCCTCCACCATAGGTATCCCATCCTGAGGTAGCAGTCGAGGACAGAGCATGTTGGGATCCAGGAGATCATGTTCGAGAGCTGCTACAACTTAAGCCACCTAATTTTGATGGTGTTGAATAGGAAAACTAAGAGGGGAGGTGAATTAGTTGCCACATATTTTAATCTTTAATTCAATTACCAAAACTAATAATTAAACTGCTTAAATGATTAATCATCAAATGCCAATACAAAAACTCAAATCCAATGCATAAACACAATAACACCAGATTTAGCAGCAACCTATCATAGCATCAAGTTGGCTAGAGACTTGGGGATTTCTAAACTTTGGATAGAAGGGGACTCCCTCAACATTGTAAATTGCCTAGAGAAAGGATCTCCCCCATCGTGGTCTATTAAAAAATTAATTTTGAATGTCATATATTTAAGTGGTGAATTCGATGAAATTTATATATCTCATTCCTATAGAGAGGAAAATTTTGTGGTTGATTGGTTAGTCAATTTTGGGGTGACATTGGCGAGGTCATGGGATGTTAATGACATCCTACCTATTGATTTAAGCACCCTTATTCATAATGATTCACATTATCTCATTGGTTGTTTCCACTTCCTGGGAATTTGGAATGTGTGGGTATCATGAGTTTCTCTGCTTGATTAGACTTTTTGCATATTTGATACTCATTGGAATTTGTGATCTTCCTCAGGTGAGTTGTTTAAGCCTCCTCTTCATCATATCTATCGGTACTGCCTTTAATTTCTCCACATGATTTCTAGGTGTATATCCTCCTCTTTCCTTTTGCTCTCATTTTTTGTGGTTTCTTTTTGCAAGTGATCCGATGATGGGTGGGGATAGGTGTAGAACAGAGCCTCTATCTTGTGATGACATTAAAGCCAATGTCGACGTTTGGAAGATTTTGTAGAGAGGAGGCATCACTCCTTTTATGGAGAGGTTGAATGGATTTAAGGCCAATGTGTCGAAGGATTTTGTTGATACATGGCATGGACGTGTGTTGAGTATGTTTGGTAGGGATACTACCATCAATGAAGATTTTATTGCAGAAGTGACAGGTATGTTGATGGAAGGTAGGAAATTCTATAGGGATACAAATTTTTCGCAGTCAACTAGACAAAACTTCCTTGGGGATAGAGAATGAGCTCAAATGGTCAGATTGGACTGTGGGGGTTATGATAGGACTAAGATAAAACCCATATGGTAGGATGTTGCAGTGGCTCTAATGCAATACTTCACCCTAGATGGTAGATACACGGTGTTGTATGGTCACCATTTCATGTTGTTGAACCACTTTCACCATGGTAAGTTCATATCTTTCCCAATTTACCTATTGATGTCTCTGGAAGAAGGTATTTCAAATTTTAGGAAGAACCCTAGTAACCCTTTTTTGCATGAGGGCTTGATGTTTCTCATTGTTGATTTTATCAAAGCTAACTGTATTGCATGAGATCCCCAGTCCCCTGTTTCTAAAAAGAAAGGGAAAGGGAGTGGGAAATGTCGAATTGAAGATATTTTAGAGAGTGAGGGGACGGAAATGGATGAGGATTCAAAAGGTTGGACCAATGGCTATGATACTGACCTAGATTACATGCCTTCATCTGGAGGTGTGAAGCCCTCAACTTCTAAGGAAATCCTTCCGCGTGTCAAACACAAATTGAAGGATGCCTTTGTTGATGGTGTTGAGGATAAAATTTTTGGTGGCAAGAAGGCCAAGGGCTGTGCAAAGGATGTGGGTGAAATTTTTTAGGAGTTGGCAGAGAATATCTAGGGTTATGGAATGAGGAATTCTGGTGATGGTGGGTCCCTTGTAGCTAGTAAGGGGAATTATTTTTGGATGTTGTGGTTGTGTTTATGATATGTGGTTTTCATTGATGTCAACACTATTAGCATTGTTGTAGTGGAGGTTGTATATGTCGAGGATTTTGAGAAAATTGTTAAAAGGAAAAGTTGTAGGTTGCCAGTGGAATAGTGAAGGTCATGAAGGTGTTTTGTTCTATATGTTGAAGATCGGTTGTTGTGGTCTAAAGGGTTTATTGCTGAGAGTATCTAGTTCATCTACTAGAATTTTCAGAGGTCCACGTGAAGATTTGATCGTGCTATGAACAATTGTGTTCTAACAGTATTTCTGTGGTTTCTGATTGAAGTTTATGTGATTCTAGTAATTTTTGTTGTTGTAGATGCTTCTCTGTTAGTTCTTGTTGCTTGTGGATGCTTCTAGATCATTCTCTATCTTTTTTGTATGTCCACATTGATTGGTGTGCTCGTGGTCAAAGATTTTTCTCGCAAGTGTTCGGGTTTTCATGTTCTTGGCCGACATGATGGTTGTAACGTGTTGTGGATCCTTGAAGATTAAAATTTGAATGTTTGGTGCACTCGAGGATATTGTTTTGGGTAGCATCATAATATTAGCTAACGGTGTATGATTCACATTAAAAACTTATTTGTAAATTTGGGCTAACATTGTAAACTTGTTTTATACTTTTGGCCGACGAAGTTGTTGATGTAATTTCATGTTGCAGATAATAAGAGTGTTCATTTGAGCGAAGTTAGTGTGTGTGTGGTGTGAAGGAAATCCAGAGAAAGACAAGGTGTGTGAACATTGATTTATTCATTCGATTGCAGAGCAGAGTGTGAAGAATTTTGAGAGAAGTGTGAAGAATATTTTTTGTGCTTAACTAGAACTGTAATCAGGCTTGTGTAGAAGCTATTTTCTTAGTTCATTCCCTACGGATCTAATTTGTATTTCTCTTCTTTAGGCAGTGAGCCCTCTTGTATTTGAGCAGTGACCTCTAGGAAATGTGCCTGAATGCATGTGCATTCCTATTATTTTTCATTATACTTTTAATAGGGTATAATATTGTGGACTAACATCCACCGTGGTTTTTCCCCTAACAGGGTTTCCACGTAAAAATATTGGTGTTCTCTGTGCTTCTGATGTGTTGATTGTTCATGGTTTATTTTTCATTCATCAGAATTGAGATTAAATTAAGTAAATTTTGAAAAATTTAAATATTCTGTGACAACTGATTCATCCCCCCTCTCAGTTGTCTGTCCTTGTTTTCCAACAATTGGTATCTAGGTTCCTTTGAAGAAGTTTAAAAGCTTGAGGTGATCCAAGATGGCATCATACAAGAAGGACAGTCTTAGATTTGATGGAACAAACTACTCACTATGGAAAGCTAGGATGGAGTGTCATTTGAGGTGTATTGGTGAACCCTTCTGGAAGATTACAAAGAATTCATATGTTATTCCTCAGAATGGTCCTTCCACTACTGATGAGATTAAAGAGGTTGAGAATAATGTAAGAGTTATTGAAGCTTTGCTGAGTGCACTGACAGATTCAAAAATGAAAAATATGTTAGGTCTGAAGACAACTCATGAGATTTGGACGAAGCTAGAAACTTTATATGAAGGAGATGTACATGTGAAGATGGCTAAGCTACAAAGTTTGAAAGGCAAATATGAAAACTTGAAGATGGGTGAAGATGAAAATATTTCTTCTTTTATGTAGAGAGTAAATGAACTAGTGATGGGTATTAGATGTCTCGGTGGTACCCTAGAAGAGGAAGAAATTGTGGCTAAAGTGCTCAAATCATTGTCTCCCTCCTACAAAGAAAAGGCTCATGCTATTGAATAATTTAGATCAGTAACAAATATGTCAAGAGATACATTGATGGGTAAACTTGCTGCTTTTGACTTGAGTAAATTTGGTGAATCTATTCCCAAGACTGAAACTGCATTTAAGGCTACTGTATCTAGAAGAAACAAGCAAAGATATGATACGGGAGAGTGCTCCAGAAAGTCATTCAAGTATGAGGAATAAATGAAATAGCTTGAAGATGAAGAAAGAGAGGTGGAAGAGTTGGAAGCACTGATTGTGAAGAAAGAAGGCAGAGGACAAGGTAAATATAAAGGAATGTTGCCTAATAAATGTTTCTCTTGCAATAAAATAGGTCATTTTGCATCAAGGTGTCCTAAAAGAGTTCCTAGGACTAAGCCTAACAAATCTATATTTCAAAAGAAATGTTACTATGCTGAAGAAGGAGTGACTGATGAAGAAAATGGAAATGAAGATGAATGGGTGTTCCTTGCTATCAAGGAAAATGGTCTAGTGGCTACTGAATCTGCTAAAGTTGAGAAAGCTCTTTTAGCCCGAATTGAAGAAAAGGAAGAGTGGGTTATTGATAGTGGATGCTCACATCATATGACTGGTGAAAAAAGAAAATTTGCAAGTCTAGAGAAGTATGATGGTGGGGTTGTAAGATTCAGAGATAACAATGCTGGTGTGATTTGTGGCAGAGGATGTATTTGTCTTGGTGGTAAGCATAACACTGATGATGTCCTTTATGTTGAAGGTTTGAAGCACAACTTGTTGAGTGTTGGAAAGATGGTGGACAAGGGTTATGATCTTCAGTTCAAAGGTGGAAGATGCAGGATACTTGGAAGTTCTGGTAATGTAATTGCTTCAAGTAAAAAGACAAAAGCTAATATTTTTCACTTGAATGTTGTCGGTGAAAGTTGTTTAATTGTTCAAGTAGATGAAAGCTGGTTATGGCATAGGAGGCTGTGTCATGTGAATTTTGATAACATTGTCAAAGTAAGTACCACCCAAGCAATAAGAGATCTACCTAAGCTAGTGAAGCCTGCTAACACAATTTGCAAGGAATGCCAGATGCGAAAATAGACTAGAGTCTCTTTTTGGAGCAAACATCATCATTCAAATGGATTACTAGAGTTGGTGCATACTAATCTATGTGGTCCATCCAAAGTCAGAAGTCTTCATGGAGAAAGGTACTTTATGTTGCTTATTGATGACTACTCTAGGATGATATGGGTTGCTTTCTTAAGAGAAAAATGTGAAGCATTGGAGAAGTTCAAAAGTTTCAAAGCTATGGCAGAAAATGAGAAAGGTCTGAAAATCAAATGCTTAAGGTTAGACAAAGGTGGTGAGCTCACCTCCAAGGAGTTCAATTATTTCTATGAAGAACATGGAATTAAAAGACATTTATCTGCTCCCCGAACCCCTCAACAGAATGGAGTTGTAGATAGGAAGAACAAAACAATTTTGGATGCTACTAGAACAATGATGATAGAAGGAAATGTTCCTCACATCTATTGGAGTGAAGCTGTAAGCACTACTGTGTACACTTTAAACCAAGTAAATGTCAATGGTAATACTAGTAAGACTCCTTTTGAACTATGGTTTGGTTATAAGCCTACTGTTAAATATTTCAAGATCTTTGGAAGCAAGTATTATATTAAGAAAGATGAGGACATAGGCAAGTTTGATGCAAGAAGCGATGAATGAATCTTTCTAGGTTACTCCACTAAAAGCAAGGTCTGTTGGTGCTATAACAAAAGATTGAGAAAAATGGTTGAAAGTGAAAATGTTAGAGTTGATGAGGACTCTGATACATCATCCAGATACTGTGGATATGATTCAGATGACCAAGAAGATAGTACAAACAAAGGGAAAAATGCTTAGACACAAAATCAATTTTAATTTATTTTGGTAAATCAAGAAAATTAGGAAGGAGAGACAAGTACAAGTGCAGAAGAAGGAATAGAAGAACCAAAAGTTTGAGAGAATCCTAAAATTCTGAGGTATGTAAAGTTAAATCATTTTTAAAATAAAATTATAGGAGACAAGAATAAAAGTGTGCAAACTAGAAGAAAGATTGCAGAAGAGTATTGCCTGATTTCCAAGATTGAGCTTAAAGATGTCAATGAAGCTTGCAATGATGAACATTGGATGAAAGCTATGAAGGAAGAGTTGATGCAGATTGAAAAGAACGATATATGGATACTTGTTCCCAGACCCAAAGATAAAAATGTGATTGGTACTAAATGGGTCTTTCGAAATAAGCTGAATGAACAAGGTGAAGTGGTTTGGAATAAATCAAGACTAGTATGTAAAGGGTATTCTCAAATGGAAGGTATTGATTTTGAAGAAACCTTTTCCCCTATTGCTAGAATTGAAGTTGTTAGACTATTTCTTGCTTATGCTGCATATAAGAACTATAAATTCTATCAAATGGATGTAAAGTCATCTTTTCTAAATGGTGAGCTAGAAGAAGAAGTATATGTTGAACAACTGGATGGATTCCAATTGTCTGACAAGGAAGATGTGGTTTGCCGACTGAAGAAATCTCTATATGGACTCAAGCAAGCCCCCAGAGCCTGGTATGCTAGACTAGATAAATATTTACTAAAGCTTGGATTCAATAAAGGTACTGCTGACAACAACTTGTATTTCAAGTTGGATCATGATAAAGAATTGATTATTGAAGTACTCTTTGTTGATGACATTATTTTTGGAGGAGATGATAATTTATGTATGAAGTTTGCTGATGAAATGAAGAGTGAATTTGAGATGAGTATGATTGGAGAGATAAATTTCTTTTTGGGATTGCAAGTTACTCAGTTAGACAACAAAATTTTCATATCTCACTCTAAATATGTGAGAGAGCTACTGATGAAGTTTGACATGGATGACTCAAAGCCTGTTGGTACTCCAATGGTAACCGGATGCAAGTTAACACATAATGATGATTATCCTAAGGAAAATCAAACATGATATAGGTCAATGATTGGTGGATTGCTCTATTTAACTCAAACCAGACCAGACATTATGAATGTTGTATGTATGGTTGCTAGATTTTAGGCCGATCCAAGAGAATCTTCAGATATTTGAAAGGGATAGTTGACTTTGGGCTTTGGTATCCTAAGGATGATGATCTTACTTTGAATGCATATACTGATGTGGATTGGGCAGGATATGTAGATGATAGGAAGAGTACTAGTGGTGATTCCTTCTTCCTAAGCTGGTGTCATGGTCGAGTAAAAAGCAGAATTCCATTTCTCTATCTACTGCAGAGCGGAGTATATTGTTGATGCAAATAACTGCACTCAAGTGATGTGGATGAAATAGATGTTGAAAGATATTAGAGTAGTATATGATGAACCTATTGCCATATGTAACTAAGGGAAATATTCAGGTTAGCATGATTATATCATAATAAATAAAAACCCAAAGCAATAATAGAGTGCAAAGGAAAGTAAATGAAAACAAATGAATGATCTCACCCAAACATCTTCATTCTCCATGGTTGACCTTCATTATACCTTCTCAACTTGTTGAAAATATGATGTGCCCTCAGATTTAATGTGAGCAATCTTTGACAATGCCAAGACCAAACAAGTGTTGAAGGATTCAAATGAAATTCTAAACTATGCAATATGCAACTAGTAAGCAAATATAAATTATGACTAAATATCAAAATGTCAAGAAGCTAAGATGCTAAGATTGCCTAAGATATGAGAGATGACAAAATGAGACCAAAATTGTCATTTTGTAGAAAATGCAATCTTGGATGCACGACCAAGATTGAAGATTGACAATTGCCCTAAAATCAATGGACAAGATTGAATGTGACAATTAGCAAGTAGGGTTAGGTTTAATTAGAAAATATGAATGGCTAAGATTAAATTAAAAATAATTTAATCAATGGTGGAGAATAGTTGAGACAAAGAGGAATATAGAAGATAAGATCAATACAGAAAAAGCATTGAGTTGGAGAGAAAATCAAATCTTTTTCCATTTAAATGACCAATGGCTAATTAGATAATAAAGATATTATCTAATTATGGAAGATTATGATAAGGAGGACAAATCTTCATTTTGAATTAAATACTGATTTTTAACTCAAAAATCAAGATATGGAATCTAATTAAATAAATAAAGATTTATTTAACTAAAAAGAGGAAAAAAGTCGGAGAATCAAATAATTAATTTTAAATTATTTGATTTATGGAGAAAAAAGCTATTTTGAATTAAAATTAATTTAATTCAAAAAGGTGGGGTCATGTGACAACAAAATAAATAATTTAAAATTATTTATTTGGAAAGAGGGAAATTTAAATAAATGATTTTATTTAAATTTGGAGGAAATTAAATGAGACAATTAAATAATTAATAATAATTATTTAATTATGATGAAAAAGATAAGGTGGTAAATAATTAAATAAATTAAAGAATTTATTTAATTATAAGAGGACATAAGATATTAATGACGTATTTAAATAAATAAAATTTATTTAAATAATTAGGAAGAATAAAAGATGTGGATTAATTAAATAATTAAGAATTATTTAATTAATAGTCGAATTTGGACTATAGACGAAATATGATAAGACATAGAAAAATATGGTTTGCAGGTCTAGGCCATTTTTATGTGTCTACATTTTGCCCCTCTTTTTAAAAAAATAAAATAAAAGTGGCTATGCCACTGAAACATTTTATTGATAAAAATACAGTTTACACCCCCTGGTTCAAAAGGAGCATATCGGCAGGAAAGAACCAGGGAAGAAAACCTCTGGTTATAGCTCCAAAAGAAAAAAGACAAAAAGAAACTAGCCTAGAACCTCAACCAGACCTAGACAGAAACCCCAAAAACAATAATATCATTTCACCCCCCAGAGGGCCCCCCCACAGAAAAAGACCCAGAATAGGATACAGTTTCTTGGTACCAGAAACCCAAAGCAAAACATATCTCCAAAACAGGAAAATCCACATAACATAGAAAGATAGTAGCAGTAGATGATCCAAGATCCAAAGAGAAATTGTCTTCTTTCTTCAGAGGAGGAAGTGTCACAGTTGAAACAACTAATCAGCAACAACAAGTAGACAATGTAATGCCAGGAAAAAGATAACACCACTAAGGAACAGGAGGAAGGTTGTCCAAAACACAAGAAACACCTCGAAT
The DNA here is from genome assembly GCA_007258455.2 of Sequoia sempervirens. Taxonomy (NCBI): domain Eukaryota; kingdom Viridiplantae; phylum Streptophyta; class Pinopsida; order Cupressales; family Cupressaceae; genus Sequoia; species Sequoia sempervirens. Next base: position 341,314,589 of record VDFB02271358.1, on the reverse strand, counting down.
AGTTTCCACCAAGGAAAAACCACGTAAACCTAACCTAAAAAAACCAAACAGAAGATCTCCAAGAACAATCGATAGAAAGGAATGCATTCATATGAGAAAAACCTTCAATGAGGAGAGAAGAAAATAGTGCCAATTTAGAAGCTTCACGTAGATCTGAGCAGATGGAGAAACAGGAAGAAGGGGAAGCCGGCCAAGACACAGATAAGAACGTGCATAGGTAGTACCAGAGTAAGAACAACCCCAAATTAAACACCAAGAATCTCATTCACATGGAGGTGCAAAGGCAGTTCGGTCCCTTCAAACCACTAACAAGTAGCTAAAACCATGAATAGAGCAATGAACTGGCATTGACCAGTGATAACAAGCATGTGGCCATAAACAAGAAAGCCACGAAATAAATTTAATATTCCATTTATAAACCATGCTTTTAGTAGAGAGAATGGAAAAACGAATAGAAGTACCAAAGCACAACCATGGAGAACCAATAGACAAAGAAACAGGCCAAAAATACCACCACACAGCCAAAGAAGAACAAAACTGAATGAGCACGGCAGTAATTAAGCATGATCAGAACAAAATTTTATTAGTCAACGAGGCTGCCAAGGAATTTGCTTTCATTTTGACTGCATGAGCCGCCCTCTGCCCATGTAGAGAAACTACCAAGGAATTTGCTTTCATTTTGACTACATGAGCCGCCCTTTGCCCATGCAGAGAAATCCGGGGAAAACACCATACATCAATTATAAACTGGAGTTTATGAGTAAAAAATTTTTCCCACTGTCATTAAAATTCAGTTTGAATTTACTTGAAAGTTTCAAAAGCCTTATCAATGAATATATTCTATGAATAACCTGCAATCATCACATTCCTTGGGATGACATCAACTTTAAGGAATTATTTCAAACAATTCATGTTCCTTGTTTATGTTTGAACATTCTGCATACATTTTTACCAAGGTAGTTATTTCAGCTAATAACATTTTGTCTCATCGACTTGCACTTCGAATGTTCATTTCGGCCAAACTTGTTGGTATTGGCGTAATATTACAATGAATCTGATGTGTCTCACTGATTGGCTCGTGAGGATTTACTTCGGCCAAAAAGGTTGCTTTCAGGATAGGGTCTTGGCGAGACCTTATTGTCTCACCGACCGGCGGTGGGGGATGCTCATCAGTGAGAGATCTTTGATATAAAGTCTTGGCGAACTAAAGAGGGCACAGGGTGACTTTCAGTATGACAAGGGGTATTCTATATAAGGTCTCCCTGATAACATAAGGTTACAGCGACACACAAGAAATAAAGGGGTTTTTCGGTGAAATATACACACTAATGCCATACAAAAACATATTGCCCAAGAACTTAACACTGCACCAGAAAACTGCAGCAGATAAACCAATAAGCCACACACCCACAACACATTCAATAGACTCCAAACACCCACACAGTATGAATGATGAATGACATACAAATATATGCAGCTCGACACCTTTAGAAATGAAGCACAATTTACTAAAGAATGGAAACTCACATAGCATACAAAGTTGACTCAACACTTCACGCCTTCACACCAAAGCCACAATATACTAGAAACCTATATTGGCTGGTAATTGGTGCAACACAAATGTATATGTGTGCATATATTTCTATACATATACCCCAAACAGTGATTATATGTGTGCTTGAAAGTTTCAAAAGCCTTATCAATGAGTATATTCTATGAATAACCTGCAATCGCCACATTCCATAAGATGACATCGACTTTGAGGAAATATTTCAAACATTGCATGTGCCTAGTTTATGTTTGTCCATTCTACATACATTTTTACCAGGGTAATTGCAACTACAACTGAGAAAAAATTTCTAGAAGGTGTTGATGCACTCCAAGCTATCTAGAATGAATTTACATTTTATATTGGCTGGTAATTGGTGCAACACAGAAGTATATGTGTGCATATATATCAATACACATACCCCAAGCAGTGAGTATATGTATGCATATATATCAATACATATACCCTAAGCAATGAGAAGGTATTTACCTCTATTTGTAACTTAACAACTTCCTTGTTTGCCAATAAATATGACTGGCAGATCTGCCAGGACATGAACTCGCTAGAAGCTTACAGGGAGGCCCACACAACCAGGACAGAAAAGCGTATTCTCAATTCTGAGGCTAATAGTATAGATTTAATGAAATAAAGGAAGGGTTTCTTTATTAAATTCTTTATACGAGGTCTTCTCATCAATTGCCTTGTTAGCCAACCAATCAGCCAAGTGATTTACTTCTCTATACACATGAGATACATAAAAGGATTTGAGCCAGTTCAATTGCAGAACTTTATCTAACAAGTACTGTAAATGCCAAACCTGTGACTTTTGATTAATAATTGCATGAAAGATTACCATAGAATCACCCTCAATAATTAGCGAGATCCAAGCCTAGACTCAAGGCCTCCAATTTAGCCTTATTATTAGTGCCGGGGGGAAGGGCCTTACAGGAAGCTTTGATAATGTTGTCATTTGAATCCGAGATTACTGCCCCAGCCCCAGACTTACCAGGGTTTCCCCTTGAATCCCCATCATAATTTATTTTGAAAAAAGTAGCAGGAGGAGGCACCCATTTAGCCTCTCTTCGTGCCAACACTTTATCCACCTTGCCAGTAAAAGACCCATGAAAGGGAAAAGATTTGAGCAGGGACCAATTTCTGATAACGAATCCATCCCAACTTGAGAAAAATTTTAAGCTTTCCAATTTTTTCAAGATATAAGATTTTGCCACTTCTGAAATTGAGAGCTCAAGGTTTTGAAGCATTTCCTCTAACGAAGAGCCTTTGTTCTGAAAAATTCTATTGTTCCTCTCAATCCAAATTTTCCAGATGATTAAGGAAGGAGTTACTCTCTAGAGACAGTGAAAAAAGGAGGAGCCATTCAATAAAGGCCAAGATTTAAATTGCAAAGTTAAGGAAGGACAAACCAATGAGCACCAGCCCAACTTTGTGTAAGCCTAATACCAACATTGCATTGCGAAAGGACACCGAGTGAAGAGGTGGTCTACAGATTCAATGAAATAGCCACAGAGAACACATGGGAAGGCCGTCACAAGGCCCAGTCTATCAAGTCTTTCAGCTGTTAAGACTCTCCCATTTACTACAATCCATGCAAAGGCACCTGCCTTAGGGAGGCAGGCATCATCCCAGAAGAGAGCATGGGGGAGATCACAATGGTTTTGAGAATCCAAAAGAGAGTTATAACCTTCTTTGACAGAGTAATTCCCCGACTTTGACTTTGTCCAAATTAGTATATCATCTTTATCATAATGCAGCTTGTCACATTGTGACAAAGAAAATAAGTCAAAAATATAACCCAGTGAAAAATAGGATGAGGAAGAATGACGACGAGGTAGCGGTATGCCCCCTCGAGAGGACATTCGGGTATCAAGAACATGAGTGGGCTCTTGAAAATAGACTAGAGGATGAAAGGACAAAGAAATGTCAGTGCGAAAGATATGAATGAAAAAGATGCAAACTAGATGAAATGTTATAGGGGAAACGAAAAAGGGTAGGATGGGAAAAGAATCCTTCAACATTTTCCAAAGTACTAATAGTTATTGCTCAAATCATCATTGGGCGGTAAAATGACACAAATGGAGAAAAAACAACATGGTATGACATAGACCAAGGTGTGCAAGGTCATCCACTTGCAAAACATAGATAGTCGCAGACAAGGATGATCATGACTCATACTAAGAGCGTGATTGCCCCAGTCTTTTTGTCATAACTAGCCACAAGCATAGAAAGACAAATAAAGACAATAAAGAAAAGTCATGAAATGTCGTTGCTCCTTTAAATCCTGTTGTTAGGACATCCTTGAGGAACTAGCAACATGACTGCCTGAAAAAGACAAGACAAGCCAATCATCATGATACGTCGTTACTTCTCTAAATCATGTTGTTAGGACATCGTCGAGAAACTAGTAGCATGATGAAAAAACAAGCCAACCATCATGATACGTCATTGCTTCTCTAAATATTTTTGTCAGTACATCATCGAGAAACTAGTAGTATGATGAAAAATCAAGCCAACCATCATGATATGTTGTTGCTTCTCTAAATCTTGTTGTCAGGACATCATCGAGAAACTAGTAACACGATGAAAAATCAAGCCAACCATCATGATACGTCGTTGCTTCTCTAAATCTTGTTGTCAGGACATCGTCGAGAAACTAGTAGCATGATGAAAAATTAAGCCAAACATCATGATATGTCGCTACTTCTTTAAATCCTATTATCAGGACATCGCAGAGAAACTAGTAGCATGATAGTCCAAAAAAAAAGACAAAATAAGACAATCATCATGATACATCATTGCTTCTCTAAATCTTGTTATCAGGACATCGCAATGAAACTAGTAACATGATAGACCAAAAAAAGACAAAATAATACAATCATCATAATACGTTGTTGCTTCTCTAATTCTTGTTGTCAGGGCATCGCAGAGAAAGTAGTAACATGATGAAAAATCAAAAGACAAAAGGTTGAACTGAAAAAATAGATTTGGAAAATCAAGAATTTGCTCAATTACTTGATTCTTGGAAGAAGATTACCGTTTTTGAATTAAATTAATTCAAAAATATGGATTTTGTGTGACAGTAAATAATCGATTTTTATATTATTTACTAAAAGAAGTGATAGTTAATAATGTGAGGCCATTTTAAATAATTAATTTTATTTAAAATGAGGGAAATGTCAAATAAGGAAATTAAATAATTAAAGATAATTATTTAATTCAGGAATGTGATTAATTAAATAAATTTAATAAATCTATTTAATCTATAAGAAGATTTAAGAATTGGTGACATATTAAATAAATAAATAAAATTCATTTATTTAATAATCAGGAAGACATAAATGAATAAAGGTAATTAAATAAATTAAGAAACTTATTTAATTATGGGAAGATTTAGACAATTAATTACATATTGAATAAATAAATTAAATTTATTTATTTAATAATCATAAAGAAGAAACAAACATGAATTAATTAAATAATTATGAATTATTTAATTAATACTCGAATGTGGACCAAGGAAATAATTAGATGTCACAATTATGCTAGGATGAAAGTGGTAAAAATAGAGCTTGCAGGCCTAGGTCATTTTTAAGTGTCTACACCATATACTGTGACAACTCAAGTGCAATAAACATATCAAAGAATCTAGTGCTACACTCTAAGACTAAGCATATATCAATCAAGTTTCACTTCTTGAGGAAGAAAGTGAATGAGAAAGAAGTCAAATTAGAATATGTGCCTACCAAAGAACAGATTGTAGACATTTTCACCAAGCCATTTCCAAAGGATACTTTTGAGTATCTCAAAGGGATGCTAGGGGTAATTACCCCTCCTGACATGAACTAAATATGCATTTACTTGCATCAATCTGTGTGCCTCATACATATTTCCTGATCCGGATTGATGTTTTTTGTAGTTGCTACTTAGGGGGAGTAGTCAAATGTGCATATATGTGGTTCAGAGCTTGTATGTGGGAGGTTAATTCTTATCCTTGCCATTGATGTCAAATCGGGAGAAGAACAATGTGAAAAATCTTTTTAGAGGGAGAAGAGAAATTGAGGAAAAGAGTCAGAACCTAAGAGGGAGTAAGTGTAGTTGTGTTGATGGTATTTTTCACATCATGTGTTGCCATCAATTCCAAAGGGGGAGATTGTTAGATGTTGTGGTTGTGTTGTTGATATGTGGTTTTCATTGATGTCAACACTATTAGCATTGTTGCAGTGAACGTTGTATATGTCAAGGATATTGAGAAAATTGTTAAAATGAAGAGTTGCAGGTTGCCAGTGGAACAATGAAGGTCATGAAGGTGTTTTTTTTCTATATGTTGAAGATCAATTATTGTGGTCTAAAGGGTTTATTGATGAGAGTATCTAGTTCATCTACTGGAAGTTTCAGAGATTCATGTGAAGATTTGATCGTGCTATGAACACTTGTGTTTTGATAGTATTTCTGTGGTTTTTGATTGAAGTTTATGTGATTCTAGTAATTTTTGTTGTTGTGGATGCTTCTCTGTTAGTTCTTAATGCTTGTGGATGCTTCTAGATTATTCTCTATCTTTTTTGTACGTCCGCATTGATCGGTGCGCTCGTGGTCAAATATTTTTCTCACGATTGTTCGGGTTTTCATGATCTTGGTCGACATGATGGTTGTAACATGTTGTGGATCCTTAAAGATTAAATTTGAATGTTTGGCACACTTGAGGATATTGTTTTGGGTTGCATCATAATATTATCCGACAGTGTATGATTCACATTAAAAACTTATTTGTAAATTTTGGCTGACATTGTAAACTTGTTTTATACTTTTGGCCAATGAAGTTGTTGATGTAATTTCATGTTGCAGATATATAAGTGTTTGTTTGAGTGAAGTTAGTGTGTGTGTGGTGTGAAGGAAATCCAGAGAAAGAGAAAGTGTGCAAACATTGATTTATTCATTCGATTGCAGAGCAGAGTGTGAAGAAGGTTTTTTGTGGTTAACTAGAACTGTAATCATGCTTGTGTAGAAGCTATTTTCTCAGTTCATACCCTACAGATCGAATTCATATTTCTCTTCTTTGGGTAGTGATCCCTCTTGTATTTGAGCATTGAGCTCTAGGTAGTGTGCCTAAATGCATGTGCATTCCCATTATTTTTCATTATACTTTTAACAAGGTATAATAGTGTGGACTAACATCCACGATGGTTTTTCCCCTAATAGGGTTTCCATGTAAAAATATTGGCATTCTTTGTGCTTCTGATGTGTTGATTTTTCATGGTTTATTGTTCATTCATCAAATATGAGATTAAGTTAAGTAAAGTTTGAAAAGTTTAAATATTCTGTGACAACTGATTCATCCCCCCCTCTCAGTTGTTTTTCCTTATTTTTCCAACAATTATGTGGTTAACGTGGATGACTTTTCTTAGGTTTTGGAGTCCAAGGATATGAGTAAGGCTAAGTTGTTACTTGAGGAGTTTCAGGAGGAGGATCCTCCAGTTGGTTTGGATCAGGGCAGGGGAGTGTTTTGGGGGGCTATGGATTTTACGCAGGCATCTGGGCTAGTGAAAGAAGGGGCAGATACTTTGTTTAATCTTCTTATGTGGCTCATGAAAGAGGTGCAAGACCTCCACAACAAGCATGAAACCATCGCCCATTGCAACATTTCCACTTTGCACAGTCTCAAGGAGAAGGAGTCTATCTTTGGGCTAACTAGGTCGTTGAACTCTAGTGTTGGTTGTGTGGTGGACGAGCTTGCTAATTTGAAGAGTGATTATGGAACGAGGATGGATTTGCTGGAAAAAAAAAAGGAAACTCCAAAAGGATGTGGACACGATTATTAACATTAGCAAGGAGAAATTGGAGGCCTCAGCTGAAGGTATGATCTTCCTCAACCAGAAGGCTAAGGAATTGACTGGTAGAGGTTTGTTTCATGAACAAATGACTAAGGAAAGGGGGGACAGTGCTATTATGGACATGCATACCACAGATTTGGAGGTTGGTCTAAGTGTTTGTACTCGCAACAAAACCAAGAAATGCAAAATGGTTCCTAGTCATGATGTGGAGGAAATTATGGAGATGCATGATAGGTTGGCGATAAATGATTTGGATGTGGCAAAGATTCTTAAAGAACTTCTCTAATGGTTGTTTGGTGTACTTTTTTGTTTAATGTTTTTGTTGTGTCTTTTGCTGATGGTTTGTTGATGTTCTGGTAATCAGCTTGTTTTTTGTTGGTTTTGGGTGGGCAATCTATTGTTATATCTTTATTGCCACTGTCTCTTTTTGTTCAAGGTTTCAGGCCTCCTTCAAAACCTATTTTTCATTAATCAAAAACACCAGATTTACGTGGAAAACCCAATGAGGGAAAAACCACGATGAGGATTAACTCACACTATAGAGAATATCAAAACCGATTACAAAAAGGCTCACTTCCTGAGATAAGGACTCACTATCTAGAACAAGGACTCATTGTACAATAGGGATACAACCCATAGGGATCACTACAACAGAGATACAAAAAACACAAAGAAGACTTGTTATAGAGAGACAATAATCCCAATGCAACAAAGGATTTCGCCACAATCACTTGATCAACTTGCATGAATGATAGAGTTTTCCTTCTTCTCATTGCATTCAGAAACTCAGCATTAAACTTCACACTAATCTACCACATACATAACTCACACACACTTTTTGAATAGCATCAAAGTTGTGCCTTCTCTTTCACTTATCTTCCTTCTTTTCTTTTGTATACTTTTCATTACTAGCTCATCATGTATTTATACTATCTCCAACCTTGAAAAAGATACAAAGTCATCCATCCAACTTCAAATTGAAATTAGTTCAGAACTAAAGCATCCTAGGGTGGAATTAGAATGAGGGAGACCCAAACACATGCTTCACCAAGACCCAAAATATATCCAACACGCTTCATCAACTTCAAAGATAGTGCTTAACACACGTTCGACCAAACCAGTGTAAAACACATAAAACAATTAAGCTTAAAACTTTTGGAAATCAAAAATATCTTCAATGCAATTAGCAAATCTTAACTCTAGAATTGCAAGTCAAAAGACTTCATCAAAGAGAAATCTAGACCAGCAATTTTTCTCTTGGACCTTAGTGAGAACACAAAAAAACATAGTTCACAACTGGTGAACACAACTCGAACTTCACAATGAACCATTAGCCAAAAATATGGATATAAAAAAATTCAACAACCATGACCAACATATCTGAACTACACAAGCATAGGGACAAGTAGCGGATCATCCTCCTGAGCAACAACTGAATACCTGTAATCTTTCTTTAATAAAATTTTCTCAATATCCTCAACATATACAACCAACATTAACTAGTAGATAACTAGTTGACCAGTTGACATCAATGACAACTCCTTCATTCCTTTTTCCATTATTGCAACAATATCCCCCTTTTCATTGATGGCAACACATGATGTGAAAAACCATCAAAGACACCATACCAGTTCTGAATATACTTCTCAAGATTTTTATTTTTGCTTCTCCCCCTCAGAAGATCATCTACCTCATTACCTGCTTTATCTCATTAGCTTTCTCTCCCCCTTTGACATCAATGACAAAGGAAAAATATATTCATTAAATCTTCCTTTGACATGAAAACATAATAATCACAATGAAAACACTTGAAACTACATGCTCCCCCTGAGAGGTAGCCACCAAAACATCAGTCCAAAAAGATAGAACCATGAATCCACTAGACTGATGCATCTCCAAATGCATCTTAATTTATGAAAGGAGGGGAAATAACCCCTAACTTCTCCTAGAGATACTCAAAAGTATCTTTAGGAAGAGAATTTGTAAATATATCAACAATCAAATCCTTTTTTAGAACATACTCAAGCTTGAATTCATTCTCCATGACCTTCTCTCTCAAGAAATGATATATGATAGATATATGCTTCATCCTCAAGTGCATCACAAGACTTCGAAATGTTAATTGCACTTGCATTATCACAAAAGGTAGAAATGGGATCATCATATAACACTGTGATATCTTTCAAAGTCTGTTTCATCCATAGAACTTGTGTACAACAAGATGCAACATCAATATACTCAGCTTCAACAATAGAAAAAGAGATTGAATCTTGCTTCTTACTCAACCATTCCACCAATCTATATCCAAGAAATAATGCACCACCACTTATACTCTTTTTGTCATCTATATATCTGACCTAATCTGCATTTGTATATGCACTAAGTGTAAAGTCAATATCTTTAGGATACCATAATCCATAATCTAGAGTGCCATTCAAAAAATATTTGAATATTCTTTTAACTATAGCAACTTGTGTTTCCTTCAGATCTTCTTGAAATCTAGCCACAAGACAGACCACATGCATAATATTTGGTCTAGTAGCAGTCAAATATAGTAGTCCACCAATCATAGATCTATACTTTCTCTAATCAGCCTTAGGTGAATCATCATATTTACCCAATTTTCAACCAATCACCATAGGAGTACTTATCAGTTTGGAACCATCCATCCCGAACTTCTTTAACATCTCTCTCACATACTTATACTGTGAAATGAAAATTCCTTTCTCTATTTGATTAATCTGTAGCCTAGGAAAGAAATTCATCTCCCCAAACATATACATTTCAAATTCTTTCTACATCTCTTCTGCAAACATCTTGCACATCTTTTCATTTCCTCCAAAGATAATGTCATCAACATATACAACTACAATCAAGATTTTGTCATTTTCAATCTTAAAGTACAAATTATTGTCTACTGTGCCTTTGTTAAATCTTTGTTGAATCAAGTACTTGTCTAACCTTGCATACCAAGCTCTAGGAGCTTGCTTCAATCCATATTAGGCTTTCTTCAATCTGCACACCATATCAAATTGATCTGTTAACTGAAATCCTTCTAATTATTCCATGTAGACTTCTTCTTCCATCTCACCATTCAAAAATGTTGACTTGACATCCATCTGATAGACTTTGAAATATTTATAAGCAGCCAAAGCCAAGAACATCCTTATAGCTTCCATTCTTTCTATTGGGGAAAAAGTCTCCTGAAAATCTATGCCTTCTACTTGTGAGTAGCCTTTACACACAAGCCTCACTTTGTTTCTGACAACTTCTCCATTCTCATTCAACTTATTTCTAAATACCCATTTTGATCCAGTGATATTTTTGTCTGTCAGTCTTGGGACCAATTCACAAGTCTGATTCTTCTTAATTTGCAAAACTTCTTTCATTGCTTCCTTCCAATGTTCATCTTTATAGGCTTCACTTACTGTCTTCGGCTCAATCTCAAAGAATAAACACAAATTTACTTCAGCAATAGCTTTGCTTTTGGTTAACACTCATTCAACTTACTTAAATACCCATTTTGATCCAGTGATATTTTTGTTTGTCAGTCTTGGGACCAATTCACAAGTCTAATTCTTCTTAATCTGCAAAATTTATTCTTTCATTGCTTCCTTCCAATGTTCATCTTTACAGGCTTCACTTACTGTCTTCAGCTCAATCTCAAAGAATAAACACAAATTTACTTCAACAATAGCTTTTCTTCTTGGTTAACACACCTTTTTTCTGGTTAACACACCTTTTTTCTGAATGATTCTGCTGTACATATTTCAGTGTCCTAGGGGACATCACCGAAGCATCTTCTTCTCTTTCATTCTATTCATCTTGCTTTTTCTTCTCATCTTTATCCTGTTCTTCCATAATTTATTCTATTTTTGCACAGTCATGTTCATCAGACACATATCTATCAATATTAATAGAATTCTTCATTGTATCATCAACCTTCACATTCGAGCTCTCTACAATCTTTCGGTCTTTTATTGAAACATTTGTATCCCTTGATTTTGGTAAAGTATCCAAGAAATATGCCTTCATCACTTCTTGCATCAAACTTTCCCAAAGTTTCTTCATCTCTTCTAATATAGCATTTGCTTCTAAATACCTTGAAATATTTAACTGTAGGAATTATTCCATGCCATAGCTCATAGGGAGTCTTTGTACTATTTTCTCTTGCTTGAACTTGATTGAACACATATACAATAGTATGAATAGCTTCTTTCTAGTAAACCTTCGATAATCTATCTTCAATGATCATTGACCTAGTAGCCTCTTGAACTATTCTATTTTTCCTTTCAACGACTCCATTCTACTAAGGAGTTCTTAGAGCAGATAATTGTCTCTTTATTCCATGTACTTCACAAAACATATTGAACTCATGGGAGGTGAATTCTCCACCTCTTTCACCAAGTAGACTTCACACCCTCATAGGACCACAAAAATCTATACAAACTAAATCTAGTAATCCAATAGTAGATTATTCTCTTGATCTGTAATGATTTATTTCTTGCTTCCCAAACTGACAATTCTTGCAAACAACATTAACAGGCTTTGTAATTCTCGATAAATCTCGCATGGCCTAAACAGAACTAATCCTTGCCAAGTTATCAAAATTCATGTGACACATTCTCTTATGTCATAACCAACTATCATTTATCTGAGTCATAAAGCATCATCCATCAACACCCTTAAGTTGAAAAATATTCCCTTCATATTTCTTTCCTGTAGCAATCAATGTTCTGGATCCTTTCCGGATCTCACATTTCTCATCCTTAAACACAAGATCATATCCTTTTCTGCATATCTGACCAATGCTCAACAAATTATTCCTTAACCCCTTAACATAGTAAACATCGTTAGTATGGTGCTTGCCATCAAAACTTACCGAACCTATCCCACAGATTTTAGCACCAGTATCATCTCCAAACATAACCAGACCTCCATCATATTTCTTAAGCTTTACAAACTTACTCTTATCACCAATCATGTGATGTGAGCAACCACTATCAACTACCCAAAAAAATATTTTCTTGTTTAGCATGTAGGGAAGAGATAACTGTACCTTCGTTTTTCTCCTTCTCCTTCTTTGGAGGACTTTCCTTTACCTGTTTTTATGAATTAGTAGAAGTAGGTCCATCCTTAATTTCCAAGAAAAAGCATTCATTGTCATCTAGATCTTCATATTTTGAATCTTCATCTAAAATACTCGCATTCCCATTCACATAGTAAGCTTTGTTAATCTTCTTTCCTTTCTTTTCTTTCTCATATCTTTGTTTATTCCTTTTAGCTCTTTCCGTACACTTTGCAGCATAATGACCTATTTCTCCACAACTAAAGCACTTAAAGGGAAACTTACCTTCATACTTACTAGAGCCTTTTCCCATTCTTCTTACAAAGTTAGCTTCTATTTCATCAAAGTTTTCTTCATCCGGATCTTTAGTTTTTGTAGCTTTAAAAGTAGTCTTTGTTTTGCCTCCATTTCTTAGACTCAACTTCCTCATCTCATAAGATGTCAAAAATCCTAACAACAGATCCTTAGTACAAGTCTTATAATCTATAGTTTGTTCAATAGCACTCACCTTCTCACTATAAGCATCAGGAAGAATTCTGATAATCTTCTTTACAATCCTGGTTTCATCTATAGTAGCTCCAAGAGATCACATTCTAGTCACTACCTCATCTAATTTTTGTACATAAGCTTTGACATTTTCATCTTTGGAAATATGTATAAGATCAAACTTTGTTTCCAAATTCTATAATTTCACCTCTTTAACTCTTTCATCACCATCATGTGCTCTTTCTAAAGCATCCTAGACTTCCTTAGTTGTCTTCAAATTTTGAACCTTAATCAATTTGGAATGTACCAAACTATTCTTCAAGATGAACTTCACCTTATTATTTGCTTCGTGTGCTCTGATTTCTTCATGTGTACTTAGACCAATAGTAGGAGTGTAGGGATTCTTATAAGCTTTCTCCACATCATATCTGCAATACTATAGATATTCTTCCATCAATACTTTTCAGATACCATAATTAGTTCCATCAAACCTCAGATAATAAAAGACCATTTTGCTAGCCATCTCGGGCCTTCCTCAAGAAGTTAAGCTCTTCACCAAGGAATCAAGATCTGATACCAATTGTTGAATAGGAAAACTAAGAGGAGGGTTGAATCAGTTGTCACATATTTTAATCTTCAATTCAATTACCAAAACTAATACTTAAACTGCTTAAATGATTAATCATCAAATACCAATGCAGAAACTCAAATCCAATGCATTTACACAATAGCACCATATTTACATGGAAAACCTAATGAGGGAAAAACCCTAGTGAGGATTAACTCACACTATAGAGAATATTAAAACCGATTATAAAAAGGCTCACTTCCTGAGATAAGGACTCATTGTCCAATAATGCTACAACCCAAGGGCTCACTACCATAGAGATATAAAGAAGACAAAGAATACTTGTTATAGAGAGACAACAATCCCAATGCAACAAAGGATTCCACCACAATCACTTGATCAACTTGCATGAATGATAGAGTTCGCCTTTTGCTCACTACATCTGGAAACTCAGCATTAAGCTTCACATTGATCTACCACACACATAACTCACACACACTTTTTGAATAGCATCAAATTCACGTATGCTCTTTCACTTATCTTCCTTCTTTTCTTTTGTATACTTTTCATTACTAGCTCATCTTGTATTTATAATATCTCCAACCTTGAAAAAGATACAAAGTCGGCCATCCAACTTCAAATTCAAATTAGGTCGGCCCCAAAACATCCTAGGGTGGAATTAGAATGAGGGTGACCTAAACACATGCTTCACCGAGACCCAAAATAGATCCAACATGCTTCATCAACTTCGAAGATAGTGCTTAACACACAGTCGGCCAAACTAATGTAAGACACATAGAACAATTAAGCTTGAAACTTCCAAAAACCAAAAATATATTCAATGCAATCAAAACATCTTAACTCTAGAACTGCAAGTCAAAAGACTTCATCAAAGAGAAATTTGGACCACAAACTTTTCTTCCAGACCTTAGCTAGAACACAAAAAAACATTGTTCACAATTGGTGAACACAACTCGAACTTCACAATGAACCAATAGCCAAAAATTTGGATATAGAAACCTTCAACAACCATGACCAACATATCTGAACCACACAAACATAGGGAAAAGTACCAGATCATCCTCTTGAGCAATAACTGAATACCTGTAATCTTTCTTTAATACAAATTTTTCAATATCCTCAACATGTACAGCCAACAACAACTAGTAGATAACTAGTTGATTAGTTGGCATCAATAAAAACACTTTCATTCCTTTTTCCATTCTTGCAATAGAGGGATGCATGGATGGAGTAGAGGCTGAGTCATGACTTCTTAGTCTTGATAGGTGCTTTGGATTACATCCATATGCAAGCAATGTCAAAGTACATTGTGCAATATTTTTTCTTAGAGGTACAACCTCTACTTGGTGGTCCTAGGAGGAGCTTAAGTACCACTTATCTATTGATACTCTCACATGGGAGACATTCTTAGAGCAGTTTCAAGCATGCTATTTATTTGAGAATTTTAGGAAATGTTGTATTGATGAGTTCCATGACCTCTAATAGACAGGATTGTCGGTAGTGCAGTATGAGAGTCAATTCCTAGATCTACTAAAGTATGTGGACTACCTCCAAGATGAGAAGCTTCTTGTCAATTGATTCATTAGGGGACTGAATGTAGGCATATCAAGACCCGTACATATGGTTGATCTATAGAACATTTAGGTTACTATGGAGAAGGACCTCATAGCGGAGGATATTCAGGGGAAGTCTCAGGAGGCACAAGAGTGGTTTCAGCACTGCAACCAGAGTAATTAGTCATAAGGTTTTTGACAACCTCCCCTATCTTTGAAGGGAGGATTTAGACCTTCTGCAGGACCATCTAGGCCACCACAACAACAACAGTAGCACAATCAGAGGCCTATGCCATAGTAGGGTTGTCAGGGTGGCCATTCTAGGCCATGACGACCATAGGGTCTCGGCAATGATCAACGTCCTCAGTTGCAGGGTGCTACCCTAGCATGTTCACAACAATCTAGCCAAGGAGGACATAGTGGCTCTAGTAGGAATAGGGGACACCAATTCACCTTAACATAGTCACCCCAAGTTTACACTAGGGGTCCTTGTTATTTATGTGGAGTAGTGGGACACCTACCTAGGGATTGTCCTTAAGGTTTTGTAGTTAGAGGATAGTGCACAACAAGCTCTAAGTAAACGATGGGATATGTGGGAAAGTCCCATTGAGTATTCATGACAGTCAAGAACTACCAAGCTGAGCACCAAGCCATGGTCATTGAGACCCCAGTTATAATAGGTGATACTCTTGTTACTATTTGTTTGATTCTGGGGCATCTGATTCTTTTATAGCCCATTCTATAGTGGAGCATAGCAGGCTAGTGGTATCTAGGTAGGATGATAGGTGGGAGATAGAGCTAGGATCAAGGGCTAAGGTGTCAATAGATTATGTGGTTCATAATTTCCCACTTCAATTTGGAGGTTTGACTATGTTGGTTGACCTTTTTGTCACACCATTAGGCTCCTATGGAGTGGTTTTGGGCATGGATTGGCTTGATGCACATCAAGCTAAGGTAGATTATCTCTACAAGGTAGTTGAGTGTGTGGACAAACATGGTTCAGTAGTGGTGATTACAAGGGTTCAAAGGCCTATTTCCCTTCTCACGATATCTGCTATATAGTTGAAGTGATTTCTGCAAACCAGATGTCAGTTGTTTGCTCCCATCCTCAGGGATATGGATAAGGAGATGATAAAGATATCTTTGGATGACCACCTCATTCTTAGGGAGTTTTTTAATATTTTTCCTTTTGATTTTCCTAGTATGCCACCTCGTCGTGAGATTTATTTTTGTATAGATTTGGTGCTAGGGGTTGAATCGATATCGAGGGAACCTTATAGGATGACTACACATGAGCTTAGTGAGCTCAAGTTGCAACTAGAGGATTTTCTAGAGAAAGGTCATATATTTCCAAGTGTCTAACCTTGGGGTGCCCCTGTCATCTTTGTTAAGGACATATCCCTTCATCTCTGTATAGACTATAGATAGTTGAACAAGGTGATGATCAAGAATCATTACCCACTCCCAAGAATCGATGATTTGTTTGATCAGATGTAGGGATCTAGAGTGTTCTCTCTGATTGACCTTAAGTCTGAATACCATCAGTTATAGATTGCAAAAGTGGATATTCATAAGCCTGATTTTAGGACTAGGTATGGTCACTATGAGTTTACTGTTGTACCATTTATTTGACAAGTGCTCCTCCAATATTCATGAGTCTCATGAATGGAGTCTTTCGTACCTTCTTGGATTGGTTCATGATTATTTTTCTAGATGACATCTTGATTTATTCACATAATGAGGAGGAGCATGAGGGTCAGTTGCGGAAATTTTTACAGTGTTTGAGGGAGCATTGGTTATATGGCAGCTTGTTAAAGTGTTCTTTCTTTTATCTAGAGTTCCATTATCTTGGTCATATTATATTGGGTGATGAAATCTCCATAGATCCATCTAAGATTAGAGCTATTATGGAGTGGTCAGTGCCTACTACAGTGACAGAGGTCAGGAGCTTCATGGGTTTGTAGGGTTAGTACCGTCATTTTGTAGAAGGTTTCTCTAGGATTGCACATCCTATCTCTTCCCTTCAGTGGAAAGGGAAGAATTTTGCGTGGATAGATCAGTGTGAGATATTTTTAGACCCCAAAGGAGAATTTAACTAGCACCCCAATCTTAGCAGTTCCAGATCCACCAATAAATTTTAGAGTTTGCACGGATGCATCTATTGATGGCTTAGGAGTTGTACTTATGTAGGAGGGTAGAGTGATCACATATGAGTCACAAAAACTAAATATCCATGAGTTGAACTACCCCATGCATGAATTGGAGTTATTAGTGGTATTCCATGCTCTAGTTTGATGGAGGCACTTCCTTTTGGGTCATTGCTTCGAGTTACACTCAGATCACTAGAGCCTTTAATACATATTCACACATTCAAATCTAAACACTCATCAAAGGTGATGGATGGAGTTCTTATGTGAGTACAACTTTGATGTGCATTACATCAAAGGGAAGGAAAATGTGGTTATAGATGCATTGAGCAAGAGGTGACATGAGGTATCATCCATGATGTTGAGCATTGATTTGAGAAGTCAAATTCTACAACACCTACCAGAGGATGAGTGGTATATGTTGGTTCAGCAGGAGATTCAGTCATAGAGTGCCCTTGAGGGAAATTTTTTAGGATATACCTTAGATTTTGATGGCTTACTAAATCACAGAGGATGTATCTATGTACCTAGTGTGGGTGACCTTCACACAGTAATACTATCAGAGGCACATAGGACACTATAATAGCACATCTAAGGGTGAAGAAGATGCACACCAATTTGAGACAGTTATATCATTGTGCAGGGATGCGACAACATATTGCATATTTTGTGACTCAATGCCTTAAGTGTCAAAGAGTCAAGGTAGAGCACCAACATCCAACATGACTTCTTTACCCGCACAACATTCCTGAGTGTAAATTGGATGCCATCTTGATGGATTTCATTGTTAGTCTACACTTGTCCTCACGTCGCCATGATGCCATCATGCTGACTATTGACAAGCTAACCAAAGTAGCCATTTTTCACCTGTGCATACAATTTACATAGCTCCAGCAATAGAGAGGGTCTTCCTAGATGACATTGTTAGATTGTATGGAATTCCTTGAAGGATTATATCAGATAGGGATTCACTCTTCACATCAGTATTCTAGACATCACTACAATAGGCATTGGGCAACCGTCTTAACTTCAGTTCAACTTACCATCCCAAGATAGATGGCCAAAAAGAGATGGTGAATCAAGTGTTAGAGGACATGCTACGTATGTATGTAATGGACCACCATTCTTGCTGGGATGATTATTTTTATTTAGTTGAGTTTTCCTACAATAATGGGCATCACAGTTCCTTAGGAATGCTACCTTTTAAAGCATTTTATGGTAGACCATGTAGGACTCCTTTGAGTTGGGATAGGATAGAGGATAGAGTGGCTATTGGTCTAGAGATGGTACAGGATATGGAGTAGCATGTGGTCTTAATTTGGCAGCGTCTATAGTAAGTATTGGATCATCAAAAAGAGTATGTCGATAATAAGAGGTTAGATCGAAGCTTCTCAATTGGGGACTGAGTATTCCTGAGAGTACGACCTCATAAGAGTCCAATCCATTATGGAAAGGGATCTAATCTTGCACCACAGTTTGTAGGTCCTTTTGAGATATTGTAGTAGATAGGTCCCATAGCTTATCATCTAACCTTGGCATCTAGCCTATCGCGCATCCACGATGTATTTCATATATCAATTTTGTGATGTTATGTGCACAATGCTTCTCATGTGTTGGATTGGAATGTTTTGTAGGTGAATTTAGATGGCCAACTAGCTTTGGAGCCCATCCGTATCTTGGAACGATGGATTTGGACCTTTGAGGTCAAGAGTTGGACCAGGTTAGGATCCAGTGGGATTGCTATGACAAGGTAGCAGCCACTTGGGAGAATGCCTCATGCGTGAGGGTCCTATATCCTCACCTCTTTAATGACTTCTAGGAGGAAGGTCATTCCGATAGAGGAGGATGTGAGGCCTACTATTTTGATTCAAGAAATTTTGATACTATATGTGTATTAGACTATTTTGGTTGATCACGGGCATTGGATATTAAACTTATTTCTTATTTATGATGATTATGGTGGTTATATGCATGTCATACTTTCCTTACTTATGTTGATCTAGTTACCATGATAGAAATGGATAGTTGTCTATGAGGTAGAATTTATAAATGTTAAATCTAAACTAGGTGATGATGGGATTTCTTTATAACATCGCCATGACTAGAAAGAATTGATAAGATGTGTTAATTACTAGAAAAAGAGTAATTACAGATATTGAATCTATTGATTTTAGGATTTGATTGTGATTAATTTTTTTAGATGAAATTATTGGTTGGATTGTTTATTATCTTGTATTGGATATTTTGACATGTGGAATTGAGTGTGTAGGTACACACCCATGGCCAATGGGATTGGAGGTAACCAAGGGTACCCTATTGTGATAGCCATGTAAAACCAACAATGGTCCATTTGGAGGGACCATACTCTTATTGTGTTGTATTTTATTTTTTAATTAAAAGATTTAATGTCTAATCTTGTAATTTATGTTTTAAAAGCCAATTTAACTTTTGATAGAAGTTTTGGGACATTTTGATTTACTTTTATTATGTTGATTTTTTTTATTTATTTTTGAGTTTAAATGGTTGAAAAATTCTTTAAATTAGGTTAATTGACCCTTATTTAACCCCTAGGATGATTACCTATGGGTTATGGGTCAAATCAAGCCCAAATCTTTGAAATTTTGTAAGTTGCGACCCTTCTTAATTACCCATTAAGAAGAGTGAGGGATTTGGGAAAGGGTTGGAGTATTTGCTTCAAAATCTCATTTATGAAATATGAGAGCTCTTGTTGAGTTGGAACACTCTTTGTCTCTTCACTTCCCCATGAGTTCTCACACATGTGTGAGAATTTATGGGGAGGTGTGTCCATAGGAGTGAATGAGAAAGTGACATGTGTCACTCTCTCCTTCAAAGGATTTCAAACCTTGGATCCTATTTAAATCCTTGGGAAAGCTAAAGGAAGGCTTATTTTCTTTTGTTTGGTTTTTCTTTCTTTTTAGGTTGGATGTGAATAAGAGGGATTGGAGTTGATTTTCAACTTTTTCTCCATTTGGGTTTGGATTTGAGGTATGCATCATTCTACTTATGAGCATATTTCTTTCTCTTTTTGTAGGAAGGTTTAAAAAGGTTGTTTATGTTAAATTCTTTGTATGTTTTATGTGTTTTTGCTTTTACATATGAATTGGGTTGGGTTGTATGAGGGCAGGCTCACCCAATTTCAGAAGAACATTCTTTGTAGGGGATAGGAATGAGTAGGAACCTCCATGGGGAAAACTATTTCCTCCTTTGAGAAGGAGAGGAAAAAAAAGTATGAGTACCCAAGTTAATATGGTGGTATGGGTGTATGGAGTTGGGTGGTATGGAGGAGGTGTTGAATGTGAAGTAAAATAGAGAATTGGGTTATTGAGAAGGAAGAAAAATGAAAATGATATGTTGGTTATGATTCTTGTGCACTAATTTCCCCATGTGGTAGTGTAGTCCACCTCTATCCCCATTTTTGGATTCTTATAGAATCCTTTTGTAAATGTGTAATTTGGGATGGGAGTATCTTGTCGTGTGTGATGTTTGAAATTGATTGTGTATGCTACTGTTGTGTGTACTTGTGTACCTAGTTACCTCCTAGCTCAAGGGTGGTTTGTGAGAAAACCTAT
This sequence comes from Sequoia sempervirens, assembly GCA_007258455.2. Taxonomy (NCBI): domain Eukaryota; kingdom Viridiplantae; phylum Streptophyta; class Pinopsida; order Cupressales; family Cupressaceae; genus Sequoia; species Sequoia sempervirens. The sequence goes on along the minus strand of VDFB02271358.1, from coordinate 341,293,761 downwards.
GGTTGGGAGGTGAGAACACCCTATTGGCCATGAAATAAAGTTATACTATGTGTTTACTTGCAGGTTTCATAGGAGTATCGGATTGGAATCAACAATGTGTTGCATTGTGAAAGAAAAGAGAGTAACTGTGTTGTGATATTTTTGGGTAAAATCTATTTGTTGGATGTTGAAGCTTGGTAAGGCCGACTAAAAGAGCATATGAGTATTTTAAATCAATTGTATTGTTGTAAATTAGCAAGTGGAAAAAGGTTGCAACTGAATGTTGTAAAAAGAAGTAGGCGTTTCATCATTTCAATATAATAGGTATTTTCACTACTAAATAAATGATATATATGTAATCAGTTGTTTAATGGAAGTAATCCTTGTACTCTCTGGTTATGAAATAAATACATCATTGTTGTGTGTAAAGTTAGGTAGTAATGTGAAAACATGTATCGTATTGTTCTTCTTTTCTTCCTATAATAAAACTGAACCTTTGTTAAGGGAATCATGTACTTATATTAAGCTAATTGATAGAGATAAATTGGAAAGAAATTATTTCACACCTCCTACCCTTGAGTGAATAAGATTGTATTGTAAAGACATTGTATGTTTTAGGTTATGTTAGTAAATCAGTACATGAATTGTGTTATAATCTATAAGAGAAGCTTGTTCTTTGATTCATTTGCTTATCTTTGCTTATGTTAAATTTACATGTGGAAGAAGTATGTAATGTATGTGTCAGAATGAGATATATTTTTTCGTTGAGCTCAATATATTAGTCTTTACAATGAGAGGTGAAATTTTTTTATGTGAATGTAAGAACTAGGGATTTTTTTGAGAAAGAATAATTATATCTTTGGGGTTCTTTGTGCATCAATATTAGGGAGGCGTATCCTTTTTTAGATCCATTTGTTTTAGAAAATGAGACTTGTAGAATTCAAGTTTAGTTATCACTCCTTCAACTCTTCCTTCATCGTTAAGCTATCTTGCCTTGAGCATCGTACCACTATCCAAAATCAATGAACATTCTCATCTAGCATCGATTAGATCTAAAACAAGATTTTCACTTAATGCCTATAGCTTGCATTTGTCAGAGTCATAACTCCAAACCTTTCCTGAAGATTTCTAAAATCACACCTGGAGTAGATGTTTATCACTCAACTGACATAACTTGTCAATGTGGCTCATTGAACCTTAATGATTCACAACAATGATGTGAATCAGTTAAGGAAATCGATGTTTTCCATGTGTCATCGATCTGCTTACCTTTTTTGGTCAGTCAAAGTCAATACAAGCTCCTCATGGAATAGCGCATTTCTTCCAACATTCATTTTTGTCAGGGGTCGGGGATCACTAACCCCCCTTACTTTATACATAAAAGGACTTACTAGGAATTAAGAGATAAGTCTAATCACCTAAGTCTAAGATCTTTATAACTTGTTGAGGTTTGGCCATCAGCCTTACCCCTTACCATCTACCTTCCTTACCCCACTGCAAACCATTTCTCTAACTCTTGAAACACCGAAGTGTGAAACTTTGACTTTGCTATAAGTTGTCAGAGATTGGGGTTATTCCTTCCACCTTGTTGCTTTCATGCATATGAGTTAAGGGTAAGCTAACTTACCAATCCATGATGCTTGAATCACTCCTTCACAAGAATTGATAGAATTAATCCTTTTGGGAGTCAGCTTTCAAACTTCCTTTCTACCACATATTTATCAAACCGATCAAGGTAAAGTCTTGAGATCGAATCTACAAACACCAAAGAGATTTTGAGTGTTGGGATTCGGGGTTTCACCTTACCTCTTTCTTGGATTTGTGTGGAGGCATAAGTCTTATCACCAACGACCGAAGTCTGGCATTAACGGACTTGAACTTTTTTATCTTCTTCCTTGGGTTAAGGCATTTGGTATGAGGCATTACCAATGGCCTAAGTCTGATGTTATCGAACTTAACCTTTTTTTTCTCCCTTTTTTGAAGGTATTCGACAAAGGGTATTGTTGATGCTTGAAGTCAAATATTTTCTGACTTAACTATTTCATTCTTCATCCTTTCATTAGGGCATTCAGAAAAGGGTATTGTCGAAGCCCGATGTTTGACATTTTAGACCTAACCGTTTTATTTTGCTTCCTCTCATTAAGCCATTCAAAAAGGGGTATTTTCGATGCCCAACATCTAACATTTTCAAACTTATCCATTCAGTTCTTCTCCTTCTCATTTGAGGCATTCAACATTTGATATTACTGAAGTCTGAAGTCAGATGTGTTCAAACTTACCCCTTTCGGTATCCCTCTTTCCAATGAGGCATTCAATATGAGGTAACCTAAAGCCCGAAGTCCTCCCGCAGTCTCATGGGTAAAGGATTCGAGACCACCATGGATCATGTGAGATAGTGAGGAAAAAAATATATTGAGTCTCCAGTCTTAGGAAGAAGTAAATTCTCTCCTTTATATCAAGCAAAAAAACTGAAGGTTACCATAACTTGGTTAGGGACCGATCGAAGTTCCCTAACTTGGAAAAAATGTTGAAATGACTTGACTGTAGCAAAGAATTTAAAGGTTACAACAATGCTTGTAGGTGTCGATGCACTTTAGGACTTCAAAAGATGAACCTCAAACTTTAAGTTATAATGCATCATGAAAATGAAAGGTTATGAAAACTTGGCAGTGACCGACAAGGTTTCGATAACCAACAAAAAGACCGACAACTTCAAGACTTAGCCAAATTTTGGTTAAGCGTTGGGAAAATGAAAGGTTATGAAAACTTTGGTGGCAATCGACAAGATTTCAATAACCAACAAAAATACGGGTGAATTCAAGACAACCAAATTTTGGTTAAGCTTTAGGAAAATGAAAGGTTATGAAAACTACGGTGGTGACCGACAAGGTTTCAATAACCAAAAAAAAGACCATCGACTTCAAGATTTGGCCAATTTGGGGCAAATTTCGGACTTAACCGTTCGTTCTTCTCCCTTCTAATTTGTGGCATTTGGTATAGTATGTTTTTTGTTATACACAACTATTATCACCCAAAAATGATTAGATTTTATTCTTTTTATAAACATGATATCCATTTTGAACCATTACCTAATTTCTCAAAGATACAATCCTCATTAAATTCTTTGATTTTTATCATGTTGTTTATTAAGCTTTATTTAATCAAATTTTAATATGCATGACTGAGTTTTGATAAATTATCAGGGATTGACTCTATACCCCTTATGTTGCTAAGATATCCTTATCGAGTTTATGATCCCCAGCTTCACCTAGGGGTTGTGTACACACTCACATAGTTTATAAAGTAAGCCTAAAGATTGAACCTCTGCAACCCTTCAAGGCTTGTACTAAAACTTCAATTTCATCAAACTATGATTCCCTAATGATATCTATAACAATCATATTTCCAAAACATAGATGTTTAATACTATAGAGCTAGCATTTGTTACCTTGTTTCAAAAAAAATTATTAGTTGTGTTTTTACCCTTAGTGCAAAATTTTGGGCATGACAATATAAGTGATGTGTTTTCAATATAAAAATTTGGTAAATAATTTGTGTCTATTTTATTTTGGTTACATATAATTAAAGGAAATAGCCTTGATCTTCAATTCATCCTTTCTTTATTTTAGAACAAATTATTGGATATGAAATTGATCTAAATTAATTTTGTGAGTGTGCAAGTGACCCCATAAATTCAAATTCAAATCTAAAATTTGAGCTCAACATGACACCCTCCAACTAGCTATTATATTGACTTGATCACAAAATTTGTTAACTTGTGTGATGGGCTCTTTTATTTAAATACGCATGGTAATTTACTTTTACACATATGAGCATAGACCTAAGAACATCTAAGTATGAGGATTCAAGATACATCCATAGCACAACATCCCAGGCTTCACTTGTTGGAAAAATGAAGAAGATCATCCCATTTTGTTGTTTTATGTTGTCATTGATGTCACAATGATATATGAGTTGCAATTGTAAGATCAAGTCTAAATTTGTTCTAGTATTTTGGTCTGGTATCTGAACCGGTATTTTGCTTATATCCTTCGATATTTTGGTTTGCAGTTGTTTGTTGTTGATTACTGTTGCTTGCAGTTTTTGGAAATGGTGCATGGATGTTGTAAGCATGTACATTCAAGATCTTACATAGTCAAATGCCCATATGGTGTATCGGAATTATTTTGTTGATTACATTTTTGCTATTAGGTCCACGTTGGCCGACCTAATGAATAAACAATGTAATTGTGGATCAATTCTATTTTGTGGATATATGTGCGACCTATCTTGGGTCCATGCCGACATGATTCCTTTTGGGAATATTTTGTTAAAGCTTGTAGCCGACAATTGGTATTTTTGATGAATAAGAAGGGTGTTGCCACAATAGTGTCTCACTTTTGGGACGTGCTGATTTTGGCCTAAAATCACTGTTTTTAGAAAAACTAATGATTTAAGTCTTGAGAATCTCCATCTAAAGGTTTTTAATTGAATAGGGATAGATAATACCCCCTTAGACCAAACCCCCTTAGGTAGAACCCCTCTAGTATTAAATCATACCCACAATGGAGTCTCCTTCACATCTATCAAAATGTTGAAAAAAAACCACTTTTTCTTTAGATGTTGAGGGATTAAATAATGTCATTTAAAAATTATATTTTGCAAGATTGTAGCCCTTGAAAGAAGCTTTCCAACAAGTATAGTTTTGATATATTTTCATTTTATCATGTATTTAATTTTCAGTTTTTACTAAACATAGGTTTTTCTCTAAACATCAAGCTTTTTGTTGTGTAGAGGTGGAAAAATAGTAAACCATTGTAAAAAAAATTCAAAAAATACCCTTTCCCTAGGTATTGATGTTCTTGTTTCACCTGAAAAAGAAAAAATGGATTTCGATATATACACAAGAAGTTAGGTTGTACGACACACATGTATGTCCAAATTATAGTTATAGTGACTTCAAAAATTAATTTTTAAAAAATATATGCAACAAAAAATTATGAAAAAATATCCTTTCCCTAGATATTGATGTTGAAAACCTATATTACAAATATTAGAATTTAATCCTTTATAAAAAAAAAGGTTATGTTGTACGACACAAACGTTACTTTTTGAAAAAAAAATTGTGTTTAAAACTAGTTATTAAAGGAGATGTTGAAATATTCATAATTTATTTTAAAAAAATTGAAACAAAATATATATAGAATCTACACACAAATTTCCACAAATCACTAGTTCACATCATCTTCAAATTCTTAATGGTTTAGCTGCTATAGGTCTCAGAAGATGAAGATTTAGTTAAAAATATTGATGTAAATGTCCATCTTGGGAAAAAAGTGAGACACAATATTGTGATTTCACCCAGAAGTGCATCTAATTAGGCTAACCTAATTGATGCTTGCAAAGAGATCAGATATATATATATATATGACAATTTTTTAAGACTAGAAAAAAGAGAGAGATGATTGTAGTGTGAATGTGAATGTGAAGAAGAGAAAATATGATGAAGTGTGTCAAGTTAGTTTATTGAGCTTCATTGGAACTTAATCAACACTCACTAGGTGTACTTTGTCAGTTCATTTTGGCTGTAAGACATTTTGTCATTGTAACTCTATAGGCAGTGAGCCTTTGTATTTGGATAGTGAGTCCTGGCAGTGAGCCACTCCATTTTGTAATAGCTTATAACCGGTTATATTATATTGTGAGCAAACACTCATCGTGGTTTTTCCCATTTTGGGTTTTCCACTTAAAAATTCTGGTGTCATGTGTTTTGTGATTTCATGTTCTATTAATGCTTTTACTTATCATTGTTGTTGTTTGCATTGGAATAATTGGATGGTATATGTTCAGAAAATTTAAGAAACTAATTCACCCCCCCTCTTAGTATCTTGGATATTCAACAATTGGTATCAGAGCTTGGTTCCTCCAGTAGCTTGAAGGAGATACTGAAGATGGAAGAAATGAATGATAAAGAATAGCTTTAGACTACTCTTGAGGATCTTGACAAAGTTGAAAGAGAAAACAAAGATCTGAAAGAGAATCTTGAAGATGCAAATGAATGTGTCTGAAAATTAAAAGAGTAATTGAAAAAGTTCAAAGAAAGGAATAGGGAAGTAATTGATCAGTTGAAGCAGGCTAATGAAGAAATTACAGGTTTGAAAGTGCAAGTAGAGGAGAAAAAAATAATTGAAGAATGTTTGAAAAAATTGGTAAAAAGCAAGTCTAGTGAGTGTACCAAGCTTGAACAAGAAGTGGTGAACCTAAAAGTGGATCTGGAGAAAGCAAAAATTTGTGAAAACAATTTCAAATCTAGCTCAAACAGGCTTGATGAATTGATCTTAGGATAGAAACCGAATAAAGTCAAAGGTGGCTTGGGAATGGAAGGAGGTGAAAAATCTAAGGACAACCAAAAGACTCAGAATAAAGGAAAGAAGAAAATAAATTCAAGGGACTTTACCAGGAGACCACCTGTGAGATAGCCCGATGCACAAAGGTATTCATCTTTTAATGGCACTTATTTTTCATGCAACAAATTTGGTCACAGGGCAACAAAATGTAGGAGTAGGATGAATCAATTTCCTAGTTCCTTCTCTGGTCAATGTTTTGCATGCAAAAGAAATGGACATAGGGCAAGTGAATGCATAACCTTGATGATGAATTAGTTTAATGGAGGAAGAGTGAATCAATCCTTTAATGGCTACTGTTATACTTGTAACAAGTATGTACATAAAGCTAATCAATGTAGAACAAGAGTCCATGGAAGTCAATCTAATAAAAGAAATGTTGTTTGCTATAATTGCAACAAACCATGACATATCTCAAGAGTTTACAAAAACAAAAAGGGTAAGGAGACCAATTTGGTATAAAAGAATGAACCTACGAAGAAGGTTGAAAAAGATGAGATTAAGCAAGAAATGAATAATATTTCGAGGAAGAAAGAAGAGACTGAGATGACAGATGTGTTTGTGCCCTCATCTGATACATGAAATTCTTCTAGGAACTAGACCTAGCAAGGTCTTAGGGGGAGCTTTAACAGAAAATCACTTGAACCCCCTTGATTTTTGGTGTGTCAGTCTTTGGCACAAATATATGTTGTGAGAAATGATAAGCTAGAGGTTATGGAAGTGGAACCAAAAGAAAATATGGAGTGATCTATTATGGAGAAAATTAGGGTTTTTATGAGCAGAGAAGAAGAGTTTTTAGTAGCTTTTTGAAATTTGCCACATTTAATGCGAGTTAGGGAAGATTGTTGTTTTATAAAGAAAAATGTGTAAGGAATTTTAATCACTCATGCATTTGAAGAAGTCAGAGAGCTTATTGGAGCCTTCTTGAAGTGATCTGGAGTTCGAACCATGTAAACCCTAGTTTTGGTTCATCGTGAAGAAAGAGATATTTATCTTTTTTATGCAGTTGTGGTTTGTGTTATTTGAGTTATTTGAATTCAAAATTGGGTAGAATGGCAACCCTTGTAGTTGTTAAAGTGTTGGAGAGACCCAAAAAATCCTATAGGAAATATTCCTCTAAGGTTTTCGGAGACGACCCTATGGGCGCCTTCTCATTGATCCCTCATGGGGTCATGCTAACTGAAGACACAAGAATGTATATTCGAGTAAGGACTGAGGAATTCAATCACACCAAATTGATTGAAATTTGGCAGAATGATCTTACTAGTGATAATTTCTTGATAAAACCTGAATACTCAAACCTGGTTGCGAAGAAGTTAGACAGATGGAACAACTTTCACAACTTTTATTCTGTGGTTGATGATAAATTTGTGAAGCCAGTCCTAACTAGAATTCATGAAAAATTCCTATGGATTGATCAACCTCACCTAATAACTAAGGAGACGATTAGGGTTGTTACCAGCCTCTGGGAGAAAGGACCAGTACCTATATTGAAAGTCATGAAGAATGAAGTGGTAACATAATTTACAAGATCCACATATAACAAGAGAGCCTTGATGACAAAGTCTGTCACTAATCCGGCTGTGAAGCATGCAACTATCATGATTAGTCACAAAATATACTTCACCAATAGAGAGAACTCTATTTCGGCCACAACCATTTATATTGGTTTTGATATGGTAGTCAATGGTGCAGACTATGACTTATGTGAGCTTCTCCAGAAATAGTTTCTTGAGAATTTGAAATCGACAAAAGAAAGGAATTATGCTTTCAAATTCAGTTCATTGATGGTATGTCTGTTGTTTTATTTCATGAAGAGACTTCCTGGAAAGAATGAAGTGTTTTGGGACTCATCTAGACCGATGGCACATCAATTTTTTGATTATATGCATAGTTTGGGTGATCTGAAAGCTCAAGAAAATGCTCTAACAACATTCTTTGTTGTATTTAAGAGCAACATCAATGAGAGAGATAGGCTACCGAGGAAAATTGTTGAGAAATATAAAGATGACATCATATTTCACGTTTTCTCTGATGAATGCATGATCGAAGTAGTAGAAGATGAAGTTGAGGGTTATGTACAAATGTTGCTAAAAAAATTGAAGGATCCCAATGAACCCATAATTGGTACTTATGCTAAAAAGTCTATGGAGATCCACATGGAGCACCAAAAGCCAATAATAAAAAAGAGAGTAGAAAAGAAGCTTAAAAAATTTGGATTCACTAATGAGCAGATTGCACTTTGAAGGGCTAAGGGAGAAGAGTTGGAGGCAGAATCATCTAGCCTAAGGAGATTCGGCAGGACTACTCCTGCAGTAAATGTTGAACATAGTACCACTGATAAAGACAAAGGCTCGATTTCCTCTAGACCTACTACTAAATCTGTGAAGAGGAAATAAATTCCTCCGGTAGCCCATGGAAAAAGACGAAAGAAAGAGAAAGCTACAAGGGAGAAACATCTTAGTGTCACAGATGATCAGGATGAAGAGGAAGAGGATCCTGCTACAAAATTAGTGAAGAAAAGAAGAGGAAGTTTATCCTCTAGTGAAGGTGCTTCTAAGGAAGTTGTTGGTTCTAAGAGAGTGCATGTTGTATCATCTTCTGATGAAGAGGAAGAGCATAAATTTAATGTGTTCATGTGCACACCAAACCAAAGTCGAAGAAGACTAAGATGTCTAATGAGAGCCTCTGCAGACCAGAGAGGAAGAACAGGGATAATGACCAAAAGTTGATAAGATTGATTGGGATACCCATGCATAATTGATGAGATATTTGAAGAGATGCTGGTGGTGAAAATAATCCTCAAAAATTGAGAAGCAGAATGAAGGTGAAGTTGAGCCTGAAAAACATGATGATGCTCCTCCGGAGGACACTGAAGGTGAAAAAGGAAATGATGAAAAGGGTAATACTAAAGAAGGAAAAGGCAGTGAAGAAGAAGAAAAAGATAATCCAGAAGAAGAGAAAAATGAAAATGGAAAAGATGGAAATGATGAAGAAGACAATAAGGATAAAGATAAAGATGAAAATGAAAAGGAAGAAAAGAAAGAAGAAGAAGAGGAAGTGGAAGAAGAAAAGAAGGAAGAAGAGAAGGAAAAGGGAGAGGAAGAAAAGAAAAATGAGGAATCTATCAGGAAAAATGAAGAGTCAAAAGCAGATTGTAAAATCTCTTAAGCATCCCAGAGAATTGTCCTCTGGTAATGATGTTTTGAAAGGCTTGTTGTCCAAGAAAATCAGATTCCAGAAAATAATTCCTCAAGAGCTTCTACAAATTCCTATGATTGAAGGGTTTGTAGATGTGGAGAAGATGTCTCTGGTGCATAAAGTGGTGTTAGGAGATGCATTGCAAGCATCCAGAAGGAAGGAGATTCTTGAAACACATTAGAAAGGAACATAACTTATAGAAGATGCTCTTAAGGAATTGCAGGAGGTCACACCTGGTGCATCTATTGATGCATCCCTTGCTCCCATAGAAAATTTGAGATTGCTATTAGATTCTTTCAAGGAGTATTCCTCGAGGCTTGGAGAAAAGACAAAACAAGAAGTTGAGGAGAAACTGGCAGAGAAAAGGCTACTGGCATTGCATGACAAGTGTGCTCTTGCACACTCAAATGTTGAAAAGAACCTGGAAGCTATGAAGATCTGTGAGTCAAAAGCAAATGTTGTTCTTTCTTATTGCTTGAAGTGGCCGAATGCCACCCAGAACATTAAAGTTGTTATGGAATCCATTGAGTCTCAGTTGGTTGTTGTCTCTGGTACTTATAGTATATCCAAAGATAGAGATAGATCAACCTAGAATTCCATCACTGCTCATAAAGATAAATTATTTTTCTTATAGAAGCAGAAGGAAGAGATTATCAAAAAAATTGATCAGTTAAGTGACATTATAAGAGTGGAACACACTCTAGTTAGCAAGGTCTTAGCAGGCACAGAAAAACTTGAGAAGATAAATTTGAATCCTAATACTTTGGATGGTATAGAAGAAACTCTGGTAGAGTTGGAATCCCTAAACAAGATGTTGATTGTTGCAAAGGATAGTTGGGAGAATGGAAAATCAGTATGGGAAGGTATTCTTAAGGAGCTTCAAGGCTCGCCATCCTCCGGTTGATGCATGTTTTCTTGTTTTCTTTATTTTCATATTTCAATTTTTGGGACACCATTTGTCCTTGATGTCAAAGGGGGAGTGAAGAAGGTGAATTACTGGTGTTAGGGGGAGAAGTGTTGTAAATGAAGTTTGGAAGTTTTTGAAAGTTTTGTTTTGAAGTTCTTGGCACATGTTGCCATTAATGACAAAGGGGGAGATTGTTGGAAAAATGAAGAAGATCATCCCATTTTATTTTTTATGTTGTCATTGATGTCACCATGATATATGAGTTGCAACTGCAAGATCAAGTCTGAATTTTTTCCAGTATTTTGGTTCGGTATCTGAACCAATATTTTGCTTATATCCTCTAGTATTTTGGTCCGCAATTGTTTGTTGTTGATTACTATTGCTTGCGGTTTTTGGAAATGGTGCATGGATGTTGTAAGCACGTACATTCAAGATCTCATATATTTAGATGCTTGTATGGTGCATCGACATTATTTTGTTGATTACATTTTTTCTATTAGGTCTATCGTTGGCCAACCTAATGAATAAACAATGTAATGGCGGATCAATTTTGTTTTACAGATATATCTGCGACCTATCTTGGGTTTGTGTTGACAGGATTACTTTTGGGAAGATTTTGTGAAAGCTTGTAGCCGACAATTGGTATTTTTGATGAATAAGAAGTGCATCTAATTAGGCCGACCTAATTGATGCTTGCAGAGAGATCAGATATATATATTGGACAGTTTTTGAAGACAAAAAAAAGAGAGAGATGATCGTAGTGTGAATGAGAATGTGAAGAAGAGTGAATATGATGAAGTGTGTCAAGTTAGTTTACTGAGCTTCATTGGAACTGAATCAACACTCACTAGGTGCACTTTGTTAGTTCATTTTGGCTATAAGCCATTTTGTCATTGTAACTCTGTAGGCAGTGAGCCTTTGTATTTGGACAGTGAGTCCTGGCAGTGAGCCACCCCATTTTGTAATAAATTATAATTGGTTATACTATATTGTGAGCTAACACTCACCGTGGTTTTTCCCATTTTGGGTTTTCCATATAAAAATCTCTGTGTTCATGTGTTTTGTGATTTCATGTTTTGTTAATGCTTTTACTTATCATTGTTGTTGTTTGCATAGGAATAATTGGATGTATCTGTTCAGAAAATTTAAGAAGATACTAATTTACACCCCCTCCCCCCCTCTCAGTATCTTGGATATTCAACATCACTGTGTTTGTTTGTTGTCTACAAAAAACTTATTAATGATCAAATTAATTACAAGATTTTGACCAATGAAAAATAATCTTATTCTAACAAGTTTTTAGATACTAAATTATTGTGAAGACTATTTTTGTACACAAATTTTGAATCCATTATTATGAAAATCAATTCTACAAACACAAAACTAAATTAAAATATCAATACAAAAATATTTATTTAATCATTTTTAAAACATAAATAAATTATTTTTTAATCAAAATTTACATTAAATATCATAACTTTATTTATTTAATATTTATATTTTATTCAAATAAATTTGTTAATCCTAACTTATTAATTATATATATTAAGAATAAACTTATTTGAAGAGCTTATTTATTTTCTTTTCACTATATGGAAAATCTAGGCATAAGAATTCGTGTGCAAAGAATCCCAATACTTGGGAAGGATGAATTTGATGGTCATGTGACCACTTTTGGATTTGACGTATTATTAAAGTTCGATTTGTCTTAAAAGCTTTTGTGTACTACCACTCACTTTAATTTGTGAGAATTGAGGTTTGATTGGACTATTAAAATATATTAATATATTTAACTTATACATGGAAATCTTTCAAAGTGTATTGAAATCTACGGTATTATTCTTCACTAATTAAGTTTATATGGAATATTCTCAAGCTATTGTTTTAAAAGGAAATATGACTTTAAATAAGCAAGATAATTTTCCAACATTTAACAATATTCATGACATAGCAATATTAAGGATTGGTTTTTTTTTCTCATGTAATGTAAACGGAGTTTTTATATTTGCTCGAGTGCCACTTAGAAAAGTTATAAATAAATAAAAAAATTTAGACAAAGATTTCAGATAATTAAAGTATATTGAATCGGATTAAAAATAAAATGAAATGATAAAAAAAATTGATATATTATGATGTTGATGAAGTGGAGATGAAATGTAGTGTTGTAGAAGAAAATTATTTAGATTTTGACATCAAATCTAACATGAATGTAATGAGATAATTAAGTTATGTGAGTTATAGAATTTTCTATAAATTTAGGTCAGTTTTGTGTCTATAGTTTTGAATCTTATTTATGGATTCGATATTTAACAAAAAAAAAGTGACTTGTAATTTAGAGATCTTTCATATTTACAAACAAATATTGATCTTAATTTTGAGACTTGCGAGAAAAGACTTTATGTTGATAGACATATTTGGAGCTTGTTAAACAAGGATCTTCTCCATAGGAGAAGCTCTTGTTGAAATGAACAAGACAACTGAGAGGGGGGGGTGAATCAGTTGTAGCAAATTAAACCTTCAAACCCCTAAACAGTAAACAGATTCACAAACATTCATCAAGTCCTTATTCTGTTAGATTGATTAAACATGAAGTGTAGATAATAGAAACTGAAATCACAACACCACACACATAAGAACACTAGATTTATGTGGAAAACCCAATAAGGGAAAAACCATGGTGAGGATTAGCTCACCATATAAGTAATTTCAAAACTGGTACAAAGAGGCTTGCTACCAAAATAGGACACACTATCCAAAAAGGCTCAAAGTCAAGGCTCACTACCACAAAAAGAATACAAGAAGATAGGAGAAGAATGTTACATAGAGAAACAATTTCAATGCAACAAGGAGGATTCCACCACAATTTCTCACACTTTCGCAGTCACACATGAAATATTTTGGATGCCTTTAGCTCACTTCCTTTAGGAACCCTAACATGAAATTTGCACTGCTCTACTCAAATTCATAGCTGATTATACTTCACTCACAATCTCACATCTATCTTTCTTCTTACTCTTTCCTTCACTTCTCTTGCATCAACACCATTCATATTTATATCAACCTCTACCTCAAAAATTTCTCCAATGTTGGCCATTAGTTCTTATACATTCAAATTAAAACAGGTGGGCACCCAAACATTCCTGCGGTGGATAGGAATGAAAGGAAACCTACAAAAATTCTTAATTAAGACCCAAATAGATCCCAACACACTTCAACATGCTTCCACAAGCCTCGCATGTAGTGTTAAACACAAGGGCCGGACAACAACTATGCAAAACACCATAAACATTAAGTACATGCTTCCGTAGATCAAGCCAAAAGTTCCAAACAACACAATTTAATTGAATTAAATCCAAAATAATCCACAAACATCTTAAGATTCATCGAACACATCAATCAAGCTTCGTATCAACAACTACTTTAACTCAAGACAATTGATAACCCTTGTTTGCACATTGATAAATGAAACTCATACTTTACTGCACCAAATCAAGTAAAAACTTGATCACAGAAAGATAAAGATATTATTACCAACTTCCCAACTCTACACAACCTGAATCCATACAGTGGAGAAATGTGGAGAAAATATATCTCCCAAACCACATTAAATATTACTAAACAACTGACTCACACACTGGTGAAAATATCTCGCACAGTACAACGATCTAGAAACCAAAATTTTGAATATAGCAACCTATTTCATACTTGAATAACCTATAAGATCAACACAGGAATAACATCAATACAGAAAGAACATGAAGCACAATATAGAGCACGCTATGATCATTTTCAAAACACAATTTACTTTCTTTATTAATTTTTCTCAAAAGCACTTGAAAGCCAAGTACCAGAAGCAACATCTCAACTCATTTCTCCAATCCAACTCATCTTCCTATTCTACAACAAAGGAATAGTTCCATGTACTCACAACACTTCCTCAAGTCTCAACTACACATGCCTATTTTCCTCTTTTCACAATTTTCTCAATATCCTCAACATCTTCATCCCATAGTTAACATCAATGACAATACCAGTCAGTAGACTTCCTGTTGACATCAAAGACAACGCCATCATTCTTGCAAAAATCTCCCCCTTTGTTATTGATGGCAACACAAGATGCGAAAAGTCACCAAAGACCACTCAATAGTTCTAAACACTCACTTTGTTTTTCTTCAAATGATTTTCTCCCCTTGAGTAGATAAGTTCTTTTTTTTCACATTTCTTTCTCTCCCCTTTGACATCAATGGAAAAGGATAAAAAATTTAGAATTGTTCTCCCTCTTTGACACTAAACCAAAATTACCTGCTCAAAATACTTTCCCTTAGGAGTACACCCAACAAAATCAAAAATCACAATGAAAACACATGATACTACCTACTCCCCCTAAGAGGTAGCCACCAACCATCATTCTAGAAAGGAGATAGATCCATAGATCCACTAGAATGATGCACCTCTATATGCATCTAGTTCAATAAAGGAGGGGAAATGACCCCCAACTTCTCTTGAAGATACTCAAAATTATCCTTAGGAAGAGCCTTAGTAAATATGTCAGCAATCTAATCCTTTGGAGGAACATACTCAAGCTTCACTTCATTATCCATGACCTTTTCTCTCAAAAAGTGATATCTGATAGATATATGCTTTGTCCTCGAATACATCATTGGATTCCTTGAAATGTTTATTGCACTTGTATTATCACAGAAGATAGATATAGGTTCATCAAATATAACTCTAATATCCTTCAAGGCTTACCTCATCCATAATACCTATGTACAACATGATGCTACTGCAATATGTCAGCAATCTAATCCTTTGGAGGAACATACTCAAGCTTCACTTCATTCTCCATGACCTTTTCTCTCAAAAAGTGATATCTGATAGATATATGCTTTGTCCTCGAATACATCATTGGATTCCTTGAAATGTTTATTGCACTTGTATTATCACAGAAGATATAGGTTCATCAAATATAACTTTGATATCCTTCAAGGCTTACCTCATCCATAATACCTATGTACAACATGATGCTACTGCAATATGTCAGCAATCTAATCCTTTGGAGGAACATACTCAAGCTTCACTTCATTCTCCATGACCTTTTCTCTCAAAAAGTGATATCTGATAGATATATGCTTTGTCCTTGAATACATCATTGGATTCCTTGAAATGTTTATTGCACTTGTATTATCACAGAAGATAGATATAGGTTCATCAAATATAACTCTGATATCCTTCAAGGCTTACCTCATCCATAATACCTATGTATAAGATGATGCTACTGCAATATACTCAACCTTTGCAGTGGATAAAGAAACTGAATCATGTTTCTTACTTAGCCACGCTACCAACCTACATCCAAGAAAGAATGCACCACCACTTGTACTTTTCCTGTCATCAACACAACCAGCCATATCGACATCTATATAAGCATTTAATTTGAAATCAATATCCTTAGGATATCACAAGCCATAATCTGGTGTGCCTTTTAAATATCTAAATATTCTCTTCACAACTGCAACATATATTTATTTAGGATCTTCTTGAAATCTAGCAACAAGAAAAATTGCATGCATGATATCCAATCTAGTAGTAGTTAAATATAGTAGTCCACAAATCATAGATCTATACTTGCTCTGATTAGCCTTAGGTGAATCATCATCTTTGCTCAATTTACAACCAGTTACCATAGGAGTACATACAAGTTTGGATTCATCTATTCCAAAATTCTTCATCATTTCTTTGACATACTTGGACTGTGAAATGAAAATCCCTTTATCGGTTTGATTGATATGTAGCCCAAGAAAGAAATTCATCTCCCTAAACATTGGCATCTCAAATTATTTTTGCATGTCTTCAGAAAATTTCTTGTGCATGGCCTCATTTCCACCAAAGATAATGCCATTCACATATACAACTACTATCAAGATCTTTTCCTCCTCAATTTAAAAGTAAAGATTACTATCTACGAAGCCCTTGTTGAAACCTTGTTGTATCAAGTACCTGTCCAATCTTGCATACCAAAATTTGGGAGCTTGCTTCAAACCATATAGTGCCTTCTTCAACTTACATACTATGTTTGGTTGATTTGACAATTGAAAGCCTTCCAGTTGTTCCATATAAACCTCTTCTTCCAATTCTCCATTCAAAAAAGTAGACTTCACATCCATCTAATAGACCTTAAAATATTTATGTGTTGCAAATTCCAAAAACATTTTAATTGCTTCTGTCCTAGCCATAGGAGCAAAAGTCTCCTTGAAATATATGCCTTCTACTTGTGAGTAACCCTTACACACAATTCTTGTTTTGTTCCTAACAACTTCTCCATTCTCATTCAACTTGTTTCTAAAAGTCCATTTAGTTCCAATTATGTTTTTGTTTGTCGGTCTAGGGACCAATTTTGAAGTTTGATTCTTCTCTATCTACATAATTTCTTCTTCCATTTCCTTCATCCAATGTTCATCCTTGCATGCTTCACTCACTGATTTAGGTTCAACTTTAAAAAGTAAATAGAAATTTACCTCAACTTCAGCAGCTTTGCTTCTTGTCAATACACCTTTCATCTTATCTCCAATAATCTAATCTTCGAAATGATTCTTCTACACATACTTGGGGGTTTTAGGGGTCTTCTCCGGAGCTTCTTCCTCTTCATTCTATACCTCTTTTTTATCAATTATTCCTTCTACACTTCTGTAATCAGGTTCATATGACACATATCCATCTACTACAATAGAATTCTGCAAATTTTCATCAAATTTAACATTTGCACTCTAAACTATCTTTTTCAACCTCTTGTTGTAACATCTATAGGTTTTTCTCTTAATAGAATTTCCAAGGAAAATACCTTCATCATACCTTGCATCAAACTTTCCTAAGTTTTCTTCATCTCTTTTGATATAACATTTACTTGAAAACACTCTAAAGTACTTCACCATAGGAATCTTTCCATACCATAGCTCATAAGGATTCTTTTTTATGTTAGCTCTAGCTTGAACTCTGTTAAGTATGTAGACAACAATGTGAATAGCTTCTCTCCAGTAGACGTCTAGTAGATTTTCCTCTTTCAACATAGTCCTTGTAGCTTATTGAATAGTTATGTTTTTCCTCTCAACAAATCCATTTTGCTGAGGAGTTCTAGGGGCAGAAAAATGCCTCTTTATTCCATGAACTTAACAAAACATGTTAAAATCATTGGAGGTGAATTCAACACCTTTTCTAGACCTCAAACACTTTATTTTCAAATCCATTTCATTTTCAAGCAAAGCTTTAAATGTCTTAAATTTTTCCAATGCATCAAATTTCTCTCTAAGAAAAGTAACCCATGTCATTCTAGAGTAATCATCAATCAAAAGCATAAAGTGCCTGTCACCTTGTAGACTTCTCACCCTTGTAGGACCATAAAGTTTTGTATGCACTAATTCTAATAGTCCGATAGTAGAATGTTCCTTTCCCTTAAAGCTACTCATTTTTTTTCCAAATTGACAATTATTGCAAACAACATTGATAGGTTTTATGATCTTAGGTAAATCTCTCACAGAATGAACCAAACTAATTGTTGCCAAATTATCAAAATTCATGTGACACATCCTCCAATTCCATAACCAACTATCATTAACCTATGACATAAATAAATGACCATCAACACCCTTAAGCTGATAGATGTTTCCTTCTATTCTCTTACCTTCAACAATCACTATTCTAGATCCTTTCCAGATCTCACAAGCTTCATCCTTAAACACAAGATTGTATCCTTTGCCACACATTTTCCCAACACTCAAGAGATTATTTCTTAAGCCCTTAACATATTAAACATTTTCATTATTATGTTTTCCATCAAAACTGATTGACCCTATTCCACAAATCTTAGCTCCTAAATCATCTTCAAATTTAACTAATCCTCCATCATATTTTTCAAGTTTAACAAACTTACTTTTGACTCCGATCATATGATTTGAGCAGCCACTATCAACAACCCAAAAATTCTTATCTTCTTTGACATGAAAAGAAGATGCCAAAGTACCTTCAACCTTATCCTTCTTCTCCAAAATACTTTCCTTCATACAAATTTTAGGGTTAAAGCATAACCAATTTCTTCTTTTATAGCCAAAAATAGATATTAATTATCATCAAAATCTCCATAATCAAATTCATCATAAAAAATACCAGAATCATCTCTCACATAGTAATCTTTCTGTAGACACTTAAAAATGACCTAGGCCTGCAAGCTCTATTTTTCACCTTCTTCCTAGCATAATTAAACATTTTAATTATGTCCTTAGTCCACCTTCATCTATTAATTAAATAATTCATAATTATTTAATTAATTCATGTCTTTTTATTCTTCATTATTATTAAATAAATAAATTTTATTTATTTATTCAATATGTCACTAATTGTCTAGAATCTTCCCATAATTAAATAAATTTCTTTATTTATTTAATTATTTTTATTCATTATGTCTTCCTGATTATTAAATAAATAAATTTTGTTTATTTATTTAATATGTCACTAATTCTTAAGTCTTCTTATAATTAAATAGATTCTTTAATTTATTTAATTATTGGTCACCTTCTCTAATTAAATAATTATCTTTAATTATTTAATTATCTTATTTGACATTTCCCTCTTTTAGTAAATAATTTAAATTAATTATTTACTATCATGTGGTCCCACCTTTTGAATTAAATTAATTTTTAATTCAAAATAGTCTTTTTCCTCAAAAATAAAATAATTTCCATTTATTATTTGATTTTCCAGCCACCTCTTTTTCTGTGCCAATCTTATCTCTTGTCACATGCATTGTCAACCATTGATTTAATTTTCTAAAAATCAATCTTGTCCATTCATTTTGAATTTGACCTAATGTTGTCCTAACCCTAATTTGGGTTGTCAAATTGAATCTTGTCCATTGATTCTAGGGCATTTTTCAATTTTTGATCTTGGCCATTAACTCAAAATTGCATTTTCTATAAAATGACAATTTTGGTCTCATTTTGTCACCTCATGCTATCTAGATCTCTTGCAATCTCTTTTTAGGTGCTCTTGTCATTTTCTTGCAATCTTGTCATCTTAGCTCTTGTCATAGGCATATCTACATTTCATTTGGCATAATTTAGACATAGTTTAGATGCTTACTAGTTGAATTCTAGCTTAGTATTGCATGTAATCACTCAAATCCTTCAACATTTGCTTGGGGATTGTCATTGTCATTGTCATTAGATTGCTCACACCAAATATGAGGGCAACATCATATTTGCAGCAAGTTGAGAAGGTATAATGGAGGTCAGCCATGGAGAATGAAGACATTTTGGTGAGATTGTTTCATTTGTTTTCATGTTTTTCCTTTGCACTTCATTATCACTTTGGGTTTTTATGTTAAGGCTTTAATCTGCTAACCCTAGGAAAAATTCCCTTAGTTACACTTTCCTAATCATTTTCCCTTTATTTCCTTTCCCTCCTCTATGTTTATTTCTTTAAGCTCTTTTTGGACATCTAGAAGCATAATGACCTATATCACCACAACTAAAACATTTGAAAGGTAATTTACCTTGATACTTATCAATGCCCTTTTTCATCTTCCTCACAAAGTTAGCTTCCAGATCATCAAGATCTTCTTCACCTTATTCTTCAACCTTCTCTAATTTCACAGCCTTGAAAGTAGTCTCTACTTTTGTTCCTTTCTTCAATCTTCTCATTTCAAATGCAGTTAGAGTGCCAATCAACTAATCATTGGAGTATTTATCAAAATCAACTATTTCCTCAATAATAGATACCTTTTCACTGTAGCAATCTGGAAGAGATATGATAATTTTCTTCACCACTTTAGATTCTTTAACCATTGCACCAAGACCTCTCATATCACTTACCAATTCATCAATTCTTTGAATGTAGCCTTTAACTATTTCATCCTCAAACATTTGCATCATTTCAAATTGTGCCTTCAAGTTCTGTAACTTTGCTTGCTTGACCTTTGGATCTCCTTCATAAATTCTTTCTAACTTATCCCAAACTTCTTTAGTAGTCTTCAAACCCATAACTTTAACTAATTTATTTTTTAAAAGGCTATTTTTAATAATGTACCTTGCCTTGGTATTGATCTCATGTGCCTTGACCTTTGCACCTATACTTGGACCATTCTAAGGTGGAGTTTATGGAATCTGAAGGGCCTTATCAATCTCATATCCTTGAGCACACAAATATCCTTCCATCTATGTTTTCCAAAATGCATAATCTGTGCCATAGAATCTAGGGTATTCCAAAGGAATCTTGTTTTCCATCCCAAATCTACCTCAAGCGGTTAAGCTATTCTTCAAGGAACCTTGATTTGATACCAATTATTAAAATGAACAAGGCAATTGAGAGGGGGGGTGAATCAGTTGTAGCAAATTAAACCTTCAAAACTCTCAACAGTAAACAAATACACAAGCATTCATTAAGTCCTTATTTTGTTAGATTGATTAAACATGAAGTGCAAATAATAGAAATTGAAATCACAACACCACACACATAATAACACCATATTTACATGGAAAACCCAATGAGGGAAAAACTACGGTGAGGATTAGCTCACAACATAAGTAATTGCAAAACCAGTACAAAGAGGCTCATTGCCAAAATATGACACATTCTCCAAAAAGGCTCACAACCACAAAAATACTACAAGAAGATAGAAGAAGAATGTTACACAGAGAAACACTTCTCAATGCAACAAGGAGTCCACCACAATTTCTCACACACTTTTGTAGTCACACATGAAAGATTTTGAATTCCTTCAGGATCCCTAACATGAAATTCACACTACTCTGCTCAAATACGCATCTGATTATACTTCACTCATAATAATATTGCATCTATCTTGCTTCTTACTCTTTCCTTCACTTCTCTTACATCAACACCATTCATATTTATATCAACCTCTACCTCAAAACTTTCTCCAATATCAGCCATTAGCTGTTATACATTCAAATTTTAAATAGGTTGGCACCCAAACATTCCCACAGTGTATAGGAATGAAATATGGCCTACAAAAATCCTTAATTAGGACCCAAATAGATCCCAACACACTTCAACATGCTTCCACAAGACTCACATGTAGTGTTAAACACAAGGTAAACCAACAACCATGCAAAACACCATAAACATTAAGTACACGCTTCCTTAGATTAAGTCAAAAGTTTTGAAAAACATAATTTACTTGAATTAAATTCAAAACAATCCACAAACATCTTAAGATTCATCAAACACATCAATCAAGATTTGCATCAACAACTACTTTAACTTAGGACAACTAATAACCCTTATTTGTACACTGATAAATGAAACTCATACTTTACTACACCAAAAGCTTGATCATAGAAAGATAAATACATTATTACCAACTTCCAAAATATGCACAACCTGAATCCAAACATCAGAGAAATGTGGATCAAATACATTTCTCCCAAACCACAAAAAACATTATTGAACAACTGATTCACACACTGGTGAAAATATCTTGCACTGGTACAGTGATCCTGAAAACCAAAATTTGAATATAGAAACCTCTTTCATACTTAAATAACTTGTAAGATCCACACAGGAATAGCATCAACACAGAAATAGCATGGAGCACAATACAGAGCACGCTATGATCATTTGTGCAACACAAGTTACTCTATTTATTAAATTTTCTCAAAAGCACTTGGAAGACAACTACCAGAAGCAACATCTTAGCTCATTTCTCCAATCCAACTCATCTTCAAATTTTGCAACAAAATAATAGCTCCATGTACTCACAACACTTCCTCAAGTCTCAAATACACATGCACAACTTATTTTCCTCCTTTCACAATTTTCTCAATATCCTCAAAATCTGCATCCCACTATTGACATCAATGACAACACCAGCCAGTAGACTTCCTATTGACATCAATGACAACACCATCATTCTTTCAACAACTTCAAGATTTGATTTATTGGTTTTGATAAAGTTTAGAAGATAATACACAATGAATGCAAATGACACTATTATGATAAAGGTAAGTTGGAACTTAAAATTTGGAAACATGAAGTTTGAAGAAAATTTTAAATAATGATGTGATGACTTAGTGCAAGAACTAGGTTTTTACAACAAAGAGGAGATGTAATCAACTTATCTAATGTAGAGAAATATTATTATAAGGGAAAGAGTGGTTCTAAGAGACACAATGATAGAAGTGGTTCTAGACAATGAATATTTTGATAAATTCTCTATGTGGATAAGGATTTAAGGGTGATTTTCTTTTATGCATGATCTAGGCACATAATTTAAAATTTTGGACATGAGAGTTATCACATAACTAGTTAAAATTGAATTGGTTTTGGCTCAAGGTAAAATTTGAATTTTGAACATGAGGGTCAAATCTATGGTGTAAATTATCCTAGATTGTTTCTTGACCATAGATTTGACTTGATAATAAGAAATAATAATTTGAGAACTAAAAAGTGCTTGAGTAAGGGTTAAATTTTATTTTTGAGAGACAACTAGAAATTGGAATAAGTGGGAGCACCAAATAAGTCAAAATCATGTGCTAGAACAATGTACCAAGGACACCCATGTAAATTTGTGGAAGAGTAAAAGTGTGAGGTATGCACTTTTCACCATTACACTTTCTCCCAAATTTAATGTTCATGTGAATTTAAATTAAAACAAGCATATCAAAGTTTGAAAAAAGAAAAATACAAGAACAACTATAAGTAAAATAGCCAAAACAATGATCTAGAGTTCACTTGTGAACTATGCACATACTCAAGATTTATTAGTATTAATATGCCCCTTGATTTTGTTTGTACCATAAAGACATACACAAAAATCAATGAGAGAGAAATACTAGATAAAAATAGAGTATGGTAACATGGTGTATAGAATCTAGCTATACACATAATAAAGTGTACTATAATGGATAATCCTAGGCTAATATTCTTTTATAAATATTTGTTTTCTTGTAGCATCTAAATAGTCAGAGTAAAGATAAACTACATATTCATCCTCAAGATGAATTAAATGGTGAAACATCTTTGATAAATATGTACTTTAGATTTTATTTTAATGAATATAATTTTATACTATCCCTCATTTTTAATCTATTTAATAGTCTTACTTTTATGTTATATTAATAATTTGGGCGTGTGTATAAAGAAAATTGCATACCCTAAAAATTTACTATTATATTTTTTGGGTCCATTTTAACTCAATTTTTTGAATCAGGGAGGGGGTGACACAAAACCCTCTCCACTGACTTAATTTCAACACAAACAAAAATTCTTAATTCATTGTGAATTTCAACACAAGTATGAAAGAAACTGCAACATGCCAACTTGCATTAAAATGAACAATCTGCAATTACAAACTAATAAAGTCTCATTGAGACTATGGGTGCCACATATGCCCTTTACAACATCATAGAATTCATTACAAAAATCTGCAACATTCCATAGAATTTCATGTGCTTCTCAAGCACTACAACCAACCCACATGCACACTCTATCACTCCTCAACAATGGCTGCAATAATTTTATTGAATCCTTCACACTTTGCTGCAATTTTTCCTCAAAGAAAATCCACACCCAAGTTGTGAGTTTCCTCCACTTTGAAAACTAACTTCAAAATGCAAATGAATTATCTTTTATTACCAACTTTCTAAATCTTCTAGAATGAAATGAAATTAATTTCATTTCCATTTCAAACTCAAAAATCATCCTTCCCAAAAATCCATGCCCAAAAGGAGAGAATTTCTAAATTAAAATTCAAAAAAATCAAAAATAAAACTTCTCACTTGTGCAAGCAACCGGTCTCACACACACTTTATCGACAGTTTCCAAAATTGAACTCACTCATCAAAGTTGCCAATTTGATCACCTGGGCGCCCATTATGATAGTCCCTATTTTTTAGGCATTTGTGGTAGTTGAAATTTGATTTCAAATTCAAATCTCAAGAATTGCCTTTAACTTGCAAAAAAATCAAATTTTGAATTTCGCACTTCCATTTCCTTTGCAACACTTGCTTTTTCGAGCATAATCATTCAACATGAAATGTCAATGTAATTTAATTTCATATTACATTATTCCAATAATTGCAAATATTTGTGGCAATCATTTATTGAAAACCAATTTTTTTTTTTTTTTTGGTTGATGCAGGATTGCACGAGCCCATGAATGCTCCTGCATCATTTTTTGTCTTTGTGGTTTCCATGATTTTACCCCTTATCCCTAGCCTAATTCTTCCATATTTATCCATGCCCCTTTCCTATGTCAACCCTATGGTTTCTTTAGAGTTCCTTTGTGTCCATTCTCATTTAATTTTGATCTCATTTCTATGTCATAACCCCACCTTTAATTTTTTTTGTTTTATACCCCTTTACCCTATTATCAAACCATTAAAATTTATGTCTAGCCCCATTCTATGTTAAAATTCAAACTTTATCCTTCCTAAATCCATTTTTTTTTAGATTAAATTAAATGTGATCGCCTTGTAAAATATGGTCCCCTTTGAGCTTAATGTCTCCTAAAAATTTGGGTTTGATTTCCATTCACTATCAATACCCATAGTTTTACACCTATTAGGGTGGCCTTAAATTTTCATCCTCTTACTATCAATTTGGAATATAAGAAAATTATTTTTCTAGTGGGAAGCTACTCCATATCTACTAATTTTTCATCTTCAAACTCCCTTAGCAATCTCTTTAAACCAAGACACTTTTGTAGATCATTTTAACAGAAGAAAATTAAAATTCTTGGTTTTTTTTCACAATCTCTACTCAAATACAACAATGCAAAATTTATTCAAAAATTCTAATAGTTAGATAGCTTCATCCTCAACCATATCTACTAAATTTTCATCTTCAAACTCTCTTAGCAAGCTCTTTAAATCAAGCCACTTTTGTAGATCATTTTAACAGAGGAAAATTGAAATTATTAGTTCATTTTATTTTTCCAATCTCTACTCAAATACAACAATGCAACATTTCTTCAAAAAATATAATGATGAAATAGCTTCATCCCCAACCAATCATATAGCTTATATTTGGCTATTGAATAAAGTTGCAATAATATCTTTGATGGTACGTGGTTTATTACCAATAGTTTTTACTAGTGAACCAATTTAATTTAATAATTTTACTTGAAAATTTCTTGTTTTTTTTTTTTTTCTCCTACCTCTCCCCTCACTCTCTAATCTATTATCATCATTTTCCCATTGCATTTCAATCCATTTTCATTCTCCAACCCTCTTGATTTCTAGTGTTGAATAAACAATACTTATGTGTCTCCATTTCATTTTGGTTTCCCTCAAAAAATCCATCAAACTACCTCCATTTAATTTATTTTTAACTTTATCACATCCTCATTTATTTCTATTAATCCTTAATTGATCCATTTTTCCAATTTTGTATGTTTTCCATCACTCCTTTGTAAATGCAAGTCATTATTTATCACATTTAAGGAATTTTATTTATTTCCATATCAAACCATCACTTGAGTGCTTAAAAATTATGGTTTCTTATTATTATATCAATCCTCTTTGAATTCCCAAAATATTATTTTTTGAACTATTTCCTTGTTTAAAAAACATTTCTCACATAACCCTTGCTTTCTTGTGTTTCCATTGTCGATTACCCTTATCATTAAGTTTTTACATGGTTTCTCTTTGATGTATATTTATTTCATGGAATATACTAATTTCCTTGTCTTTTTATTTATCAATATGTCGATGTGGATAAAGCTTGAAATCCTAAAGGGATATTGACTGAGGAAAAATCCCCCTTAACCACCTAATTCTTTAAGGTTTCCACTCATAGAGTCAAGTTAAAATTTATTCTTATAGAGTTTTTTAGGTTTATAGAAAATTTTAGAAAAGAAAAATTCACTAAAAATTCAATTAACTCCTCATAAAAATTCCAATTGATAGTCTAACAATGATAAGGCCACCCTTGGATGTCAAGGTTGCCCTATTGATTATCAAACAAGTTCAAGGACATCCAATACATGAAGAATTGTTTATTTTAGCTTCTAAACAACTCATTTAATATTAGTTTTATTTTATAAGTTCATATAAGGCTTTAGAAGTCATAAATGATTATAAACCAAAAGTTTATTAGATGAAAACATTATATCGTTGTGTTTGATCTTTCTTTTTCTATCATTCAAGAACACATGTTTTTGCATTAATAATATAATTTACCTTGTATTTCAAGAGTTAAAATCACTTAGTAAATTCTCACATGTTTTAACTAGTCATTCCTACTATTTTTCGAAGCATGTGATTCTATTTTCTAGGTGAGATCACTGCATCTTTCCAAGTTGCTTGATTCATTTCAATCATTTGTATCATTACCTCTTATATCTACACTCAATTACATATATTATTTTGTTCACTAATATATTTACATTATTAATAATTTGAGAATCCATTTCAATAACCCTCATATTAGTTTTAAGACTTTCATCTACCTTTTGGACAAGGTCTCCCTCAAGACAATATTGTTATGGTGGATGTCAAAGTGGTCAATGTCTACCTTTTAGTGGCCTTGAACTTTTAATCAAAAGGACCCCAAATTTCACAAGTATCATTATAAAAATATCTTAACCAATTTTTTATTGAACCACTTCATCTCATAAGTGCACCTATATTGAATTATATATCAATATTTATTTTATATACTTGGTAGTCAAATTTATTATTTGCTGATTAGTCCAAGTTTAGCATATTTTTTAGTAATTAGTCAATTACCAAACCTAAATTTCATGGTTGTGAATTAGTATTATGTTAGTTGGAGATAACCCTAAAACAGAATTAATTTGTACTAATAATCATGAATGAAAGAAGAACCAACACCTTTTCCCCAACAATTCCAACACTCTTTAATTTTAAAAAAGTCCATGTTCTTGCTTCTTTTAATGTGGTTGATTGAATTGGATGATTATATTGTATGAGACTATATTTTTTTGTATTTTCATGTGTTCTTGTTTTTCAAACAATTTATTTATATGATGCAATATTTTAATTAAAATTAAAATGTAGATTATTGAGATTATCTAAAATTGCTACTAAGATATATTGTGTTGGGATATGACACTGAGGAACAAGTACTAAGGAAGGTGAACTAAGTCTCGTTATTGAAGTACATCAATCTATAGTCTAATTACGAATGAAATTCATTAAATTAAATTTTAATTAATAAGATTAAATTTTAATTAATCAAATTAAATTTTAATTAATCAAATTAAATTTTAATTAATCAAATTAAATAAACTAACAATATTTACTTAATTTTTAAGTGATAGAATAATTTTAAATTATTTAATTTTGTGCTAGTAAATTTATTATTATTTGAGAAAATTAAAATAGATTAGATTTAAAAACTTAAACATTTAATTTAAATAAGTGAATATGAAAATTTGTGTTATGAGAAATTCAAAAAATAGAATATTTAGTTTCATTGATCTTGTATTTTTATTTATAAATAAAGATCTCACTAATATTAGTTTATGGATGATTTTTTTTTTTTTTGAAAAATATATATTTTATTACTAAATTGTGCATGAAGAGGAAAACAATATTTATTGATTATAATCTCTTCTATCACTACCTTGGGGTATGTTGGACACCAGGAACACTAAGAGGGGGGTGAATCAGTTTTCCACAATATTGAATTTCAAATCAGATCTTAAACTATCAACAACAATATTTAAGCTTTAATAGCATCCACAACAAATAAACAAAAGGAAACATGCATGCACATTAACAAGACAATGTGAACACCATAACACCAAGATTTTTTTACGTGGAAACCCTCTTAGGGGAAAAACCACGATGGAGATTAATCCACAAAGTATACTTTGTTAAAAGTATGATAAAAAGGGAATGCACTTGCATTCAGGCACACTCCTTAGAGCTCACTGCTCAAAATACAAAAGAGGACTCACTGTCCAAAAGGAGTTTGGATTCAAACTATTCAAAATATGAACTGAGAAAATAGCATCTCTGAATTCCTAGATTTAATTCCAATGAAGCACATGAAATGGATTTTGGACCTTCTATCCAATTCGTACTTCTGCTCTATTCTGCTCTGCAAAAACCCTTCTACTACATAAACAAAATTCGCTCGATAGATCTTCTGTTATTACCACATGCAGTTGTTCTGCACTTTTTCACACACACACCTTTTCACCACTTCATACATCATATACAAAATGAGTTACCAATCTCATTTATATATCTGCTAACAAGAATTTTATTATTATATGTCAGCTTCAAACAGAATATGATATTCTTCCACAAGTCGGCTCAAATCACCAATTAGAATTAATGCGTACCCACACAAGTTGGATAGACTATAGTAGGGACCCAAACCAAAATTCCCAACATAAGAAATAGTTAAACACATACTGATACTCCTCATACATCTAAAACACACCATACATAATAGGTCGGCTATAATGAGAAAATAAGCAATAAATTATTCTACTGAATCTCCAAATTCATACATGAATCAATGTAATGTCGTAAAACTTATCAAACAAGTAGCATACATGCTTGACAAGATTCCCTAGGGATCTACACAACAAAATAATGATCCGGTGAAGTATTCAGATCAACTTACCAACCAGATACTTTGTTCTTCATGCATTATGCTAGTAGAATACTATCTTCTACTTTCCTTGCCAGTAGGAACTTCTTCTAAACTGTGGACCACACTACTGACTCTAGTTGCCATCAATGACAACACTAGCAACCAAAAATAATCTCCCAAAGCCATATAACAACAATCGCCCCCTTTGGAATTGATGGTAACACTTAGTGAAAAATGACTAAGTGTCGAAATCAAAATTCAAAACTTCACAGCACAACAAAACACTGCTCCCCCTTTGGATGTCAAGGCATTTTTCACTACATTCTCTCCCCCTTTGACATCAAGGACAAAAACTTCTGTTACTTTTATTTTCCCCTTAGATTATTTACTGTACTCTTCCTCACTGCATTCTCTCCTCAAAAAAAAGTTTCAACTACTGCTAAATTCAGAAAATTATTTTATACTTATCTTTCATTTCTAGGAGAAATTTCTTCCAAGAGTCCACTGCAATCCCAGTAGCAATTATCAGATTGTTATTTCCTAATGTTCTATTGATGACCTAAACAATGGATTCAAGAATGGTAATGGTTTCTTCTATCTTTTCTCCTTTCTTTAGAACTTCAACCATTTTCCCTAATCTGCATTCAGTCAGATCCTTCACTTTCCAGAAAGTGTCCATAAGAGTGTTTCTGGCAGAGTGAACCTTTGCATGCTCAACTTGCAACTCATGAATCTTCTTCTTAACTTCTCCATCCTTGTCCTGAAACATATTGTAGTCATGTCTGATTCTAAGAAGCTCATTCTCAATTTGTTCCAACTTGTCCTTATATTTTCCAACCATGTGAGGCCACCTAAGACACTAATTGTAGATCTTGTTTGTTGATTCAATACATTGTCTTAGTACATTCATTTTCTTCTTTAGTTTGGTGAGAGATAGCCTAAACTGCATCTTCAGATGTGAGATTATTTCTCCTCTTTTTTGTCCTAAGACACAAAGTCCATAGCCTCCTTGATACATTCAATAAACTCTTCTAGAAGTACATTCTGCAAAATCTTCAATTCAATGTTGTTATCAATAAAGTATCTTCCTAGAGTGTCCTCAATGAGGTC
Organism: Sequoia sempervirens; assembly: GCA_007258455.2. Lineage (NCBI taxonomy): Eukaryota > Viridiplantae > Streptophyta > Pinopsida > Cupressales > Cupressaceae > Sequoia > Sequoia sempervirens. The sequence continues at coordinate 341,263,575 of VDFB02271358.1, read as the reverse complement.
ATGTTTATATGATGGACCATTTATCCATATGTTAGTTATCTTTTTGCATTCCATCTTCTTCTTGAACAATCTGCAATATCTTTGCTTTGAGTAAAGCACCTTCTTCATCACTTTCTTCTGCAATTACCACATCCAGTTCAACTAGTTTTGGTTCATCTCTTGGTGTATATTCCTCAGATTCTTCATCAACTACATGCACAACTATCTTTTTTTTACCTTTTCCTTCAACTTTTGTTGACTTAGGAACCAGAGGAGTGTCACCAGCTAACTCTCTTTCTCTCTTCTTCTTTTTCTATGTCTTACTGGAGGATGATCCAATTTCAATTGATTTTACCAGGAGAGGAATACCAAACTTTCCTAACAAGTTTCCAAAGAAGTTTCCATAAACTTGTTCACCATTTTCAAAAGAGTTGAAATGCTCAAAAATTTGTTTGCAAACCGGCATATTTTGCTTCCATACCACATTGTCATTCTAAGGCAAGCAATTTAGGAAATACATCATAATCCATATATCCAGGGTACCAAACCTAAAAGAATAATCTATATCCTTTGTCAAATGCACATTCTCCATCAATTGATCCTTCAAAAATCCACATAGATCAAAGTCTTCATCTTTTATTATCATCTTGTGTGTAATAAAGACTGAGCCTGCAGAGGTTTCACCTTCCCTATTTTTGAAGAAGATCTTGTATGAAATTCCATATGCAATATACCTTGTTAATGGATCTTTGATCATTGTAATCATCAGCGCCCTCTGATCTCCTTTTACACTAGTTAGGGCTTCGACCTCAACATTTCAAATCGATTTATTTTTTGGGGCATCACCAACATTGCACAAACCTGTTAGATTTATGATTACATCCTTAGAAATTTGATAGGGTTTATCCAGAGTAAGGATATCACCATCCAATCTGTTCAAGATAAACCAGACTACCTCTGCATTGACGAAATGAGGAAATTCATTCCAGATGTCCAAATTCTTATGTTTCGCTCCTCCAATCTTCTTCAATTTGACGATAGACAACAAATTTCTTACATCCCTAACCTTTTGACTACTATATTCATCTAGAATTATTGTTCCTTTGATTTGCTTCATTTTTTGTACCGAACAAGGTTCTACCAATCACAGAATAAGTATGAAATTGATAAACAACAGATATACCTAGAAAATTCACCACTAAATTGACTTTTGCTCCCTTGAAATTTTGCTAAAAAGGGTTCTGTTGTCAAACAGATTGCACCCGAACGCTTGAATGGTTAAATTCAACAATTTGTTGAAACATTGGATCAAACTCAGGTTGTGGCTGACCTATAATGAGATTGAACCTCTGGATTCTAGGCCAACTTCCTATATGATTCTCAAATTATTAACTGGTAAATTGTTGGAAAAGGGATAGAAGTACTAAAAGCAAAGCTTAAACTGTAATGAAACCTATTGATGCACCTGATTGGAAAACTAATTGCAACCTAACTTACAAATAACCACTCAGCACTTTAATTCACACAACCTAACTTGATAGCTCAATCACCTAAATGCTTTAAATAAAGGCTTTGATTTAATGCAATATTGAGGGAAAATGAAGTTTTCATGACTAAATTGATTAATCAAGTACATGCACAATGTATAACTAGTGAACTTAAACTAAATTGCATACAGATATGTGAAAAAGACAGAAAAATCAGAGGTTTCAAAACTGAAAACACAATAATTTCTCGATCAAATTTCTCACAATAACGATGCTTGAAACCTGGAAGGAAAATTCAAAAATATTGAAATTTAGATGGAATCCTTTGCAAATCATAAACTAATGAACTTGTAAAAATACTGTATTAATCTGAAAGCTGAGTTACATGACCATTCACTTTGCAGAATGCAAAGGTTGAATAACAAGAACTAACTAAAAATGATAAACTTTTTCAATATATATAATGAAAATGCACTTCAAAGTGCATGAACATGAAACTGAAAGTCAATTTTAGAGAGAAAAATGATAATACCAAGGTGAAATCCGAGAAAAAATAAATATCCCTGAAAAGAAGGCTCAAACTCATGCAAAAATGAGTGAACTCGGTCTCAAACTCGCAGTCATAACGCATGCAACTGATCTGTAACTCAAACTGAACTGGAAATCTCTGAATGTGAGCCAAAACATGCAAAAACCCTCCTTGCTTTAATCAACTCGCCCATGATAACTGGAACTCCATCTTTGTATTGTGCATGACAATCTTCAGTTGATACCCTCTGATTCTTCTAGTTACATCTTCATCATTTGCATGATTTTACTTAGGAAGATAAGTAATTAAATATTGAAAATAACCAAATGCATGATTATTTTAATATTTAACCTGGAAATGGCCTCCTTACTTTCATTTAAAATATTAATGCAATAATACATTAATATTTGATTACAATAATAGCTTGAGTAAAATCATGCAAACATGCATGAGTTCATTATCATTTTTAAAAAGAAAAAATCACTTAAATTATTCTTTTAAGTCAATTATCGACATACACTCTATGCACATTAGTAGATTTATTGACTTAAAGAGTCAAAATCATGGGGCCAATAACATGAAATGATTTTTCTTTTTTTTTAAACTAATGGTAAAAAATAAATCAACCCCATTGAATTAGGGAGAGTAAAAGCTCGAACCCTAAAAGATATTGTCCATTCTTCACTTTTGCTTCATTATTGAACAAACTCTGCTGCTGCTGCTGCCATGAAGGGTTTCTGCTTGATTTTCTGGTGAATCTGGAGATTTTCGTAGCAAAAAATGTTGTCAGGAAAACGAAAAAAAAACTCTACATTTTCACATTACAGGTGAGTTCTTCAACATCCATTATTCGGCCATTGTTGTGAAGTAAAAAGAAACTTTGTTTCTCTACTCGGCTATCATTGTCACTAGTTGAGGAAAAAACGTGGCTTTCATCTTTCTTCTTTGAATAGTTTGTTGGTCTTAAAGGTCGCGGCCATGCATTCTATTATGATATAACTCATTCATTTGCTCCTTTGTTCATGGGACACCATGGATTCTTCATTTTTTCTAGAAATTAAACTTGAGAACTATTGCTATGCCATGGATTTGCGAGTTTGAAGCTTTTTGGAGCCTTCCAGCTGATATACTATTGTTTCCCCTGTGATTTTCATGGCACTGCAACAAGGAAAGTTTGGCTCCTCTTCTCATGCTCTTCATTCCTTTTATACTCAGGTAAGCTTTTGAAATATTGTGAATGGATTTTCCTGTGACTGAAAAGTTAATTTCCTCTGCTTTGACGTTCAAAACTCATATAGGAATCCTCTCCTATTGTATGAGCTCAAATAAAGCTTCCTTCTTAGCAAGACATGACTTCCATGGCTTTTATTATCTTGTATAGAAACAACAAAGTTCCTTTTGTTTTAAATTACCCAGCTTTGCATGGCTCTTTTGTACAAAACTCATGGTTTCCATCTTTTCTTTACTTTGTTAACCAAAAACAAAAATTCATAAACTCCAATGGCTTTAAATCTATTATTTGGAGCTTTTTCGAAACTCACAGCCTTCATTCTCTTTCTAGGTTGTCTTCATTTTGTGCAAGATCATAGTATGCATGAGATCTCATGAAAGGATAGCAATCTAAAACAAGGTTTTTCCATTTTCCTTTCAATGCTTCTGAGTATTATGCAATAGAAAAAAAATGAATTTTACCTCAATGAGTTACTGTTTACAATATTTCATGATGTGGTTTGATTGCCTTCCAATGGATTATGTTAAGACTATTGTCAATATTTAAATATACCTCTGATACTGTTCCCCCTGTTATGATATAGAGAGGGTTGTCCTTTGAGCTGAGAGTTCCCTATGAAATCTTGCGCAAGAATCTTCATCTGCTACTCTTTGAAGGTCCGCCCTCCAATGCTTCCCTAAGTGGCCATGACTTTGACTACCATAATGGAAAGTTTTCTCTTATTGTCTATACATTGCATAGTTTTCAAACATTCTCCATCAAGACAAAGTTATTGAAATTTAATGGATTTAGCTCTACTTTGTTGTTAACAACACTGTAAGGCAGCTTGCATACTGTTAGGGCGTTGTCACTTGGATGTTGATCACTATTAACTGCAGCGTATATTGATGCTTGTCTTTCATTGATATGTGATGAGAACCCTCTAAGTCATGCACTGTATAATGATATATATGATTGTAAATACATGCTTGGACTGCCTTATGACCTTTAAAAATATCATTTCCTACTGTGAATGTATTAATTTTCCTATATGCTTGTGCCTCTTAGCAGACTCATGCTTCTTGACTGTCCATGGTAGTGCAGTCCAAACTCCTTGTACAGACATATGGCAAGTACTGATCATTTCATTTGTTTCTCTTCATGCAGTATGTTGGGCTCTTAACTATGCACTACATTTTATTCATAAAATCTGTTATATCCTTCACTTCAAAGAGACTGTGTTGAACTTTAATATGGACTGTGCTTGTCATTGTGATGGTTGTCCTCTTTACATCTACTTGAGCTATTTGAACTGCTATATCATTCATTGATAGATACACTTGCACTCAAATATGTTGATATCTCATAGCAGTGATAAATAAACTGTAGCATCATTGTATATATCCTTTTGATTCTTTACAACAACAATGATGATGATACCATTAAAAAATGATATGAAAACATGACGTAAAAACAGTGGCAGCATAAGAACATATATGCAAACAAGGCCTTCTTAAATATGTGATTTCTCATTCCACTTTTATTAGCTTTGTAGCAGCAGTCTTATTGTGGTCACTTAATTATTTTATGATTGAATTTGTCATTCTTTATGAGCTGGGCTCGACCCTTGTGGGAGCCACATTTCACACCACTCATAAGCATATCTATTGATCTCGAACATGATGAACCTATTCCTGCACATTGAAACAAACATGTTAGCAAAAATAAAAGAATCTAAAAGCTTCCATTGAGTTTCGTATTCCTTGATTATCAGCCTTTGTAACTCAATCATCTGGTGAATGCCTAATTTGATGCAAATTACATTCTTGTTGGTAGCGTAGGTATAAAGTAGAATGCAATTCATCATTGCTTAGAGTACATCTCTAACATCATCTTTTACAATTTTGTAGGTTCATGGAGCGTGGAAATGAGTCTGCTACAGCTTGGAGACGCAACGACTGAAGACATCAAGCGAAAGTGATTCATCATCACAGGCAATGCTGAATTGCTCCTCCTCTTTACGCTTACGTTATTTTCAAAAGTGTAGTTTATCTCTGAAGTTTGTATTCATCATTTGATTGTCATAATCAAATTCAGTTACTCTCGTGGCTTGTGCGAGATTCGGTGTTTTTACAAAATGAATAAAAGGCATTATTATGCAAATTTCCAATTTTTTGTTTCAAATACTTGCACAATAAAATTTGAAAACCAAATGTAATCAAATTTTCATGATGATGAATACTTTTAGCAGCAAAACTTGAAAAATTTTGTACCTATAAATGATGAATTCGATTCAGCTCTACATGTTTGAGCTCATAGTGAAAAATAGGTAACAGGTTCTCCAACTATTCTCCTTCAACGCACAATGAAAAATGAGGGTTTCAAATGCCCTTTTATAACTTTGCACACCTAACTTCCTTGTCGCATTAAATGCTTTTCCCTAAAAGTTCTAGTTACTCTATTTTCAAACAACAAGAGAGAAATCCATCTACGAACCTTCAAGAAGCAATCACCAATACACTTAAAGGATGAATGACACAATTGTAGACAACTTCCTGCAATTTGGAACCAACTACATACAGGGGAACAAAATATTTTCATGAAAACTCCCCCTAGGCCAATGGCCTGAAATCAATTGTCGGGTGAACTACCGAAGGGGGCTTCTGGTACAGCCTCGTTACATTCATCAGATCCATTCTTCTTTACCCATTTTTTCTTCATATTATCTCTTATCTCTTCAACGGATGCTTTTCCTTTTCCTTTATCACCATTCTATGAATTTCTACCTTGATATTTCGGTCCGCTTTTATCCATGTTTTTGTTCCTGCAAAATCTTGCAATGTGACAAAATCTGTTACAATTGTAGCATACCAGATTTTTCTATCTATACCATCCATTCCACTGATTTCCTCTTGATCTGCACTGATTAGCAATATGTCCAAATATTCCACAGGTGTATCATTTAACATTCCTTTTACTGACAGACATACTTTTGCATTCTAATGACTTATGACCAAACTTTTTGTAGTTAAAACATTGACTAGAAAATGATTGATTGTCAGAACTTATCTTACTTCTACACTGAGAAGCCATATGCCCAAATTTATTACAAACAAAGCAATATCCATTAATTTTTGTAGCATTGGGTTGTCTTATCAGATATCTTATTCCTTTGTTCCTCTTTTCAAGGTTCTTCTGTTCGGATCTAGAGCTCACATCCTTCACATAGCCAATACCTCGCTTATCATTTGCATCCTTTTGACCTTTAGTTATCTCATCAAGCCTAGCAGAACTGATCCTAAACTTCTCCTTAAACTCATTTGTAGTAGCAAGCTCTACCTATCTTTCAAGCTCTTGTTCATTGTTTATGGATTGTTGTATTCAATCTCCAACTAAATGACTTCACTATTAACTTTGTTGCCTTCCTCATACTTCTCTTTCAAGGACTAGGCTAGATTGTCCTCCTTCTTTTTTCTTTCTTCAATCTCTTTAGTTAGCTTCATCACCACATATTCCATTTCAAGCTTTAGAGTAGTATTTTCCTTAGCAAGATTTTCACATTCTTCACTTATTTCTTTTAGGGTTTGATTCAGATGAACATCTTCCAGGCCTTTGCTTCCTTTTTGCTTCAACTGACCACATAGTTCTTTCCTCTTTTCCCTTGACTCATTTATTTTATCCTTCAGTGATTGAATAAATTTTTCGGCAGACACAAGATTTGCTTTTAGTTCCATGACTTCTGCTTTAGACTGATCAAGATCATCAAGTGCCACCATAAGTTGGTGTTGAAGACCAGCTATGTCCATTGTAATCCAAGATCCACCTCAAACTATTAAACTCAGAAGAGTAACCTACTTTGATACCAATTGTTGGACACCCGGAACACTGAGAGGGGGGGTGAATCAGTGTTCCACAATATTGAATTTCAAATCAGATCTTAAACTATCAAAAACAATATTTAAGTTTTAATAACATCCATAACAAATAAACAGAAGGAAACATGCATGCACATTAACAAGACAATGTGAACACCATAACACCAATATTTTTTTACATGGAAACCCTGTTAGGGGAAAAACCACAGTGGAGATTAATCCACCAAGTATACTCTATTAAAAGTATGATAAAAAGGGAATACACTTGCATTCAGGCACACTGCCTAGAGCTCACTACTCAAAATACAAAAGAGCACTCACTATCCAAAAGGATTTTGGATTAAAACTATTCAAAATATGAACTAAGAAAATAGCATCTCTGAATTCCTCGATTTAGTTCCAATGAAGCACATGAAACGGATTATGGACCTTCTATCCAATTCACACTTCTGCTCTATTCTTCTCTATAAAAACCCTTCTACTACACAAACAAAATTCACTTGACAGATCTTTTGATATTACCACATGCAACTATTCTGCACTTTTTCGCACACACACCTTTTCACCACTTCATACATCATTTACAAAATGAGTTACTCATCTGATTTATATATCTGCTAACAAGATTTTTATTATTATATGTCGACTTCAAATAGAATATGATATTCTTCCACAAGTCAGCTCAAATCGCTTATTAGAATTAATGTGTACCCACACAAGTCGGCTAGACTATAGTAGGGACCCAAACCAAAATTCCCAACATAAGAAATAGTTAAACACATACTCCTCATACATCCGAAATATGCCATACACAACAGGTTAGCTATAATGAGAAAATAAGCAATAAATTATTCTACCAAATCTCCAAACTCGTACATGAGTCAATGTAATATCATAAAACTTATCAAACAGGTAGAATACATGCTTGACAAGCTTCACTGGGGATCCACACAACAAAATAATGATCTGATGAAGTATTCAGATCAACTTACCAACCAGATACTTTGTTCTTCATGCATTTTGTCGATAGAATACTATCTTCTACTTTACTTTCCAGTAGGAACTGCTTCTAAACTGCGGACCACACTACTGACTCCAGTTGCCATCAATGACAACACTAGCAACCAAAAACAATCTCCCAAAGCCATATGCCAACAAGGTATTCCTATTTTATATTATCTCAAATATATTCATAAAAATTCATTCTCTTCAAGAAAAAATGATATTCCTACAATGTCTATATTAGAGGTTTTAGGTAACAATTTAAATAACTGTTTTCGAAAGTAAATAAAAAATGGGATTTTACCAAAAAAAGTTGATCTAAATCAACAAAAAATTGGTTAGTATTAGATGATTTTAGCATAAAATAAAGTAGATTTTACAATAGCAGTAGGGCATCCATGCATGAGATTTTAACACAAAATAAAATTATTTTTAACCATATAGTTATAAAACCCATGAATAAGGTTTTTCAAATAAAAATATGGATACCAAAAGAAGAATTAGTTCCACAAAAATCAACACCTTAAAAGAGAGAACAATAACAAGGAAAAATCTTCAAAATAGACCACAAAAATGGTGAATTACTTTTCTCACTTAAGAATCCCATGTATGAGGTTTTGATTAGAAAATAAAATTACTTCAACTCATTTTTATCATATTCAAAAATTATTAAAAAAAATTCATCTTCTTACTAGTGTGATGCCACCTTTCTTCCAGAAAATTTTCTAGGTTTTCTTATTTCTCATTCCTCTCTTTATTTTGTTTCATTTCTTATTGTTGTTTATATTTAACTTTCAATATTTTATTTTATTCCAAATCCAATTTTTCACTTTTATTAGCATGTGATATTTAATGGAAATTAAAATAATTAAATGATAGGGTAATGAAAATATGGTGATGTAACAAACACAATTGAACTTAAGACCTATTGAAAAAATTGTGGCTAAACACATCATAAATAATCAAACCATGGTCTAAAATCAAGAAGAAAATTTTACACAACCAAAAAAACAACCAATAAATTGACACAAACTTATATTGGTCATTTTATCATTATAGAATTATATCTTCAATGCATGGGGTATGACTTGACATGGAACTTAGGTACATCTCAAAATTCTTATTTTATTCTTTATCTTTCACACATCAGTATGTTCAAAAAAATTAGTCATAGTCATAACATATTAAATCACATGCTCATTTAAGAATTTAAGATGATTGAAGGTACATTCCAAGAAATTACAAATTTTAATTAGCTCATAACTAATTTTTATATCTACCCTACTGAGAGTGCCTCGAGGGATCATTGAAATGTGGAACCTAACCTTTCTTATTGGGCAGATTTTTTGTCCTAAAAATAGTTTACAAGTGGATTTCAAGGTTGTTTCTTCCAACTTTCATTGGATTACCTCAAGTTTGTACACTCCAAAAATTAACTTCTCATAAAGTATTGTGGTTGGATCTCATCTCTTCTACAATCAAGCACAAATGACTCCCCTATATGGTTCTTTGAAACATCAACACCTCATTATTCTCATCTAGAAAACTACATAGAGTTCTAATGTAGAGGAAGGACATTCATGTTGACAACACATCCACAAGGCAAGGTATTCTTGCTTGTTATCCATAGATGCTTCTATGTGCACCTTCCTAGCTCCTAGCATAGAATTTCCTTAGAGACCTTGATTCAAAACACTTTGAGAGTATTGGAAATTGGATTCCATCAAATGGTTCCCATTAATTTCAATAGGTTGTCACTAATGTCAACATTGTATTGAATGTATGCAATAGTTACCAGAAGCTATTCCCTAATGAAGATGTTTGTTATATGTGATTCGGTGTGTTGGTTTTTGGGTCTGGTTTCTACTGTGAGACAAGTTATGATTTTGATATTCGAGATCTTGGCCAACTTAGTGTATGCAATATATTATGAGGACTAGTTATGTTTTATGGTGTTTTGTCGACATAAGAAATGTGTTAACCTTATATGATGTTGACCTAATTGATGAATAAAATATGCATACATATATATATATGAGACTCTCCAGAAAAGATAAGAAGAGAAGAAGAAAAAAGAGAGCGGAAGAGCAGAGTGAGTGAAACAGGCAAAGATAATAGAGTGTAATTGATTTATCAGTTGAAGATCAAAACAAAATTATTGAGTGACTACTGGGAGATGTAGTACTAATTATATAGAGCTTCATCCAGAACTAAACTTATCATAAGGAAGGTGTATTTCATCAGTACATACTTTTGGCAGTGAGCCATAACTTTTGTATTTTGGAAATTAGCCATCTTTTGTATCTCTGGGTTGTAGCCCTGTGGACAGTGAGCCCTATTTTGTAACCAGTTTTGATATTCTCTATAGTGTGAGTTAATCCTCACCATGGTTTTTCCCATATTGGGTTTTCCACGTAAATTTGGTGTTACTATGTTTTTGTGATGACTTTAATTTTTTGCACTTAATATTTAATCAATTAAGCTATATCAAGATCTTGTTCTGATAAATGATTAAAGTGTTTAGTTTGGTGACAATTGATTCACCCCCCCTCTTAGTTGTCATGTTCAACAATTGGTATAAGATCTTGGTCCTTTGGAATGAGTTTAACAGCTCGAAGGAGATCTTGGTAGGTTGAACAAAATGGTGAAGGGATCTTACTTGGATGAATAATTAAGAAAAGAGACTTCAGAGTCTGAAAATGAATATCTGAAAGAAAATGTCAAGCAAGTAGGTGAATGCATTCAGAAACTAAGGAATCAGATTCAGAAGTTCAAGTTGAAACATAAAGAAGTTAACCAAGAACTAAAGGATGCAAAGGAGACTATTGAGAATATAAGAGTGAAACTTGAAGAATTCAAAAGGATGGAAGAGAATATGAAATTGGCAATTGAAGAAAGCAAGATAGAGGAAAGATGCTTGAAAGAGATTATCAATCAGAAGACAAAAAAATGTGATAAGCTTGAACAAGAAGTAGTAACCCTAAGAACTAATCTAGAAAAAGTGAAAGCTCATGAAGAAAGGTTCAAGACAAGTTCTACAATACTTGATGAGTTGATTTCATCTCAGAAACCTACAAAGGATAAAGGTGTTCTAGGGTTTGAAGATGGACAAAGTTCAAAGACTAATCTAGTTTTCAACAAAGTGGAAAATGAAAGGAAACTTCAAGGCAATACTTATCAAAACAAGAATCGAAGGAACTTTACCAGAAGGATTCCCATCCAACAACCTAATGCTCAAAGGTACCTATCTTTTAATGGCTTTTGTTTCTCATGCAATAAATTTGGACATAGAGCAAAAGATTGTAGAAGAAGGATGAACCATAATAGAATGAGTCAGAATATTGGATTCTTTGTTGGAAAATGTTATGTTTGTAATAAGTTTGGACATAGAGCTACCGAATGTGGAAGCCAAATGATGAAAAAATTTAATACAAATGGAAGAATTCAATCCTTTCAAGGCTATTGTTACACATGCAATGTATTTGGACACAAGACTAATTAGTGTGAGTCAAGGACAAAAGAAAAATCATTTGATCATGGATATGTTATGTGCTACACTTGCAACAAACCAGGACATATCTCAAAATTTTGTTGGAGCAAAGTTGGGAAGAAAACTAATCTGAAACAGAAGACCAAACCTATGAGCAAGGTAGATCCAAAAGAAGTAAGGAGAGAGATGTCAAAAATTTGGAGAAAGAAGGAAGAACCTGAGAATAAGGATGAATCAAATAAGCCTATATCTACATCCGGTGCAAATACCTCTTTCAAGAACTGAATCGATAGTGGTTTCAAGAGGATCAGTCATAGAAAAATATAACAAACCCCTAATTTATGAGGTTTCATGTGAGGACACAAGGATATGTGATATGAATATCTATTTTGAAGGCATTAAAAAAAATTCTGGCAGAAAAGAGGAAAATCAAGAAAATTGCAGAGCTCTTCTTGGTTTATAGTGTATCTCATAAAGTAGTTGACAACTTAAAAGTTGAAAAAGCAATAAATGCAGAATTAGGGCAAAGTTGATCCGACAGTTTTGGCTGAGAAGGAGGTACTGATAGAGTGAAGTACAAATGATGATGTCATAAGTAATAAATTACCTTTTTATGATGAAACCCTAAAAGAGACAAGTTAAATAAGGAAGATTGAGTGTCACTTTTCACTTTTCACACTGCAAATTGAATAAGCTGAGGAGTAAAGTGCAACTGAGAAATAAGGAGTTAGGGTTGTGGAAAGCGAAAGCACAAAGAACAAGGTTGAAATAATGGAGTCGAAGGCAATGGTGGTATTTAATCCGTGCAGTAATGAATTGCAGAAATTAAGTAACTTACAGATCGACGAATTTATCCATGAAAAGATTCAAAATTTTGAAGGTTCCCTTTCAGTTGAGAAAATACAAAAGGTCAAAAGTCTAGGGCACAAGGGGTAGACATTTGGAGCGAATTTTCATATTTTTTTGGATACAGATGTTGTTTGGTTTTTCCTAAGAAGAATTCAAGGTGATCAGATGATCTTCGACAAACCTTATGAGATCACAAAGGAAGCAATTACAACAATAACAAGATTATGCAATAATGGACCCATTCCAATAAAGAAGTTAGTGAAGAACAAAGAAGTCGAAGCCCTAACTGGGGTAATAGGAGATCAAAGGGAACTTCTAATTAATACCATAATCAACCCTATGATAAGGTATGTGACATATGGAATTTCATATAAGATATCTTTCAGAAATAGGGAAGGCTCTACTTCAGTGATTGTCATTTACGTTGCGCATCAAATGGTTGAAAAGAATGAGGATTTTGACTTGTGTGAGTTATTGAGGAATTGATTAATGGAGAATATTACTATGACAAAGAATGACAATTACCCTTTTCATTTTGGATCTTTGGTTATATGTTTAATGATGTATTTTCTAAAACCATTACCATTGAAAGAGAATGTTGTGTGGAAGTTAGTTGTACCAGTTGGAAATTAGGTCTATCAGTATCTAGAATTTTTAACAAAGAAAGAAAACATTTGTAAAGAATACCTTCAAAACAAAATAAATGCATGGAGTTACAGTATGGTTTCCAGTCTGGTTGGGATGTTTGAAGTAGGATCCTCCTCTGAAAAGAGGAAAGCAAGAAGAATCATCTCAAGTTCTCCTTTGAAAATAAAGAAGTTGAAGATAGAGGAGAAGAAAGAAGAAAAGGAAGAAAATATTACAGAGGAAATTGATCTGGAATCAATGGATGATGATGAAGAAGATTTTACTAAGGAGAAGGTGTTGAAGATTCTTGAGCAATCTAATGGACTGAATAAGATTGGAGATGTCTGGTTGTCACGACCATCATATGAATAGGATGAGATCATAAATTCCTTGGCTATTTACATAATTCATAATGATATTAATCTAAGTGAATTGACAACTTTTTTACTGGAAGTATTGATTGAGTAGATTGAAGACAAACTAAAGGTATTGTCACCTAGTGAAATAAAAGAAAAAGATGAGATTCAATTGGCCATGGAAGAAAGATGCGGAAATGCACAGAAGAGATTGACTGAGAGCATAAATGAATTAAATACATGCATAAAATGTGTAAACAATGTGTATAGGTATTGTCTCTGGTGGCCTACTGCTATCGGAAACTACAAAGCAAAAATCGATGCTATTGAGCTTGAGCTAGATATTATTGGAAAAACATATGATATCCTTAATGACAAGGATGGAGCAAAAAAAAAAGGATCAATTTCTTACAGTCTGAACTTGCAGGAATTTTGGTACAGAGGGATAGCATTGTGAAGACATTCTGGAAAGTCAAAGAAATAATTGAATTGAGATTGGAATAGCTTTCCAGTCTCCTAGTGGAAGCTAAGAAGAATGAATAGAATATCACTATCTTGGATGCTTTCCTAGAAACAATTCATTCGATAGTGATGAACAATAGTATTTGTGTAAACATTAGGTTGGCAGTGGACTCCTAGAAGACATTTCTTTCAAAATTAAAAGAACAATACAAGGAGATATTTTAGGAGATGAAGGATTGAGGTAAAGAACCATTTTTTATATCATTTTTGAAGACTATTTTTGTATAAAAATTTTGGAGTAAGGGGGAGATAAATCTTCTATTCTTTTCCATTGATGTCAAAGGGGGAGAGAGAACATGTGAAAAGAATGGAAATCATTTTAGCTCATCAAAGGGGTAAAACTACAAAGGATGTTGTTGTTGGATTTTCAGATCTTGTGTTGCCATCAATGACAAAGGGGGAGATTGTTGGAAATTGGATTGCATCAAATGGTTGTCATTAATATCAATAGGTTGTCATTGATGTCAACACAATATTGAATGCATGAGATGGTTACCAGGAAGCTATTACCTATCGAAGATGTTCATTATATGTGATACAATGTGTTGGTTTTTGGGTCTGATTTCTACCGTGAGACAAGCTATGATTCTGATATTCGAGATCTTGGCTGACTTAGCATATGCAATATATTATGAGGACTGGTTATGTTTTATGGATGTTTTTCTGACATAAGAAATGTGTTAACCTTATATGATGTTGACCTAATTGATGAATAAAATATACATATATATATATATGAGACACTTCGGAAAAGATAATAAGAGAAGAAGAAAAAAGAGAGTAGAAGAGCAGAGTGAGTGAAGCAGGAAAAGATAATAGTGTATGTGCATGGTGTGAGTCTAATTGATTTATCAGCTGAAGATCAAAATAGAATTATTAAGTGATTGTTGGGAGATGCAATACTACTTATATAGATCTTCATCCGAAACTAAACTCAGCATAAGGTATATTCCATCAGTTCATACTTTTGGCAGTGAGCCATAACTCTTGTATTCTGGTAGTTAGTCATCTTTTGTATCTCTGGGTTGTAGTTATGTGGATAGTGAGTCATTATTTCAAGCAGTGAGCCTTTTTTTGTAATGGGTTTTGATATTCTATATAGTGTGAGTTAATCCTCACCATGGTTTTTCCCTTATTGGGTTTTCCACGTAAATCTGGTGTTACTGTGCTTATGTGATGACTTTCAATTTTTTCACTTAATGTTTAATCAATTAAGTTGTATCAAGATCTTGTTTTGGTAAATGATTAAAGCATTTAGTTTGGTGACAATTGATTCACCCCCCTCTTAATTTTCCTGTTCAATAGAGATAGTACACATGCAAGCAAGACTTGTCTAAGGACTTAAAAGGATTAAGAACAACTTAAATGTGATGGTACACAATGCAACCAATCTTGAGACTTACAATCTTGTATTGCTCAACCTAGGTGAGATGATTTCAATGAGCTAAGACATACCATTAAGGAGTGTTGAAATCCTCAAAACATACTTGGAGACTTCCCTTCAACATTCTAAATGTGATTCCACTAAGTATTTAATGTCTAAACTCAAGGGAAGACCCTATCATGTTTGGAAACCAACACATTTCTTATGACTGTATAACTAGACCTCTTGGGACAGTCACAATGTGACTTGTATCAGTCTTCAATAATGTTACAAAAACCCTTGGTACAGGTCTATGAGACCTCTCACTACACTCCCATAATGCTTCTAATGAAAAAACAATAAGATTCAAGCCTCAATTTTCATGAATTATCTCTTCAATGTTGTCACATAGTTTGATACATACACATATCAAACTGACTGTCACTCTAAATCACGTGTAAGCTTCTTCATGGGATGCTGCAAGCTTGAACCAAGATAGAATACATGTATGCATACCTCTCAACCCATTTTGATGATTTTACAATGGTGGAGGGTTGAGTTACTACATTATTTTAGCTCATTGGTTACCCTAGATAGGGTTTTGACCAATTTCAAACAAATTGTAATAAGTTTCTAAATACTAGATGAAATTCAATGCCACAAAAAGAAAAGGAAAGAGGATTCACATAAAAACACAATACAATTGACTTCAAATCAAACTATGGACTGTACAGTTCATACAAAAATATGGAATAGACTACAACACTGAGAAACACGGTCAAAAAGTTGCTTTCATTAGCAAAACTTCAAAATTCACTTCATCAACCCTCAATCCAACCTTGGAGGGCGTATACATACATTTTCAATCAATTCCAAACATTTGTGACCATTTTTTTTCTTGTTTTTAATAGTTTCTTGATTTTTTGCCACTTGCGAAGTTGCATGACAACTTTAGCAACATTAACAACTTTTAAACCAATGACCCAATTAACACATCAAAAATGGATTACATGATCCCAAATAGCCACAAATGAATTTATTAAACACCAACACACACCAATAGCCCAAAAAACAAAAAATGACATAAAGACTTGCTTATGAGGTCCTAGTGACCCTGCACCATACACCCAAGGGGAAGAAAAACTCAAGTCCCACTTGAGTGCAAGTCAGCAACTGTATATCCATGTTTGATAATATCAAATTCAAACATCCAAGTAGCATCTTCCATAGGAAGACCCATCCATTTGACCAAATATTGAAGATAGGTTGTGTTTCTTGTCTTCTTTAGTTCCTTGGTATCAAGGATGCACTCCAACTCTAAAGGTTTTCCGGGAGGAAGGTCTTGGATCCATTCTTCATCTTCAAATTCTTGTGAACTTGCTCCATTACCTGCAACAACATCCCCTTTGAAATGGTACAAGTCAAATACATTAAATATAGGTGTAATGTCGATCCCACTTGGTAACTCAATTTCATATGCATTGGGACCAAACTTGTGAACAACCCTACAAGGTTCAAGTTTCTTCATTTGCAATTTGGAGTACTGTCCCTTGGGAAATATCTTATTTCTTAGATGAACTAGAACCAAATCTCCAACCTTGAAATTGACTTCTCTCCTATGTGCATCTTCCCTTTTCTTGTACTTGTCAACACTTCTTTGTAGGTGATCCTTGACTTGTTGGTGAATTTCTTTCATAGCCACAACAAATTATTCACCCTCAGCACTCATCCTCTCCATTCCACTTGTATCTCTTAATTCAAAGACTCCTCTAGGCTACAAGCCATTAAAAACTTCAAAAGGACTCTTACCCACACTTGTATTCTTTGAATCACTATATGCAAATTTTGCTTGAGGCAAGATCAAATCCCATTGAGTAGAATGTTATTTTGTAAGACATCTTAAGAGGTTACCAAGGATCATATTGACTACCTCATTTTTCCCATCAATTTGGGGTGGATAGGTAGAGTTGAAACTAAGGTTAGTGTCAAGTTTCTTTCACAAAGTTCTCCAAAAATGCCCAACAAATTTACTATCTCTATCTAAAACAATACTCAAAGTAAAACCATGAATCCTTACCACTTCTTTGAAGAACAAACCTAAAACATAAGATGCATCCTTTTTTCTCTTGCATTGGATGAAATGTGCCATCTTGGAGAACTGGTCTACTACAACATAGATGGAATCAAAACCTCTAGGTGTTTTTGGTAAGACCATTATAATATCCATACTTATAGACTCCCAAGGCCTATTTGCAATAGGAAGAGGCTGGTATAAACCTACATTTGTGCTACTCCATTTTTCCTTTTGACAAATAACACATTTCTCAACAAATTTCCTTACATCAGTTTGCATTTTAGGCCAAAAATAGTGTCTTCTTAGCTGCTCCAAGGTCTTATCAAGACCAAAATGACCTGCAAGACTACCACTATGCTTCTATTTTATCAAATTATCTATCATTGAACATTAGGGACACAAAGTTTTGCTCCCTTGAACAATAAACCATCTTGAATAAAAAAATAAACCCATTTATCATTATTGTTGCTACAAGGTTGCTTACATGCATATATTTCTTTGAAATTTGCATCTTCAATATACATACCTTTCAAGGATTCACCTCCCATGCTTTGTAACTGAATTTCCTGCACTATTAGAGTCCTACTCAAATCATCTGCTACTTTATTGGACTGCCCCTTCTTGTATTTAATGGTGAAAGTAAAACCTTGCAAATATTCTACCCATTTAACATGCCTATGACTGAGTTTCTCTTGACTATTAAAAAATTGGAGGGCATGGTTATCATTATAGATTATGAACTCTTTGGGAAGTAGGTAATGTCTCCATTTTTTCAAGGATTGAACCAAATCATACATCTCAGGAAGAGTATTTCTTCTTAGCCTCATTAGGTTTTTCACTAAAGAAGGCTATGGGTCTACTCTCTTGGCTCAATACCTCCCCTATGGCATAGCCACTTGCATCATACTCAATAGTAAACACCTTATTAAAATTTGGTAAGGCTAATATGAGCTGCTCTGCTACCCTCTTTTTCAAATACTCAAAACTCTTTCTAGCTTCACTAGTCCAAACAAACTTTTTTCTTTTATCCCCCTTTATAGTATAAATCATTGGAGCAAAAACATGACTGAAACCCTTAATAAACTTTCTATAAAAAATAGACAAACCATGGAAACTCCTTAGCTTAGCAACTAATTTGGGTGTAGGCCAATTTAGAATAGCTTCAACCTTGTTGGGATCCATTTTCAAGGTGCCATTTGTAACAACAAAACTAAGATACACCACCTTTTTCTTCATAAACTCACATTTCTTCAAATTGATCATTAGTTTCTCTTCTTGTAATCTTCTCAAAACCAAATCCAAACGGTGTAAATGCTCTTCCTTAGTTTTACTAAAAACAAGAATGTCATCAAGATAAACCACAACAAACTTACCAATAAAATCCTTGAGAACTTCATTCATCAACTACATGAAAGTGTTGGGTGTGTTTGCAATACCAAAATGAATTAAAAGCCACTCATAAAGCCCTACGTTTGTCTTAAATTTGATCTTCCATTCATCCCCTAGTCTTATCCTGATTTGGTGATACCCACTCTTGAGGTCTATTTTGGGAAAGTAGCATGCTCCACCTAGACAGTCCATCAAGTCTTCCATCCATGGAATGGGGAATCTATATCTGATTGTAATCTTATTGATGGCCCTAGAATCAGTACACATCCTCCATTCACCTCCATTCTTTGGTGCTAGGATAGTGAGAACCAAACAAGGACTAAGGCTTTCTTTGATTAGCCCCTTATCAAGCAATTCTTGGACTTGTCTCTTAATCTCCTCATTCTGCTATGGTGTCACCTTATATGCTACCTTATTAGGAAAACTAACCCCTAGTATGAAATCAATGTGGTGACTAATATCCCTCATAGGAGGAAATGTGTTTGGTAGTTCATCCACTACTATATCAGCATACTTCTTTAGCAAATTTTGAATTTCCAAAGGAAGCTCTTCTTTCTTTGTTGTTGTCCCAATAGACTTAGGCTTTACTATGATGGAAAAACCTATATTCTCCTCTTCCATGGCCTTTATGAATTCCTTATCTGCTACCAACATCACATTGGATTCCACTTGTGGTGTTTTATCCTCATCTTTCAATGGTGTTAGGGTATATGAGACTCCATCCTTCTCTATGACATATGTGTTCTTTCTACCATCATGCTTGGCATTTCTATCATATTGCGATGGTCTACCAAGACGCACATGAGAAACATCCATAGGGATTATGTCACACAAGACCTTGTCCTTATAACCCCTATATGGAATTCTACCCAAGTTTTTTCGTTCACTAACACTTGTTGCCATTTGTTTAAGCAAGAAACTTTATATGGAATGGCATGAGGCAATATTTTCAACTTTAACTTCTCTACCATTTCAACTGAAACCAAATTGTTAGTACTTCCAGAATCAATAAAAACCTTACAACATATACCTTGACATTTACATGTAGTCTTGAAGAATGACTTTCTCTGAGTTGGTTCCTTCTCCATGGACACTTTAATCAAGGTTCTTCTCATCAATAAGGACTCTCCAACTTTTTGTTCTACATTTTGTGATGGGGAATTAACACTTTTAGCATCATCTCCACCTTGTGCAATCTGATTTCTCCTCTCGCCTTTAAAATAAGTAGATGGATGCTCCTCAATACATTGCCATGCTTAATGGCCTGCAAATTTATTACATTTGTAACACTTTCTAGTGAATCCACTTGAGCCTCCCCTATTTCCAAATCTGCCTCTAAAAATTGGTCTTCTTCCTCTAAAGTTTCCCCTTGAATCCGATGTTTGTTCTTGTGAGTTACTTGTCTCTCCTTGAGACCTTTGGGACTGTCCTCTACTAGCAAAAATTTGTCTTCCTCTAAAATTTGTCCTTCCCCTACCTCTAATTTTCTTTTCTTGTCTTCTTTTCAACTTGTCTTTAGCCTTTATGGCCAACTTATAGCACTCTTCTACTATTCTTAGACTTGTGAGACTGAGTTCATCTTGTAGGCTATACTTTAGCTCATTCAAATACCTTGCAAATTTTTCAACATCTTCTTCCATGTGGCCTAACCTTATGCTTATTCTATAGAACTCTTATGTGTAGGTCTTCACATCCATGTCCTTTTGCTTCAAATGTTGCAACCTTCTATATAATTGAACGACATAATCACTAGGTAGGAATTTACCTTTTAGTTTTGCAACCATTCTGTCCCAAGATGTATTTTTTTCTTTTCCTTTATTTTTCCTCTCTTCTTGTACATAATCCCACCATAGGGATGCATGTCCTCCTAGCTTTTTTCTTTCCAATTTCACTTGTTTCCCCTCAGGTATCTCTTCAAGCTCAAAATACTTATCTAATTCTCTTATCCAATCTAGGATTTCTTCTCCGTTCATACTTCCTAAATATACTGGAAGTTCTATTTTTACCTTGGAACCATCATTCTTAACTTTCTTTAGCAGTCTCTCCAACCTCTTCTCTTCAACATCTCTTTCTTCTTCTTTCTCTTCTTCTTCTTGGTCACTCAAATCTCCTATGACCACTCCTCTTCTCTAGTTGGTCTCAATTGATGTGAGTCGTGCATCAAGGCTTTCCTTTATGGGTCTCAATTCTGGGGCAAGAGAGTATTTCACCTCTCTGATTATTCTTTCCATATTCAACTTTGGAGGCATCTTGGCCGGTCTTCAAACTCAAATTATTTTGTTACTTCTTACTGATATTCCTTTCTCTAATACCAATTTGATGCAGAGGAAGGACATTCATGTTGACAACACACCCACAAGGCAAGGTATTCGTGTGTGTTCTCCATAGATGCTTCTATGTGCACCTTCCTAGCTCCTAGCATATAATTTCCTTAGAGACCTTGATTCAACACACTTTGAGACAACACACATGCAAGGTAGAATTTTCTAAGGACTTAAAATGACTAAGAACAAATTAAATGTGATGGTACACAATGAAACCAATCTTGAGACTTACAATCTTGTATTGCTCAACCTAAGTGATTTGATTTCAATGAGCTAAGGAAAACCATTAAGGAGTGTTCAAATCCTCAACATAGACTTGGAGACTTCCCTCCAACATTCTAAATGTGATTCCACTAAGTATTCAATGCCTAGACTCAAGGGCAGATCCTATCATGCTTGGAAACCAACACATTTCTTATGACTGTATAACTAGACCTCTTGGGACACTCACAATGTGACTTGTATAATCCTTCAAGAATGTTACAAAAACCATTTGTACAAGTCTATGATACCTCTCACTGCACTCCCATAATTCTTCCAATGACAAACCAATAAGATTCAAGCCTCAAATTCATGAGTTATCTCTTCAATGTTGTCACAAAATTTGAAACATACACATATCAAACTAACTATCACTCTAAAGCATGTGAAAGCTTCTTCATGGGACCTTGGAAGCTTGAACTAAGATAGAATACATGCATTCAGACCTATCCACCCATTCTGATGATTTTACAATGGTGGAGGGTCGAGTTACTACATTATTTTAGCTCATTGGTTACCCTAGATAGGGTTTTGACCAGTTTCAAAAAAAATTGCAAATACTTTCTAAATACCAGATGAAATTCGATACCACAAAAATAAAAGGAAAGAGGTATCACATAGCAACATGATACAATTGATTTTAGATCAAACTATGGACCATACAGTCCATACAAAAAGATGGAATAGATTGGAACACTGAGAAAAATAGAAAAAAACTTGCTTTAATTAACAAAACTTCAAAATCCACTTCATCAACCCTCAATCCGACCTTGGAGGGCATATACATATATTTTAAATCAATTCCAAATGTTTTTAATAGTTTCTTGATTTTTTTCCACTTGCAAAGTTGCATGACAACTTTTTAGCAACTTTTGACAACTTTAGCAGTATTAACAACTTTTAAACCAATGACCCAATTAACACATCAAAAATGGATTACATGATCCCAAATAGCCACAAATGACTTTATTAAACACCAACAAACACCAATAGCCAAAAAAAATAAAAAATGACATAAAGACTTTCTTATGAGGTCCTGGTGACCCTGCACCAAGTTCAAAGCTTCTCAAATAGTGTGATGAATTTTAGATTCATCCTAGTTAGGTTGGATAGATTTATCATTTTAGATTCTTGGAACATTTCTACTAATTTTTGCCTCTTATCCTTGCCCAAAGTTGGTCAAATCACAATCACCTACTCCTCTGTTACAGAAATGGAGAGCCTAAAGGTAGAGTTTAATTCACATTCAAATTAATTTGGGATTCTCAATTGGAGTTTAGAGATATCTTAAAACATGGTGGGACATTAACATGCATGGCTCTACCATATTCAATTTATCTAAAAATATTTTGAATGTGAATAATAATGTCAAAATTTGGAATAGGACTTCCTTTTGTCACATCTTCAAGCAAAAAAGGGGCATCTCCAAAAATATTATAGCTATACAAAACCTCTTTTCTATGAGACACTTATATTAAAACACCTACTTTAAGTAAATATATCTCCAAGAAGAATGGAACAAGATTATAAATAGAGATAACAAGTCTTATTAAAAAATGAAAAGTGTAGTGACTCAATAAGGTGAACATAAATGAAATATTTTTCCACTAATATACCCCAAGAAATAGGAAAAAATCACCAAAATCTCTTTGTAGGATGGGATAGAAACTACATCAAAAGAAGATATTGGTAACCATGGTGTGAGACTTTTTCAAAACCTCATGTAGGCCCCTTCCTCAATGGGTTATTTTTGAGGTTCTACTTAATGGTACCCTATAGTCCTCACCCACCATTACATAAAATATATGAAAAAATAGGTCTCAAATATGGGAGTTAAGGTTATTTATTCTCCTCTGGTGCATTCAATGTACTAGGTCCAAATGGCTTTCCTCAAACCTTCTTCCAAAAAATGGGATATTATAGTAGTTGAGTTATTATTGTTGATCTTGGGAATTTCTGGTCAAGAAGACTACTCAAGTAGTTGAAAAATGATTTGATTGTGCTTTCTCTCTAGAATAAAGTGATCTATAATTGTTGATTGATCATAATCCTAAAATCCCAACTCTTCCTTTCTAGATTGATCTCCCCCAAAAGAAAGGTTTTGTTATAGGTTTATAAATGGTGGATTTCATTATCCCAATGCATGAAGTGATATATTATATATAGAGAAAACAAAAGAGGAATGATCTTGAATTTAGACATTAAAATCTTATGATAGGGTTTCTTGGGATTTCCTCTTAAGGTTCTATGAAAATTTAGGTTCCAATGGAAGTTGTTGCAACTAATTGAGGTGTGTGTTACTACTCCCATGTTTTTTTCTTTATCATTAACAACCAAAATGTTTCTTTATAAATAGGATAGATCTAAATCAAGGAGACCCCCCTCTCCTTATCTTTTCATTATCCTCGGTAAGGTCCTTAGAAGAAACCTCTTAAAGATAATCACTACAAGTGACATTTATGGGTTTAGGCCTACCTCCCAAATAGCTCCTTTGTACCATCAAAATATTTTGGAAAACACCATATCACTTAGTAAATATTCCATGCTTCAGGCCTCTAAGTGGAAATCCCTATTATAAAACCATGTTAATTTTGGAAAATAAATAAATTAAAATTAAAAATTTGTTGTACTTCTCAAAAACCCTAGATCATCTTCAATCTCAAATTCATATTATTCTTAAATATAGTTTGGATTCCCTTGCAACCTCTCATTTGGTCCTATCATTTTTTATGAAGAAACTTAACCCCCAATACTAGAATGTTATTATAAAACTAAAACAAACAAAATTTGAAAGCTGGAAAGGAAAAAAACTTAGTCAAGCTAGGAATTTCTAACTTCTTAAGGCCCTCCTTCAAAGTATTTTGATGCACTATCTCTCCCTTTTTAAGATTCTAAAATTTATGACAAAAAAATTGAGCATATTTAGGAGAAAAATCCTTTTGACGAGCATGGATGAAAGGAAACATTTGGCCCTTATTAATTTGGATGTGTGTAGGCCTAAAATTAATAGGGCTCTTTGCATTAGAAAAATATAATAGATAAATAAAGCATTAATGGATACAATTGGCTAGAGTTTCATGAAATAAAATAAATATTGTATGGATATTATGAAAGTAAAGTATTTCAAGGAGGGGGAATCCAAGTTCCTCTATATTAAAAATAGTACCAAAAGTCTCTATCATTTCAAACAATTCAGTTAAAATTTGAAACCTAATAATCAAAGGAAACTAGTGGGATTTGGGAAAGGAAAACAATATAAACTTTTGGGATGATTATTGGCTGGTGCATAAAACTCTCTCTTCCTTCCCTCATATCCAACAAATCATGGTTTTTCTTATCCATAATTTGGATAAGGTTGTGGAAGTTTTTTATGACAAAGGGTTATAAAATAAGTTGGAAAAACTTGTAGGATGTTGTGTTAGATGCATAGGACAACTGAGAAGGGGGGTGAATTAGTTGTACATTAAAACACATCCAAACACATAAGAACACTAGATTTAAGTGGAAAAACCATGGTGAGGATTAGCTCACAATATAAAGTAATAACAATATCGAATACAATAGGCTCACTATTGGAGGGATCACTACCCAAAAGAAAGAAGGGCTCACTACCAAAGGACTCACTGTCTAGAAGAAATAAGATAGAAGAAGGGGTGGCTCACTGTCAATTTGAAATGCTAACAATGCATCTCACTTATGCCAAAGATATAGTTCCACTGAAGCACAAACAACTCATTCAATAGACTAAAATGTAGACACCTACTTAATGCATCTGGGAGTCATAGGCCTTAAAGATTACACTCAAATCACCACACTTGATCACTTTTGCATCTTTCACATCACACACACACTGCACTACATTCACACACCAACTCACTTTATATTTATACCATCCTCAACGTAAAACAATCTCAATTAGGTCAGCCTTAAGGAAACATATGCACCTCAATAGTGCAACATTGAATAGGTCAGCACAAAACACTTCCAAGGTATAAAGAATTGAAGGAAAACCATGCCACAACTTAACTAGGACCCAACTATACATCAACGCACTTCTCAACACTTTCAAAAACAATAATCATCCACCGTAACTAGCATTAGCACGTTAGGTTGGCCAAACCTGCACTAACACTAGCAAGTGACTCCAAACACACCTCTCCAAGTCTAGAAACATCTAGTGGAACACACAAAAACATTCCAAAACATCTCATAATATTCCACATCATCAAAATATTTTCCACTACTACTGTAATCACCTAATAGTTAAGAACACCTTCATTCTGTGCAACCAAACACATTGGCACAAACATCCAACACACCAAATAACCTTGTGGAGCACCACAACACCTTAAAATTTCAAGGAAAGGTATATGAAATAAATATAAGCACATTCCTAGATCTAAAAGATAAGAACCTTCACTATGAAGTGTTAGAATAATGGATGCACAATGTCCCTAAAGCTACAGCCTTCAAGAGGACCTTTTCCAAGAAGAAATTCACCCACATAGAAAGTGTTGCAACTAAGGGCATGTAAATGGAGATTATCTGATTGATATCTAGAATATGATTACAAATGTACATATGTCTTGAATATATATGCATGAGATATATACAAGATGCAATATGATGTTTCCAAGTGTTTTGATGTAACAACATGTGACAACATGTGACAACATGTAAACCCTAACAACCTACCTAGGGAATGATGAACTAATTGAGATAAGTTTTAGAGAAGACAACTCATCTTCTAGAAGGAATCTTATCTCCTAAAAACATGTAAAGGGTAATTACCCCATTATTTATGATTTTCTAATGATGTAACCTAGGACTTAATTAAATAAATAAAAGACCTAAGTTAACTTAATGCTAGTGTAATAAATAATTAATTACACTAACACCCCCCATAATTGTAACTTAGGGAGGAAATGAAATATGCAATGATGATGCAATGGATGATGGGTACTGACTTCATGATGACCATATTAGGTACCCATTTACAAATGATAGATGAAATGCAACAAATCTCCCATAAATGGAGAAAAGGGGAAAACCCAGTGGGAAGAAAACCCCTCTCCAAAAAGGAGATGAAATCCAGAAAAGTGATGCAGGATGGGAAGGATGGACTCAAAATACCCCCAAGTACACCATTTGTCACATGGATACAATACAATATCCTTGAAGTTGTAGCCTTCAAGAGGACCTTTTCCAAGAAGAAATTCACCCACACAAAAAGTGTTGCAACTAAGGGCATGCAAATGGAGATTATATGATTGATATCTAGAATACAATTACAAATGTACATGTGCCTTGAATATATAGGCATGAGAGATATACAAGATGCAATATGATGTTTCCAAGTGTCTTGATCTAACAACATGTGACAACATGTAAACCCTAACAACCTACCTAGGGAATGATGAACTGATTGACATAAGTTCTAGAAAAGACAACTCATCTTCTACAAGGAATCTTATCTCCTACAAACATGGAAAGGGTAATTAACCCATTATTTATGATTTTCTAATGATGCAACCTAGAACTTAATTAAATAAATAAAATACCTAAGTTAACTTACGCTAGTGTAATAAATAATTAATTACACTAACACGAAGAAATGTGAAGCAATCTCATTTCTCCCAGGCAGCCTATTTTACCAGACAAACATTTTTTCAAACACATCTTCTACCGCAGAACGATCCAAAACTTGAAACTTTGGATATAACACCTTTGAACATCTTTGATCATCACGTCCAAACCTAATGGGAATATCTTCAATCATGAAGAAATATGGAGCAAAATAGTGAACACCATTTTATCACACTAAACTCTCTCTTATTCAAATTTTCTCAAAAGAACGTGGAAACCAAGTGAACCAACTTCATCAACAACATTACTTATCACATAAATCAATGAAAAAATTGATGACAACACCAAAACATAGTGTAATTCTCTCCGACATCAACATTCTCCCCCAACACAAGTCAGACCAACAACCTCTGGAACTATACTGAAGTAAGACATCAATGATAACACCAGTACAATGTGTTGACACCAATACCAACAACTCCAATCTTGACATCATCAACACCATTAGTATTCCAACACTCTCTTCATACAAGGGGTTGACATCAATGACAACACCCAAATAAATCACAAACAACTCAATCTACCAACAATCTCCCCCTTTGTCATTAATGGCAACATCATTTCTAAAAAACCATCAACAACAAAAGCATACCAACAACAACTCTATAACAAGTAGTACTCCCCCTAACCAGGTAAATCTTTACTCTTCATACTCACATTCTCTTGCTCCTAAACACTCTATCCTTCAATACTTTTTTGAACTATGGTTTTTCAACCAATCTAACTTTCTCCCCCTTTGACATCAATGGAAAAGGTCCATAGACTCATCCAACTCTCTTGCTCTCCCCCTTTACAAAAATTCAAATGGAAACACTTGCATCTCTCACACATCACTTGCAAGCAACTACAAACTCTCTTTATTGCACTTATTTTTCTACACTCTCTTCACAGACTACTTCTCTTGCAACACCAACTCTCTCTCTCCATTTTTTCATTTGCTTTTAAGACAATACTTCTCTATACACTGCACCAACCAATAACCACTACTACCTACTCCCCTTGAGAGGTAGCCTTTATCATTCTGGAACAAAATAGAAAATCTTGAATTTCTCCATCAAACTAATGCACTCTTATGCATCTAGTTGAAAGGAGAGGAAATAACCCCTAACTTCTATTGAATATTTTGAACAAGACAACTCAGAGGGGGGGTGAATCATTTGTAGAAAATTTAAACTTTAAAACATTCATGAGAACTTAGATCAATCACAATTCTTAACTTTGTTAAAATGATTAAACATTAAGTGCAAGTGCAAAAACTAAAAACCATCATACAAACACAGTAACACCATATTTACGTGGAAAACCCAATGATGGAAAAACCATGGTGAGGATTAACTCACACTATAGAGAATATCAAAACTTATTACAAAAGGCTCATTCCCTGAGAAAAAGGCTCACTACCAAAACAAGGACTCACTCTGGATCAGGACTCACTATCCTATAGGGTTAACCACCTTGAGGGATCACTACCATAGATATACAAAGAATATAGAAGAGATATGTTACAGAGAGAAGAAAATCTCAATGCAATAGATAAATCCACCACAATTTACTCAATCGCTTGCAAACATGCATGAATGGTAGAGTCCACCTTCAGCTCACTGCATCCAAAAACTCAACATTTAGGCTTCACACTGACCTTCTACACTTATATCATATATACCCACTAATTCACATGTGCTTCACATCTATCTGCTCTATTTATTTTCCCTTATCTCTTTGTTTTGCTTTCACCACTTCCTCATATTTTATTTATATCATTCAACTTTGAAACATATCCAAAGTCAACCATCCATCATTAAATTCAAATTATTTTGGCACTAAAACATCTTAGGGTGGAATTAGAATGAGGGAAACCTAAACAAATGCTTGATGAGGACCCAAATACGTCCCAACATGCTTCATCAGTTCTGAAGGTAGTGTTCAACACAAGGTTGGCCAAACCAATATAAAACACATAGAATAATTAAGCATGATCCTTCCAAATACTAAAATTATCTTCAACACAATCACAACTTAACTCTAGAACCGCAAGTCACAAGACTTAACCAAAGAGAAATATAGACCAACAACATTTCTCTCAGACCTCAGCCAGATACATAGAAAATCACACTTCACAACTGGTGAACATAAATCACATTGTACAGTGAATCAAAAACCAAAAATTTAGATATAGCATCTTCCAACAAACATGATCAACATATCTGAACTACACATAGATAGAAGCAAATCTCGGAGCAAAACCTAGAGCATCCACTAAACACCTGCAATCTTCCTTTAATACAATTTTCTCAATATCCTTGACATATATAGCCAATAATATGTATTCATGACATCAATGACAACAACAACCAGTTGATAACCAATTGACCAGTTGACATAAATGACAACACCTTCATTCTTGCAAGAATCTCTCTATTTTTCATTGATGGAAACACATGATGTGAAAAACCATCAAAGATAACATACTAGCTCTAAACACACTTCTCAAGATTGTGTTTTATGTTTCTCCCCCTTAGTAGATAATCTCTCTTTTTTGTTACCATCTCTCATCTCTCATTCTCTTTTTTTTCACATCTATCTCATCTCCCCCTTTGACATCAATGGCAAAGGAAAAAGATGTTTTACATTGATTTCCCCTTTGACATTAAAAACATAGCACTCTTTCAATGAAAACACATGACACTACCTGCTCCCCCTGAGAGGTAGCCACCAAAACATTAGTCCACAAGAAAGATATATCCATAGATCCACTAGGTTGATTCATCTCCATATGCATCTATTTCAAGAAAGGACGGGAAATGACCCATAACTTCTCCCTAAGATACTCAAAAGTATCTTTAGGAAGAGCCTTCATGAATATATCAGCAATTTGATCCTTCATAGGGACATACTCAAGCTTTACTTCATTCTCCACAACCTTCTCTCTCAAGAAATGATACCTGATAGACATATGCTTTTTCCTCGAGTGCATCACTGAATTCTTTGAAATGTTAATTGCACTTGTGTTATCACAGAAGATAGAAATCAAATCATCATACACAATTGTGATATCTTTCAATGTTTTTTTCATCCATAGAACTTATATATGTACAGAAATATGGAGTAGAATATACTTAGCTTCAATAGTAGATAAGGAAACTTAATCTTTCTTTTTACTCGACCATGCCACCAATCTACAACTAAGAAGAAATGCACCACCACTTGTACTTTTTATGTCATCTACACATCCAACCCAATCTGCATCTGTATAAGCACTTAGTGTAAATTCAGTATCCCTAGGATACCATAAGCCATAATCTGGAGTGCCATTCAAATATCTGAATATTCTTTTAACAACAACAACATGTGTTTCCTTAGGATCTCCTTGAAATCTAGCCACAAGACAGACAACATGCATAATATCTAGTCTAGTAGTAGTCAAATACAATAGTCCACCAATCATAGATCTATACTTTCTCTTATCAACCTTTGGTGAAGCATCATATTTACCTAATTTTCAACCAGTCACCATAGGAGTGCATACCGGTTTGGAACCTTCCATCCCAAACTTCTTCAACATCTCTCTCACATACTTAGATTGTAAAATAAAGATTCCTTTCTCTGTTTGATTAATTTGCATCCCAAGAAAGAAATTCATCTCTCCAAACATAGACATATCAAATTCTTTTTGCATCTCTTCCACAAACATTTTACACATAGTTTCATTTCCTCCAAAAATAATGCATCAACATATACAACCACAATCAATATTTTTTCATTTGTAACTTTAAAGTAAAGGTTATTATCGGTTGTACCTTTTTTGAAACCTTGTTGAATCAAGTACCTATCTAACCTTACATACCAAGCTCTAGGAGCTTTCTTCAATCCATATAGAGCTTTCTTCAATCTACAGACCATATCTGGTTGATTTGACAACTGAAATCCTTCTGGTTGTTCCATGTAGACCTCTTCTTCTATCTCATCATTCAAAAATATAGACTTGACATCCATCTGATAGACTTTGAAATCTCTATGAGCAGTAAATGCTAAGAACATTCTAATATCTTCCATTCTTGCCACTAGAGAAAAATTCTCCTAAACATATATGCCTTCTACTTGTGAGTAACCCTTACACACAAGCCTTGCTTTGTTTCTGACCACTTCTCCATTCTCATTCAACTTATTTCTAAATACCCACTTTGATCCAATAATATTTTTGCCTATCGGTCTTGGGACCAATTCCCAAGTTTGATTCTTCTCAATTTGCATAAGTTATTCCTTCATAGCTTCCATCCAATGCTCATCTTTACATGCTTCACTTACAGTCTTTGGTTCAATCTCAAAAAGTAAACACATATTTACTTCACCAGCAGCAACTTTGTTGCTTGTCTATACACATTTTATCTTGTCTCCAATGATATGATTTTCTAAATGATTCTTCTGCATGTATCTAGGTGTCTTAGGGGACACCACCAGAGCTTCTTCTTCCTTTTCTTCTTCTTCATTCTACTTCTCTTGCACATCCTTTTCCTATTCTTCCACAATTTCTTCAATTCTTAGGCAATCAGGTTCATCAAATGCATATCCATCAACATCAATTGAATTCTTCATTATTTTATCAACCTTGACATTTGTTCTCTCTACAATCTTCCTTAGTCTTTTGTTGAAACATTTGTACCTTGCTTCTAGTAGAATATCCAAGAAAAATTCCTTCATCACTTCTTGCATCAAAATTTCCCAAATTTTCTTCATCCCTTTTGATATAACATTTGCTTCCAAATACCTTGAAATAATTAATAGTAGGAATTCTTCCACACCATAGCTCATAGGGGGTCTTTGTACTATTTTCTCTTGCTTGAACTTAATTGAATACATAAACACTAGTGTCAATTGCTTCTCTCTACTAAACTTTTGGTAAACATACCTCAGTAATCGTTGATCTAGTAGCCTCTTGAATTGTTTTGTTTTTCCTTTCAACAACTCCATTCTTCTGAGGAGTTCTCAAAGCAGATAACTGTCTTTTTATTCCATGCACTTCACAAAACATATTAAACTCATGGAAATTGAATTCACCACCTCTATCAGACCTTAAGCATTTTATCCTCAAATTTACTTCACTTCCAACCATAGCTTTGAATGTCTTGAATCTATCTAATGCATCTTATTTCCCTTTAAGAAATGTAACCCCTGTATATCTAGAATAATCATCAATCAAAAGCATAAAGTACCTTTCACCTTGTAGACTTATCACTCTTGTAGGACCACATAGATCTATATGAATTAAATCCAGTAGTCTAGTAGTAGATTATTCCTTTGATCTGTAATGGTTTCTTACTTGCTTTCCAAATTGAAAATTCCTACAAATAGCATTAATAGGCTTTGTAATCCTTGGTAAATCTCTCACGGCTTGAACTGCACTAATCATTTCCAAGTTATCTAAATTCATATGAAACATTCTCTAATGCCATAACCAACTTTCATTAATCTGAATCATAAAGCATCATCCATCAGCAGCCTTAAGTTGATAGATATTTTCTTCATATTTCCTTCCGGCAACAATCACTGTTTTGGATTCTTTCTTGATCTCACATCTTTCATCCTCAAAAACAAGATTATTTCCTTTATTTCACATCTTTCCAACACTCAAAAGGTTATGCCTTAAACCCTTAACATAATAGAAATCATCAGTATTATGCTTGCCATCAAAACTTATTGAGCCTATCCCAAAAATCTTAGCACCAATATCATCTTCAAACATAACTAAGCCTTCATCATATTTTTCAAATTTAATAGACTTACTCTTATCACCATTCATGTGATGTGAACAACCACTATCAACAAACCAATAGTTTTTTTCCTATTTATCATGTAGGGTAGAGATAATAGTACCTTCATTCTTCTCCTTATCCGGAGGGCATTCCTTCACATGCTTTTCAGAATTAGCAAAAGTAAGTTTATATTTTATAGAAAAGAACAAGCATTCATTGTCATCAAGATCTCCATAATTAGATTCCTCATCAGATATACTATCATCCTCATTCACATAAAATTCTCTATTGATCTTCTTACCTTTCTTTTCTTTCCCATATCTTTGTTTATTCCTCTTAGCTCTTTCCAGACACCTTGCAGCATAATGACCTATTCCTCCACAACTAAAGCATTTAAAGGGTAACTTACCTTCATACTTGTCAGAGCCTTTCTTCATCTTTCTCATAAAGTTAGCTTCTACTTCATCAAGATTTTCTTCATCCAGATCTTCAGCTTTTGTAGCCTTAAAAGAAGTCTCTAATTTGGATCCATTTCTCAAATTCAGCTTTCTCATCTCATAAGATGTCAGAGTTCCCAACAACTAATCTTTAGTATAAGTCTTGTAAACTATATGTTCTTCAATAGCACATACCTTTTTGTTGAAAGCACTAGGGAGAGTTCTAAGAATCTTCTTTACAATTCTAGATTCATCTATTGTAGCACCAAGTCCTCGCATTCCAGCTACTACCTCATCCAATCTTTGTACATAAGCTTTAACATTCTCATCTTCAAACATGTGCATGAGCTCAAAATGTGTCTCCAAATTCTGCAACTTTGACTCTTTGACTCTTTCATCACCTTCATGTTCTTTTTCCAAAGCATCCTAGACTTCCTTAGCAGTCTTCAGATTTTGAACTTTAACCAACTCAGAATGTAAAG
Source organism: Sequoia sempervirens (assembly GCA_007258455.2). Classification (NCBI taxonomy): domain Eukaryota; kingdom Viridiplantae; phylum Streptophyta; class Pinopsida; order Cupressales; family Cupressaceae; genus Sequoia; species Sequoia sempervirens. Next base: position 341,229,923 of record VDFB02271358.1, on the reverse strand, counting down.
GACTATTCTTCAAAATGTATAACTTCATATTATTGTTCACTTCATGTGCCTTAATCTCATCAGTCGTACTCAGACCATTAGCAGGAGGAGTGTAAGGATTCTTGTAATATTTCTCCACATAATATCCACAGTACTCTAGATATTCTTCCACTAGTATTTTCTAGATAGCATAATTAGTTCCATTGAACCTCGAATAATCATGAGTAATTATGCTATCCATCTTGGACCTTCCTTAAGTGGTTAAGCTCTTCTCCAAGGAACCAAGCTCTAATACCAATTATTGAACAAGACAACTGAGAGTGGGGGTGAATCATTTGTAGCAAATTTAAACTTTAAAACATTCAACAAAACTTAGATCAATCACAATTCTTAACTTTACTAAAATGATTAAACATTAAGTGTAAGTGTAGAAACTGAAAACCATCACACAAACATAGTAACACTAGATTTATTTGGAAAACCCAATGAGGGAAAAACCATGATGAGGATTAACTCGCACTATAGAGAATATCAAAATTGATTACAAAAAGCTCACTTCCAAAAAAAGGACTCACTGTACAGATTAGGACTCATTGTCCTACAGGGTTAACCACCCAGAGGGATCACTGCAATAGAGATACAAAGAAGATAGAAGAGATATGTTACAAAGAGAAGATAATCTCAATGCAATAGAGAAATCCACCACAATTTACTCAATCACTTGCATAAATACATGAATGGTAGAGTCCACCTTCAACTCACTACATTCAGAAACTCGACATTTAGGCTTCGCATTGATCTGCCACACTTATATCACATACACCCACTAATTCACATCTTCTTCACATCTATCTTCTCTATTTATTTTCCCTTATCTCTTTGTTCTTCTTTCACCACTCGTTCATCCTATATTTATACCATCTTCAACTTTGAAACATATCCAAAGTCAGCCATCCATCATTAATTCAAATTAGTTTAGTGCCAAAACATCCTAAGGTGGAATTAGAATGAGGGCGACCCAAACACACCCTTGATGAGGAGCCAAATAGGTCCCAACATGCTTTATCAATTTCGAAGGTAGTGTTCAACATAAGGTCATCCAAACTAGTGTAAAACACATAAAACAATTAAACACGATCCTTCCAAATACTGAAATTACCTTCAACACGATCATAACAACTTAACTCTAGAACCGCAAGTCACAAGACTTAACCAAAGAGAAATACGAACCAACAACATTTCTCCCAGACCTTAGCTAGATACATAAAAAACCACAGTTCACAACTGGTGAACATAACTCGCACTATACAATGAATCAAAAACCAAAAATTTGGATATAGCAGCTTCCAACAACCATGATCAACATATATGAACCACACACACATAGAAGCAAAACTCGGAGCAACCAATGAACACCTGCAATCTTGCTTCAATACAATTTTCTCAATATCCTCAACATATATAGCCAATAACATGTATTCATGACATCAATGGAAACAACAACCAATTGACCAGTTGACATCAATGACAACACTTTCATTCTTGCAACAAAAGATACTCAAAAGTATCTTTAGAAATAGCCTTCCTGAAAATATTTGCAACTTGATCCTTTGTAGGCAATACTCTAGTTTCACCTCATTTTCTACAAACCTTCTCTCTCAAGAAGTGATATCGGATTGAGATATGTTTTTTTCTTGAATGCATCACCAGATTCTTTGATATATTCATTGCACTTGTATTGTCACATAGGATAGAAATAGGTTCACCATATGATACTTTGATATCCTTCAAAGTTTGCTTCATCCACAACACCTGTGTGCAGCAAGATGCTACTGTAATATATTTTTCCTTTGCAGTAGATAATGACACTAAATCCCGCTTCTTACTCAACCATGAAACTAATATGCTTCCAAGAAAGAAATCACTTCCAATTGTACTTCTTTTGTCATCCACAAAACCTACCCAATCTACAATAGTATAGGAACTTAAAGATAAATCAATATCCTTTGGATACCATAGACCAAAGTCCAAAGTGCACTTCAAATATCTGAATATCCTCTTTACTATTGCCACATGTGATTCTCTAGGATCTTCTTTAAATCTGGTCACAAGACAAACTACATGCATTATTTTTGGTCTATTATTAGTTAGATATAGTAGTACACCAATCATTGATTTGTACTTGCTTTGGTTAGTCTTAGAAGATTCATCATTCTTGCTCAACTTGCAACCAATAACCATAAGAGTACATACCAATTTAGATCCTTCAATTCCAAACTTCTTCAACATTTCCTTGACATACTTTGACTTTGAAATGAATATTCCTTTTTCTATCTAATTTATTTGTATCCCAAGGAAGAAATTCATCTCCCCAAACATTGACATCTCAAACTCTTTCTATATTTCTTCTATAAATCTCTTGCACATACTTTCATTTCCTCCAAAGATTATATCATCAACATACACTACCATAATTAAGATTTGTTCTCCTTCAACTTTGAAATACAAATTTCTATCTGCAATACCTTTATTGAATCCTTGTTGCAACAAGTACCTATCCAATCATGCATACCAATCTTTGGGAGCTTGCTTAAGATATACAATTTCGTCTTCAATATACAAACCATATTAGGATCATCTAAGAACTAAAAACCTTCTAATTGTTCAATGCATACCTCTTCTTCCAATTCACAATTCAAGAATGTAGACTTCACATCCTTTTGATAAACCTTGAAATCCTTATGTGTTGCAAAGGCTAAAAACATCCTAATGGCCTTCATTCTTTCCATCGAAGAAATTTTTTCCTCAAAATCTATTCCTTCCACTTATGAGTATCCCTTACACACAAGTCTAGCCTTATTTCGTATAAATTCTCCATTCTCATTGAACTTATTTTGGAATATCCATTTAGTTCCTATTACATTCTTCTTTGTTGGTCTTGGGACTAATTCACAAGTCTAATTCTTCTTAATTTTTATCAATTCTTCTTCCATATATTTAGTACAATTCTCATCCTTACATGCTTCAATCATTGTCTTAGGTTCTACTTTGGAAAGTAGACACGCATTTACCTATTCTTTTGTCATAGCTGCTTTTCTTCTTGTCAACACACCTATGCTCTTATCACCAATGATCTAATCTTTAAAATGATTCTTCGACACATACTTAGGAGTCTTAGGAATATTTTTTGGAGCATCTTCCCCTTCAACATGTATTTCATTTTCTTTTTCTTCTTTTCCTTCTTCTTTGCAAGAGAACACATTAGATTCATATCCTTCTATCAAAACTAAGCTTTTATGTGGTTCTTCATCTACTTTGACACTTGCACTTTCAATTATCTTCTTTAACCTCTTATTTTAGTACCAGTAAGCCTTACTTCTTGTAGAAAATAAACCACAATGAGGATTAGCTCACAATATAAAGTAATAGCAATATTGAATACAATAGGATCATTGATGGAAAGCTCACTGCTCAAAAGGAAGAAGGGATCACTGCCAAAGGAATCACTATCTAGAAGAAAGAATATAGAAGAAGGGGTGTCTAATTTCCAATTTGAACTACTAACAATACATCTCACTTATGTCGAAGATAAAGTTCCATTGAAGCACAAACTCATTCAATAAACGAAAATGTAAACACCTTCTTCTCACTGCATCAGGGAGTTATAGGCATTAAAGCTTGCACTCAGATCACCACACTCAATCACTTTCACATCTTTCACATCACACACACACTACACTACATTCACACACCAACTTTCCTTGTATTTATACCATTCTCAACCTAAAATAATCTCAATTAGGTTGGTCTTAAGGAAACATATGCACCTCAACCGTGCAACATCAAATAGATTGGAACCAAACACTTCCAAGGTATAAATAAGTGAAGGTGGACCATGCCACAACATAAATAGAACACAAATCTATACCAACACACTTCTCAACACTTCCATAAACAACAATCATCCACCACAATTAGCATTAACACGCCAGGTCAGCCAAACCTGCACTAACACTAACAATCAAATCCAAACACACCTCTCTGTGTCTAGAAACATTTCATGAACCACACAAAAACATTCCAAAACATCTCATAATATTCCACATCATCAAAATATTCACCACTACTATTGCAACCACATGATACTTAAGAACACCTTCATTCTATGCAACCAGAAACACTAGCACAGACATCCAACACACCAAACAACCTCACAAAGCACCACAACACCTTAAAATTCAAGAGAAGGTAGATATAGAAAATATAAGAATGTTCCTAGATCCGCAAGACAAGAACTTTTACTGCGAAGAAATGCAAAGCAATCTATTTAATCCCAAACATGTTATTATACCAGACAAACATTTTGTCAAACACATCTTCTACTGTAGAATGATCCATAACTTGAAACTCTAGATATAACACCTTTGAACACCTCTGATCATCACATCCAAACCGAATAGAAATATCTTCAATCATGAAGAAATGGGAAGTAAAACATTGATCACCACCCTATCACACTAAACTCTCTCTTATTCAAATTTTCTCAAAAGCACTTGGAAACCAAGTGATCCAACTTCATCACAAAATTACTTATCACATACATCAATGACAACATTGATGAAAACACTGCAACATAGTGCAATTCTCTCCAACATCAACAATCTCCCCCAACACAAGTCAGACCAACAACCTCTAGAACTATACTGAATTAAGACATCAATGACAACACCAATACCATGTGTTGACACCAATACCAACAAATATAGGCTTGACATCATCAACACCATAATTATTCCAACACTCTCTTCATACAAGGGGTTGGAATCAATGGAAACACCCAAATAACTCATAAACAACTCAAGCTTCCAACATGTTATTTTTGAGGTTCATGTGGAAATGGTTACTAAACTTCAATCTCTCCTTAATTCATTCAAAATATTATAATTTTAACTAAATAAGGCCTCCTTTTGAGCCCCTAATCCTCATTAAATTTATATTATTTCTTTTGGATACTTCATACTACAAGATAGCTCCAAACTTGAGGAAAATTGGATCAACATGTGGAATTATAAGCTTACTCCTAAGATTAATTTCTAGTGGTGGTCCAATACTAATGGGGGAATCCTAACCCAAGACTTATCTAGAGAGGGGGGTTTATTTCCTTAATAAATTTATGTTGTGCAATAAGAATGAAGAAACTATAGATCACATTTTTCTCCACTACTTCTTCACTTGTTAGGTTTTGAGAGAACTGATCAAAAAGTTTGAGCTCCTTTTGGTCTCCCCTTTTTTAATGGAGGTTTTAAGGGTATTTTGTCATTATCCTTTCAATTTCCATGTTTTTATGTAAATCTAGAGAATTTCTCCACCACATGTGGCTTGAGGAGTTTGGAAAGAGAGGAATAATATGATTTTTAGAGACAAATTTATTTGCATTGATTTGGTCTATGTGTTAATTTGTAAGGATATTTTAAAAATAGTGGAGCATTTTGTCATCAAAAAATCTTCTTATCATCCTTCTCTGTAAGAGTATAAAATTACAATATGTTGAAGAGTTAGGATGGAAATAAACAATGGTTACTTTGAAAAGAAAATGAAGAGGAAACATAAAATGACTATCTCCCCTACCCATTTATTAAAATTTAATTTTTATGGGGCCTCAAAAGGAAACCCAAGTAGTGATAGTGGGGGAGGAGTCATCAAAAATTATAAAGGAGACTCCATTGTTTCCTTTATTGAAAATTCAAGGGTCAAAAACAATAATGAAGCTAAGGTTGAGGCAGCCTAAAGGGAGTTGCATCTTCCCTTTTCTATTAGTTGAAAAAAATTAATTCTTGAATTTGACCAAAAATTAATCAAAGAATACATAAATGGTGTCTATCCACCTAGTGGAAATTGGAAGTTTTATTTATAATGCTAGATAGTTGAGTATATTTTTTTCTCACTTCACTACTAAGCATGTCTAAAGAGAAGGTATCGTGGTTTTTTATGGTCTCGCTAATTAAGGACAAAGTTTGAGGAGCTATAGATGTTGGATATTGATTATAGGACTCCAAGATTATGTGCATATTCTACTTCTCAATGAAACCATAAATATTCTTGACCCAAAATCTTGATCAATAATTAATCATGAGATTGTGTTCATGGTTAGCTAATAAACACTTCAAGGTCATCATGTATTATAAAAATTATGTTATATTTATGAATACTAATAAGAAGAAATGAATTTATTGGTTAATCATTACTTTTTTCACATAATATTTATAAAATATTTTGTTAAAATGAGAAAACCCCAAAGGAGCTTCACCATTATTTTGGGGCATGTGGTATAAGGTGGTGACAAATTTTGTATCTAGGTTGGCAATGGTAAGTTGTTTAATATTAACCTTCCCTTCAAATAAATAGTTGGCCACTTAATTGAAATTTTAGGAACCTTAATTCCCATTCAATATTTTTGGTAATTATGTTATTTGAAAACACTTGTAATGTTGTTTTCATGGGAGGTGAGAAAAACAAGGTTGAGCTCTCCTCTTGTGAAGAAAATAAGATGAATACAAATATATGTGAAATTTTCTATAAGGGTCAAATGGCCTCATATTTTAAGTCCAAGCAGAGCTTCTTTTTTTTTTTATTCAAGGGGTAAACGCTTTTGACCGAAGCTATGAACCGGAATACAACCATCCAACAATACCACCCCCATGGGGTTTGAACCTTGGTGGCAAGAACAACAATACCACCTTTAAACCAACACACCATGCCAATATTGGCCGTCCAAGCAGAGCTTCAACCCTACTCTTTTGATCTATTTTTTATAAACTTGAATCACAAGGAAAGTAAAAATTAGCAATGTTGAGTTTGATCTCATAGAAAATTTGATCAGTGATACCATGAGGATGAACACAAATTTCTTGAAGGGGGAAAGAATGGATAAAATCAATATCAAATATTATATGATTTCATTTTGTATTGATGAAGAATAACTCACCAAATACCAAAATACCTTCAAAATGTAGGACCTCCCCCCATCAAATGATGTTAGCTTATATTAAATTATTTGAAACTCAAAGGGATCTTCCAATGTGTGTACATCTATTGCTTCCCCTTTTCGTACCACCTTTGACATAGTATATGGGTAATTTTTCCTTATTACGTGTTATCCTTAGTTTGAAATTATGTTAAATATGTGAGTCATAAAATAGAAAGCATTTTATGATTTCAAGTTTTAATGGATGGCCTCTATCATTATTATCTAAATAATTCCACTACTACTAATGGTGTCCTTCATGTTGTTGATAAAATCCCTAGTGCTATGAGAAATAGAGTAAAAATGATAATACAAAGTCTACCCCTAGGTTTACCACTAATAATCCCTACAAAAAAATATAAGTTGTAGTAAAGTCTCTATTAGAATCCTAAGTCTATTGGGTCCCCTACCCTTGGTCCTAGTCCTAGTGCCAAGGGTGATTTTTTTATGAAAATAAAAAAGTAGAGTAATATGGTTACTGAAAGGACTAAAATAGAAGAACCTACAAAGAAGGTTGGTGAGAGCTCTATTTTTGCTAGAAATTCGCCCTTATTATTGTTTACCAACTATTTGTTTCCCCTACTAAAGAATTCAATATTATTGTCTCAAGTGAAAGTGAAGATGATTTATATGTTCCTTCCAAAACTATCGCTTATGTCAAATGATGATGTTAGTTTGTGTAGTAGTGGACTTTCACTATATCCTTGTGGAAAGAGAAGAAAAACATGGCCACCATTACTAAAACAAAAAAAGAGGGTTGTACTAAAATAAATATTAAGATCCCCCTTCAAAAGCATAACAGAGAGGACAAAAGGAAACAGGACATGAGGAAGGATGATCAAATGACTAATGTTGGTAAGGAAAAGATTAGAAAATTTCATATAAAACTTAATAATAAACATTATACTTTTACTACCTACTACTTCAATCATAAAATGATTAATGTGATACAAAACAAAATGGTTTCATTAAAAAGGAATATTAAGGATCAAATGGGATCAATGGCCAGTGCCTTCAATTTAAAAAAATATTGTATGCAAAGCATTGTTATTAGTACAAAAATTCTTGAGGAGGATCTCACCAAAACCAAAAGGAACAAGGGAAAGAATCCAATTATTCATGATTCTAGTAGTGATATAGATTATCTCAAGGATGCTTTGTGCCAAATTTCTAAGTTATACTTCAAGGTTTAGTTCATTCTTCATTAGGATATTATGTATTAGATGTATTAGTGTTTGGCTTTGGTGTTGGGTTCTTTTTTGTATTATGTGTTGTTTGTGTTATCTCATTTTTGTTGTTTATGTTTGTATTGATATTTTTTGTGGTATATATCGTGGATTCTTATTCTAAATTTTTTATTTTTTATTTTTTAAAGGGTGGGGACCTTCATTTTTCCACTTTATCTAATCAAAAACATGTTAAATCACATGTAATAGAATGTTGTAAATTAAGCATCCCATAGATGATAAAAATATTTTTATCAATGTAACACAACAAACTCAAGGTGCAAACCACTATACAATAAACTAATATCAATATAAAATCATAGTTAAATTCATAAATTAAACATATCTTGAATCAAGAACTATAAATCACAATAGATATCCATGGGTATATCTTGAATTTATCAATTAAAATACATTACAAGGTCTCCATGAATGCTTCTAAAACATCAATATCTTCCAATGTGTCATCCATGTGTCAAATAATGTAACCACACATCCCATTCCATGCTTTACATATGCACTCAACAAGAGATATCAATACAATGGTAACCAATCAAAACAGCAACCTAGCTATCCAACCAACTATTAAAATGTGCTTGATTTTATATAAGCTCACACCAAAAAAATTGGTAAAATTAAAGCAATGTGCCTCAAAACCATGAATACACAAAAATATTGATCCCATAATTTAATTTTTCATCCTAAATTTTCCCAATATTATATTTCTCCCATGTGCAGCCCACACATAAAATATATAACCAATATTACATACAACTTTACACGTGGACCCAAATAAATATTTAATTATGTCCAAACACACCTCTAAATATGTGCCACAAATAAATATTAATTTTATACGTTAAAATATTTTTTCATTATGCAAGGAGTACAACACCTATTCCTAACATTATCCCAATTATTGTATATATTTTTTAAGGTTCAATTGATGAAATTCATTATGATACCATCTCAAGCAGTAACTCCTCTCATCATCCAACATTCTACCAATGGAAGAAAATAAATACTCCAAGGTAAAGATACATCAATCCAAAGAAAACAAGCATCAAATCCAAGTGATAACAAAGGCTCCAAGCTATTACAAAGTGAATAAAACCCACATGACTAGAAATAAAAACCATAAAAAAATTTGATACATCTAATCACACATACATACAAAGGTATCAAAAAATATCAGTAGAACTCATCCCAATAATATATCCAACTCATATAGTGTAATCACAACCTCCTTGAATAAAACTTGTCAATAAAGAGCATACACAACCAATAACTCCAACTACATGGGTAATGTCTAATATAAAAATAGATCAATAAGTATACCATTCAAGACTCATATGAGGGTGTGGCTCATAATAAAACCATGTAGTAATAATAAATATCACAATGATCCACACATGAAACAAAAAATATTACATAATATCTCACAATAAGTCACCATAAATTTCCAAATTTCACCATACCAAATCATGTGTACATGAACCTCTAGGAAGTAATCATAGAACAAAAAAAGGAAATCTATAAATCAAAGTACATAACATTTCCTTTTACCAATACATCAAATTGCTAAGTTGTGTCAAGTTCAACATCCTTCACAATCCCAACTAAAAATCTTTACTAACACCCAATTTTTCAATCTCATAGATCAAGCAAAACATATGTATCTCATATAACCAACATGGATGTAAGAATATATAGAATAGGAATATCAAACTAAATTACATTCCCTAACTAGAAATATGCCTAATAACATATCCTAAAATCCTCATAAATGACATACTAAATCAAACTCATATGCATAGGGAGATATACATGCAAAAAACCCTCAAATAATCCCTCCAAAGCTAAGATATCATTTCTCAAGATCCATATCCATGAGAATACAAATTATAAAACATAATTCTTCTATAAACAAGACATGGGTAATAGCTATTATATTATTATCTACCAATTAGACCAAGATTTGGGACAGAGATTTCTCCTCTATGATACACCAAGACATAATGAATCTCTCTAAGAACAATCTCTTCTATAGGTCCATCATGAACTCATGTCCATATCCAAGTGAAGGATCCTCAATCTTCCTATTGAAACCCCTGGAGATTAATTATCTCAATGAATGTCTCTAGCCTCAAGAGAAATCCAGCATCATCAAAGTCTCCAAGTATTTATGAGCACCTACAACTAATCAATCCATGCTAAGATTCAAATGTAACATTGTACTATCATGAATATCCCAAGCACATGACCAATGTTATCAATACCAAGAGAACTATCTAGATCACTATCAAATCTCCCACTTCATATTTGTAGAATTAAGAACGCATCATGGGAATCATGATCTATCACCTCCTCTTAGGTAATCATATGACTCAATGAACATATCATGTGCTCCCAGTAGAACCTATATAATTCCAATAGTCTAATGGACAATCAAGAGTCCATCATGGCATAATACCAAATATCCTCTCAATCAATAATTACCTATCAAAACTGACAAGTCATAAGCTAACACCTCAATTAGAGGCTCTAAAATTCCTCCATGACTATCCAAGATTAAAACATCTCCAATCACATTAAGATACTATCTCCTAAATGAAGGTCACCCATGGTCCAAACACAATCAACTAAATACTAGAAGCTCCAAAAAATAAATTAGAATACAGATATCTGAGACAATAAGATAAACTACCTCCAAAAAACACTATAAAAATATCCCACTAAATATTGTAACAAATCTATATGTTAAATCATGATAATAAAAAAACATGATACAATCCCAATAAATAACTATCTATGCACTTTAATCACCCATCCTCTTATCCCAATGCATAAAAATAATTCACAAATAACCAAAAAAAAGGCCAACTAACTAAATTTTCATCAACACTAAAACTACTTGTAGATATAGATAGTCCACATCTAAGGCATCCCACTAAATCCAAATGGGTTCTCCCCAAAAAATTGCATAAATTATAAATCCCAAACCAGTGCAATATAAAAAATTTCCATCACATCAATAACCTACAAACTAAGATAACATATAGATATAAAGACTCAAAGCATAGATCACATGTAAATTTGATTTACTAAATAAATCCACAATCAAGTAGCAATAGTTGAGGAACCAAACAAGCATCCAGGAGATAAGAATAACCTCCTTAAATTGAATCACACCACCACATATAATCATGAATCAATCAATACAACCTATCAAATGCATGCATGATCAAGTTGTGGCAATTCTAAATTGTACATGGACATTCATGACACAATAATCATCAACATTTCCATACTTGTACTCAAATATCAATAAACTAGGATTCCCAGTCTCATATTCATAAAAACCATGTCCTAAAACTAGAAGATAAACTATGTGCATATATCCGTCAAAGTCCATACTCTAAAAATACCTATAAACCTATATCAAGGAGCACGAAAACTTAATAATATATTGTACCATCATATTGGTCTCATAAAAGCATACACTCCAATATTTTTTTCCCTCAAATTTGTATATATTCTTATAGAATCACACCCTAAATATCAAGCTCCTACAAGTGATCGAAAAAGCACAATCCTCTCTCTACTCTTCCAAGTGAAAAACACTTGATACACTATGTATTACACTATAAAATCTCTTCATCACTTATCTGAGATCCGCAATCTAATTTTGTATGTGAAATATATGACTAGTTAACCATTCTGGAGAAATTTCAGCTACATACAAAAAAATCATATAAACACAATTTTATTTAAAAGATAAATCTATACTATTGTTTTGTTCTCAAAGAGAGCTTTCTAATGACTAGAAAAAGTCAAAATTTTGATAATGTATGTGAAATTTATGGCCTATAGAAGAAAAATAACTTCAAGGGCTAGAAGGGGGCCTTAAAAGGCTCATCCATAAAACTTACATCATTGTTCACATCATCATACATTAACAAAGACACTTGGGTCACATAGGGGTGATAGTGGATCTCTAGGAAGCACATGGGCTTTAGGCTAGTGGTGGATTTCAAAAGTCTATTAAATATATTTTAAATTTTCATTTTGAAAACTTTATAGCTCTAAAATTGACACCTTATGCAATCTAATTTAATATTTTTATGAAAATATTTTAAGCCTTTGGTGGCTAGGATTGGTTTTACCCAATGAGGGGTAAATATTAAGATCTTAAACTATCATCCTAGTGATTTTTTGATCGAGTTCCAATACCCCCATGTAGCCCTAACAATACCCATAGTGTTTTCATTATTGTCCACTTTGGGGTTTGGGAGTCTATAGACTCCCTACCCACCACCACCACTCCCCCCCAGCCCCTCCAATTTATTTTTAATCTTTTTTCAAACTATGTATGGGGAATTTTATTAATATTTTTCATTTTTACAAATATGAACTCACAAACAAACAGAGGAAGGTTTTTTTACTTATAGGACCTAGTGGCCAAAAGAGGTAAAATTTTATGTCAATTTAATCTCTTAGGCCTTTTGGATCTAATGGTGACGTTCAATTTGTGTCAAAATGTCCCCACAAAACCCTCATCATAAGAACCTAGGAAAATCCCCATTCTCAAATCATTTTCAAACCCCAGATCTATAAAAATAACCACATTTCTATAAATCCCCAAAACCCAAATCTACATTCTCATAACCTGCATAATATATTGTTGTGCCTTGCACTCATTCCCCACTTTGACTTGGAAAATAAGGATCCCCTTTATTTTATTTTTCTTTTGTTTACTTTTCCTTTTAGGCTTGTTAGCAAGAGAAATGGGGAAGTACAGTCCATAGATTTGTACCCAAGTACTTCTTATGTAGTTTGTTTATACCTCAGAAGATACGATAAGAGAAACAAGCATTTGCAATAAGATTCTAATAGGAATATTTAACATATATCATATCAACATCAAACGAAACATTCATACATTCATTGCACACATGTATATAATCCTTATAACTCATTTATATTATATCAGAACCATGTACATAAGGAAGTTCTTAGTCTTTGATCATGTATTATATCTCTTTATCTATCTATCTATCACCCTCTATCTTCTGCATATGATTTATAATGCATATATGCATACATTCCCTTGAAGGGATATGACTCCTAGAGATATCTAATGTATTTTCCTAGTATCGTGATATTTTTGTGGTAACTTGCAGTAGGTTCTAACCCCATCTCTAACCTGCTAACATCATCCCCCCTTTCAAAATGATGTCTTGTCCTCAAGACATGATGCTCAGTTGGAAGGCCAATGTGCCTGTGCTTGTAGAAACGTACTCGTTTGTCCTTGGATTTGGGCTAGTGTAAGTTCTACCTCTCGTAGATCAGCTAAGAATTGAAATATTTTGTGTTATCTACTTGGATTCCTTCGAAATCATTTGGAGAAATTTCAACTGGCTATTGACTGTCTCCCTCAATTGCTTTATTTATTCTTTCACTTGCTCTCATTGAGTATGGAGATTCTCCGGTTGATCCCTTATAGCTCTGGATAGGTCTTGCAGAGGGTCATACGTCACTTATTCCATTTGATCTTCAATTTGAATTATTTGTGTGTGAAGGCCTTTTGTTGTGTTGGGCCATTGTAGAAAAAATTGGTATATGACCTCGACCTCTTGGATGTTATCTCCCAATTGTTTTATCTATGTTTCTAGTTAGGAGTGTGTAGTAGCACATCTCTTTGTGTACTATTTTGTTTTCTTCTTTCTAAGATCCTCTTGGGACTCATTTCTTATGTTGTCCCTTTCAGAGTACAACTCTTTATGTAGGTCGTCTACCAATTTCTTGGGTTGTTGTGGCATGGAGAGGGATGTATCCTAGTCAAAATGTTGGATGGCCCATTGGAGTGTGTCCACATCCTCTTGTAGTTTCTCCACATGTTGTACATGTTCTTGTGTGAGCTCTTCTTGGGTGGTAGTATAGAAAATATCCCCTAACTGCATCTTCTAGAGGGGTGAGATGTTGGAAAAATCAACCTATGACCCCACCATTGACACTTGCAGAAACTATGGTGATGGCACCATTTGTATCTATTATTGTTGTGTTAGGAAGCTCTTAATTATGGAGATGGTATCTGAGGGAGTGGATGTGTCTCTGGAATCATCCCTACTCCTCGCTTCTCCCCTCAGACTATCTACCTTCTCTTCTTGTTGTTATCCTATGCTAGGTTTTGTATTATCTCCTAGGGTGGTCCCTATCTCCCCAATTGTGTTGTCCTTCAATGACGGCTCCTCTACTTTCTCTTCTTTATTATCTCTCATTATCTCCTCATAAATATTCTAGGTGACCTCCTCTATTTCTTTCTAGATAGCCTTTGTGTTTTCCAGATCTTCTTCCATGAGTCTATCAACCCTTTGCTTGGTTCAGAGATCTTGGGCTTGCGCTTGTGATAAGGCTTGATTTTTCTCCTTGGTGATATCTGGGATGACTGTGGAGATAGATTTCTCCCTTATTTCCTCGTCCCTACTCAATGTTTTTTCCCCTTTTCTCCCTTATTGTGGCAATGGTTTCTTTTGGAAAGTCTTTAATTGTTTCTTTGAGTCCTTTATTGGAGTGGTTGATATACTAAAGGAAGCATTGTATTATTTTTTCTTTTTCCTCTTTATTTGATTCTTTGTAGGTCTCCAATATTTGTGGTTGCATGCAATGGTGGAGGATAGAATTTGTAGTAGCTAGTATGTCAATGATCTCTTGTGGTTGCTTCAAAGATACTTGTGTTTTCTCTAGAGTGACTTACAAAGGAGGTACTAGAGATTGCTATCCTATTTTCCTTCCCTTAAGATGTTGTTGGACTTCCTCTTCGCCTATCCCTTCAACCTCCTCCTCTTATGTCTCCTTCTCTGCTTGTCTCTTAGCCATCTATTTGGGCCTTGTTTGTATGGCTCTTTTCTATGGAGGGGATTATGGTGGCTTCCTCGGGGTAGATACCATTTGGGTGAATTTTTTGGGGCCTTCTTATTTTCCCAGTGAAGTATTGTGCATCCTTCCTAACCTTCTTGTGGAGGGCTCTAAATGTGCTATGATAATTGCAAATTGTGTGAACCCTCCTTCTGAAATACCCCCACTTCCTATGGGTTTTTCCTTTATTCTTCTCCATTTTTTTCTACACCTCATTGTCAATCCTTTTGTCCATTACCTCCTTGTATGTACCAAACCTTTCTATAGAAATATCCTTGGGATGGAAAATTAATGTAGCTACATATGCATAGACTTCTTGTGTGGTGAATTCGTAGGGTAGTCATAGAATCTAGAGTGTGTGTAGTTCTACTACCTTCATATATGTAAAATCTTTATCCACCATGAATGTGATGTTGTTGGTGTATTGTGTGGTGGGTGTGTAGGGAATCCTTTCCCTATCCTACATTTGTTCTTGGAATTTTTTGAAGAACCCCCAATATGTGGCTTTGTAGGCTTTTGAGTCTGGGAACTGGTAAATATAATGCTTGATTTGTGCCACTACAATCTGGTTTAATTTCCAAACTTTTCCTTTGAAATTTGGCAATTCATTAAGAAAATAGAACATAAAAAAATGAGCAGTTTACCATACCAGAAATGGTACTTGGAGGTTTTTATTTGATAGATGTTTTCCATTAGTTTCTCCCTCATGACTTTGCAGAGGTCAAATTCTTTTCCCTCCATCATAATTTGATAGGTTGTGTGGATTGTGGTGATTGTGGCAGAGTCTTCCCAGTCAACATAGTATATTTTGTAGGCTATTCCGATTGTTTTATATCAAACTCCATCATTTGTGATTTTTTGAGGTTCATGCTCCTCCCATCAAAATTTGCTTCAGTCAACTATTCAACTTTTCTATTTTTAATTACCTTTTTGGTGGGGATGTCACCTACCATTCTGAGCCTTGTCACCAAGTGGATGGCTTCCTTTGTGATCTGGCAGGGCTTGTCTAGGTACATGAATTCTTCGTGCACCTAGCTCATAATGATTCAAACCCATGTGTCCTCATCACCAAAATCCATATAATCTTTCTAGATGGTGAGGTTCTCATGGCCAATCTCCATGTACTCTGACTTGTAGGTCTGGTTATCATATTCCAAGATTTTTTTTTGGAGTTCCTCCAACTTAATTTGGTTGATTTATGTGATTTTCTAGTGGATGTACTTTTGGAAATCCTCTAGGTATACTACATTGTGAGGAAGAGAGGATAATGCACCCTCTTTGTCTATTTATAGGGCCTTGTATAGGTACTTCTTGTAGGTGGGCCAAGGTTCCTCAAATACCTTCACTACTGTGGGGGTGGTCATTGTTATATGAAAAATTTTACAGAGTGTGAGGAGTTGCTAGGGTTTGATCTCGAATGAAAATAGCCTACAGTGCTAGGTATGAAGGAAACAAGTGAATGAATGAGTGGAGTGTGAGCTATTATATAGATGGATGGGTAGTTGGGTATTTATTGCTCTTCTTGTTTTGTGGGTTTTTCTAGCCATTGTTTATGTGATGGGTTACTTTTGTTGAAAAATGAGGTGTTTTCTTAGCTTAATACTCTATAAAACTTTAATATTGCTAATCTAACTAAGTTTTTCTTTGTTACATATATTCTTTGTGGGTGATTATCTTGATTAATCCATTTTACTATTGTAGAATGTAGACAGAAGTTGATAGAAGAACTAGACAGGATATTATAAAGATTACACAAGATGTACCGTGGAGAAACCCTTTCAAGAAAAAACTCCACCAAGAATTATTCTATTATTCAATCTCTAAATTACAATAGCTCCAATTCTTGCTTGAGAATGCTTCTTTTGTCTTTACCAATCTTTTTCACACCTACAAATAACCATTATGAAAACTCTCTTCAACTTGAATGAGATATAGAGACAATATGCAACCTTGTAATCTCCAAATGGTGATAATTACAATGCACAAGCTCAAGCCCTAAGAAAGGTATGCCATATTGCTTCAAGTTGAGTTATTATGTGAAGACTAAAGCTTACAACATGTGCTTCATGCATTTGGGCGTCCCAAACTGAAGCTCCAACTTATCCTTCACTTTGGTGATAATTCCAAAGCTCTTCCTCAAAGTTGGAACCCATAAGTAATCCTACTTAATTGAGCCTTCAAAAATATCTTATCATGCAAGAGAGGTAAATCCAAGAAAGCATCTTGGATGCCCAAGTTGGCTCCAAGTGATTTCTAGTTAACTAAAACATTTACTCAACACCATTCATGCAAGAATGGTCATCCCCTGTTAACTGGAGGTAGTCCCTGTTATCTGTCATACAACTCAATGTTATTAGCCATGCATTCCAAGTTAACTGAAGTTAATTAACATACAACTAAAACTAATTGAAGACAATTGAACCATAACTGAACTAAACTAAACTAAACTGAACTGAATTGAACTAAACTGATTCTGAATTGAATTGAACTAAACTCAACTGAACTAAATTGATCTGAACTAAACTGAATTGAACTTCAAGCATGCAAACATCAAATCCTAACTCCTAGGATCTTTACATGCATACAAAAGTGTTAACTGTTACTCTGTATAGTTAATTGAACTCAAGGTGAGTATCACCTTACCATATGTGCACCCACATGCTCCTATTATTTAGGAATAACTACAAATGTCAATTTCATGATTTATTTCATCCAAATAATTAATCTCATCCTAATCTTAGTGTTGTTGAACACATTCTAGGAACTTAGGAGATACATGAAATAATTAACGTTTAGGATCTGCAATTAAATGGCATCCTATTTCCAACATTCTCCCACTTGACATTATGCATTGCAATTATTCTAAACAAGGAATAATAAAACAAGTACAAGACTCAAGGCCAATGGCCTTCTTGCACCAACAAATCAAACCATGCTAACTTCAAATGCAACCTGCATAATCATGAAGCTTCCAAGAAAATGATTAAAACCAAGAGAACTTATCTTTATGGTTTCATAAGATAATCTGTAACATTAATTAAAGTGTTAACTTTCTCAATTAATACCTTCCCATTATCAACCAAACCAATACCTTTCCCAAGTCTTTGTATCCAAACCACCTCTTTGGAGGCATGCTAAACCACCGAGTCTGTTGAATTCACATTCAACCAAGGTGTAGGCTCCTCGGTCTTTTCTATTAAAAACCTTTTCTTACAAGTAACCATTCCAACAAATGTCTCTTACCATAAGAGAACTCCAGCCTCACCTATTTCTCCAAGTATCCATGAGGACCTGTAACTAACCAATCCATGCCAAACTCCAAATGCAACACAACACTTTCATTAAGTAGTCAAGAAAATTATTAATGTACCCAATACTTAAGAGAACTACACAAGATCAATGTCAAAGCTCCAACCTTGAACATAAACATGACATTCATGATCTAACCATCTCCTCTGATAGGAGATCACATGCATCATAACATACTTATACATCCTAGTCTCAAGAGAACCATGTAATATGCCAAACTCTAAATGCATATCAAGAGTAAACCATGACATCAATAACAAATATACTCTAAACAAAGAAACCATATCTCTAATCACATGGAGATAGCCTTACCAATGATGCATCCAAGTCACTGCCAACAACTCCCATTGAACCGTGATACTGAGTCACACATGGCATCGTGTCTACGATGCTCTCTACGAAGATTACTCTGAAACATGAAGCAAATATTTATCACAAACAATATTAGCTGAAATAACCAATGCATCATTACTATCATCCAAGGACTCCTCTGTAGAAGAATCAGAACTTTCTTTCTTGTTCTTACAATCCTTAGTCACATGTCCCAATTTCCCATAGTTCCAACACTTTACCTTACTCTGTCCTTTTGACTTACCCTTCCCTTCCTTGTTTCCCTTAGGCTCCTTTTTCTTAGGCCTACCTTTTACAAACAAGGCATCTTGGATTTCCTCCTTAGACTTCCTCCTCATCTCCTCTGATAGGAGAGTAGGAATAATGTTGTCCATCTTTGGATCTACACCATTACCACTAATTGCAACTATTAGATTTTCCCAAGAATTTGGTAAAGAGCAAAGCAATAAAATGCACTTATCCTCATCCTCAAGCTTTACATCTACAGATGCTAACATACTAAGAATTAAATTGAAAGCATTTAAATGTTGTGCTACTGAATCACCATCTTTCATTTTCAATGAATATAATTTCCTTTTCAAATACAACTTATTTTTTGGACTCTTTGTTTGATAAATGTCTCCTATTCTTTTCCACAATTTATATGCACTAGTTTCCACTGAAACATTTAAAAGAACGGCATCAGCAAGACCCAATCTAATTGTTCCTCTTTCCTTTTTATCTAACTTAGCCCAATCTTCATGTGACATAGTTGTATTTTTCTTTTTCTCATTATTAACCACTAACCATTGATCTCTTTCTTCAAGAAGATCTTCCATTTTTAATTTCCACATTTCATAGTTAGAACCATTGAACTTTTCAATATCTAACCTTGAATTCATTGTAACAAAAACTTAATTCCAAAATTAGCAAATTACTAAAATAATAAGAGCTCCCACTAAGCCAATAAATCCTTCAAACTTTAAGAGAAAGGCATCCCAATACTCTACCCAACCTCAGCTCTAATACCAAATGTTGAAAAATGAGGTATTTTCTTAGCTTAATACTCTGTAAAACTTCAATACTGCTCATCTAAGTAAGTTTTTCTTTGTTACATATATTCTTTGTGGGTGATTATCTTGATTAATCCATTTTATTGTTGTAGAATGTAGATAGAATTTGATAGAAAAACTAGACAGGATATTAGAAATATTACACAAGATGTACCGTGGAGAAACCCTTTCGAGAAAAAACTCCACCAAGAATTATTCTATTATTCAATCTCTGAATTACAATAGCTCCAATTCTTGCTTGAGAATGTTTCTTCTACCTTTACCAATCTTCTTCACACCTGCAAATAACCATTATGAAAACTCTCTTCAACTTGAATGAGATATAGAGACAATATGCAACCTTGTAATCTCCAAATGGTGATAATTACAATGCACAAGCTCAAGCCCTAAGAAAGGTACACCATATTGATTCAAGTTGAGTTATTCTATGAAGACTAAAGCTTACAACATGTGCTTCATGCATTTGGGCGTCCCAAACTGAAGCTACAACTTATCCTTCACTTTGGTGATAATTCCAAAGTTCTTCCTCAAAGTTGGCACCCATAAGTAATCCTACTTAACTGAGCCTTTAGAAATATCTTATCATGCAAGAGAGGTAAATCCAAGAAAGCATTTTGGATGCCCAAGTTGGCTCCAAGTGATTTCTAGTTAATTGAAACATTTACTCAACACCATTCATACAAGAATGGTCATCCCATGTTAACTGGAGGTAGTACCTATTATCTGTCATAAAACTCAATGTATTAGCCATGCATTCCAAGTTAACTAAAGTTAACTAACATACAACTGAAACTAACTGAAGACAATTGAACCATAATTGAACTTAACTTAACTTAACTAAACTAAACTGATTATGAATTGAACTGAACTAAACTAATCTGAACTAAACTTCAAGCATGCAAACATCAAATCCTAACTCCTAGGATCTTTACATGCATACAAAAGTGTTAACTGTTACTCCGTATAGTTAACTGAACTCAAGGTGAGTATTACCTTACCATGTGTGCACCCACATGCTCCTATTATTTAGGAATAACTACAAATGTTAATTTCATGATTTATTTCATCCAAATAATTAATCTCATCCTAATCTTAGTGTTGTTGAACACATTCCAAGAACTAAGGAGATACATGAAATAATTAATGTTTAGGATTTGTAATTAAATGGCATCCTATTTCCAACAACTTTTGGGTTTTTTTAATTTTTAACTTTACTAAGGTTTAAGATATAGTACATAGTATACATTTGGATGTTTATATTTGGTGTTTATCAATCTATCAGTAAGTGATAATGTTTGAGGCATGCACCATTAACATGCCTATCATGAGAGTGCCATCCAGTCATTTCAAATTTAATATTTTGGATTTAGTTATGTCGTGAATGTAATATGGTCCTAACCATCTGACCTTTAGCTTCCCTTTCTTTTTGAACTTACTGTCATATAACAAAACCACATCCCTTGTTCTAAATGGTTTCAATCGCAAGTTTCTATCATGCCATGCTTTTTGTCTTTTCCTTTCTAATTGGTAGTTGTACATTGCAATCTGCTAGAACTCATCTAATTTCTCCAAATATTCTATCCTTTGTATCAAGGATTGATCATCTTACAACTACAAAGTAAGTGTGGTACATGTATTTAGAATAATGAAGTTCATTGGTATTGTGGCATCAATGCCATAAACTAACTAAAATGGGGTGAACTTACTAGTCCTTTTATAGGATGTCCAGTATGCCCAAAGTACTTTAGGTACCTTTATATCCCAATCTGTTATGTTCCCAACACACATCTTGGTTAATGCCTTGCCAATTATCTTGTTTAGTGCTTCACTTGCCCCATTAGCTTGTGGATGATAGGGGAGACTTTTATTATGTGCTATCATGAAATTATGAAGTAGTTCCTTTATCATCTTATTCACAAAGTGTTTACCTTAATCACTTACTATGCTTAGACAAAATTCATACCTTGTGATGATATTTTCATATAAGAGACTTGTGGTAGTCTTTACAGTCCAATCTCGTGTTGATTCTGCCCCCACCCACTTTGTAAGGTATTCTACTCATGTGATAATGAATCTGGCTTTTAAATATTTTTCCAAAGGCTTAGTTGGTCCTATGAAGTCTATCGCCCACTTTTCAAATGGATTTTGAGTTAAGATTGGTCTTAATGGAATTTCATCTTGTGCAGTAGGTTTCCCTACCCTTTGGAAAATATCACATCCTTTTGTGTATTCTATGACATATTTGTGCAAGGTTTTCCACCATAAACCTATGAGTTTTACTCTTCTAGTTGTAGTTTCTCTGGAATTATGGCCCCTTGCATCTCCTTCATGTGCTTCTCTCAAAATTGAATTTCTTTCATGTTTTTATACCACCCTTCTCAAAATATTATCTCTCCCAAGATGGTGTAGCTCTCCTTCCACCAGGGTGTATGGTGTAGCCCTTCGCACTAGTAATTGTTTACCTTGTGGTGATACATCCTTGGGAAATTCTCCTATAGAGAGAAAAGTGGCAATGCATTCTAGTTTCTTTGGTACCACAATGATATAGAATAGGTGTGCATCAGGTAAATCCTCTCCTGAGTAATCTGATTCTTCTCCAGTTTCAATTCATGATAAATAATCCAACCCTTGATTATTCTTCTCAAGTTTTACCATAATTTTAAAATCCAACTCTTAGAATGACAATAACCATATACATATGTGTCCATGGGTTATCGGTTTGTTAAGTAGTTAATTGAGTGGTTCATGATCTATAAATAATATGAATGGTGTGGAGAGCAAGTAGTGTGTGTATTTTTGTAATGCATATACCATAGCTAACACTTCCCTTTCTATAGTGGTATAATTATTTTTTGCAGTAGATAACATTCTACTAGAAAAAGCTATAAGATGGTCCTTACTTCCTTTGGGCTAAGTGAGTATTGTCCCTATAGCTATATTAGAAGCATCTACATGAACATGAAATGGATTATTCCAATCTAGAAATATTAGAATTGGTGCCTCTGCAATTTACTACTTTAGGGTGTCAAAGGCTTTTTGTGATTCCTCATTCTATTTTATACTCCTATCGATTTTCTTCTCCAGGAGATCCTCTAATGGGGCAGCAATACCAACATAACCTTTTATGAACTTCCTATGATATCCTGTATACCCCAAATATGTTTTAACTTTTGATGCATTCTTTGGTGGCAATAAGTTTAGGATCAAAGCAACTTTCATAGGGCCCACCATCAAACATTCTTTACATATAATTTGGCCTAGAAAAGTCTGAAAGGGTACCACAAAGGTGCATTTCTTCAAATTCAAGGATATTTTCATACTTATACACCTATTTAACATCATCTAGAGGACATGTACATGAGCTTTCACTAGCCCATAGATAGTATAATCATCCAAGTAAACTTCTAAAAAATCATGTATAAAATCCTTAAAAGTGTTGATCATTATTCTGCTAAATACCATAGGGGATTTCTTTAATCCAAAGGGAAATACTCTATACATATAAGAACCCCATTCAGTAGAAAAATTAGTCTTAGGTTGATCCTTCCTCCCGATCTTAACTTGATGGTATCTAGAGAAGCCATCTGCAAATGAATGTATGTCTCTTCCAACTATTGATTCTAATATTTCTTCTATAAAGGGAGTTGGGAATGGATCAGGAAAAAATGCTTTATTCAATTCTCAGAAGTCTACACACACCCTTATTTCTCTTGGGTAAAATCACAAACCTGTGTCACACTTTCGACCAACTAAATAGTTTCGAGTGAACCTATTTCAAATTAAATACTTTCAGTTGAAACAGTTTTTCCTAAAACCACATGGCCTATACATGGCACATAAACTTTTGGGTGAAACCTTTATTTCAATAAAATAAAATAAATTTTTCCCTTGTCAATTTAAAATCTAACAGAATTTGCATGTAAGTTTTCAATCAAAAGGGTTTCGGTCGAATTGTTTTTGGCCAAAACTCTTTCGACTGAAACTATCTATGTGGCATCCTTGTTGGTAGCCACCTAAACTTTTTTCAATTTTTTTTGAAAAATTTCCACTTGAACATGATATTTCTTCATTCAAAATGTTTTTTTTCAAAAAACTAAAAATACCCTTTTGCAGAGCTCAAATTCAAGAATGCAAATATACATATTTTGATATTTTGATTATTTTTAATGTCTTTTATTTTAAATAATGCATGTAGGTTGTTAAAATAAAAAATGAGGCTGATTAGAATTTTTTAAAATAATAAAATATATTAAAAATTTTAAAATATATGGTGCACTAGAGGAGAGGATCCTCTTCAAAAGGGTATAATTATTTTTTTTAAATGATAAAAAAATAGACAATCGTTGACGTCAAATGAAAACTATTAGACTCCAGTATGTTTGACTTTAAAACATTATTACAAGGAAGATCTACATCCAAAATTTATTTTTTTTCCATGCATTAGATATTGAAGTTATGTATTTGAGAAAAAAAAATTTAGGGGAAAAAAAAATTGTTTTCTATTTTTTCATTGACGTCAACCCAATGTCACTTTTTCTTGAAATTTTTAGCAATTCAAATTCTGCTCTTAAATTTATAAAAAATATCAAAACAATTTTTCAAAAATTTGAAAAATTACAAGAATAAACTTCAATATTTATACATTTCATTAGTTTACATCATTTTTAAATTTAAAATATAAAGACTACTTTTACCCTCCTATTTTCTTATTTTGTACCACCATGGGACTTATCCAGTCAACATCTTCTACCGATTTTATGATTTTGGCAGCCAACATCTTGTCTATCTTTGTTTTTACTTTCCTGTTCATATTTGGATTTAGTCTATAAGGCCTTTTCTCAACTGGTTTAGTACCTTATTTAATTTAAATTTTTATCATTCCTACCTCCTCAATTCCTTTCATTTTTGTGAAATTTCTTGGGAATAAATCTTGGGATTCTTATAGGGCTTCTATTGTTTGTGCTACTTTCTTTTTATCCCAGTAATCTCATGTCCTTGCTATTTTAGGATCCCCTTCTTCCGCATGTTTGTCTCCTTCATTTGATAGGATCATTATAGTACTTCTTTTTAGGTTTCATGGCTTCTTCTATTTCCCTTTCTCCTTGGTCTATTTGTATTTGTGGGGCATCTTCTTCTTCTTCATCATTTTATGCCACACAATAATATTTTTCTACTCTGGTTGACTCTCAATCCAACCATTTAATATATTTCCATATGCCTTCTTATTTCAGTGGTGGAGAGGAGGTTTGTAGTACTGTTGGCCTTAGATCATTTTCTTATTTAAATATGATTTCCTTCATTCGGGTTAATGCCGTATGTTTCTGGGGATTTTCATTATAGAAGGAAAAAGTATGGAGGAATTCTATAGTAACTTCATTCCATGTTTTAGTTTCATCGCATCTCTCTTGATCAATGTACCAAGTTCTAGCTATGGGATTTAGTGTCCAGTAAAATAGTTGGATATATAGTCTATCGTCATACTCATAATTTTCCTCCCAATAATGTATACACATGTCTAAATGATGTTGGAGAAGATATCTCCTTCGTAGGTGGGTATATCTTTGTATTCTCCTACCTCTAGTAGAAATATTGCTTTGATCAGGATTTTAAAAGCTTCCCACTTTTTGATTGTTAATTTATACATGTTGTACCAACATGCGATAGTGCAAGTAAGAGTATGTGATAAAATCTCAAGCCTATGTGCTTCATTAGAGAAAATTCTCTCTATTTGGGACATATAAGGTAGCAAGTTTCCTACTCTGGATTATTTAGGTAACTTAATATGAGAAATTTCATTTGTAATATGGTAGACTTGACGAGAAACATCATTATTATCCTCCTTATCACTTCCTACGGTACCACACATGTCCTACGGTACATTGTCTCCTTATGTCAAGTTTTTTTCTTATCATAAATACTCTCTAGGAATTGAATATTATACGAGAATATACCTCTTGTTCATCCTACATCCATGCCTCTAGTATGATGTCATTGTTGGTACTTCCATTAGTATCATTTACCTCAATTTATCCTCTGAATCAGGATCTTCCAAGGTTTCAATTGAAGATAGTGTAGTTATGGTGTTTATATTTCTATCATTATCCTTATAATCCTCTACATTGAATTCCTCTACATAAGACTCCTCTTTCTTTCTAGCCAAGGGGATGTAAAGAACTCTTTTTATTATCTATAAATGAGATCTTCCTTCCTGGCATCTATTACTCCCTATGATTCTAGAAACCATCTCAATCCCAATAATTCATCAAATGAATCAAAGGCTTCCTTGATTTTAACAACTTCAAAGTCAGCCATTTGTTTTATCCCTTTCACACTAACTTCTACATTCCTCCAGGTACCTAGGTTCTTCATTTTAGTACCATGTGCTAAACTAATATTATATGGAGTGGGCTCTAGTACCGGTTTTCCTAGATACTCCTAGATTCTCTTTGGAAGTAAGTTTACATCCAATCCTAAATCCACCATCACCTTAGAAATCTTCTTATGATGAATGTGGAGATCAATCATTACGGGTTTGGTCTTCCAATATTTTCCCACCATTATGACTTGAAGAATGTTCTTTTTATTCTAATACTTACTAAATTGTTTCAATTTCATAAGTAAGTCATGTTTTCTTGCCAATTGTGCTAGTTGTTTGAGTTCTTTTACTTCCTTTCTAAAAAATATCTATTTTTCTCTTTCTCCCTTTCTTGCTCCTGCTTAATGATTCTTTTGGATTGTTCTAATATTTGATTATGTTACTCTTTAGTAGGGCAGAATCCTTCTTCCCCTTTAGAGCTTTCTTCCTTTATGGTTACTGTAGTTCTCCTTCCAATATCAGTACCCTATCTAGTCATTACTATTACTTTACCCTTTTTCTTTTGTCTAGACTCTATGTGGTATTCTTCTTTGGTACTACTCTCTTCTGTGGTGTATCCCTTGTCTTGTTCAACCTTGTGACACCTTTTTGTTTCTTCTATAGGGTTATTAGGTACTTTACGAAGGATTCTTGCCCCATAGTTGCATTTGAGTCTAGTTTTTTATCATTTTGTCTTCGCGGTTGTGTATTTTTATAGTGTTTTCATGCATTTTCACAATTAGAAGCATCATGTTCCTCTTGACTATAGAATCCAAACTTTTTCTCCTTTCACCCCAATATTCAGTTGTAAAATGTCATGGTTTTCTGCAAATGAAGTAGGTGGCATCTACTCTCCTTCCTCTTTCTCAACCTTAGCCTTTTCCTCCCTAGAACAGGCCATTGTTGTTTTAGGGTTTCAAACTTTTAATGGCATTGATATTTAGTTGGTTTTGTTTCCATACCGATGCTCTATATCCATGATCTTGTGCATACAATAGTCTTTCCACCAGTCCTTGGACATATGCCATCATTCTATCGATGGTTTGGTCTTCTTTTATCTGAAATAATTGGGATGGGCACTCTAGGTTGTGTTATCATCTCATTTCCCACAAGTGCCACAATTCAAAGAGTTTGGTTTATTAATTGTGTGTATATCTACTCTTAATGAATTCACCTTATTTTATTCAATTTATTTGAGACATTCATTCCACATATGGCCCTCTTTGTCGTAATACAAGCACTAGATATTAGGCCTTTGTGGTTCTATCTCTTGTTTCATGAGTTCTTATCTTAGTCTCAATTGATCCATTAATAGTTGTAATTTTTCCATCTTATTTTCTTTTACTTTCTCAATCCTTCGCCATGACAAGCCTTCTATATGGTAGGCTAGTGTGACTAACTTTGAATATGATGCAAATTATCTATCATCTAAAGCTATTATGAGTTTTGGGGTTATTGCATAAAGGAATCACTCTCTCTTCTATTTATCATTCAATGGTTCTTCTAATGTCTAGGTTACTTTTTGAACCTCCTATCAAATTCTAAGATAGATTCATCTTCTTGTTGTGATAGTTCCCTTAGTTTGCTTACTCCTTTAGGGAATTCTAGATTGTCTAAATCTTCTGAAAATACTTGCTTCACCTAGTCCTAGGCCTTATTATTTTTTTAGTATAATTTGTGGTACTAGTTCAATGGTTCATCTCTCAGGGAACCAATGAAGTTGAATAGTTTAGTTCTTTTGCACTATTCATTTTGTCTTTGCCAAATTATTTCCAATAATAAAATATGTTCTACAGCATTGTCGGTATCCTTTTCAAAGATAGGCATCTTCTTGTGCCCATTTTATTTTCCTCTGAGGAGTTCTCTTCTTGACTTATGGTATTGCTTCTTTGACTACTAAAGATGAAACTAGTTTTGATGTTACTTTCTATCTTTCCATAATCACTATGTTCCTCTATAATTCTCCACCCAATAGTTTAATTATTACTTTCCAAAATATCACAATTCATTGTGTAAGTTGTCCATAATTCTAGGTTCCTACCTTTTATTTTTCCTTTGTTTGTATTTATATGTGTTATATCTAGCATAAGAAGTGACTCCTAGTCTAGGGGTCATGTATGTTCCTCATACCTCTTCCTTTTTTAATGTGTCTCTTCAATAGTGATCAGTATTGTTTCGTGCTTAGTTAACAAATTCTTAGGACTCAGATTAAATTTTACCACTTCTTCATTCTTCTCCTCTCCAGCATTCTTGGATTTTGTTTCCTTTCTTATTTCTTTCATATTATTGGTTGCATCCACATTGGCACGTGTAGCAGCACCCTTCTTAGCACGCTCCCCTCTCTTCTTTAAAATTTCTTCTGCCATTTTTCTAGCTTGCTCTTTCTCTCTCTTTTCTATTTATTTTTTTCTTTTGCAGTATCTTTCCTCTCTTTCCTAGTTTTGTTTTGCTCTTCTATCTCTGGCATCCCTATCTATTTTCTTTATACTTACTTCCTTGGTTTCTTTTCTCTTTCTCCTTTGCTCATGGTATTTTTTTCTAGAATCTTCATTAGTCTATATATCCTTGGATTCTTTTAAAATCTAAACAAATGCATCTTTTCAAAGACCCTTTCAGGTCCTCCCCCCTTTGCATTCGTCATTGCCTAAATTCCTACCCCCCTCTCACAGAGGTGGCCCTTAGGGTCTGACGTAATTTAATTTTCTACCAAATTTCCTTCCCTTCTAATGCTTATAATTTTTTTACTATTCTCTCCAAGGTCTTGAAAATGAAAACAATGTTAGCAAGAAAAATGGGGAATTACAATTCAAAGATCTATAACCCAGTATTTCTTATGTAGTTTATTTATACCCCAGAGGATATAGTAAGAGAAACAAGCATTTGCGGTAAGATTATAGAAGGTATACTTAACATATATCATATCAACATAAAATGAAACATTCATACATTCATTGCACACATATATATAATCCTTATAACTCCCTTATATTATATCAAAACCATGTACATAAGGCATCTATTAGTCTTCACTCATGTATTATATCTCTTTATCTATCTATTTATCATCCTTTATCTTCTACATATGATTTACATTGCATATATACATACATTCCCTTAAAGGGACATGACTCCTAAATATATCTAATGTCTTTTCTTAGTACCATGGTCTTTTTGTGATAGCCTGTGGTAGGTTCTAGCCCCATCTTTGACCTACTAATAGGGATTTATTATTTTCCTTTGGTTTTCCTTTGTCTCTTTGACTTGTAAAAATTTTAGGGTTTTTCATCTTGGTATGATAGTAGAAGCATCCCCAAAACTTTGATGTCTCCCTTTTTTTCTTACTCATGTGCTTGTATTTCTATTTTCTTGTCAAAGTTAGACATCTTGGTATATTTATAAAGGAATATCTAACATCCTAATCTTGTATGATTAGTGTTGGGATGGCGTGTCACCATTCTTGGAATTTTGGAGCTAGTCATCTTGGCATGACTATAAGCGATCCTCTAATGTCCTGACGCATAGTATGAGATATGACATACCCTTATATTTTCATTTATGATAATCTTTCACATTTATGGATTTTTTTCCATGCATGTGTGAGATACTTTTTTATCACTACTTCCCTCAATTTCTCACATTTTTACTTTATGGTATTCACTCTCATGGCACTAATGCACAGAAGGGGTGATAACTTCAACACAAGCACAAACAACCAAACTTTCCAATCTTAAAACATAATTTGGTGGGTTTTTCTCCACTAGCTCTCAAACTTCTAGTAGTACTTCCTAACGAGTTTTTCCATCACAACTTCTCATGAGGAACTCATACCCAAACTATAAAATAATTTTTTAATACCCTTTTATTCCTTTGTCAACATATCCAAAATTTGTATGGGGTTGTTCTATAACACAAGGGTCTATTTTTGAATGTCCTACTTCTTTAGGCCTTGAACGTGGGGCATTAATTTGAGTTTTTTGGACATACCTTTCTATGAAGACATGATATCCAAAATGTAAATATAGTTATAGATACCCATTTTGGCTCTATACAACATTCTTCAGAACCAACATGGGTTACTTTGTACGAACCCTTGAAAATTTGACTTTTCTTCTGCCAATTAAACCTAAAATATAAAGAAATCTGACCTAGGGCATCACCAAAACACGTGAAAAACTTCTCCCCTAAACCTAAAACTTTATAGAAACCAAAAAAAACCTATTTAAAACCATTCCACCAATTTTCATGAGGTTTCACTAGTGGAATGGTGAGATATTCATTTTTTCTTCTTTTAAGGCACTAAACCTAGGGTTTTCAACCAGTTTGGGGTAAATTGGCTCTAAAATACTCAAATCTTAATGAAATTCAATGAGAAAAAGTGCAACAAAAAGTAGACTCAATTATCCATCAACTCCAATTTTTTTAAAATCATGAACCAACCGTACAATGTCGTACCAATCTCTGAAACAACAATTTAACGTTCAAAAATGCAGAAACAAGGATGCCTTTTATTGATTTCACTTCAAAAATGTTGCAACCAACCTTGGGTTCAACCCTCCCCAAGAATATTTAAACATGTAACAACCATTTACAACTACAACCATTTTAACTCCTAAATTTACACTTGTGCCTTTTCATATTCCATGTTTTGCAACATTTGCCATATTGACAACATTTTGCAAAATTGACAACTTTAAGCAACTTGACCCACCAACACTCCTAACAACCTAATATGGACTCTAACAAACCCAACATGGTCTTATATGACCTTATTACATAAAACCAAACTTACAACTTGCACTTAACTTACTAAAACCAAGGTGCTCCTGCACTAGGCACTCTAACAATTTCATCTTGCTACATTTTTTTTTTGTAAGTTGAAAGTGCCCATTCTTCTCATATTATTATTATTGTTGCTAGTGTGTGCTCAATTTTTTTGTGCATCCATTCAAACCCTCTCCTCTCATCCTTCCTAGCTATGGTTTTGTGATCCTTGTTTACCTTGATAGTGTTTACCTTTATGCATGTATGAGTTTTGGTTTCCCTTTTCACACTTATTTTATCCTATAATTAGTTTTTGTGAATTTCAAATTTGATGTGGATCATTTTTTCCTTTTTTCCCTTTCAATTTTCACCTTTTTCCTTTAATTTCATTAAATCCATGCATTTTAATCCATTTTGGGTATGGTATTCCTTTTGAGGTTGTTTTTTATGATCTCACACTACCTCATAAGGTCATCAAACATTTTAATACCTCCATACCACTTTGGTGTGATGTATATGGATTCTTTTACCCCTATCTCTAACATTTTATTTTCATTGTCTTTTGGGGTTAGTCAATCAAGCATCTCCAAGCTGGTTTTTATTTGAGCATAGGTTAGGTGGTTGGTTTGATCCCTAATCTTTGATCCTTTATACACACTAAGACTTTCAAAATTTCTTGATCAAACACCCTTATTGGGAATCCATTATTGAGAATATGTAGGCAACACTCTTGATTTGTGATCTTGAATTCCTTCACTTACAAAATTTTTGGATCGGGTTTCCTTTGTTTCACCTATTATTTTGTATGAGTTACATGATAATATTAATTTCTGACTCTCAATAAACTTTATGCTATATCTAAATTTTTTGGGGGTGATAGAGTCTTATTTGATTATTTGACCTTTAGGAAATTGGTATGTTGTACATCTAACCTTGAATCCCCAATATTTTATACTTCATACCTTCATCAAGATCGATTCATTTGATTTTCCCTCGATGGTTTACCATATTCGGTAGTGTTAGTTAGCATTTTATGCCCCCCATTAGTGATAATCAGTCTAAGAAAATGTACATGGTATTTTTATGCCTAGGTGTGCCTCCAATCTGATTTCCCCTTTCTTTGAATTAGTCTATTGCCCTAAATATAAATCCAAAATTGGCTATGCAAAGAGAATTAATTTGAAATTTTCTAGGAACTAGGAAGCAATGGTTTCTAGTTCTTGTTGAATGAGAAAGACAATTGAGAGGGGGGTTGAATTAGTAATCAGATCCATAGGCATTCATTAAACCCTTAATTTGTTATGATGTTTAAACATGAAATGTAGATAACAGAAACTGAATCAACCAATATCATACACAAGAGAACACTAGATTTACATGGAAAACCCTAGAAGGGAAAAACCATAATGATGATTAGCTCACAATATAAGTAATTGCAAAATCAATACAAGGAGGCTCACTTCTAGAATAGGACACACTGTCCAAAAAGTCTCACAACATGGTCTCACTACAAAAATAGAAAGAAGAAAGAAGATAGAATGTTACATAGAGAGCACAATTTCAATGCAATAGAGAATCCACCACAATAGCTTCAACAACACTTGTAGCTTGCAAGAGATCAAGCTACCTTAGCTAACTACATTCATCAATCTTTCATTATAGCTTGCACTGCATTTCACACTTCTACACTTAGTGTCACATTACAACACTCAACACTATTCCACACTTCATCTGGCATCAATTCACCTTGCATTTATACCATCCACAACTTGAAAAAATATCTTCAAGTCGACTACACTCATTGTACACTTTATAAACTCAAAATAGGTCGACACTAAGCATTCCCATGGTGGATAGGAACAAAATTTGACCAATATAAAACTTAATTGGGACCCAAATCAACACTCACACTTCATGCACCTTCATCAATACTTAAACATCTTCAAATGTAGTATAAACACTAGGTCGGTTGTTACCCGTGCAAACACCATTAAACTTTGAATTACACGCTTCCTCAAATTCAAGGATGACTTGTGAACCACACACCATGCTTCATCACTATCTAGAATATTCCTCTACCATCCTGAAATCCATTAATCTCCTTGACAAAAATTTGCACCTCTAGAATGTACACATCTTGTACACTTAGACAACACTGCCAAACACTGTAACTCTAAAATCGATCTTCTGGAGCACCAGACCACAAATCCTCTTGATGCAAGAAAGAGATCAACACCATCAACATACCTTCAAAATCACAAGACCTAAAGAATAATAGCAGAGAAACATGGAGCAAAAACATTTCTTCTAGACATCTCTGTAAGCAACACTATGAATCTAGTTCACACATTGGTGAACATAACTTCCTCTAACCATCAATCCAGAAGCCAAAATTTAACACCAAACACCTTTATCCAACATATCCAAACCACAAAAGCAAATCTTCAACCCAGAAGAAATGTGAAACAAAACCAAAACAGCTCTGCAAACTAGAATACCTCTACAACACCATGTTTCCTTATTTTATCAACTTTTTCAATGTCCTCGACATCTTTATCAATACCACAATCATAAACAAAATCCTATCAAAGTAACACAAAGGGTTAACACCAGTAACTTAATTGATGACAATATAATGCAACTAATCAAATCAAAAATGGCTCTCAACCATTGCACAATTGTCACCAATGACAACACAATCTTGTTGACATCAATTACAACACCTTAATACTTTCAAAAATCTCCCCCTTTGTCATTGATGGTAACACAAGATGCGAAAAAACATCAAAGACAACATACACAACATAATTGCAAAATTCTCTCTATATCTCCCCCTTTCAACTTTTTCTCTTTCACATGACATCTCTTTCTCCCTCTATATAAATAGACTTTTCACATGACTTATCTTTCTCCCCCTTTGACATCAATGGCAAAGGATAAAATATTCTTCATTGTTCTTTCCCTTTGACATAGAACAAAGATACTTCCAACTGCTTTGAATACTCCCCCTTAGGAGTACACACCAATCAACTCAATAACCTCTACACAATGACAACATATATTTCATACTACAACAATGTCACTACCTACTCCCCCTGAGAAGTAGCCACCAACATCAATCCAGACAAGGAATGAATCCATAGATCCATTGGGTTGATGCATCTCCATATGGATCTAGTTCAAAGAAGGAGGGGAAATAACCCCCAACTTCTCTTGAATATACTCAAAGTATCCTCAAGAAGAGCCTTAGTAAATATATTAGAAATATGATCCTTTGTAGGTAAATATTCAAGCTTCACCTCATTCTCCACAACCTTCTCTCTCAAAAATTGATAGCTAATTGATATATTCTTTTTTCTTGAATGCATCACTAGATTCTTTGAAATGTTGATTGCACTTGTATTATTACAAAAGATAGAAATAGGCTCATTATATACCACTTTGATATCCTTCAATGTTTGTCTCATCCACAATACTTGTGTGCAATAAGATGTTGCTGCAATGTACTCAACCCATGTAGTAGATAACGAAAATAAATCTTGTTTCTTGCTAAGCCATGATACCAATCTAAATCCAAGAAAGAATTCACCACCACTTGTACTTTTCTTCTCATCCACACAACCATCCCAATCTACATCTATGTAATAACTCAACGTGAAATCAATATCCTTAGGATAGCACAAGCCATAATCTGGAGTGTCCTTTAAATATCTAAATATCCTCTTCATTGCTGCAACATGTGTCTCTTTAGGATCTTCTTTAAATCTAGCCACAAGACAAACTACATGTATGATATCCGGTCTAGTAGCAATTAGGTATAGCAGTTCACCAATCATAGATCTATACTTGCTCTGATTAGCCCTAGGGGATTCATCATCCTTACTCAGTTTGGAACTAGTAACCATAGGAGTACATATTGGTTTGGAGTCTTCCATTCCAAACTTATTCACCATTTCTTTAGCTTACTTTGATTATGAAACTAATATTCCTTTATCTATTTGATTGATTTGTATCCCAAGGAAGAAATTCATCTCCCCAAATATAGACATCTCAAACTCTTTATGCATCTCTTCTACAAACTTCTAGCCCATAGCTTTATTGCCTCCAAAAATTATGCCATCAACATACACAACCACTATCAATATTTTATCTTCCTCAACCTTAAATTAAAGATTACTATTTCTAGTGCCTTTATTGAATCTTTATTGTATCAAGTATTTTTCCAACCTTGTATACCAAGCTTTGGGAGCTTGCTTCAACCCATACAATGCCATCTTCAATCTATAGACCAAATTAGGTTTATCTGACAACTAAAATCCTTCTGGTTGTTCCATGTAAACTTCTTCCAATTCTTCATTCAAGAAAGAAGACTTCACATCCATCTAATAAACTCTAAAGTCCTTATGTGTTGCAAATGCCAAAATCATCCTAATTTATTCCATTCTAGCCACCGGAGCAAATGTCTCCTCAAAGTCTATTCCTTCAAATTGTGCATAGCCCTTACATATAAGCCTTGGCTTGTTTCTTACCACTTCTCCATTCTCATTTAGCTTGTTTCTAAATACCCACTTAGTTCCAATTATATTCTTATTTTCAGGTCTAGGAACCATTTCCCAAGTTTGATTATTCTCAATCTACATAAGTTCTTCCATTGCCTTCATCCAATGTTCATCTTTGCATGCCTCACTCACTATTTTAGGTTCGACTTTAGAAAGTAAACATAGATTTACCTCTACTTTAATAGCTCTTCTTCTTGTCAACACCCCTTTTCTTTTGTCGCCAATGATGTGTTCTTTGGAATGATTTCTCTGCACATACTTAGGGGTCTTAGGGGTCTTTTTCGAAGCTTCTTCCTCTTCATTCTACACTTCTTTTTCCTTATCTTTTTTCTTCTTCTTCTCTACGATCAAGTTCATCTGATTCATATCCATCTATCACAACTGAAGTCCTCAAATATTCATCAACCTTGACACTTTCACTTTCAATAATCCTTCTTAACCTTTTGTTGTAACATTTGTAAGCTTTTCTTTAAGTAGAATATCCAAGGAAGATACCTTCAACAGACCTTGCATCAAACTTTCCTAAGTTTTCATCATCTCTTATGATATAGCATTTGCTTCCAAGCACTCTAATGTCCTTGACAGTAGGAATCCTTCCACACCATAACTCATAGGGACTCTTTGTGTTGTTAGCTCTTGCTTGAACTCCATTAAATATGCAAACAACATTATGAATTTCTTCTCTCCAGAAGACTTCCAGTAGGTTAGCTTCTTTCATCATAGTCCTTGAAACTTCTTGAATAATCTTGTTTTTCCTTTCAATGACTCTATTTTATTGAGGAGTCCTAGGGGTAGACAAGTTTCTTTTATGCCATGATTCTCATAGAACATGTTAAATTCATTGGAGGTGAACTCTCCACCTCTACCAGACCTCAAACATTTGATCTTCAAATCCATCTTATTTTCAACCATAACTTTAAATGCTTTGAATCTATCTAGAGCTTCAACTTTTTCTCTAAGAAAATTAACCCATTTCATTCTAGAATAATCATCAATCAAAAGCATGAAATACCTACCACCATGAAAACTTCTCACTCTTGTAGGACCACAAAGGTCTGT
This sequence comes from Sequoia sempervirens, assembly GCA_007258455.2. NCBI lineage: Eukaryota > Viridiplantae > Streptophyta > Pinopsida > Cupressales > Cupressaceae > Sequoia > Sequoia sempervirens. The sequence continues at coordinate 341,193,330 of VDFB02271358.1, read as the reverse complement.
GTGTACCAATTCCAACAATCCAGTAGAGGATTGTTCATTTCCCTTGAAACTACTTCTAGTTTTTTTTCCAAATTGACACTCTCTGTAAACACCATTGATAGGATTTGTAATCCTAGGAAGATCTCTCATTGCTTGAAATAAACTAATTCTAACCAAGTTATCAAAATTTATGTGACACATTCTCTTGTGCCATAACCAACTGTCATTAATCTCATTCATAAAATAGTGACCATCAACACCCTTGATTTGATAGATATTTCCATCTATCCTCTTTCCAGTAGCAATCACAGTTATAGACCCTTTTCTAATCTCACATCCATCATCCTGAAACATAAGATTTTATAATTTGCTACACATTTTTCCAACAATCAAAAGGTTATGTCTTAAACCTTAACATAGTAAACATCTTTAGTATTATTCTTACCATCAAAATTGACTGAACCTATTCCACAAATATTAGCACCTGAATCATCTCCAAATTTAGCAAGTACTCCATCATAGTTTTCAAGTTTACTAAACTTATTCTTGTCTCTGATCATATTATTTGAGCAACCACTATCAATAACCCAATATTTCTTATCCTATTTAACATGAAAATCAGATACCAAAGTACCTCTATTTTATCCTTTTTCTCTAGAAAACTTTCCTTCACACAACTTTCAGAGTTAGAAAAAATAGATTCATCTTTTAAAGCCAAGAACAAACATTCATTATAATCAACATCTCCATAATTAGATTCATCATCAGAAATATTAGCATCTTCTCTAACATAATAGCTTTTCTTGATCATTTTTCCTTTGTTTTCCTTATTCGTATTGTTCACAGTTTTGTTTGGACATCTCAAAGCATAGTGACATATATTTCCACAATTGAAACATTTGAAAGATAATTTACCTTTGTACTTACCAGTTCCCTTTTTCATTCTTCTTACAAAGTTAGCTTCCATAGCATCAAGATCATCTCCATTTGAATCATCAAATTTTTTTTATTTTCTAATCTTGAAAGTAGTCTCCACTTTTATGCCATTTTTTAGAACAATTTTCCTCATCTCAAATGAAGTTAGTGTGCCAAACAACTGATCTCTAGTGTAGGTATTAAAATTTGCAACTTCCTCAATAGAAGATACCTTTTCACTATAAGAATCAAGAAGAGTTCTAAGAATTTTCTTTACCACTTTAGGCTTTTTGACTTGTGCACCAAGACCTCTCATAGCACTTACTAGTTCATCAACCCTCTGCATGTAACTTGTAATTCTTTCATCTTTAGTAATTCACAAAGTCTCAAATTGTGTCTTCAAATTTTGCAACTTAGCTTGTTTAACCTTATCATCTCCTTTATAAATACTTTCAAGCTTATCCCAAACTTCTTTAGTAGTTTTTAGATCCATAACTTTCACTGATTCAATATGTGAAAGACTACTCAAAAGAACAAACCTTTCCTTACCATTTGTTTCATAGGAATTTATTTCATCATGTGTGCTCAGTTTATTTGTAGGTGTGTTATATACAATCTTCACTACCTTAGTAACATCAAATCCAAGGTAAATTAGATAGCCTTCCATCTTCACTTTCCAGAATACATAGTTTGTGCCATCAAACATAGGGAGGACTTTCTCTAATACCAATTGTTGAATGAGAAAGACAATTGAGAGGGAGGGTGAATTAGTTGTGCCAAAGGTAAAAACAGTAATCAGATCCACAAGAATTTATTAAATCATTAATCTATTATAATGTTTAAACATGAAAGTAGATAACCAAAACTGAACCAACCAATATCATACACAAGAGAACACAAGATTTACATGGAAAACCCTAGAAGGGAAAAACCACAGTCAGGATTAGCTCACAATATAAGTAATTACAAAACCAATACAAGGAGGCTTACTGCCAGAATATGATGCACTGTCTAAAAAGGCTCACAACCCAAGCTCACTATTAGAATAGAAAGAAGAAAGAAGATAGAATGTTACAAAAAGAACATAATCTCAATGCAACAAAGAATCCACCACAATAGCTTCAACAACACTTGCAGTCTTCAAGAGATCAATATACCTTAGCTTACTACATTTAGCAAGCTTGCATTATCACTCACATTGCATTTTACACTTCCACTTAATTTTTCATTACAACACTTAAAACTATTCCACACTTCATCCTACATCAATTCACCTTACATTTATACCATCCAAAACTTGAAAAAACATCTTCAAGTCAGTTAAAATCTCTTTACACTTTACAAATTCAAAATAAGTCAGAACCAAGCATTTCGGGGGTGGATAAAAATGAAAGTGGACCAATAAAAAACTTAATTGGGACCCAAATCAATACTCACACTCCACACTATGCCTTCATCAATACATAAACATCTTCAAATGTAGTGTAAACACCAAGTTGGTCATTACCCATGTAGACACCATTAAACTTTGAATTACACACTTCCTCAAATCCAAGGACTTTTGAACCACACACCACACTTCATCACTCTCTAGAATATTCTACTACCATCTTGAAATCCATCAAACTCCTTCACAACAATTCATACCTCCAAAATGTACACAACTTGTACACTCAAACTACACTGTCAAACACTGCAACTCTAAAATCCATCTTTTGAAGCACCAGACCACAAATCCTCTTGACACAGGAAAGAGATCAATACCATCAACATACCTTCATAATCGTAAGACATGAAGAATAACTACAGAGAAACGTGGAGAAAAAAAATTTCTTCCAGACACCTTTATAAGCAACACAATGAATCTAGTTCACATTAGTAAAATAACTTCCTTTGACCATCGATCCAGAAGCCAAAATTCAGGATATAGAAACTTTGAACACCTTTATCCAACATTTCCAAACCACACAAGAAAATCTTAAACCTAGAAGAAATATGAAGCAAACCCAGAAAACCTCTGCAAACCAGAATACCTCTGCAACACCCTATTTCCTTATTTTATCAACTTTATCAATATCCTCAACATCTTTACCAATACCAAAATCACAAAGAGAAGCTTACCAAAGTAGCATAAGAGGTTAACACCTATAACTTAACTAATGACAACATAATGCAACTAATCAAAGCAACAATCTCTCTCAACCACTACACAATTGTCACCAATGACAATACAAGCTTGTTGACATCAATGACAACACCTTCATACTTGCAACAATACCCACTCCCCTCATACACTCTAAAAAAAAAAGCTAAGGTAAAGGAAGTGGCAAAAAGGAGAGACAAAAATGGTAAAAGGATGTGATCAAAGGTTCCATAAGAACTAAGAACCAATGGTTCCCAATTCCCAATTCCCATAGAACCCCCGACAAGTCAAGAGGAAGTGAATGTGCAATAAACTAAGGAAAGTAGATAGAGTGAGAGAACGATGGAAAGGTAGGTGGTTTTGGTTCCTACTGGAGCCATGTTATCCAATGAAATAAAGCCAAGGTGAAGTGAATGAAGATAAAATTCAAAGTTGGTCATTGTTATAAGCAAGAAATAAATAATTACACAATTTTCTATAGAAAACTCATCTATGCAACCATGAATGTTGGGGTGACTCTCACAACTTCCTGATTTCAATATATGGTGCCTTCCCTAATGGATTTAACATGTTTATAGTATATTTTAAGGTAAGAAGCATCTCTCACATGTCTTCTCCATCATATATAGGTCCTTTTTCATAAGAAAATCATACTTGGTGTGCATTTTTGGTGGATTTCATGGGGGAATTATTGTGTGGATTCACCCTCTTTGTCATCAATGTGCATACTAGCAAGTGCACTGGGAGTGTTTTCTATGTCTACAGATCAAATTTGTGTTGCAATAATTTTAGGATTGGATTGAGTTGTGGGTAGGGTTTTCTACCTCTATCACATGCTCCTTCCTCCTATATTATTTTGATGTAAAATATGAAATTTGTTCTCATTTTTATGGTTTCTTCTTTTTTTCTCTATAGAGACTTGTATTCTTTATAGCTCTATTATTGTAAATGTGGATATAAAATCCTTTGAGCTCCCTTCAGGTTCTTATTTTTCTAAGTCTGTCTGACACCTTATACATTTGAATATCATCAGCCCCCTTTTTTGATGAGCTTCACCCAACTGCCTCCATGTTTCCACTGAATGCTTCTCGATGGGATTCCCTCCTTTGTTTCTTTGGCTTGACCCACCATGCTTCCACGTGTTAGCACCGCAAACACTTGAAGATTGCTTCCCTTCACTTTTCAATTGAGCTTCGCCTATATGCCACATAGCATCAGTCCACATTCACCTTTTGGCAGACCCCAAAGTTAGTGTCGGTAGTAAGGACTTCTCCACATGGCTTCCCCATGTGGGTTTTCATCGTAAGCAGGGAGGAATGCATCACATGCCCCGATCTATTGCCACGTGTCTCTCGCGTGATGATTTCATCAAGAAGAAGGAAGGTATGAGCAACGATCCCTGCCATATCACCATGCTTCCTAACTACCTTCATAATTGAGCAACACATGTCTGCACGAGGTTCTGTGGGGACCACCACCACCATTCATACGAGATGCATCTAGCTCAAAGGCGACCATTTTCCATGCTCAAAATCTTTTATATTGCAATGAATTTTGGAAATCATTGCTCATGATGCAGGAATCTTTTATGTTACTGGCTCGCCAGGCGATGGGATTATTTTTCTATATATACTGCTTCTTCCTTCCGAAAATGAGTTTGGAAGATACAGAAAATTTGTGAAAAACACCAAGCCTTTTGTACTATTTTTAGATTATTCTACAAGACTTAGAGACTATGCCATTGTTCATCCTTTATGTTTTCTTAAGCTATTTGATAAAACATTATACTATGTCAATAATGTACGAAGTTGTTTGTTTGTAAAACTTCTATGATTTCAATATAAGTTTGTTGATTTAGACCATGTCATTGACTCTTCTTTTCAATAAATGCATATGGGAGTTATTTTATGTTATTCAATAAATTATTCAGGTTTTCATCTTTTATTTCTATTATTCTAAGACTTAGTAGATTGCTAAACGAGCCCTTAAATTCTATCCTAAAGATGGATTTACCGTTCTTACATCTAAATCTTTTTGCATCACCTTAGTTAGATATTTTATTTTTATATTTGCTTCATTTTCCCTTTCCAAACACAAAATATAGAAGAAGCCAGGTTCTTTAAAAACCCGAAGATCACTCAGTTTAGCGCAATTGGTCCCCCCATTAACTGAGTTTCCCATAAGGTTGTTACCTTGTCAATTTTTGGCATAAACAATTTATTTTTATGGCATGCCTAGTGGGACTTCTTAAATGTACCTAAATCTATAGTGGGTGTATGAGCCATCAACCTGTTACTAGATCCCAAACAGTGAATAACCCTAGTTTGTTAGTGTTGCCACTAGGAATAGTACAATTTGGGACCCATATAGTGAATGTTTCACTCCCTCCACCAACCATGTTACCAATCGCTAATAGAAATTATGTGGCATGGGATGTCGGAAGTCCCCTTGTGGCACTAGTAGCACCCACTGGTTGGGCCCCTATCCTAGCCTCTACTTTAAAAGCTATACCAAAATTCACCGAGGATGGCTCAAAAACACCATCTGAACATCTACAAAATCTGGCGGATGTGTGTTCAGTGTATGGAGTCACCGACCAAAATATAGTGCTAAGGTTGCTCACAACCTTTTTCAGGGGTAAGGCACTAGATTGGTACCGCACTTTGCAAGCTAACACTATCGATACCTGGGATTAGCTCAGAGATCCTTTCTATGAAATATTTTCGAATGATGGAGACAGGTCTTCACTATATCATCAGCTAGCGATCATAAAGCGGGCCCCATATGAAGCCATGATTGAATTCAATGCCCGGTTCCATATAACTTGGCAAAGAATTTAGGCTGCTATCCACCCACCCACCGAGTTGGCATTCATGTTCGACTTGAAATCCATCAACGCTGACATCTCAATGATGATCCAATCCCTTGGCGGAACCACTCTACCGAATGCATACAATGTCACTATCAAGGCAAAGAACAATCTGATAGACGTCAGGAAGTTGTCATCATGGCCCATTATGCCTATATTTCCAAAAATATCAGTTCCCGCCCATGAGGTAGAATCTACCAGTGCACTTGCTCCTCCCAAATCTATGTACACATATCCTAGCATGCCACAAATTTTCGCTTCCACATCTGGTTCTTCAAAGGCTGAGTTGAGCGACGTCAAGGATATGTTGCAGACCATCACCAACGAAATAACTACCATCAAGCGGAACCAGTCCGCACCTCCAAAGCCAACCTACCAAAATTAGCAAGGTGGAAGAACTTCCTACCAACAAAACTAGTTCCGAGGAGGCGCATGTACAAATCCGCAGGCACAAACAACTAATCAGATAGTGTCGGTACCTACTCCGCTGCAAGGTGCTCACCCAAGCTCGAGCAGAGAGCTAATGGCGAGGAAAAAAAAATCTCTAACAACACTAATCCCTGGTGCTTTCCCTGTGTTGATGCACATATGCCCGAAAATTTTCTACGCGGCAACCTACAACAAAAGGTGGCAGAACAGTGTAGCCAAGGCATGATGTCAAACCATGGAGGTTATGTATATGCCTCTCCACAAATGGAAAATGTGATACTCACCGTGAAAATGCAAGGAATGTCCATGGAGCAAGAGACAGATATAGCTCCCAATCATGTGCTCTTCTCATGGATGGAAGAAGAAGAGGCAGTGTTTGCAAATGATGCATCCATATTGAAAACCCCGCAAGTGCAATCTGATTATAACACTCACTCAAAGAGGAGATTCACGGGTGAACCAGATGTCCTGCAGCCCAAAAGTGTCTCTGATCAACCACCTAATACCTCTGTAGTGGCACATCCATGTCCGCAACAAATGGATATTGTTATAACCAGGGCTAAGGAGTAGAAGCTTTCAAATCCACCACCATTTAATGTGGTAGAAGAATTGAAAAATTCCTCCACTAATGTGTCCTTGTGGGATATCTTAGCTATTCCAGAGCAGAAGACATTACTGCAGAAGGCTCTCTGGGAAGATCCAATCATTGACCCAACAGAGAAATTTCCCAAGGAAAAGGTCGTTGATCCATCACCTCCTACCAAAGTTCTCACAAATAATACGGAGGAAGCCTCTACTGAAGTTAAAGAGAAGCAAAAACCCAAGCCCTTATTCCTAACTCTTATTGTGGGGAAGAAATTATTGCATAATTCCATGATTGACTCTGGCGCTAGCATCACAGTCATGCCCAAGTAGATAGTTGAAGCCTTAGGACTTAGCTATGAACCTTTAAAAAGGGGGGTTATGCAACTTGATGGGAACAAGGTTAAAACTGTAGGTGTCATTAAGGATCTCCCCTTGACTCTATTCTCCTGCCCTAGTATCATAGTTCCACAAGATATTGTAATCATAGACGTTACCCCCATGTTCGAGCTTTGCTTATCCCAAGAATTCACTTCAAAGATAGGTGAATATCTTTCTTTGGATTGGTCACACTTGATCCTCAGGACCAAGCATGGAGCTAAAATGAAAATAATATCCGAACCTCTATACTCTAAACATGTGGCTGATGAAGCCATGATAAACTTTGAGGCTACTCATACCTCTTTCACCAAAGAGGAAATGTATTGCATCAAGCTACTGCAAGATGAAAAAGTGACTGGAGATCATACCGATCAAGAAGAGGTCCTCTTGAGCGAATATATAGACACTGATCCTTTTTGAAATTATCATGCTACTAGTTTGGGGACCTATGACATCTATGATGAAGATCAAGTGCTTCTGAAGGTCATGAAGGAACCTGAGAGTGGTCAAGCCTTAGAGCTATGGACGTTGCACTTCAATGGAGCAAGGTGAAAAGTTGGCACAGGAGTCAAGATATGTTTGACATCCACATACATGAAAATATACTCTGGTCCTTCCACTTCTAGTTCACTTGTTCAAACAATGAAGTTGAATATGAAGGCCTGATGCAAGGTCTAAGCCTTGCGAAGCGGATGGGCATCAAGAAAATAATGGTGTTTGGAGATTCTAAACTAATGGTCAATCAAGTCCGAAGCATTTCCGTAGCTAAGAATGTCTACACGAGATCCTATATACATAGAATCTAGGACCTAATCAAGGGCTTTGAAGCCTTCAATATCCAAACAATGCCCAAAGAGAAAAATACAGATGTGGATCGCATGGCAGCAATTGGATCTCAATTTGATCCTTCTTCCAGCTCAATTCACAACATACACCCTATATGAGTGATCGTCTGACCAGAAATTCCAAATAATGATCAAAGCTGGCAACTATTCGAAAGTGATCAACACATCACCTCATTCATCCAACAGTTGGGAGAGTTCGCTAAACAAATCCAACCAAAGATTGTCGAGGCCTACGATGGACAAATCATTCAGCTAAAGTCCAACAAGCTTCCAAAGGGACTGGTCACTCTCGAAAACCTATTCGATTGTGATGATATGAAGAATGACAAGAGGAATTTTTTAGTAGACAAAAGCAACTATGCAAACCTTCAGGTTGGAGACCTCAAGGGATACAATCCCAAAATCATCTAGTATACTATAGAGCTGATAGAAGGAGCAAAACCAGTCTTCCAAAAACAGAGGCTAGTGAATCCCAAGATTGAGGAACTAATGGCGCAAGAGCTGACAAAGCTAATTTAATCTTGGATTGTCTTCTCAATCAAGCACAACACATGGGTATCCAACCTCGTTCCAGTCCGAAAGAAGAATGGAGACATTTGCCTATGTGTTCATTTCTAGGACTAGTATAGAGCATCCCTAAAGGACCACTATCCCTTGCCTTCCATGGAATCCATCTTACAAACAATGGCAAGATCAGAAATGTTTTCTCTATTGGTCGATTTCTCTGGTTATAATTAGATCCAGGTCAAAGAAGAGGACCGACACAAAACAACGTTCACTACCAATTGGGGAACGTTTGTATATGGAAAAATACCTTTCGGCCCTCAAATCTAGGAGCCACTTTCTATTGGGAAATGGATATTGCCTTCAGAGAATTGATCAACAAGATTATCTTAATCTATTTGGATAATCTGACAGTTTTCTCCAAGCATAAGGATGATCATTTTGATCACCTAGAAATGGTTTTCAAAAAATGCCAGGAGTTCAGGGTATCCCTAAACCCGAAAAAATGTTTTTTCAGAGTATCACAAGGAAAATTATTGGGACATGTAGTGTCCAAAGAAGGAATTACAATCAATCCTGAGCAAGTGAAAGCAATCAGAGAGCTTCCCCTTCTAGTCAACAAGAAGGGATTTCAATCCTTCCTAGGAAAGGTAAATTTTGTAAGCAAATTTATTTCTGATTTTGAAAGAATAATTAGACCTATCGCCCTCATGCTAAAAAAGGATCAATTATTCAAATGGACAAAGGAAGATAGAGAATCCTTTGAGAAGGTTAAGGATGCTATTTCTTCAGCTTCTATACTGGTCAATCCAGACCTATCGAAGGAATTTATAATGTATGTATATAGTAGCAAATCTAGCATCGCTACTGTGCTAACTCAAAAGGATGATGAAGGAAAGGGAGAACATCCAATAGCATTTCATTCCCCAACCTTAAAGGATTATGAGGTGAACTACAACTTTTTCAAGAGGAAAACGTTTTCCATTGTTAAGGGACTCAAGAAGTTCTGACACCTCATATCTTGCAACAAGGTGATTGTATATGTCGCACATTCCAGTGTGTGTGAGTATATCATGGAAGAAGAAATCACTGAAAAAAGGGCCAATTGGATCACTAAGATCCTTGAATATGACATTGAGGTCAGGCCCACAAAGACCATCTAGGGAAGAATACTATGCTAATATTTGGAGCATGACGAAGAAATGACAGCTGAAGGAGAGAAACCTGAACTTGTTTTGACAAATGAACCAAAGTCTAAAGCTTGTTGGCTAGCAAGTAGAGTAAGATTCATGCACATCGGAAGATATCCATCAGGCCCTCCTTCTCAAAAGAGAAGATTCTATAGACTGTAGAATAGTGGATATGCACTCATCGAAGGAGTCTTTTTCAAAAGGAACTTATATGGCATTCTTATGTGGTGTGTCACTATGGAGCAAGCGAAGAAAATTCTTGATACTTTCCACAGCAATCCCGCAGGTGGATATTTATTTGCAAATACCACCACCATCAAAATCATATGCATCGAATACTTCTGGCCTACACTATTCAATGACTCACACTCTTTGGTGAAAGCATGCAAGGAATGCTAGTTCTTCGCACCAAGGAGAAAAAACTATGTAATGCCTCTGAACCCAATAGTGACTAAGGAACCCTTTGCTCAATGGGGCCTTGATTTTATCAAGATGATCAATCCCACCTCCAACACTAGACATAAATGGATCCTTACAGACAAAATATTTCACCAGATGGACCAAGGCCATGCCATTGAAGAACACGACGAAGGCGAAGATCGTGGAATTTCTTGAGGGGCTGGTAACGAGATTTGGTCTACCGAAGACCATCATCTCTGACAATTCCAAAGTTTTCCTAGGTTCTAAGGTATGTCAATTTGCACTCGTCCATGGCATATTCTTAAAAATGTCATCAAATTACTACCCACAACGGAATGGCCTGGCAGAGTCAACTACCAAAAATTTAGTCAGACACATGAAAAGAATTAGGTTGGAACATTAGGAGTGGCACAAGAATCTTTGGGAAGCACTCTGGGCAAACCACATAACCCCTAAACCATTTCTCAAGACTTCGCCATACGAGCTAGTGTATGGGAAAGAAGCGCTACTTCCCATCTCCATGGAGATTCCTGTAGTACAACTACTCAAGTCACTAGAGGTAGAACAAAATGGAACTATGGAGGTTCGGTTGGCCGAGTTGTTGGAAGTACAGGAAAAAGGGGAAAAGGCCCTAACATCCATGACTAACCGCCAACAAGTGGTTAAAAGATGGTTCGACGAGAAAGCCTTGGACCAAGGTCTAAAATGTGGAAACCTAGTATTAAAATTTAATGAAAGGGCCACGAAGCCTGGCCAACATGGAAATTTTGACAATCTGTGGGAAGGCCCTTTCAAAATAATTCAATGCAAGAAACACAATGCATTTGAATTAGAAAATATGGAAAAGGAAGCATTGGGGATTCTGGTTAACGAAATCCACCTTAAATTGTTTAATTAAGCTTCATTATTGTTTTGCCAATGTAAATATGTAAGTATTGTAATTATTTTTCCTTTGTGTTCTTTTTGTCAGCCGGTCTTTCCAAGCAACCCATGAATTCAAAATAAACCCATATGCAAAATTGAAAAGGTACTTGTAGGAGAAATAAAGGGAACCCATATTGCAAAATCACAAGCAAAAGAGACAGAAATTTGATGTAAGTTGTATATTCATTATATACAAAATTATATACTTTGATAATACATTTTCAAAATGGATCTGAGGCCATACTTTCTAAAGTATATCTATATATTATGTAGTCTTTTCATATATATATATACGATGAAGGCATTTTTTCAGGCATATATACAAAAAAACATGTGAAAAGTTTTTAGTCTCAAGCAGCAGGAATCAGAGCATCATCAACAACATCTAGAACATCATCAATAGCATGAGTAGTAGGAACGATAATAGGAGCATTAGGAGCAATAGGAGCATCAACAACAGCAATGGCGAGGGCTGGGGGATATACCAATTCCCTAAAGTCAGTATACCACTCTACGCTGTAAAAAATCACCACATTATATCAGGATGAAAAAAAGTGACCGGCGCGAATGACCCTATGACGGTGCTCTTTGTGTGATATGAAGCAGAACCCACTCAGAAATGGTACCAATGGCACCATAGTGTCTTCTTCAATATGCTTACAAAGGTCACTTGCAGTTGGAATACCTAGGCCATACACCGTGTTTGTCACCACTTCATCAAGGCCACCGAGGTAACACTTGGGAAAGATCTCCATTGTCAAGCATAGAATCATATGTTTAGGGACCTGAGAATCAAGCAAAGATGCAACAAAATGTGAGAAAACATCAATATTGACCCTATATTTATCCTCGTATTCAATGCAGTCCCTTCCCATAACCCATTTCATCACTATTATGGCCAATGAATGCTTGTTTTTGGTCATTCACTTCAAGCACCAACTAGAGATTTCACCTAGGAATGTTGTCTAAGACTTGTTGCTAAACAGCATAATGGGAGTATTCATGATGCTAACTCTACTCAAATTCCTAATGCTAATTCTACCCAACTACCTAATACCAATGCTTCTCAATTGCTAAGAGTAGTTTTTTTGTTGTCTAAGGGCCTATTTATAGAAATAGCCAGGATATCTGAGGTACCTGCATGCCATAAGCATGATGCTAATCAAGTGATTAGCTCAAAAATCCCACCAAGAGCTTGCTCGAATTTCCCACCCAGTTGCACCTACTAGGTATGACTCACTGCATGTGAAGTTAAGTAGAGGTAATTAATTAGCATAAGATGGTGGCAGTCTTCAATGGTAGTATGCAAAGCACGATGTTGAAGTGTCGCATTGCAAGTATTTTTTAAATTCCAAGGCATAATGCAAATCTTTTGGAGCTACTCATTGCGTATTTGGATTAATCATTCTCTTTGAGATATTAATTTCCAAAGCATGTGAAGCTTAAAAATGCTTTCAAATCACCAGCTCAATTTCCCAAGAAAATCACACCAAAAGGACATGATTGCTAAATATTATTATGAATTCTTGTCTTTTCAAAATGGCAAGGAATTCATTTCGCACAAGCAAAGAGTTGGCAGTACATGTCGAATTTAATGCAAAAATGCAACCGTCATCTACCACTCCAAGAAAGAAATAGCTAAGTATTGCATGTGAAAGGATAACATTGTAAAAATCCTCCTAAATGCGCTATCCAGTGTCAAGAGCTGAAGCGAATTGCAGTGGGTTTAAGCATAGAGAAAATCCACAGCAGAAAGAAAATGGCCCAAGATCCTCAGACAGAAGTTGAAGGAGAGGCAATGCAAAGCCTGTTTGATGCCATGCATGTGGCACACATGGCCTACATTTTTTATGATACCTCTTATGCTTCACTTGGGATACCAAAGAAGCTGACATGGAATCACACGCAGGCCATAAAAAAGCAAAAAACTCACAGGGACCAACATCAAATAAAGGAATAATGGGATAACATTCATGATCCTGTTCTTGGAAAGAACCCTAAGACTCTTAGGGAGGAAGCCTATGAGAGAATGAAGAAGAATAATGACCCAGATTCTTTGGCGTAGAAGTAATGGTTTGGGAGGCTTCCACAGTATATGGTCCCTAATGAGCCTAGTTTTGGTCCAATTTTGGGTAGAATCTATAGTTTATTTGTTGGTAGATGTCATGAACTTTGATGATTAAATGTTGGTATTTGCATAATTTTTCCCTCATACCATTGAAATTGGATTTAATCCTATCTCTGCAAGCTTTAATGACATTTGGCATATTATGTGCGTTATCTATATTGATTTTTCATGTGGTTAATGAATGTTCCTTAAGGTGGTTATAGATGTGCAGTTATTATGCGTACTAACATTACCATGCAGATTTAATATGCTAACTGAGGAATACATCACCAGTTGGGCATGCACCATAACGTCCAGCAAAGGAATCACTCCAAGTCAAAGGAGGCTAACGGAAAAAGATTCTTCATGCAACTGAACATAACCACCTTGTAGTGGACTTTAATGGTTGAGCATGCATAAGCGTTACTATTGTGCTTGACCTGCGTTTGGACCTGCATATCTAACTAGATTCCATGCATGCGTAATCGCCATTGCTCCACTTTCCCTATTTTCCCTAAATGGCATCCTCCTAGTCGTAGAGTTGACTGCCTTGTTTAGCTATTAGTATAAATAATGATCTGATGTTCCTTCTTTAGGAGGTTGCACTATTTGATATTGTACTTGCACTCTTTAGTAATACAAGTACATTACTCTATTGTACGCATGATTTACAATGAATGAAATAAAGTTCTGAATTCGAGCATATAAGTTCTCATTAGTTTTAGAGGATACTTATCCAAGGGGGGCCACTTGGTGAGTAATCCTTCTTCTTAGTTTAGCATTAGTTTAGTATTACTTACTATTTAGTACTTAGAAATCTGGCACCGACTGTTCCTGCAGCCACTAGAATCTCATTTTGTGACTATTCTTGCAGCCAAAGCAGACAGAGTAGTTTCCTATTTGTTGATTGGATTTTCATTCTTGTGATGCATTTCAACTTAGCATAGTCATTGATTGATGTTCAACATTTTTTTCATTCCTTTCCAAGCAATTTACTTCAGTATCATGTGTTCCTTAGTTGTAGAATGCAATGGCTACTTTGAGTTCCTAGTGCACATATTGTGCCAACCCATTTCAAGTTCACGTCCTTGGGTTGACAAGTTAAATGCACCTTCATGATGATTGATGTTGGATGTTGTAGATATGGTTGTTGATATGTGGTTTTCATTGATGTCGACACTATTAGCACTTGGCGTATTAAAGGTTATATATGTCGAGGATATTGAGAAAATTGTAAATGAAATTATTCTAGGTTCCCAGTGGAACTATGCATGTCATGAAGGTGTCATGTTCTATGCATTGAATATTAGCTGGTGTGGATTAAAGGGTTTATTGTTGAATGTTTCTAAATCATCTACCAGAAGTTTTAGAGGTCTGCATGAAGTTTTGATTGTATTCTGGTCTAACAATGTTTCTGTGGTCTATGTCAGTGTTCCTAAATGAAGATTGTGTGATTCTGTTAATCTCATTTGTTGTGAATTCTTCTCTATTGTTTCTTGGTGTTCTCTGATGTCTCTAGATCATTCTCTATCTTTGTGGTACATCCAAATTATTTTAAAGAGCTCGTGGTTGAAGATCTTTTCTTGCCCATGTTCAATTTTTCATGTTCTTGGCCAACATGTTGGTGGTAGCGTGTTGTGCATCTTCGTGGTGAAATTAATTAAAGTATTTTTGTCTTGGAGATATTAATTTGGGTCTCCACTATGTTGTGGCCGACCTTGGTGGATTCGCATTAAAATTTTATTTATAAATTTGCGCCGACATTGAAAATATGTTTTATTTTCCTGGTCGACTATGTTGTGATGAAATCTCATGTAGCGGATATATAAGAGCGATTGTTTCATCAATGTAGGGTGTGGAAAAATTGCTCGGTGTGCTCCTATGTGTGAATACCTTTCGATTGCAGAGAAGAGTGTGAAGAAGATTGAGCAAAGTGTGAAGAAGGTTTTCTGAGCTTAATTGGAACTATAATCAAGCTTATGTAGAAACTATTTTCTCAGTTCGTACCCTTTGGATTTTAATCCTATACTATATTTTTGGGCAGTGAACCCCTTTTTTATTTGAGTAGTGAGGTCTAGGCAGTGTGCCTGAATGCATGTGCATTCCCCTTATTATTTATCATTATACTTTTAACAGGGTATAATCTTGTGGACTAACATCCATTGTGGTTTTTCCCCTAACAGGGTTTTCATGCAAAAATATTGGTATTCTCTATCTCTTTGATGTGTTAAATTGTTTGTGGTTAATTGCTTATTCATCAGATCTGAGATTAAGTTAAGTTAAGTTAGAAAATTTTAAGTTTCTATCACAATTGATTCACTCCCCCTCTCAGTTGTGTGTCCTTGTTTTGCCAACAATTGAAATAGTTATTCAAGTTAGATGTCCAATCTCTGAATCATGGATGTAAGGGCTTAGTTATTAAATCATTGTAGGAGGCCAACATTTTTGCCACCATTGTCGGGGATGGTGTCAAACTAGGGAGTCTTTTGGATTCATTGGTAGTTTTTCCTGCTGTAGTGTTTCTGGAAGTTGTTTTCAGTATATCCTCATTTAGGAAGTAATGACCCCCCCTCATTCTTTACCAATTATTTGTGTGAGTTGACTGATAGTGGGTGATACCGCATGCATAGAGGAAGAAGGGATGCTTATGGGATATTCCTTCCTAACAATCCTAATCCATTCCATCTAGTTGAATATCAAAGCCTACCATAAGAAGAAGTAGAAGATCCACACCCCTTTGTTGATGCATATCCTGATCTGACTAGCTCTAAAGTCTCCTCTAAAGATCAAAATCAGCTTGAGAACCCCTTTGTTTTGGGACCGCATCAAGCAGGCATGGATGATGCAAATAGGAATAGAAAAAACCAACCAACTTTTGCTTTCCCCATTGCCCATCAAAATGAAGTTGACAACATTAAGAAAATTCTTGCCTCAGCACTCCCCAAGTTTTATGGGCTTGTCACAGAATATCTTGATACCTTTTTATTTGAGTTTGACATACTCTGTAGGAGTTATGATTATACTATTGATGCCCATAGGGTTAAGCTATTTCCTACCACTTTGAAAGAGGTTGCATTAAGATGGTTCATGAGCCTAGGAAGAGATGCTATGGAAATTTGGGAAGACATGAAGGAAAAATTATTTAAGAAATACAACAAATATTGCAGGGGCAGCGACATGAGAGGAGGTGACATTTTCATAATGTAGCAAAAGGAAGATAAGAGTCTGGAAGATTACATTGCAAGGTTTCTATTTTATTTACAAAAATCTCCACACCATACACTTAATGAAGACTCACAAAAGTTTTTTTTCCAGAGAGGAATCAATGAAAGTTGCATTGATGCCTTAGACCTCATGGGAGGAGGAGATCTCTCTCAAGTTCCTTGAGAAGATATCAAGAAAATATACCAGAACTACTCTAGGGAAGCTTCAAAGAAAGGGAGAGCTTATCAATATTCCATGGGTAAGTAAACTACCGGTGGAGTTTCAAGAATGGAGATTACTCATTTGCTGGTAGACTTCAAGCAGGACATTATTAATAATCTAGCTACTCAACTAGATACACTTCAGGCCAAGAAGAAGCAAGAGGAGGCAGAGGAAACATTGATAGAGTATTGCCTCCACTACAGACAAAAGAAGAAGGACTGCAGATACAAGATGGTAGCTAACCTTGAAAGCAAGTAGATTCCACCTAAGTTCAAGCCAATCTAGATTGAAGAAGACCAATTCTACTATGTCGCACAAAGGAAGCCTTGGGATCCAAGACAAGGTATGCCACCAGATCCACTATCCTATGTTGGGCCATATTTTAACTCCTATTCATCTGGTAACCAATGGTAGCCCCCATGTCCACCCAATTATGGAGGATATCCACCATAGCCTTGGAGTAACCCTCCAAATGCTTGGCCTAGTCATCAGAGTTCTCCACCCCAGTGGCAGCAACCTTAGGGGAATTGGAAGCAATTTCAAGGGCATTGGCAGCAAACAAATCAATGGAGAGGAGGACAACAATGGTCTACTCAGAAAAATAGCTACATGTAGCCACCTTCTCAGCCATAGTAGCCTGATATAATTCCTCCACCTGCTAATTCAAGCTCAAATGCACCTAAACCTACTCAGCTACTAGCTCAGCCCACACCCAATCTAAATAACAAACCATAGCAACAACTTGTATACTCTGTTGATTCAAATAAATTCCCTACATATGTTGTGAGTGTAAGTGGAATCCACTTGCATTCAAGAACTACTCTACCAACCCTTTCCAAGCCCATTATCACTGAACTTCTTGTGGAAGAGGAAGAGGAGCCTTTGAATGCTCTCATCCAACCAAATGTACCTAAAAAATCTTGAACCAGTCCAAGTCAAGCAAACTGTATAAGAACCACCATTTCCTTAGAGATTGGAAGTTGTCAAGAAGAGGAAAGAAAAGGAGGATACAACTTTTGATATCTTGGACCAACTAAAGCATATATGTGTCTAGATACCTCTATTTCAAGCCATAAAGGATGTTCCAATCTATGGCAAGTAAATCAAGGAAGCCTATCTCTAGAAGCCAGGCAGGAAAAAGAAGGACCCAACTATAGTTCCTGTGGTGGGCTAGCTAGTTGAAATCATGCTGAGAAAAGTGACTATCCCCAAGTATAATGACCCAGGCAATCCTTTGGTAGTAGTTTTCATAAACAGTGTCCAAGTAAAGAATGCTCTGATTGATTTAGGGTAGTAATAAATGTAATGACCAAGGACATCTTGTAGCAACTAAACATTGCAAGCATGAGATCTACTCCTACTATCATGTAGCTCGCCGATAGCTATACTGTTAAGCATGATGGTGTAGTGGAGGATCTTGTGGTAGTTTTAGACTCTTGGGAGTACCCAACAGACTTTATGATTCTTTCTCCTAAAGCTACACTAGGTGGGTATCCCATTATTCTTGGAAGGCCTTGGTTAGCAACTACAGATGCATACATTGGATGTTGGTTAGGTGACATGGCCATTTCAGATAGGAGGAGCACTAAAAAAAAAATTCTTTATTCACCTGCTTAGCCATCCCATGATGAAGATAATCACGTATGGCCACTGAAGAGGCCAAGGAAGTTAATTTTGTGGCACAGCTTATGATGCTAGGTGGAGGCCCTTTCATACAACTCCAAGATGAGCATGAAGTATTGGCTAACATCATTTAGAACCATTGTGAAGTGGAGGAAGCATCATCTTCTCATTCTGCTACTCCAGTCAAGACACTTCTGCCTGCTCTTCCTACAACCACTATTCTTGTAGACATTCTACTTGCAAACACTCTCCCTATAGCCAATGTTCCTACAAATAGACTTCCTACAGCAACAGGTATGTCTCATACATTGCTTCCATATGAACTAAAGGTACCATGTGTTAATGAAGCAGTCATGATAGAGTTAACTACCTAAGTATAGGTGTCAAAAGGAAAAATTTGAATGTTAATAGAAAATTAAATGAAGAACAACAATTGTTATTGGCGAACCTATTAAGGACCCATCAGCATGCATTTGCATGGGATTATCATGATATGAAGGGATTAAATCCTAAAAAAATTACACACATAATTTACATCAGAGATGATTGCACCCCAGTAAGACAACTACAAAGAAGAATTAACCCTACACTAAGAGAAATTGTGAAAGGAGAACTAAAGAAATTACTAGATGCAGGATTTATCTACCCCATTTTAGATAGTCAGTGGGTGTCTCTATTAGTGATTGTTCCCAAGAAAGGAGGGAAATGGAGAGTTTGTGTTGATTATAGGGAACTTAATGTTGCCACCAAGAAGGATCACTTTCCTTTACCCTTCATTGATCAAGTTTTGGACACACTTGCAAGGAAGCAATACTTTTCTTTTCTAGATGGATTCAGTGGCTACAACTAGATCCAAATTGCACTAAAGGACCAGGAGAAGACCACATTTACCTATCTATGGGGGACCTATTCCTATTTGGTACTCCCATTTGGTTTATGCAATGCACCTGCAATTTTTTAGAGGGTAGTCATTAGCATATTCTCAGACATTTCTCATGATTGCATGGAGATTTACATGGATGACTTCACCCCTTATGGTGCTAATTTTAATCAAGCATTGGAAAATATTAGGAGAGACAAAGATGTGAAGGCCAAAACTTGTCCTTAAATAGTGAAAAGTGCTTCATGATTATGCAAGAGGGTGTAGTTCTTGGCCACTACATCTCCCACAAGGGAATTCAAGTAGATCCTGCAAAGATTGAGGTAATCACAAATCTTCCCACACCTACAAAATAGAAGGATGTTAGGAGTTTCTTGGGTCATGCAGGATATTATAGGTGTTTCATCAAGGATTTTAGCAAGGTAGCAGCACCATTGTACACTCTTCTCGCTAAAGATGTTGAATTTTAGTGGACTAAAGCTTGTGACAAGGCATTTTCTAACTTGAAGGCAGCTTTGACTCATGCTCCTATATTCAAAGGGCCTAATTGGGAAATTCCTTTCCACATTGATACTAATGCATCAGATTATGCCATAGGAGCGATCTTAGGACAAAAAGGAGTTGTTGAAAATGCTATTTACTTTGTCAGCAAAAATTTACAAGGAGTTGAATTCAATTATACAGTGACAAAAAGAAATGTTGGAAGTAATCTATACATTGAAAAAATTCAGAAATTACATAACGAGTTACCAAATCTTTGTGCACACTAGTCATCCAGCCATTACATATCTCATGAATAAACCCTTGATCACAGGTAGATTGGAAAGATGGTTACTGTTGATGTAGGAGTTTGATATAACCATTGTGGATAAGCCAAGGAAGGCCAATGTTGTTGCATATTTTCTTTCAAGGCTAACTACACCAGAAGACAATCAACCCATAGATGACTCTTTTCTTGATGAGCATCTATTCTCCCTCAGTATACAAACACTCTGGTATGCTGACATAGCCAATTATTTTGTCACAAGTAGAGTTCTTTCTCACTTCTCCCCAAAAGAGAAAAGTGCACTCATTGAAAAATATTTTCCTTTCTATTGATCAATTATTTCAACAGATTGCCCATAGTAAAAGGGACTTAAAATCCCATGACATACAACATTAAAGAGGCTGTGCATGACCATAAAGTCTTTGAAATTAAAAAATAACAGAATTATAAAGACTCGGCCAAAACGTGTGCTCCTAGAATGTTGGCGCCCACTCACTGGTTTTCAAAAGTATGAGACCCACATTCATTTCCCTTCTGACTGGAATGGTGAATGGCAATGGAGTTGACCTGAGAAATACTCAAGACTAATCCATTAAATCAGCATAAGTTAGTTTAATTTAATCAACTCCAAGAAATAAGTTTGTACAATTATTCATAGAAAGCAAAGCAATTATTTTTCCTAAAGGTAATCAATTGGCAGAGTAATTTGGGTTGGAAGGTTTATATTTGTATATTGAGGCCATTATGTTGATGAGGTTATTTTTACCTCATCATTTCCTCCCTTTCCTAATTTTGAGTAGGTCCTCCTGCTTTGCAGTGTGTCCCCTATCCATCATTCCTTATGTTCATTTCCTCATATTTAGCACTAAGATCATACACATCATCTCCCTCTATGTCTAGTATCTTTGGATTCCTCAAGAATCCCTAATGAAAAGTGACCCTTTGTTTCCATCTGGAAAAACTATCTTCACTTTGGTCTAGGTTGGTGTACACTGAAGGTGGTGGGGAAAGAAGCAAGGGAGGTATGTACCTCATACCAATCTAATTGGTCTTAAAGTCCTCCAGAATTTTGATCAAAGTTGTTGCTCTTTCGTAGGACCATCTGATATTGAGAGGTGAAATTATTTCCCTCTTTTTGAGATGCATTAGAAGAGGGGTGTACCTTTCTTCACATGCATTGCATGCTGGTCCTATTAAATGAGGCCCCTATTCTTGAAAGTAATCATGACACACCCTGAGGTTGTTATCTTATTTGACCTATGCTTCCTGTTTACTTTCGACACCCATAAACTGTTTCTTGAATGAGAGAGGCTTCCTATGAGGGTATCTTATTTGCAACCCTACAGTATTTTTTCCCTGAGCATACTCTCTTGATATGTCTTGCTAGTGAATTTGGTTTCTCATAGTGGATAGGAATGAACTTAATTTTGCTTCTCCTACAAAGAGGATAATAAAGAAATCTGTATACTTTTCTAGGAGCAAATTGTGAACAAAGAATTCACGCAACAAATTTTGTCATTTAGGGAGTGACTCAACAAATATTTTTACAAATTCCTTGACATTAGGGTCATGAGGTTGGTTTTGGAAAATTCTTTGCAACTTCCATCTCAAAAGTTGCTCATTAAGAAACATGGATAGATGGTCTTCTACAGGCTAGTAGCAATTCACCAATTTCACAGGCATCCTGCTTACCCCTATATGCATGATGGAAAGATCCTTTTAACATGACTAACTCCCTCTTTAACCTATTGTTTTCAAATTCTACATCTTTCAAGAGGTAACAATGCTCTATCCATTTCATAAGCATTGGGGGAATACGTACCTAGAACCAATCTATAACAATAGGTTTAGTTTGTGTCCCTTTTGATTCCATAACTGGTTGAGTATCAGTCTCCTATAAACTTTGTTCTAGCTCCACAATTTTACTCACAGATGCATTCAACTCAGTTTCCTATCGATTCTTTTCTTCTTCAAAGGCACTAAATAATTGCATAAAATTATTTTTCAAATCTTCAATACATTTTTTTTTTCACACATAGCATCTTGATTCTACTTATCCTGTTGATTCCATTGTTGGATTTGGAATTACAGTTGCTCAATAAGCTTGTCTTTTTCCTCCATTTGTGTAGTTAATTTTGCAATTTCTTGATTCCTTTTATGGACAATGGCAATGTGCACCTCCATTTCTTCTTTTTGTTGATTAATTTGTGCTTCATCATCCTGCAACCTGGCCCTTAACCCTTCAATTTTTGTCTTTAGTTTTTCTAATTCCTCATTTCTTTGACTGGATTCTTCATCCCCTATGTCCACACAGAAGGATACATGAGGGATTTCTTCATCAAGAAGAGGAACATTTTCCTCTTTGTTGTTTTCAAGAAGGGATGAATGAGGCACTTCTTCCACTTTTTCATCAATATAGGGTGCATTTTTTGTTTTAGTGCTCTCAAAAAGCACTTCTACTTCTTCTATATTCTCAATATCAAGCATACTTCCTTCTTCAATTTCTTCAAGTAAGGAGGAGCAAGAAATTTCTCCATCCGTGTGAGTTATGTCTTCTTCTTCATTGGTATCCATAGAGAAAGATGCATGAGGAGTTGCCTAAAGCACTCTTTCCACAAATTCAAGTATACTATCCAACTTGTCAAGGAAGGACAAGAATCCTCCCGTAGGTTCATCTTCATTATGTTCTGAGTGTGGCGATTGTGCTTTCTCCCCTTCCTACTCTTCAGGTGATAGGGTTTCTTTGTCCTCTTCCCTGGAAAGTTCCTCCTCTTGCTTTCCTGCTTCATCAATTTCCTCATTATCAGGTGGACTGTCAATTTCTGCCACCTTTACTAGAGTCCTAACCTTTTTCCTTTTTGAAGTACTATCTATATCTTGAGGTTCAATTTCACAGACCCCTGAAGATAATCGTTTACTCCTCCATAGAGGAGGGGTTATTTAAAAAACAACTTTACTTCGTTTATTTTTCTTTCGAGGGGGCTCTTCATCTTCTCCGGAATGCACAATTCCCACCTCCTCTTCTTGTCCTAGGGTTTGTAATTCTTTTGGCAAGGATTCCAGCACATCACCACTAGGAGTCATGGAGGTATATTGGGACTCAGGGCTGCCTAATGCCTCTGAGGAGGGTTCTTCTCCAGATTGCTCCTTTTGTTTCGAGGATTCCCCTTCCTCAAATAACCTCCCTGGTTCTTCATTTTCAAAATTTCATAGGAACCTTTGCCACTTCTTCTTTGGATTATTGTGGAAATGATATTTAAATATTAGTTGTATCAAACCATGATGTTTAAGGGGCCCCATTCCAATTTTATACTTTTCTATCATAGAGGTGATTGAATGGCAGAGAAAGGCTGGTAAATTTACCGTAAGGGTAGGGTCCTCAATGTCGTGGTGTAAATGAGTCAGTAGACGAAAAGGGGTCCCACTACTATAGTCATTTTTCCCTCACAAGTGAAATATTTTATAATCCAGGCTGCAGTAGACCTCCAGGGTTCTGGAATAGACATTCTATGAATTCCCTTATTTTTCCCCCGGTGCTTATGGTCAATACAGGTTGGGTTTCCCCTTCCCTATGGAATAATTCTATCAACTTTTGATAAGGGATGAGGGTATTTTCATTCAAATGAATCCCTTTATTTTCAAGACCAGAAAGATGAGCAAGGACTTTTGTACTTACCCAGAATGGCTTTATGCGCACCATAGTCTTCCAATCTACAAAATTCTCAATGAATTCCTTCACCAGCTGCTCTGTCGTCCCTTCAAATTGTTTCATGAACTCCATCGATCCAACCCTTTGAAATAAAGCTACTATATTACTTAATGCCAACAATGGAACTACAGAATTTGGCTCAGATGTTTTCTTATTGCCTCACATCTCCTTTGCTTCCCGATGAATTTTTTTAGAACTCTGGAATGCTTGCTTCTCTGAATTATAGATGAAGAAAGAGTTCTATGTCGATATACTCAACGAGGAAAGAAATAATTATCATCTTTCTTGTCACCATACTATATCATTATGATGGCCTTTCATAGGGAATTACAATTGTTGCCGTACTCTCACCAATCATGTAAAAGGTCACAAGTTTCAAAATTACAAGGGGAATAGATCATGCCAATTAACTAACCTTTATTCAAAATAAATACTAACCCCTCTAATAAATAAATTCGCACATACCTTAGGTCTTGTCGTTAGATCAAACATCACTTACCTGTGCTAATGTAATTGGATAATTATATGGTTGGCAAGGGTGGTGGTGGATATTAATGGCCTGGATAGGATAGTTGAAGTAAGGATGAAAATTATTATGGAAAAAAGGCTTTCATAATAATTTTATTTAGTATAGAAATATTTGATTTGATATGGCAGAGTAATCATAAGGGAGTGGATCTCGAAGTGGCATTGAAGAATGGGCATGCGCGAAACTTAGGAAAAATAAGAGAAACTTTGAAAAATAAAATTTTATACAAAAATTAGAACATTATCGAGTAATGTGACCGAAGTAGAGAAGAAGAGAGTTCCAAAATTATTTTAGAAAGATGTCATCAAAATAGAGTAACCAAATTGAGGATTCTAGAGCATTGTTGAAAGATGCAGCCAGAGCAGCAACCAAAATTTCTAGAGCATCGTCAAAAGATATAGCTGGAGCAGCAACCAAAATTTTTGGAGCATCCAAAGAAAATTCCAGAGCATTCGAGCATCATTCCAAAGCATTGTTGAAAATATGTGGTTGGAAGAGAAACAATAGAATTCCAAAGCATCACTGAAAAGATGCAGTCGAAAGGAAGAAACAACAAAATTCCAAAGCATCGCTGAAAAGATGTAGCCAGAAGGAAGAAACACCAAAATTTTGGAGCATCGCTAAAAAGATGCAGCTAGAAGGAAGAAAATTGTGATACTTTGGCCTCAACTTTCTAAAGCACCATTGAGTGATGCATCAAAATGCAAGATCAGGATGGGTTGTGGAGTCAGTCTGATTTGTAA
The DNA here is from genome assembly GCA_007258455.2 of Sequoia sempervirens. NCBI lineage: Eukaryota > Viridiplantae > Streptophyta > Pinopsida > Cupressales > Cupressaceae > Sequoia > Sequoia sempervirens. The sequence continues at coordinate 341,168,366 of VDFB02271358.1, read as the reverse complement.
GTTCTAGAACATTGTAGCAACAAGTCTGGAGCATTGCAACAGTAATTCTGAAGAATCGCAGCAGGGTGTGTAGGAATTAGGCTTCCCACAAGATGAAGTCCTACAAAATGTAAACAAAACTTTAGCCAAGTCCAAATTATGGAGTTGATGAGAAAATTGAAGAAATTTTCATAAATATATATATATATATATATATATATATATATATATTATATATATATATATATATATATATATTTCTTTTTATGTGTTATTTTCTTAACACTATATTAACCCTACCACAACAAAGTCAATGTAGTGGATTTCTCCCTACGTTTCCACCATTTTTGTAAACTCTTCTTTGTTAACGATTTTATGATAAATGCATAATCCATGCCCATTAACCAGAAGAGTTCAGGTGTCACCATCAATTGGTTTTAACTGGACTGAAATGTTAGCAAACACTTTAGAAATCTCATATGGTCCAAGCGAGTGTGTCCTAAGTTTCCCCTGATGGTCCTTCTAGTCTAGTTCACTAAGTTGTAAGACTCTCTCGATTTGAGCTCGTTTAAGATTCATGCCCAATTCCATGGTCGTCCTAAGGGTTTGGAGCTCAAATTCAATGGGAAAGAGTGGCTTATTACCAAAGACTAACTCATAGGGACTATAGCTAGTGGTTGACTTCTAGGTTGTGCTGTAGGCCCAGATAGCTTCCGGTAGTTTCCTAGCCCAATCTTTCCTTCTTGAGGAAACTATTTTTGTCAAAATATTTTCCAGTTCCCTGTTCGTGACCTTGACTTGTCTGTTTTCTTGTGGGTGGTAGGGTGAGGACTTCTTGTGATTTACTTGGAAGTGATTTGTGAATGTCAATAGGACTTTAGACATAAAATGGGGGCCTTGGTCTATAACTATTGTTCTTGGGGCCCCGAACCTAAGAAATATTTTGTTATAAAGAAAGTCAGCAACCTACTCTTTCCTAGCAACATATAGTGCTTGTACTTCTTCCCACTTAGTCATGTAGTCAGTACAAACCAGAATATACTATTTTCCTTGAAAAGGGGGATCTATAGGGCCAATAAAATCCAATTCCCATTTCTCAAATGCTTCAAGGACTACCTGAGGTTGCAGGGGAATTTCATTGGATGCGGTTGGTCTTCCTATCCTTTGGCATTCATCACACATGTTAACATACTTCTTGATATCCTTATGCATTGAAGGCCAATAGTATCTTGCTCCTAGGATCTTATGAGTTATCCTTTTAGTGAAATAATGCCCTCCAGAAGGGTCATCATGACAGGTCCTAAGGATACTATAGGTCTCATCTTCCCTAACACACCATCTCAAAACCATATCGGGTCCACACTGAAACAAGATTCCATTAATCCATTTAAAATGGGCACTCTCTCTGATGAGGTGTTTCTTTTGTTTTGTTGAGAAGTGAGGTGGTACCTTTGCGGTAGCTAAGTAATTCGCAATATCATTAAACTAAGGAGTTTTAGTGGAGATGGCGAATAGATTTTTGTCTAGGAATTCATCTTGTACCGGAGCACAATCGCCATCATGATTAATCTAGGATAAGAAGTTTGTGACTACGTTGGACTTCCCTAGTTTGTCAATAATTGTCACATTAAACTCTTGGAGGAGTAACCACCTAATTATCCTTGCATTTACCACTGATTTATTCATGAGATATTTGATGGTTGCATGGTCTGTGTGCACTGTAACTTTGTATCTAGTGACATAATATCTAAATTTCTTGATGACGTGCACTACAACCAAGAATTCCTTCTCTGTTGTGGTGTAATTCTTCTCCATTGGCATCAATTTTTTGCTAATAAAATGTATAGCATATTTCCCTCCATTATCATCTTCTTGCCCAAGAACTTCTCCAATGGCGTCATCAAATGCGTCAGTATAAATGTGCAATGGTAGGTTCTAGTTAGGGCCTTGAAGGATAAGGGAAGAGGTGAGTTTCTCTTTAATAATTTCAAATGAGGACTAACACTCAGGTGTCCAAATGAAGTCAGCATTTTTCTAAAGGAGAGAAAACATTGGGGCTGTGATTTTGCTAAAGTTCTCTATGAATCTTCGGTAGTATCCAGCATGCCCTAAGAAACTCCTGACATCAATCTGAGTCTTCAGAATCTCAAGTTGTTGTATGACTTTGATTTTCTTGGGATCATCCTTAATCCCTTCGGCTGAAATATGATGTCCTAGCACTATTCCTTGTTCCACCATGATTAAGCATTTCTCGTGACTAAGGAACAACCGATGATCCTCACACCACTTTAACACCTTCTCTAGATTTGTGAGAGCTTCACTGAAAGTTGAACTGTATACAGTGAAATAATCCATATAGACTTCCATGCACTCATTTACCAACTCAGTAAATATAGCCAAGATGGCCCTCTGAAAGGTGGCAGGAACATTACTTAGCCCAAAGGGAAGAACCCTATACAAAAATGTTCCCCAAGGGCAAGTAAAGGTTGTCTTATCCTAGTCTTCCACTGCTACCTATATCTGGTTGTATTCACTAAATCCATCCAAGAATGAAAAATATTTTCTCCCAACCAAGTTATCCAGCACTTGGTCCACAAATGGCAGGGAAAAATAATCTATGTGTGTTGTTTTGTTAAGCTCCCTATAATCTACACACACTCTCCACTTCCCATTCTTCTTTGGAACTACAACCAAGGGTGACACCCACTTGCTGTCAAAAATTGGGTAGATGAATCCTACCTGCAAGAGTTTCTCAATCTCAGTTTTAACAATATCTTTAAGAGCAAGATTGAGTCTCTGTTGTGCTTGGTGAACAAGTCGAACATCCTCATTATAGATATGGTGTGTGAACACACTAGGATGTATTCATCTCATATCTTTATAATCCTAGGCGAACGCTTTAGATCTATTCACCAAGGTACCAAACAGTCTATGTTCTTTCATCTCAGTCAACAAACTATTGATGTTCAAGGTTTTTCCTGGTAGTAGCATAATGGTTTTGACTCCAGGATCATTGGATGTGACAGTGTGAATGGGCCTTGTCAGTGTGTTAATTGGGAAGCTGTGCGGTATAGTTTTATGAAGCCTAGCAACATCTGCAAAGAAATGGAAAGTTTTTGGAACTAAGTTCATCAATGGGCAAGGAAATCAAATAAACTTAGCATCATCAAATTTTGCTTGATCTATGTTGATTGGGTGTCCTAGGATTTCTTCTACATTTGACATCTCTTCACTGTTGGAGTCTATTTCAATACTTTCCACATCATTCTCTAATTCATCCTCTAATTCTTCACAGTGTTGTTTAATGACTACCATGGCCAGTGAAGCCAAGTTTTCCTGTCCAGTAGGACTTTCTGGTTCATCAACCCATACTTTGCTATGTTTATCAGGCTTGGCAGGAGGATACAAGAACAACTGTTTTCTATTGGTTCCATGGGATATTTTCATTCCTCCTTCCCTGCAGTCAATTTTGGATGCAATCGTAGCTAGCCATGGTCGTCCCAAAATTATTGGATAACTATCTTTGGGTGTAAGGGATTCAACTATCTAGAAATACACTGGATATTCACATCCATCTACTTTAACAAGAACATTTTCAATGATGCCCTTGGGAATAGCTATGGATTGGTTTTCCATCTATAGGACTGTAGTTGTGGAACGTAGATCAGTGAGTCCTAGTTTTTCCATCACATCAACAGTCATTACATTAATGGTTGTTCCAAGGTCCATTAAAGCATTGGGTATTGCTACCCCATTAATTGTTACTATTATAAGAAGACTTCCTAGGTCATCATATTTCAGAGCAGTAACTATTCCAGCTAACAAATCAACAAGGTACCCATTGATATGAATAGTGTTGATTCGTTTTGGCTTCCTCCCTGGGGTTTTGATGCACAACTGTTTAATCAACTGGTTTAACTCAAGGATATCTTTAATCGCTTATAACAAGGGAACTTCAATCTGCAATAGTTTCATTTCTTGTATCAGTGCAGTTTTCATAGGTTATATTATTTCTGGAGCATCTTTCATAGGGATTGGTTTCAATCGCTCCAGAAAAGGGGCTTTGGTTTTGTCTTTAGTCACTGAATTTTTCAAAGATTCAGTTGGAGACTGACCCTCCTCCTCCTGAGGTACGTCAATATCTCCTACTAAAGATGGCAAGTCGGTTTCATGTTGAGTAGTGTCTAGGGTTTTTTCTACAAGCGCAGGTGTTATTATTGTTTCCTCAGCATACTTTTAGATAGGTTCATCTATGATTTCTTCGATAGTCAGCTATGAAAGCGTTTTACCAAACCTCAGTTGTAGGTTTCCACAGTGTATTGCATTGAGTCCGGTGACATTGTCCTATTCAGTGGAATACACCGGAGTATTTGAACGATTGTTCTTTAGATTAGGGACTGGTTGTGCTAGAAGTGGCGGTTGGTTAACTTGTTCAGTCTGTTGAGTGTTCTGGGCAGGTGGTAAGAGATTTTGTTGGGTAGGAATCCTCCTAGGACCAAAATAGAAGTTATGTTGGGGCTGATTCCATTGAGGAATGGAATTTTGAGGGTACCACTGTTGTTGAGACTAGTTGGGCCATTGAGGGTTACCCCAAGATTGGTTTGTCCAGTCCAGTGGTCCCCAAGGATAGGTTCCCCAGTTAGAGGGTACTGGCAGTGGTACCTGAGGCTAGGGCGTTTCCCATTGATTATTGTTCCAATTTGATTGGGGCCACCAGTTGGGATTGGAATTCTGGCCATAGGAGAAATTACCTCCTGTTCTCTAGTTGACAATGTTCACTTCTTCCTCGACTAGAGTTATTATTTTCTTGGAATTTAATAGTTCACATTGATCGATGAGGTGATTCTTGTCACATACCTAACAAATGTCATTCTTGTCAACTTTGTCCAAGGGACACTCTCTTAGCAAATGTTTGTTTC
>VDFB02271358.1:340883040-341153306 GCA_007258455.2 Sequoia sempervirens | reverse complement strand
ATTAGATAGCCTTCCATCTTCACTTTCCAGAATACATAGTTTGTGCCATCAAACATAGGGAGGACTTTCTCTAATACCAATTGTTGAATGAGAAAGACAATTGAGAGGGAGGGTGAATTAGTTGTGCCAAAGGTAAAAACAGTAATCAGATCCACAAGAATTTATTAAATCATTAATCTATTATAATGTTTAAACATGAAAGTAGATAACCAAAACTGAACCAACCAATATCATACACAAGAGAACACAAGATTTACATGGAAAACCCTAGAAGGGAAAAACCACAGTCAGGATTAGCTCACAATATAAGTAATTACAAAACCAATACAAGGAGGCTTACTGCCAGAATATGATGCACTATCTAAAAAGGCTCACAACCCAAGCTCACTATTAGAATAGAAAGAAGAAAGAAGATAGAATGTTACAAAAAGAACATAATCTCAATGCAACAAAGAATCCACCACAATAGCTTCAACAACACTTGCAGTCTTCAAGAGATCAATATACCTTAGCTTACTACATTTAGCAAGCTTGCATTATCACTCACATTGCATTTTACACTTCCACTTAATTTTTCATTACAACACTTAAAACTATTCCACACTTCATCCCACATCAATTCACCTTACATTTATACCATCCAAAACTTGAAAAAACATCTTCAAGTTAGTTAAAATCTCTTTACACTTTACAAATTCAAAATAAGTCAGAACCAAGCATTTCGGGGGTGGATAAAAATGAAAGTGGACCAATAAAAAACTTAATTGGGACCCAAATCAATACTCGCACTCCACACTATGCCTTCATCAATACGTAAACATCTTCAAATGTAGTGTAAACACCAGGTTGGTCATTACCCATGTAGACACCATTAAACTTTGAATTACACACTTCCTCAAATCCAAGGACTTTTGAACCACACACCACACTTCATCACTCTCTAGAATATTCCACTACCATCTTGAAATCCATCAACCTCCTTCACAACAATTCATACCTCCAAAATGTACACATCTTGTACACTCAAACTACACTATCAAACACTGTAACTCTAAAATCCATCTTTTGAAGCACCAGACCACAAATCCTCTTGACACAGGAAAGAGATCAATACCATCAACATACCTTCATAATCATAAGACATGAAGAATAACTACAGAGAAACGTGGAGAAATTTTTTTTCTTCCAGACACCTTTATAAGCAACACAATGAATCTAGTTCACATTAGTAAAATAACTTCCTTTGACCATCGATCCAGAAGCCAAAATTCAGGATATATAAACTTTGAACACCTTTATCCAACATTTCCAAACCACACAAGAAAATCTTAAACCTAGAAGAAATATGAAGCAAACCCAGAAAACCTCTGCAAACCAGAATACCTCTGCAACACCCTATTTCCTTATTTTATCAACTTTATCAATATCCTCAACATCTTTACCAATACCAAAATCACAAAGAGAAGCTTACCAAAGTAGCATAAGAGGTTAACACCTATAACTTAACTAATGACAACATAATGCAACTAATCAAAGCAACAATCTCTCTCAACCACTACACAATTGTCACCAATGACAATACAAGCTTGTTGACATCAATGACAACACCTTCATACTTGCAACAATACCCACTCCCCTCATACATTCTAAAAAAAAAAAGCTAAGGTAAAGGAAGTGGCAAAAAGGAGAGACAAAAATGGTAAAAGGATGTGATCAAAGGTTCCATAAGAACTAAGAACCAATGGTTCCCAATTCCCAATTCCCATAGAACCCCCGACAAGTCAAGAGGAAGTGAATGTGCAATAAACTAAGGAAAGTAGATAGAGTGAGAGAACGATGGAAAGGTAGGTGGTTTTGGTTCCTACTGGAGCCATGTTATCCAATGAAATAAAGCCAAGGTGAAGTGAATGAAGATAAAATTCAAAGTTGGTCATTGTTATAAGCAAGAAATAAATAATTACACAATTTTCTATAGAAAACTCATCTATGCAACCATGAATGTTGGGGTGACTCTCACAACTTCCTGATTTCAATATATGGTGCCTTCCCTAATGGATTTAACATGTTTCTAGTATATTTTAAGGTAAGAAGCATCTCACATGTCTTCTCCATCATATATAGGTCCTTTTTCATAAGAAAATCATACTTGGTGTGCATTTTTGGTGGATTTCATGGGGGAATTATTGTGTGGATTCACCCTCTTTGTCATCAATGTGCATACTAGCAAGTGCACTGGGAGTGTTTTCTATGTCTACAGATCAAATTTTTGTTGCAATAATTTTAGGATTGGATTGAGTTGTGGGTAGGGTTTTCTACCTCTATCACATGCTCCTTCCTCCTATATTATTTTGATGTAAAATATGAAATTTGTTCTCATTTTTATGGTTTCTTCTTTTTTTCTCTATAGAGACTTGTATTCTTTATAGCTCTATTATTGTAAATGTGGATATAAAATCCTTTGAGCTCCCTTCAGGTTCTTATTTTTCTAAGTCTGTCTGACACCTTATACATTTGAATATCATCAGCCCCCTTTTTTGATGAGCTTCACCCAACTGCCTCCATGTTTCCACTGAATGCTTCTCGATGGGATTCCCTCCTTTGTTTCTTTGGCTTGACCCACCATGCTTCCACGTGTTAGCACCGCAAACACTTGAAGATTGCTTCCCTTCACTTTTCAATTGAGCTTCGCCTATATGCCACATAGCATCGGTCCACATTCACCTTTTGGCAGACCCCAAAGTTAGTGTCGGTAGTAAGGACTTCTCCACATGGCTTCCCCATGTGGGTTTTCATCGTAAGCAGGGAGGAATGCATCACATGCCCTGATCTATTGCCACGTGTCTCTCGCGTGATGATTTCATCAAGAAGAAGGAAGGTATGAGCAACGATCCCTGCCATATCACCATGCTTCCTAACTACCTTCATAATTGAGCAACACATGTCTGCACGAGGTTCTGTGGGGACCACCACCACCATTCATACGGGATGCATCTAGCTCAAAGGCGACCATTTTCCATGCTCATAATCTTTTATATTGCAATGAATTTTGGAAATCATTGCTCATGATGCAGAAATCTTTTATGTTACTAGCTCACCAGGCGGTGGGATTATTTTTCTATATATACTGCTTCTTCCTTCTGAAAATGAGTTTGGAAGATACAGAAAATTTGTGAAAAACACCAAGCCTTTTGTACTATTTTTAGATTATTGTACAAGACTTAGAGACTATGCCATTGTTCATCCTTTATGTTTTCTTAAGCTATTTGATAAAACATTATACTGTGTCAATACTGTACTAAGTTGTTTGTTTGTAAAACTTCTATGATTTCAATATAAGTTTGTTGATTTAAACCATGTCATTGACTCTTCTTTTCAATAAATGCATATGGGAGTTATTTTATGTTATTGAATAAATTATTTAGGTTTTCATCTTTTATTTCTATTATTCTAAGACTTAGTAGATTGCTAAACGAGCCCTTAAATCCTATCCAAAAGATGGATTTACCGTTCTTACATCTAAATCTTTTTGCATCACCTTAGTTAGATCTTTTATTTTTATATTTGCTTCATTTTCCCTTTCCAAACCCAAAATATAGAAGAAGCCAGCTTCTTTAAAAACCCGAAGATCACTCAGTTTAGCGCAATTGGTCCCCCCATTAACTGAGTTTCCCATAAGGTTGTTACCTTTTCAATTTTTGGCATAAACAATTTATTTTTATGGCATGCCTAGTGGGACTTCTTAAATGTACCTAAATCTATAGTGGGTGTATGAGCCATCGACCTGTTACTAGATCCCAAACAGTGAATAACCCTAGTTTGTTAGTGTTGCCACTAGGAATAGTACAATTTGGGACCCATACAGTGAATGTTTCACTCCCTCCACCAACCATGTTACCAATCGCTAATAGAAATTATGTGGCATGGGATGTCGGAAGTCCCCTTGTGGCACTAGTAGCACCCACTGGTTGGGCCCCTATCCTAGCCTCTACTTTAAAAGCTATACCAAAATTCACCGAGGATGGCTCAAAAACACCATCTGAACATCTACAAAATCTGGCGGATGTGTGTTCAGTGTATGGAGTCACCGACCAAAATATAGTGCTAAGGTTGCTCACAACCTTTTTCAGGGGTAAGGCACTAGATTGGTACCGCACTTTGCAAGCTAACACTATCGATACCTGGGATTAGCTCAGAGATCCTTTCTATGAAATATTTTCGAATGATGGAGACAGGTCTTCACTATATCATCAGCTAGCGATCATAAAGCGGGCCCCATATGAAGCCATGATTGAATTCAATGCCCGGTTCCATATAACTTGGCAAAGAATTTAGGCTGCTATCCACCCACCCACCGAGTTGGCATTCATGTTCGACTTGAAATCCATCAACGCTGACATCTCAATGATGATCCAATCCCTTGGCGGAACCACTCTACCGAATGCATACAATGTCACTATCAAGGCAAAGAACAATCTGATAGACGTCAGGAAGTTGTCATCATGGCCCATTATGCCTATATTTCCAAAAATATCACTTCCCGCCCATGAGGTAGAATCTACCAGTGCACTTGCTCCTCCCAAATCTATGTACACATATCCTAGCATGCCACAAATTTTCGCTTCCACATCTGGTTCTTCAAAGGCTGAGTTGAGCGACGTCAAGGATATGTTGCAGACCATCACCAACGAAATAACTACCATCAAGCGGAACCAGTCCGCACCTCCAAAGCCAACCTACCAAAATTAGCAAGGTGGAAGAACTTCCTACCAACAAAACTAGTTCCGAGGAGGTGCATGTACGAATCCGCAGGCACAAACAACTAATCAGATAGTGTCGGTACCTACTCCTCTGCAAGGTGCTCACCCAAGCTCGAGCAGAGAGCTAATGGCGAGGAAAAAAAATCTCTAACAACACTAATCCCTGGTGCTTTCCCTGTGTTGATGCACATATGCCCGAAAATTTTCTATGCGGTAACCTACAACAAAAGGTGGCAGAACAGTGTAGCCAAGGCATGATGTCAAACCATGGAGGTTATGTATATGCCTCTCCACAAATGGAAAATGTGATACTCACCGTGAAAATGCAAGGAATGTCCATGGAGCAAGAGACAGATATAGCTCCCAATCATGTGCTCTTCTCATGGATGGAAGAAGAAGAGGCAGTGTTTGCAAATGATGCATCCATATTGAAAACCCCGCAAGTGCAATCTGATTATAACACTCACTCAAAGAGGAGATTCACGGGTGAACCAGATGTCCTGCAGCCCAAAAGTGTCTCTGATCAACCACCTAATACCTCTGCAGTGGCACATCCATGTCCGCAGCGAATGGATATTGTTATAACCAGGGCTAAGGAGTAGAAGCTTTCAAATCCACCACCATTTAATGTGGTAGAAGAATTGAAAAATTCCTCCACTAATGTGTCCTTGTGGGATATCTTAGCTATTCCAGAGCAGAAGACATTACTACAGAAGGCTCTCTGGGAAGATCCAATCATTGACCCAACAGAGAAATTTCCCAAGGAAAAGGTCGTTGATCCATCACCTCCTACCAAAGTTCTCACAAATAATACGGAGGAAGCCTCTACTGAAGTTAAAGAGAAGCAAAAACCCAAGCCCTTATTCCTAACTCTTATTGTGGGGAAGAAATTATTGCATAATTCCATGATTGACTCTGGCGCTAGCATCACAGTCATGCCCAAGTAGATAGTTGAAGCCTTAGGACTTAGCTATGAACCTTTAAAAAGGGGGGTTATGCAACTTGATGGGAACAAGGTTAAAACTGTAGGTGTCATTAAGGATCTCCCCTTGACTCTATTCTCCTGCCCTAGTATCATAGTTCCACAAGATATTGTAATCATAGACGTTACCCCCATGTTCAAGCTTTGCTTATCCCAAGAATTCACTTCAAAGATAGGTGAATATCTGTCTTTGGATTGGTCACACTTGATCCTCAGGACCAAGCATGGAGCTAAAATGAAAATAATATCCGAACCTCTATACTCTAAACATGTGGTCGATGAAGCCATGATAAACTTTGAGGTTACTCATACCTCTTTCACCAAAGAGGAAATGTATTGCATCAAGCTACTGCAAGATGAAAAAGTGACTGGAGATCATACCGATCAAGAAGAGGTCCTCTTGAGCGAATATATAGACACTGATCCTTTTTAAAATTATCATGCTACTAGTTTGGGGACCTATGACATCTATGATGAAGATCAAGTGCTTCTGAAGGTCATGAAGGAACCTGAGAGTGGTCAATCCTTAGAGCTATGGACGTTGCACTTCAATGGAGCGAGGTGAAAATTTGGCGCAGGAGTCAAGATATGTTTGACATCCACATACATGAAAATATACTCTGGTCCTTCCACTTCCAGTTCACTTGTTCAAACAATGAAGTTGAATATGAAGGCCTGATGCAAGGTCTAAGCCTTGCGGAGCGGATGGGCATCAAGCAAATAATGGTGTTTGGAGATTCTAAACTAATGGTCAATCAAGTTCAAACCATTTCCGTAGCTAAGAATGTCTACACGAGACCCTATATACATAGAATCTAGGACCTAATCAAGGGCTTTGAAGCCTTCAATATCCAAACAATGCCCAAAGAGCAAAATACAGATGTGGATCGCATGGCAACAATAGTATCTCAATTTGATCCTTCTTCCAGCTCAATTCACAACATACACCCTATATGAGTGATCGTCTGACCAGAAATTCCAAATAATGATCAAAGCTGGCAACTATTCGAAAGTGATCAACACATCACCTCATTCATCCAACAGTTGGGAGAGTTCGCTAAACAAATCCAACCAAAGATTGTCGAGGCCTACGATGGACAAATCATTCAGCTAAAGTCCAACAAGCTTCCAAAGGGACTGGTCACTCTCGAAAACCTATTCGATTGTGATGATATGAAGAATGACAAGAGGAATTTTTTAGTAGACAAAAGCAACTATGCAAACCTTCAGGTTGGAGACCTCAAGGGATACAATCCCAAAATCATCTAGTATACTATAGAGCTGATAGAAGGAGCAAAACTAGTCTTCCAAAAATAGAGGCTAGTGAATCCCAAGATTGAGGAACTAATGGCGCAAGAGCTGACAAAGCTAATTTAATCTTGGATTGTCTTCTCAATCAAGCACAACACATGGGTATCCAACCTCGTTCCGGTCCAAAAGAAGAATGGAGACATTTGCCTATGTGTTCATTTCCAGGACTAGTATAGAGCATCCCTGAAGGACCACTATCCCTTGCCTTCCATGGAATCCATCTTACAAACAATGGCAAGATCAGAAATGTTTTCTCTATTGGTCGATTTCTCTAGTTATAATCAGATCCAGGTCAAACAAGAGGACCGACACAAAACAACGTTCACTACCAATTGGGGAACGTTTGTATATGGAAAAACACCTTTCGGCCCTCAAATCCAGGAGCCACTTTCTATTGGGCAATGGATATTGCCTTCAGAGAATTGATCAACAAGATTATCTTAATCTATTTGGATGATCTGACAGTTTTCTCCAAGCATAAGGATGATCATTTTGATCACCTAGAAATGGTTTTCAAAAAATGCCAGGAGTTCAGGGTATCCCTAAACCCGAAAAAATGTTTTTTCAAAGTATCACAAGGAAAATTATTGGGACATGTAGTGTCCAAAGAAGGAATTACAATCAATCCTGAGTAAGTGAAAGCAATCAGAGAGCTTCCCCTTCTAGTCAACAAGAAGGGATTTCAATCCTTCCTAGGAAAGGTAAATTTTGTAAGAAAATTTATTTCTGATTTTGCAAGAATAATTAGACCTATCACCCTCATGCTAAAAAAGGATCAATTATTCAAATGGACAAAGGAAGCTAGAGAATCCTTTGAGAAGGTTAAGGATGCTATTTCTTCAGCTTCTATACTGGTCAATCTAGACCTATCGAAGGAATTTATAATGTATGTATACAGTAGCAAATCTAGCATCGCTACTATGCTAACTCAAAAGGATGATGAAGGAAAGGGAGAACATCCAATAGCATTTCATTCCCCAACCTTAAAGGATTATGAGGTGAACTACAACTTTGTCAAGAGGAAAGCGTTTTCCATTGTTAAGGGACTCAAGAAGTTCTGACACCTCATATCTTGCAACAAGGTGATTGTATATGTCGCACATTCCAGTGTGTGTGAGTATATCATGGAAGAAGAAATCACTGAAAAAAGGGCCAATTGGATCACTAAGATCCTTGAATATGACATTGAGGTCAGGCCCACAAAGACCGTCTGGGGAAGAATACTATGCTAATATTTGGAGCATGACGAAGAAATGACAGCTGAAGGAGAGAAACCTCAACTTGTTTTGACAAATGAACCAAAGTCTAAAGCTTGTTGGCTAGCAAGTAGAGTAAGATTCATGCACATCGGAAGATATCCATCAGGCCCTCCTTCTCAAAAGAGAAGATTCTATAGACTGTAGAATAGTGGATATGCACTCATCGAAGGAGTCTTTTTCAAAAGGAACTTATATGGCATTCTTATGTGGTGTGTCACTATGGAGCAAGCGAAGAAAATTCTTGATACTTTCCACAGCAATCCCGCAGGTGGATATTTATTTGCAAATACCACCACCATCAAAATCATATGCATCGAATACTTCTGGCCTACACTATTCAATGACTCACACTCTTTGGTGAAAGCATGCAAGGAATGCTAGTTCTTCGCACCAAGGAGAAAAAACTATGTAATGCCTCTGAACCCAATAGTGACTAAGGAACCCTTTGCTCAATGGGGCCTTGATTTTATCAAGATGATCAATCCCACCTCCAACACTAGACATAAATGGATCCTTACAGACAAAATATTTCACCAGATGGACCAAGGCCATGCCATTGAAGAACACGACGAAGGCGAAGATCGTGGAATTTCTTGAGGGGCTGGTAACGAGATTTGGTCTACCGAAGACCATCATCTCTGACAATTCCAAAGTTTTCCTAGGTTCTAAGGTATGTCAATTTGCACTCGTCCATGGCATATTCTTAAAAATGTCATCAAATTACTACCCACAACGGAATGGCCTGGCAGAGTCAACTACCAAAAATTTAGTCAGACACATGAAAAGAATTAGGTTGGAACATTAGGAGTGGCACAAGAATCTTTGGGAAGCACTCTGGGCAAACCACATAACCCCTAAACCATTTCTCAAGACTTCGCCATACGAGCTAGTGTATGGGAAAGAAGCGCTACTTCCCATCTCCATGGAGATTCCTGTAGTACAACTACTCAAGTCACTAGAGGTAGAACAAAATGGAACTATGGAGGTTCGGTTGGCCGAGTTGTTGGAAGTACAGGAAAAAGGGGAAAAGGCCCTAACATCCATGACTAACCGCCAACAAGTGGTTAAAAGATGGTTCGACGAGAAAGCCTTGGACCAAGGTCTAAAATGTGGAAACCTAGTATTAAAATTTAATGAAAGGGCCACGAAGCCTGGCCAACATGGAAATTTTGACAATCTGTGGGAAGGCCCTTTCAAAATAATTCAATGCAAGAAACACAATGCATTTGAATTAGAAAATATGGAAAAGGAAGCATTGGGGATTCTGGTTAACGAAATCCACCTTAAATTGTTTAATTAAGCTTCATTATTGTTTTGCCAATGTAAATATGTAAGTATTGTAATTATTTTTCCTTTGTGTTCTTTTTGTCAGCCGGTCTTTCCAAGCAACCCATGAATTCAAAATAAACCCATATGCAAAATTGAAAAGGTACTTGTAGGAGAAATAAAGGGAACCCATATTGCAAAATCATAAGCAAAAGAGACAGAAATTTGATGTAAGTTGTATATTCATTATATACAAAATTATATACTTCGATAATACATTTTCAAAATGGATCTGAGGCCATACTTTCTAAAGTATATCTATATATTATGTAGCCTTTTCATATATATATATGATGAAGGCATTTTTTCAGGCATATATACAAAAAAACATGTGAAAAGATTTTAGTCTCAAGCAGCAGGAATCAAAGCATCATCAACAACATCTAGAACATCATCAATAGCATGAGTAGAAGGAACGATAATAGGAGCATTAGGAGCAATAGGAGCATCAACAATAGCAATGGCGAGGGGTGGGGGATATACCAATTCCCTAAAGTCGGTATACCACTCTACACTGTAAAAAATCACCACATTATAGCAGCATGACAAAAAGTGACCGGCGCGAATGACCCTATGACAGTGCTCTTTGTGTGATATGAAGCAGAACCCACTCAGAAATGGTACCCATGGCACCACAGTGTCTTCTTCGATATGCTTACAAAGGTCACTTGCAGTTGGAATGCCTAGGCCATACACCGTGTTTGTCACCACTTCATCAAGGCCACCGAGGTAACACTTGGGAAAGATCTCCATTGTCAAGCATAGAATCATATGTTTAGGGACCTGAGAATCAAGCAAAGATGCAACAAAATGTGAGAAAACATCAATATTGACCCTATATTTATCCTCGTATTCAATGCAATCCCTTCCCATAACCCATTTCATCACTATTATGGCCAATGAATGCTTGTCTTTGGTCATTCACTTCAAGCGCCAACTAGAGATTTCACCTAGGAATGTTGTCTAAGACTTGTTGCTAAACAGCATAATGGGAGTATTCATGATGCTAACTCTACTCAAATGCCTAATGCTAATTCTTCCCAACTACCTAATACCAATAATGCTTCTCAATTGCTAAGAGTAGTTTTTTTGTTGTCTAAGGGCCTATTTATAGAAATAGCCAGGATATCTGAGGTACCTGCATGCCATAAGCATGATGCTAATCAAGTGATTAGCTCAAAAATCCTACCAAGAGCCTACTCGAATTTCCCACCCAGTTGCACCTACTAGGTATGACTCACTGCGTGTGAAGTTAAGTAGAGCTAATTAATTAGCATAAGATGGTGGCAGTCTTCAATGGTAGTATGCAAAGCATGATGTTGAAGTGTCGCGTTGCAAGTATTTTTTAAATTCCAAGGCATAATGCAAATCTTTTGGAACTACTCATTGCATATTTGGATTAATCATTCTCTTTGAGATATTAAATTCCAAATCATGTGAAGCTTAAAAATGCTTTCAAATCACCAGCTCAATTTCCCAAGAAAATCACACCAAAAGGACATGATTGCTAAATATTATTATGAATTCTTGTCTTTTCAAAATGGCAAGGAATTCATTTCGCACAAGCAAAGAGCTGGTAGTACATGTCGAATTTAATGCAAAAATGCAACCGTCATCTACCACTCCAAGAAAGAAGTAGCTAAGTATTGCATGTGAAAGGCTAACATTGTAAAAAGCCTCCTAAATGTGTTATCCAGTGTTAAGAGCTGAAGCAAATTGCAATGGGTTTAAGCATAGAGAAAATCCACAGCAGAAAGAAAATGGCCCAAGATCCTCAGACAAAAGTTGAAGGAGAGGCAACGCAAAGCTTGTTTGATGACATGCATGTGGCACACATGGCCTACATTTTTTATGATACCTCTTATGCTTCACTTGGGATACCAAAGAAGCTGACATGGAATCACACGCGGGCCATAAAAAAGCAAAAAACTCACAGGGACCAACATCAAATAAAGGAATAATGGGATAACATTCATGATCCTGTTCTTGGAAAGAACCCTAAGACTCTTAGGGAGGCAGCCTATGAGAGAATAAAGAAGAATAATGACCCAGATTCTTTGGCGTAGAAGTAATGGTTCGGCAGGCTTCCATAGTATATGGTCCCTGATGAGCCTAGTTTTGGTCCAATTTTGGGTAGAATCTATAGTTTATTTGTTGGTAGATGTCATGAACTTTGATGATTAAATGTCGGTATTTGCATAATGTTTCCCTCATACCATTGAAATTGGATTTAATCCTATCTCTGCAAGCTTTAATGACATTTGGCATATTATGTGCGTTATCTATATTGATTTTTCATGTGGTTAATGAATGTTCCTTAAGGTGGTTATAGATGTGCAGTTATTATGCGTACTAACATTGCCATGCAGATTTAATATGCTAAGTGAGGAAGACATCGCCAGCTGGGCATGCACCATAACGTCCAGCAAAGGAATCACTCCAAGTCAAAGGAGGCTAACGAAAAAATATTCTTCATGCAACTGAACGTAACCACCTTGTAGTGGACTTTAATGGTTGAGCATGCATGAGCGTTACTGTTGTGCTTGACCTGCATTTGGACCTGCATATCTAACCAGATTCCATGCATGCGTAACCGCCATTGCTCCACTTTCCCTATTTTCCCTAAATGGCATCCTCTTAGTTGCAGAGTTGACTGCCTTGTTTAGCTATTAGTATAAATAATGATCTGATGTTCCTTCTTTAGGAGGTTGCACTATTTGATATTGTACTTGCACTCTTTAGTAATACAAATACATTACTCTATTGTACGCATGATTTACAATGAATGAAATAAAGTTCTGAATTCGAGCATATAAGTTCTCATTAGTTTTAGATGATACTTATCCAAGGGGGGCCACTTGGCGAGTAATCCTTCTTCTTAGTTTAGCATTAGTTTAGTATTACTTACTATTTAGTACTTAGAAATCTGGCACCGACTGTTCCTGCAGCCACTAGAATCTCATTTTGTGACTATTCTTGCAGCCAAAGCAGACAGAGTAGTTTCCTATTTGTTGATTGGATTTTCATTCTTGTGATGCGTTTCAACTTAGCATAGTCATTGATTGATGTTCAACATTTTTTTCATTCCTTTCCAAGCAATTTGCTTCAGTATCGTGTGTTCCTTAGTTGTAGAATGCCATGGCTACTTTGAGTTCCTAGTGCACATATTGTGCCAACCCATTTCAAGTTCACGTCCTTGGGTTGACAAGTTAAATGCACCTTCATGATGATTGATGTTGGATGTTGTAGATATGTGGTTTTCATTGATGTCGACACTATTAGCACTTGGCGTATTAAAGGTTATATATGTCAAGGATATTGAGAAAATTGTAAAAGAAATTATTCTAGGTTCCCAGTGGAACTGTGCATGTCATGAAGGTGTCATGTTCTGTGCATTGAATATTAGCTAGTGTGATTAAAGGGTTTATTGTTGAATGTTTCTAAATCATCTACCAGAAGTTTTAGAGGTCCGCATGAAGTTTTGATTGTATTGTGGTCTAACAATGTTTCTGTGGTCTATGTCAGTGTTCCTAAATGAAGATTGTGTGATTCTGTTAATCTCATTTGTTGTGAATTCTTCTCTATTGTTTCTTGGTGTTCTTTGATGTCTCTAGATCATTCTCTATCTTTGTGGTACATCCAAATTATTCGAAGAGCTTGTGGTTGAAGATCTTTTCTTGCCCATGTTCAATTTTTCATGTTCTTGGCCAACATGTTGGTGGTAGCGTGTTGTGGATCTTCGTGGTGAAATTAACTAAAGTATTTTTGTCTTGGAGATATTAATTTGGGTCTCCACTATGTTGTGGCCGACCTTGGTGGATTCGCATTAAAATTTTATCTATAAATTTGCACCGACATTGAAAATATGTTTTATTTTCCTGGTCGACTATGTTGTGATGAAATCTCATGTAGCGGATATATAAGAGCGATTGTTTCATCAATGTAGGGTGTGGAAAAATTGCTCAGTGTGCTCCTATGTGTGAATACCTTTCGATTGCAGAGAAGAGTGTGAAGAAGATTGAGCAAAGTGTGAAGAAGGTTTTCTAAGCTTAATTGGAACTATAATCAAGCTTATGTAGAAACTATTTTCTCAGTTCGTACCCTTTGGATTTTAATCCTATACTATATTTTTGGGCAGTGAACCCCTTTTTTATTTGAGTAGTGAGGTCTAGGCAGTGTGCCTGAATGCATGTGCATTCCCCTTATTATTTATCATTATACTTTTAACAGGTTATAATCTTGTGGACTAACATCCATTGTGGTTTTTCCCCTAACAGGGTTTTCATGCAAAAATATTGGTATTCTCTATCTCTTTGATGTGTTAAATTGTTTGTGGTTAATTGCTTATTCATCAGATCTAAGATTAAGTTAAGTTAAGTTAGAAAAGTTTAAGTTTCTATCACAATTGATTCACCCCCCCTCTCAGTTGTGTGTCCTTGTTTTGCCAACAATTGAAATAGTTATTCAAGTTAGATGTCCAATCTCTGAATCATGGATGTAAGGGCTTAGTTATTAAATCATTGTAGGAGGCCAACATTTTTGCCACCATTGTCGGGGATGGTGTCAAACTAGGGATTCTTTTGGATTCATTGGTAGTTTTTCCTGCTGTAGTGTTTCTAGAAGTTGTTTTCAGTATATCCTCATTTAGGAAGTAATGACCCCCCCTCATTCTTTACCAATTATTTGTGTGAGTTGACTGATAGTGGGTGATACCGCATGCATAGAGGAATAAGGGATGCTTATGGGATATTCCTTCCTAACAATCCTAATCTATTCCATCTAGTTGAATATCAGAGCCTACCATAAGAAGAAGAAGAAGATCCACACCCCTTTTTTGATGCATATCCTGATCTGACTAGCTCTAAAGTCTCCTCTGAAGATCAAAATCAGCTTGAGAACCCCTTTGTTTTGGGACCGCATCAAGCAGGCATGGATGATGCAAATAGGAACAGAAAAAACCAACCAGCTTTTGCTTTCCCCATTGCCCATCAAAATGAAGTTGACAACATTAAGAAAATTCTTGCCTCAGCACTCCCCAAGTTTTATGGGCTTGTCACAGAAGATCTTGATACCTTTTTATTTGAGTTTGACATACTCTGCAGGAGTTATGATTATACTATTGATGCCCATAGGGTTAAGCTATTTCCTACCACTTTGAAAGAGGCTGCATTAAGATGGTTCATGAGCCTAGGAAGAGATGCTATGGAAACTTGGGAAGACATGAAGGAAAAATTATTTAAGAAATACAATAAATATTGCAGGGGCAGCGACATGAGAGGAGGTGACATTTTCATAATGTAGCAAAAGGAAGATAAGAGTCTGGAAGATTACATTGCAAGGTTTCTATTTTTTTTACAAAAATCTCCACACCATACACTTAATGAAGACTCACAAAAGTTTTTTTTCCAGAGAGGAATCAATGAAAGTTGCATTGATGCCTTAGACCTCATGGGAGGAGGAGATCTCTCTCAAGTTCCTTGAGAAGATATCAAGAAAATATACCAGAACTACTCTAGGGAAGCTTCAAAGAAAGGCAGAGCTTATCAATATTCCATGGGTAAGTAAACTACCGGTGGAGTTTCAAGAATGGAGATTACTCATTTGCTGGTAGACTTCAAGCAGGACATTATTAATAATCTAGCTACTCAACTAGATACACTTCAGGCCAAGAAGAAGCAAGAGGAGGCAGAGGAAACATTGATAGAGTATTGCCTCCACTACAGACAAAAGAAGAAGGACTGCAGATACAAGATGGTAGCTAACCTTGAAAGCAAGTAGATTCCACCTAAGTTCAAGCCAATCTAGATTGAAGAAGACCAATTCTACTATGTCGCACAAAGGAAGCCTTGGGATCCAAGACAAGGTATGCCACCAGATCCACTATCCTATGTTGGGCCATATTTTAACTCCTATTCATCTGGTAACCAATGGTAGCCCCCATGTCCACCCAATTATGGAGGATATCCACCATAGCCTTGGAGTAACCCTCCAAATGCTTGGCCTAGTCATCAGAGTTCTCCACCCCAGTGGCAGCAACCTTAGGGGAATTGGAAGCAATTTCAAGGGCATTAGTAGCAAACAAATCAATGGAGAGGAGGACAACAATGGTCTACTCAGAAAAATAGCTACATGTAGCCACCTTCTCAGCCCTAGTAGCCTGATATAATTCCTCCACCTGCTAATTCAAGCTCAAATGCACCTAAACCTACTCAGTTACTAGCTCAGCCCACACCCAATCTAAATAACAAACCACAGCAACAACTTGTATACTCTGTTGATTCAAATAAATTCCCTACATATGTTTTGAGTGTAAGTGGAATCCACTTGCATTCAAGAACTACTCTACCAACCCTTTTCAAGCCCATTATCACTGAACTTCTTGTGGAAGAGGAAGAGGAGCCTCTGAATGCTCTCATCCAACCAAATGTACCTAAAAAATCTTGAACCAGTCCAAGTCAAGCAAACTGTACAAGAACCACCATTTCCTTAGAGATTGGAAGTTGTCAAGAAGAGGAAAGAAAAGGAGGATACAACTTTTGATATCTTGGACCAACTAAAGCATATATGTGTCTAGATACCTCTATTTCAAGCCATAAAGGATGTTCCAATCTATGGCAAGTAAATCAAGGAAACCTATCTCTAGAAGCCAGGCAGGAAAAAGAAGGACCCAACTATAGTTCCTGTGGTGGGCTAGCTAGTTGACATCATGCTGAGAAAAGTGACTATCCCCAAGTATAATGACCCAGGCAATGCTTTGGTAGCAGTTGTCATAAACAGGGTCCAAGTAAAGAATGCTCTAATTGATTTAGGGTAGTAATAAATGTAATGACCAAGGACATCTTGCAGCAACTAAACATTGCAAGCATGAGATCTACTCCTACTATCCTGTAGCTCGTCGATAGCTATATTGTTAAGCCTGATGGTGTAGTGGAGGATCTTGTGGTAGTTTTAGACTCTTGGGAGTACCCAACAGACTTTATGATTCTTTCTCCTAAAGCTACACTAGGTGGGTATCCCATTATTCTTGGAAGGCCTTGGTTAGCAACTACAGATGCATACATTGGATGTCGGTCAGGTGACATGACCATTTCAGATAGGAGGAGCACTAAAAAAAAAATTATGTATTCACCTGCTTAGCCATCCCATGATGAAGATAATCACGTATGGCCACTAAAGAGGCCAAGGAAGTTAATTTTGTGGCACAGCTTATGATGCTAGGTGGAGGCCCTTTCATACAACTCCAAGATGAGCATGAAGTATTGGCTAACATCATTTAGAACCATTGTGAAGTGGAGGAAGCATCATCTTCTCATTCTGCTACTCCATTCAAGACACTTCTACCTGCTCTTCCTACAACCACTATTCTTGTAGACATTCTACTTGCAAACACTCTCCCTGCATCCAATGTTCCTACAAATAGACACTTCTGCCTGCTCTTCCTATGCTAGGTGGAGGCCCTTTCATACAACTCCAAGATGAGCATGAAGTATTGGATAACATCATTTAGAACCATTGTGAAGTGGAGGAAGCATCATCTTCTCATTCTGCTACTCCAATCAAGACACTTCTACCTGCTCTTCCTACAACCACTATTCTTGTAGACATTCTACTTGCAAACACTCTCCCTGCAGCAACAGGTATGTCTCATACATTGCTTCCATATGAACTAAAGGTACCATGTGTTAATGAAGCAGTCATGATAGAGTTAACTACATAAGTATAGGTGTCAAAAGGGAAAAAATTGAATGTTAATAGAAAATTAAATGAAGAACAACAATTGTTATTGGCGAGCCTATTAAGGACCCATCAGCATGCATTTGCATGGGATTATCATGATATGAAGGGATTAAATCCTAAAAAAATTACACACATAATTTACATCAGAGATGATTGCACCCCAGTAAGACAACTACAAAGAAGAATTAACCCTACACTAAGAGAAATTGTGAAAGGAGAACTAAAGAAATTACTAGATGCAGGATTTATCTACCCCATTTTAGATAGTCAGTGGGTGTCTCTATTAGTGATTGTTCCCAAGAAAGGAGGGAAATGGAGAGTTTGTGTTGATTATAGGGAACTTAATGTTGCCACCAAGAAGGATCACTTTCCTTTACCCTTCATTGATCAAGTTTTGGACACACTTGCAAGGAAGCAATACTTTTCTTTTCTAGATGGATTCAGTGGCTACAACTAGATCCAAATTGCACTAGAGGACCAGGAGAAGACCACATTTACCTATCTATGGGGGACCTATGCCTATTTGGTACTCCCATTTGGTTTATGCAATGCACCTGCAATTTTTTAGAGGGTAGTCATTAGCATATTCTTAGACATTTCTCATGATTGCATGGAGATTTACATGGATGACTTCACCCCTTATGGTGCTAATTTTAATCAAGCGTTGGAAAATCTCAGGAGAGACAGAGATGTGAAGACCAAAACTTGTCCTTAAATAGTGAAAAGTGCTTCATGATGATGCAAGAGGGTGTAGTTCTTGGCCACTACATCTCCCACAAGGGAATTCAAGTAGATCCTGCAAAGATTGAGGTAATCACAAATCTTCCCACACCTACAAAATAGAAGGATGTTAGGAGTTTCTTGGGTCATGCAGGATATTATAGGTGTTTCATCAAGGATTTTAGCAAGGTAGCAGCACCATTGTACACTCTTCTCGCTAAAGATGCTGAATTTTAGTGGACTAAAGCTTGTGACAAGGCATTTTCTGACTTGAAGGCAGCTTTGACTCATGCTCCTATATTCAAAGGGCCTAATTGGGAAATTCCTTTCCACATTGATACTAATGCATCAGATTATGCCATAGGAGCGATCTTAGGACAAAAAGGAGTTGTTGAAAATGCTATTTACTTTGTCAGCAAAAATTTACAAGGAGTTGAATTCAATTATACAGTGACAAAGAAAGAAATGTTGGAAGTAATCTATACATTGAAAAAATTCAGACATTACATAACGAGTTACCAAATCTTTTTGCACACTAGTCATCTAGCCATTACATATCTCATGAATAAACCCTTGATCACAGGTAGATTGGAAAGATGGTTATTGTTGATGTAGGAGTTTGATATAACCATTGTGGATAAGCCAAGGAAGGCCAATGTTGTTTCATATTTTCTTTCAAGGCTAACTACACCAGAAGACAATCAGCCCATAGATGACTCTTTTCTTGATGAGAATCTATTCTCCCTCAGCATACAAACACCCTGGTATGCTGACATAGCCAATTATTTTGTCACAGGTAGAGTTCTTTCTCACTTCTCCCCAAAAGAGAAAAATGCACTCATTGAAAAATATTTTCCTTTCTATTGATCAATTATTTCAACAGATTTCCCATAGTAAAAGGGACTTAAAATCCCATGACATACAACATTAAAGAGGCTTTGCATGACCATAAAGTCTTTGAAATTAAAAAATAACAGAATTATAAAGACTCGGCCAAAACGTGTGCTCCTAGAATGTTGGCGCCCACTCGCTGGTTTTCAAAAGTATGAGACCCACATTCATTTCCCTTCTGATTGGAATGGTGAATGGCAATGGAGTTGACCTGAGAAATACTCAAGACTAATCCATTAAATCAGCATAAGTTAGTTTAATTTAATCAACTCCAAGAAATAAGTTTGTACAATTATTCATAGAAAGGAAAGCAATTATTTTTCCTAAAGGTAATCAATTGGCAGAGTAATTTGGGTTGGAAGGTTTATATTTGTATATTGAGGCCATTATGTTGATGAGGTTATTTTTACCTCATCATTTCCTCCCTTTCCTAATTTTGAGTAGGTCCTCCTGCTCTGCAGTGTGTCCCCTATCCATCATTCCTTCTATTCATTTCCTCATATTTAGCACTGAGAACATACACATCATCTGCCTCTATGTCTAGTATCTTTGGATTCCTCAAGAATCCCTAATGAAAAGTGACCCTTTGTTTCCATCTGGAAAAACTATCTTCACTTTGGTCTAGGTTGGTGTATACTGAAGGTGGTGGGGAAAGAAGCAAGGGAGGTATGTACCTCATACCAATCTAATTGGTCTTAAAGTCCTCCAGAATTTTGATCAAAGTTGTTGCTCTTCCGTAGGACCATCTGATATTGAGAGGTGAAATTATTTCCCTCTTTTTGAGATGCATTAGAAGAGGGGTGTACCTTTCTTCACATGCATTCCATGCTGGTCCTATTAAATGTGGCCCCTATTCTTGAAAGTAATCATGACACACCCTGAGGTTGTTATCTTATTTGACCTATGCTTCCTGTTTACTTTTGACACCCATAAATTGTTTCTTGAATGAGAGAGGCTTCCTATGAGGGTATCTTATTTGCAACCCTACAGTATTTTTTCCCTGAGCATACTCTCTTGATCTGTCTTGCTAGTGAATTTGGTTTCTCATAGTGGATAGGAATGAACTTAATTTTGCTTCTCCTACAAAGAGGATAATAAAGAAATCTGTATACTTTTCTAGGAGCAAATTGTGAACAAAGAATTCACGCAACAAATTTTTTCATTTAGGGAGTGACTCAACAAATATTTTTACAAATTCCTTGACATTAGGGTCATGAGGTTGGTTTTGGCGAATTCTTTGCAACTTCCATCTCAAAAGTTGCTCATTAAGAAACATGGATAGATGGTCTTCTATAGGCTAGTAGCAATTCACCAATTTCATAGGCATCCTGCTTACCCCTATATGCATGATGGAAAGATCCTTTTAACATGACTAACTCCCTCTTTAACCTATTGTTTTCAAATTCTACATCTTTCAAGAGGTAACAATGCTCTATCAATTTCATAAGCATTGGGGGAATACGTACCTAGAACCAATCTATAACAATAGGTTTAGTTTGTGTCCCTTTTGATTCCATAACTGGTTGAGTATCACTCTCCTATAAACTTTGTTCTAGCTCCACAATTTTACTCACAGATGCATTCAACTCAGTTTCCTATCGATTCTTTTCTTCTTCAAAGGCACTAAATAATTGCATAAAATTATTTTTCAAATCTTCAATACATTTTTTTTTTCACACATAGCATCTTGATTCTACTTATCCTGTCGATTCCATTGTTGGATTTGGAATTACAGTTGCTCAATAAGCTTGTCTTTTTCCTCCATTTGTGTAGTTAATTTTGCAATTTCTTGATTCCTTTTATGGACAATGGCAATGTGCACCTCCATTTCTTCTTTTTGTTGATTAATTTGTGCTTTGTCATCCTGCAACCTGGCCCTTAACCCTTCAATTTTTGTCTTTAGTTTTTCTAATTCCTCATTTCTTTGACTAGATTCTTCATCCCCTATGTCCACACAAAAGGATACATGAGGTATTTCTTCATCAAGAAGAGGAACATTTTCCTCTTTGTTGTTTTCAAGAAGGGATGAATGAGGCACTTCTTCCACTTTTTCATCAATATAGGGTGCATTTTTTGTTTCAGTGCTCTCAAAAAGCACTTCTACTTCTTCTATATTCTCAATATCAAGCATACTTCCTTCTTCAATTTCTTCAAGTAAGGAGGAGCAAGAAATTTCTCCATCCGTATGAGTTATGTCTTCTTCTTCATTGGTATCCATAGAGAAAGATGCATGAGGAGTTGCCTAAAGCACTCTTTCCACAAATTCAAGTATACTATCCAACTTGTCAAGGAAGGACAAGAATCCTCCCGTAGGTTCATCTTCATTATGTTCTGAGTGTGGCGATTGTGCTTTCTCCCCTTCCTACTCTTCAGGTGATAGGGTTTCTTTGTCCTCTTCCCTGGAAAGTTCCTCCTCTTGCTTTCCTGCTTCATCAATTTCCTCATTATCAGGTGGACTGTCAATTTTTGCCACCTTTACTAGAGTCCTAACCTTTTTCCTTTTTGAAGTACTATCTATATCTTGAGGTTCAATTTCACTGACCCCTGAAGATAATCGTTTACTCCTCCATAGAGGAGGGGTTATTTAAAAAACAACTTTACTTCGTTTATTTTTCTTTCGAGGGGGCTCTTCATCTTCTCCGGAATGCACAATTCCCACCTCCTCTTCTTGTCCTAGGGTTTGTAATTCTTTTGGCAAGGATTCCAGCACATCACCACTAGGAGTCATGGAGGTATATTGGGACTCAGGGCTTCCTAATGCCTCTGAGGAGGGTTCTTCTCCAGATTGCTCCTTTTGTTTAGAGGATTCCCCTTCCTCAAATGACCTCCCTGGTTCTTCATTTTCAAAATTTCATAGGAACCTTTGCCACTTCTTCTTTGGCTTATTGCGGAAATGATATTTAAATATTAGCTGTATCAAACCATGATGTTTAAGGGGCCCCATTCCAATTTTATACTTTTCTATCATAGAGGTGATTGAATGGCAGAGAAAGGCTGGTAAATTTACCGTAAGGGTAGGGTCAATGTCGTGGTGTAAATGAGTCAGTAGACGAAAAGGGGTCCCACTACTATAGTCATTTTTCCCTCACAAGTGAAATATTTTATAATCCAGGCTGCAGTAGACCTCCAGGGTTCTGGAATAGACATTCTATGAATTCCCTTATTTTTCCCCTGGTGCTTATGGTCAATACAGGTTGGGTTTCCCCTTCCCTATGGAATAATTCTATCAACTTTTGATAAGGGACAAGGGTATTTTCATTCAAATGAATCCCTTTATTTTCAAGACCAGAAAGATGAGCAAGGACTTTCGTACTTACCCAGAATGGCTTTATGCGCACCATAGTCTTCCCATCTACAAAATTCTCAATGAATTCCTTCACCAGCTGCTCTGTCGTCCCTTCAAATTGTTTCATGAACTCCATCGATCCAACCCTTTGAAATAAAGCTACTATATTACTTAATGCCAACAATGGAACTACAGAATTTGGCTCAGACGTTTTCTTATTGCCTCACATCTCCTTTGCTTCCCGATGAATTTTTTCAGAACTCTAGAATGCTTGCTTCTCTAAATTATAGATGAAGAAAGAGTTCTATGTCGATATACTCGATGGGGAAAGAAATAATTATCAGCTTTCTTGTCACCATACTGTATCATTATGATGGCCTTTCATAGGGAATTACAATTGTTGTCATACTCTCACCAATCATGGAAAGGGTCACAAGTTTCAAAATTACAAGGGGAATAGATCATGCCAATTAACTAACCTTTATTCAAAATAAATACTAACCCTTCTAATAAATAAATTCGCACATACCTTAGGTCTTGTCGTTAGATCAAACATCACTTACCTGTGCTAATGTAATTGGATAATTATATGGTTGGCGAGGGTGGTGGCGGATATTAATGGCCTGGATAGGATAGTTGAAGTAAGGATGAAAATTATTATGGAAAAAAGGGTTTCATAATAATTTTATTTAGTATAGAAATATTTTATTTGATATGGCAGAGTAATCATAAGGGAGTGGATCTCGAAGTGGCATTGAAGAATGGGCATGCACGAAACTTAGGAAAAATAAGAGAAACTTTGAAAAATAAAATTTTATACAAAAATTGGAACATTATCGAGTAATGTGACCGAAGTAGAGAAGAAGAGAGTTCCAAAATTATTTTAGAAAGATGTCATCATAATAGAGTAACCAAATTGAGGATTCTGGAGCATTGTTGAAAGATGCAGCCAGAGCAGCAACCAAAATTTCTAGAGCATCGTCAAAAGATATAGCTGGAGCAGCAACCAAAATTTTTGGAGCATCCAAAGAAAATTCCAGAGCATTCGAGCATCATTCCAAAGCATCATTGAAAATATGTGGTTGGAAGAGAAACAATAGAATTCCAAAGCATCGCTGAAAAGATGTAGTCGAAAGGAAGAAACAACAAAATTCCAAAGCATCGCTGAAAAGATGTAGCCAGAAGGAAGAAACACCAAAATTTTGGAGCATTGCTAAAAAGATGCAGCTAGAAGGAAGAAAATTGTGATACTTTGGCCTCAACTTTCTAAAGCACCATTGAGTGATGCATCAAAATGCAAGATCAGGATGGGTTGTGGAGTCAGTCTGATTTGTAAGTTCTAGAACATTGTAGCAACAAGTCTGGAGCATCGCAACAGTAATTCTGAAGAATTGCAGCAGGGTGTGTAGGAATTAGGCTTCCCACAAGATGAAGTCCTACAAAATGTAAACAAAACTTTAGCCAAGTCCAAATTATGGAGTTGATGAGAAAATTGAAGAAATTTTCATAAATATATATATATATATATATATATTTCTTTTTATGTGCTATTTTCTTAACACTATATTAACCCTACAACAGCAAAGTCAATGTAGTGGATTTCTCCCTACGTTTCCACCATTTTTGTAAACTCTTCTTTGTTAACGATTTTATGATAAATGCATAATCGATGCCCATTAACGAGAAGAGTTCAGGTGTCACCATCAATTGGTTTTAACTGGACTGAAATGTTAGCAAACACTTTAGAAATCTCATATGGTCCAAGCGAGTGTGTCCTAAGTTTCCCCTGATGGTCCTTCTATTTGGAATCAAACAACAATGACCAATCCCCGATATGGAATTCTTTCTCTTTGATATGTTTTTCATGCCAAACCTTACGTTGTTATTGGATCAATTCAATTTGATGGACGACATCCAGACGGAGCTAGTCTAGTTCACTAAGTTGTAAGACTCTCTCGATTTGAGCTCGTTTAAGATTCATGCCCAATTCCATGGCCGTCCTAAGGGTTTGGAGCTCAAATTCAATGGGAAAGAGTGGCTTATTACCAAAGACTAACTCATAGGGACTATAGCTAGTGGTTGACTTCTAGGTTGTGTTGTAGGCCCAGATAGCTTCCGGTAGTTTCCTAGCCCAATCTTTCCTTCTTGAGGAAACTATTTTTGTCAAAATATTTTCCAGTTCCCTGTTCGTGACCTCGACTTGTCTGTTTTCTTGTGGGTGGTAGGGTGAGGACTTCTTGTGATTTACTTGGAAGTGATTTGTGAATGTCAATAGGACTTTAGACATAAAATGGGGGCCTTGGTCTATAACTATTGTTCTTGGGGCCCCGAACCTAAGAAATATTTTGTTATAAAGAAAGTCAGCAACCTACTCTTCCCTAGCAACATGTAGTGCTTGTACTTCTTCCCATTTAGTCATGTAGTCAGTACAAACCAGGATATACTATTTTCCTTGAAAAGGGGGGTCTATAGGGCCAATAAAATCCAATTCCCATTTCTCAAATGGTTCAAGGACTACCTGAGGTTGTAGGGGAATTTCATTGGATGCGGTTGGTCTTCCTATCCTTTGGCATTCATCACACCTGTGAACATACTTCTTGATATCCTTATGCATTGAAGGCCAATAGTATCTTGCTCCCAGGATCTTATGAGTTGTCCTTTTAGTGAAATAATGCCCTCCAGAAGGGTCATCATGACAGGTCCTAAGGATACTATAGGTCTCATCTTCCCTAACACACCATCACAAAACCATATCGGGTCCACACTGAAACAAGATTCCATTAATCCATTTAAAATGGGCACTCTCTCTAACGAGGTGTTTCTTTTGTTTTGTTGAGAAGTGAGGTGGTACCTTTGCGGTAGCTAAGTAATTCGCAATATCAGTAAACCAAGGAGTTTTAATGGAGATGGCAAATAGATTTTTGTCTAGGAATTCATCTTGTACCGGAGCACAATCGCCATCATGATTAATCTAGGATAAGAAGTTTGTGACTACGTTGGACTTCCCTGGTTTGTCAACAATTGTCACATTAAACTCTTGGAGGAGTAACCACCTAATTATCCTTGCATTTACCACTGATTTATTCATGAGATATTTGATGGTTGCATGGTCTGTGTGCACTGTAACTTTGTATCTAGTGACATAATATCTAAATTTCTTGATGACGTGCACTACAACCAAGAATTCCTTCTCTGTTGTGGTGTAATTCTTCTCCATTGGCATCAATTTTTTGCTAATAAAATGTATAGCATATTTCCCTCCATTATCATCTTCTTGCCCAAGAACTTCTCCAATGGTGTCATCAAACGCGTCAGTATAAATGTGCAATGGTAGGTTCTAGTTAGGGCCTTGAAGGACAAGGGAAGAGGTGAGTTTCTCTTTAATAATTTCAAATGAGGACTAACACTCAGGTGTCCAAATGAAGTCAGCATTTTTCTAAAGGAGAGAAAACATTGGGGCTGTGATTTTGCTAAAGTTCTCTATGAATCTTTGGTAGTATCCAGCATGCCCTAAGAAACTCCTGACATCAATCTGAGTCTTCAGAATCTCAAGTTGATGTATGACTTTGATTTTATTGGGATCATCCTTAATCCCTTCTGCTGAAATATGATGTCCTAGCACTATTCCTTGTTCCGCCATGATTAAGCATTTCTCGTGACTAAGGAACAACCGATGATACTCACACCACTTTAACACCTTCTCTAGATTTGTGAGAGCTTCACCGAAAGTTGAACCGTATACAGTGAAATAATCCATATAGACTTCCATGCACTCATTTACCAACTTAGTAAATATAGCCAAGATGGCCCTCTGAAAGGTTGCAGGAACATTACTTAGCCCAAAGGGAAGAACCCTATACAAAAATGTTCCCCAAGGGCAAGTAAAGGTTGTCTTATCCTAGTCTTCCACTGCTACCTGTATCTGGTTGTATCCACTAAATCCATCCAAGAATGAAAAATATTTTCTCCCAACCAAGTTATCCAGCACTTGGTCCACAAATGGCAGGGAAAAATAATCTATGTGTGTTGTTTTGTTAAGCTCCCTATAATCTACACACACTCTTCACTTCCCATTCTTCTTTGGAACTACAACCAAGGGTGACACCCACTTGCTGTCAAAAATTGGGTAGATGAATCCTACCTACAAGAGTTTCTCAATCTCAGTTTTAACAATATCTTTAAGAGCAGCATTGAGTCTCTGTTGTGCTTGGTGAACAAGTCGAACATCCTCATTATAGATATGGTGTGTGAACACACTAGGATGTATTCATCTCATATCTTTATAATCCTAGGTGAACGCTTTAGATCTATTCACCAAGGTACCAAACAGTCTATGTTCTTTCATCTCAGTCAACAAACTATTGATGTTCAAGGTTTTTCCTAGTAGTAGCATAATGGTTTTGACTCCAGGATCATTGGATGTGACAGTGTGAATGGGCCTTGTCAGTGTGTTAATTGGGAAGTTGTGCGGTATAGTTTTATGAAGCCTAGCAACATCTGCAAAGAAATGGAAAGTTTTTGGAACTAAGTTCATCAACGGGCAAGGAAATCCAATAAACTTAGCATCATCAAATTCTGCTTGATCTGTGTTGATTGGGTGTCCTAGGATTTCTTCTACATTTGACATCTCTTCACTGTTGGAGTCTATTTCAATACTTTCCACATCATTCTCTAATTCATCCTCTAATTCTTCACAGTGTTGTTTAATGACTACCATGTCCAATGAAGCCAATTTTTCCTGTCTAGTAGGACTTTCTGGTTCATCAACCCATACTTTGCTATGTTTATCAGGCTTGGCAGGAGGATACAAGAACAACTGTTTGCTATTGGTTCCATGGGATATTTTCATTCCTCCTTCCCTGCAGTCAATTTTGGATGCAATCGTAGCTAGCCATGGTCATCCCAAAATTATTGGATAACTATCTTTGGGTGTAAGGGATTCAACTATTTAGAAATACACTGGATATTCACATCCATCTACTTTAACAAGAACATTTTCAATGATGCCCTTGGGAATAGCTATGATTGGTGTGCCATCTATAGGACTGTAGTTGTGGAACGTAGATCAGTGAGTCCTAGTTTTTCCATCACATCAATAGTCATTACATTAATGGTTGCTCCAAGGTCCATTAAAGCATTGGGTATTTCTACCCCATTAACTGTTACTATTATAAGAAGACTTCCTAGGTCATCATATTTCAAAGCAGTAACTATTCCAGCTAACAAATCAACGAGGTACCCATTGATATGAATAGTGTTGATTCGTTTTGGCTTCCTCCCTGGGGTTTTGATGCACAACTGTTTAATCAACTGGTTTAACTCAAGGATCTCTTTAATTGCTTATAACAAGGGAACTTCAATCTGCAATAGTTTCATTTCTTGTATCAGTGTAGTTTTCATAGGTTATATTGTTTCTGGAGCATCTTTCATAGGGATTGGTTTCAATTGCTCTGGAAAAGGGGCTTTGGTTTTGTCTTTAGTCACTGAATTTTTCAAAGATTCAGTTGGAGACTGACCCTCCTCCTCCTGAGGTACATCAATATCTCCTACTAAAGATGGCAAGTCGGTTTCATGTTGAGTAGTGTCTAGGGTTTTTTCTACAAGCGCAGGTGTTATTATTGTTTCCTTAGCATACTTTTAGATAGGTTCATCTATGATTTCTTCGATAGTCAGCTATGAAAGCGTTTTACCAAACCTCAGTTGTAGGTTTCCATAGTGTATTGCATTGAGTCCGGTGACATTGTCCTATTCAGTGGAATACACCGGAGTATTTGAACGATTGTTCTTTAGATTAGGGACTGGTTGTGCTAGAAGTGGCGGTTGGTTAACTTGTTCAGTCTGTTGAGTGTTATGGGTAGGTGGTAAGAGAGTTTGTTGGGTAGGAATCCTCCTAGGACCAAAATAGAAGTTATGTTGGGGCTGATTCCATTGAGGAATGGAATTTTGAGGGTACCACTGTTGTTGAGACTAGTTGGGCCATTGAGGGTTACCCCAAGATTGGTTTGTCCAGTCCAGTGGTCCCCAAGGATAGGTTCCCTAGTTAGAGGGTACTGGCAGTGGTACCTGAGGCTAGGGCGTTTCCCATTGATTATTGTTCCAATTTGATTGGGGCCACCAGTTGGGATTGGAATTCTGGCCATAGGAGAAATTACCTCCTGTTCTCTAGTTGACAATGTTCACTTCTTCCTCGACTAGAGTTATTCTTTTCTTGGAATTTAATAGTTCACATTGATCGATGAGGTGATTCTTGTCACATACCTAACAAATGTCATTCTTGTCAACTTTGTCCAAGGGACACTCTCTTAGCAAATGTTTGTTTCGACACCAAGGGCAATAAATAGACAAAGTCTCGGGAATTTTTCTTTTAGCCTGGATGTCATCTAAGGTGGTGTTTAGTTGGACAACAATGTCAGTCTTGAAGTTTGAAAATTCCTCACGAAGTTTATTTATGTCATTAGAACCACGTAAGGGGGTGAACTTCCTAATCCCTCCACAAGTACGGGAGAAGTTCCAACACAATTCCAGTATTTCTTCCAGTCTTAGTTGGGACATGTCTCCTTTTCCCATTAAGTCTAAGCTCCTCCAAGCTTCATCATCGAGACATTTGAGAAATAAGGTCTTTAAAATATTGAGGCTTATAACTTCCCCACCACAACATTTGGACAAGAAGATAAACCTATCTAGGTAATCCTCTAGACTTTCATCCTCATTCTGCCTTATTTTGAACAATTCTTCTTTCCTATCATTCACCCTGTAGTAACTCTGATATTTCTCCAAAAAGACGGTCTCCATTTCATCCCAGGAGGTTATCAATTGAGAAGCTAATCCCATAAACCATCACATAGTTGAGTCTTTCAGAGTGGAAGGGAAAAGCTTTAGTTTCTGATTAGCATTCTTGTAGTCATAGGTTTGACACAAAACTTTGAATTCAAATAGGAACAGATCAGGGTCCTCAGTAGAAAAACCTCAAAAGGTTGGTAAGAAGGCCGATGAGATATTTTTCATTGTCATCTCATCATCTGCATCAATAGAAATAGGATAAGTGAATGTGTGTGGTGGAGGGTTATCGTTGTTGTGGTTATTGCAAGCGTTTCTATGGTCACCCATGGTGTTGGAGGGGATGTGATCCTCTTCCAAAATTTTCTCAGTGGCACGAGGTTCAAAGGTTTGCGATAGAATATGCTCCTCGACCACTATTTGTTCTCTTTCTGGAGTATGTGGGAAGGTCTTAGGCTGACCCTGTTCAGTCAATTCTACAGTAAGTTCTTGGTTTGAGTTTCCTTCTTTACATCAACTAGGAGGTTTTTGGTATGAATCTCCCATGGAGGCATCGTTTCCTAACCATGCAGAAAAGAATCGAAAGAACTATTCATATCCCTAAGAGAGGTATTCAAAATATCTCCTACTAACACTAGAAAAAGGGGTCCCTGACAACAACGCCAAAAAGTGACAAGTTGTCGTTGGGTCCTAACACTTTAGAGAATCAACACATCAATATATCAACTGAGTAGTTTCCAACGGTTGTATGCAATAGAGGACATCTCAACTTATCTCTTAAGCACTAATCTACTGAATAAAAATTCTAATCTAAGGGGCCTCTAATCTAGAAAGCAAGAAAATGACTCAAATCAGAAAATAGAAAACCAAGAATCTGAAAAGCATCACCATTAAACTAGAAAGCATGGGAATGATTAACCTAAAGAATGTGTAAATTGCTGAAGAAGTAAAGCATGTAAAGAAATTAGGAAACATTTATCTAATGTAGAAAATCACAAGCCAACTGCTAATCATAAAACCATTAATCAAAATCAACTAGAGAAAGGTGCTCCAGACACTCAAATGCTAAGCTCAGAAGCTACGGACTCAGTTACAACCTGTAGGATTGACACTAACAGTATAACATATACTAATGAAAATAAAATGCAAATGCAACTTTTATTCTATCAAAGGAAAATGTAGAATAGGAAACAAATACTTATCTATCTATCTCTAACCCTTGAGTGGCCAACTCGTGGGTGTATCTACTACTACTTCAGATCACATGCACTGGAAAAAAATCTCTTTGTTACTTCATTCCATAGATGCATCCATATTACACAGTAATTCAAAGAGTGGTGGGAAAACTCATATTCATATGGTAGTTTTTACTCAAAAAAAAATTGACAGCATAACAATAATCTTCTTCTCATTATTTGTAACAGTTACATACTTATATGAAAAATGGCTAACAAGAATCCTATTTTTCAGTCGATCAAGTCTTTCAACAGATTTCCCAGAGTAAAAGGGCCTTAAAATCCCATGATATGCAATATTAAAGAGGCTTTGCATGAGCCATAAAGTCTTTGAAACTGAAAAATAATAGAATTATAAAGACTCGGCCAAAACGTGTGCTCCTAGAATTCTGGCGCCAGCTCGCTGGTTTTCAAAAGTATGAGACCCGTATTCATTTCCCTTCTAAATGGAATGGTGAATGGCAGTGGAGTTGACCTGCGAAATACTCAATACTAAACCATTAAATCAGCATAAGTTAGTTTAATTTAATCAACTCCAAGAAATAAGTTTGAATGATTATTCATAGAAAGGAAAGCAATTATTTTTCCTAAAGGTAATCAATTGGCAGAGTAATTTGGGCTGGAAGGTTTATATTTGTATATTGAGGCCATTATGTTGATGAGGTTATTTTTACCTCATCAATAGCTATGATGCCCGTTGAATTTGAATATAACACTCTGCGGATTGCAGTAGATTTGGAGATGGATATTTCTGATGCACAGAGATAAAGAATCATGCAGCTAAATGCTTTGGATGAGATAAGAAGAGCAGCCCTGCAACATACAAAAATAGTGCAGAATTAGATAATCAAGTGGCATGAAAAATTTATCAAGGATAAGAGATTCAAACCAGGAGATTGGGCCCTGCTCTATGACTCAAGATACAAGGACAATGCAGGAAAATTGCAGACAAGGTGGCTAGGACCATATGAAGTTGTTGAGGTCTTTACTAATAGAGTTGTTTAGCTTACTACCATTGATCCTCTGAGGTTTAAATTACTTTTCAATGGTCATCACCTCAGATTATATCACAAGCTAGCTTCCAAAGAAGAGTTCATGCAGCAATTCACCCAGCATTTAGCACCCAAGCTTCCTGCAACCAAAGGTAGTGGACCTAGTGTCCCTCCTTCTAGTTAATTAAGGTGTGTACTTCTCATAATAAAGACTTTCACTTATGTGGAATTCCATTTCTTCATCCATTCGCCCATCCACCCGTCCATCACCACCTTTCTCTCTCTTCCATCACTTCATTCCACCTCACCTCATTCCACCTCATTTTCATTAATTGCTCAAATTATTTTCCAAAAAGGTGAGCGGTACTTTCTCCATGATCTTTGCAATAAATCTTCCACATTTAGGTATGTGTGTATTAATTGCTACCTTTAATCATCTTTTAAGTGCATTCATTTAATCATTGTACGTTAGTATAGACGTTCACATAAAATGCCATTATTCTCTATCAAATCACCACTCCCATCTCGCATGTGTGGACACATGTCCAAATTTAGGTTGGGGGGAGGGGAAAGAAAAGATGTAAATTTATTTCCCATGTGTCAATTTATACTAGGCTACGTCAAAAATTTGAAATGAGCTGATTTGAAATTTGAGTGAGAGGACGGCTTGCATGTGTGAAGTGATAGTAACTACAGCCGCCATTTCTTTCCATCATAATTTTTCTTTATCACTCCTTTTCTTGCCATTAGTTGTAATCTTGAGTTGCAAGCAGAAAAATGGTGAAACAAAAGAAAAGGAAATTTAGCAGGTTGGAACTGGAAATTTAGTAGGTATTGCAGGAAAGTGCATTTGATTTTTAGATAGGAATTGGAGGAAATAAGTTGTAGAGCATTTGTTTGATTGCAGACAATTGGAGGTGGGTTAATTCGAAATGAACTCACGATGCATGATATTTTATTGTAGGATGCACAATGCCTGGTTGAATTTAGAAATTGTGGATGGTTAGATTAATTCTTGAAGTTGGATGGCTTTGATGAAAGTATTGCCCTTGAATTCGCCCAGACATTTTTTGAAGGAAAAGCCACAGTAAAAGGGTTGGAAGTTGTGGAAATAGAGGAAATAATTGCAGAGGTCACAGGGTTACCTACTGATGGTGAAAATTACTCTGCTTCCAGAGACGACAGATCAGCTAGGGCCAAATTTATAGAGCCAAACGACCCCCCATTGAGCATAGATAAATAGGATGCAAAGAGAATGTCTCTACCCAAGCCATGGAAGCAGATAGTTGTTTTTGTTATCAAATACATCAGTTGTGAGGGTCACAAGTCAAATTTGCATTATGTGCAGTTCAATATTTTGAATCACATGAGGCACGGAAGGAGGATGAATGTACCTAACATGTTGTACAACCTTCTTTCAATCATGGCGGTCGAGACCCAGAAAGGTAGGGATAATTTTGTTTCCCACCATTGTCTGATTAAATTTCTAGTTGAAAGGTCGCTACATGATGTATCTAGAATGACCTGGGAAGAATTTATAAATGTTGATCAAATTAGACCTGAGCACTTGCAACCTAGGGCTTTGCCTCAACCCCATAGGTCTAGCAAGAGATTGAGCATGGATGAAGCTACTCTTAATGCTTCAACCTCTGGTGCTAGCTCTAGTGTGAATCCTCCTACAGCAAAAGGAACCATAGAAATTAGTTCTTCTGAAATACATGTAGAAAAAGAAAGCTCTTCCTCAGATTCTGATGATGACATTCCACTTCAAACCCTGATGAAGACTAGGGCACAACAAAGAGAAGTAGAAACAAGGAAAGGGAAGGCTAAAACACAGCTTGTAGAAAGAAAGGTGCCAAGTTCTAAGAAGAGGAAGGATGACACTATTCATCCTATAGCCAAAGGAAAATGTGAGAGACCTCCTGGGAAATCAAGACCAGCTCGGCCTGTGATTGATACGCCTCCACAAGAAAGCCCTAAACCTGGTGATACCTCACATGAGAACCCTGAAGCTCCAATGGGGCAAGAGAATGTTGAAGGGGAAGACATATTCAGGAGAGGAGTGAATATAACACTGGTCAATCTTGCTAACATTGCAAAAGAATTGGAGGAAAATCAGGACTTCCTGTAGCATGAGCAAGAATTCCTATAGCAATAGCTAGAACCAAATCAGGAGTTCCTACAGCCACAACAAGAACATGAGAGTCCTTGCAGAAAAAAGTAGAAGAAGAAATAGTACCCCTGCAACTAGAGATAACTGGATAGCCTGAGTCCATGCAAATAGTGCCATATGAAGAGCCACCATCAAAATTATTGGTAGGAATCCATAATCCTCCTTTTTTACATTACATGTAGCAATTTTGAATTTATGTAGGGAAATAAAAAGAAGGGAGGAAGAATGGGAAAAGGAAAAATAGAAATTGAAGAAGGAGATTCAAAAGAAGGATGAGGAGATTAAGGATAAAAATGCAGAAATTGCCACCCTAAAGCAGAGGGTGGATGATATGGCAGCTTTGGCACCACATATTTTGGAATGTAGGACCCCTCCAAGGGTCTCTGATCTGCTCCCGAAAGAGAAATATCTCTCTTTCAAGTTTTCAATCATTGCCTTAGGTTTGAATCCTTCTATTGACACCCCTATTGAGTTTTTCAATGCTTATAGGATTGCCTCACCTGAAATGAAGAATTTTCTATGTGAATTTTATTTGCATAATTATGTTGTAACAAAAGACCATGATTGGAATCCATTATTGTATGTTGGGGATGTCCAATTTAGGGAATTTATGTCTTGGGTGCAAAATGAGATTACTTGGGGACAACAACATGGGGCTTATAAGCAATTGGAGTTTGATATCCCTCTACCTGTTAGGGTTGAATCAAGCAACCCAAGGGATATTTATAGAGAATGGCACAAAATTCTCCTCAGACCAAGTTATGGCAACAAGATTATGCCTTGGATTGAGGCAATTTATAGTGAGTATGAGGTAAATACAACAACAAAGGAGGAAACCATGAGAAGATGTTTATCAAAAAGATGGAATAGTCTAACTGATGAGCTGAAACAGGTCGAGCCTCATTCCATCCACAATTATGCTACAACATTAGAGATGATTGATAGGCATATCCATATTGGGAGAACATAGGGGTGATTATGGATTCCCCTAACTTTCCAGCCACCCATGCTCATGTGGCCCATGCCAAACTTCAGATTCTACCAGTATGACATTGTTGCAAAGAAGCGGAGATGGAACAGGTTTGACAGATTGGGAGGATTCTATTGGGATCCTAATTCATGCACTTTAGTCACTGATGTTGGACAACTATCAATTGCAAACTTCAGAGCTTTGACTAAGCAGAAGAACAACCCTTCCCCTATTGGAGGACTAACAAAACGTTAGGTTGGGGGGAGTGATGAGCCTAGTTTTGGTCCAATTTTGGGTAGAATCTATGGTTTATTTGTTGGTAGATGTCATGACCTTTGATGATTAAATATTGGTATTTGCATAATGTTTCCCTCAAACCATTGACATTAGACTTCATCCTATCTCTGCAAGCTTTAATGACATTTGGCATATTATGACAGTTATCTATATTGATTTTGCATGTGGTTAATGAATGTTCCTTAAGGTGGTTATAGATGTGTAGTTATTATGTGTACTGACATTGCCATGCAGATTTAATATGCTAAGTGAGGAAGACACCGCCAGATGGGCATGCACCATAACGTTCAGCAAAGGAATCACTCCAAGTCAAAGGAGGTCAAAGGCAAAAGATTCTTCATGCAACTAAACGTAACTGCCTTGTAGTGGACTTTAATGATTGAGCATGCATGGGCATTACTATTGTGTTGGACCTACATGTATGACCAGATTCCATGCATGCATAACCGCCATCACTCCACTTTCCCTATTTTTCCTAAATGGTGTCCTCCTAGTCGTGGAGTTGACTACCTTGTTTAGCTATTAGTATAAATAATGATCTAATGCTCCTTCTTCAAGAGGTTGCATGATTTGATATTGTACTTTCACTCTTTAGTAATATAGATACATTACTCTTTTGTACGCATGATTTATAATGAATGAAATAAAGTTTTCAGTTCGAGCATCTGAGTTCTCATTAGTTTTAGAGGATACTTATCCAAGAGGGCCCAATTGGTGAGTAATCCATCTTCTTAGTTTAGCATTAGTTTAGTATTACTTACTTTTTAGTACTTAGCTATAAATCTAGCACTAACTGTACCTGCAACCACTAGAATCCCATTTTGTGACTATTTTTGCAGTCAAAACAAACAGAGCAGTTTCCTGTTTATTGCTCAGATTTTCATTCATGTGATCATTTCAACTTAGCATAGTCGTTGATTGATGTTCAACATTTGTTTCATTCCTTTCCAAGAAATTTACTTCCAGTATCATGTGTTCCTTAGTTGTAGAATGCAATAGCTACTTTGAGTTCCTAGTGCACATACTGTGTCGACCCATTTCAAGTTCACGTCCTTGGGTTGACAAGTTAAATGCACCTTCATGATGATTGAAATATTTATTTAGGTTAGATGTCCAATCTTTGAATCATGGTTGTAAGGGCTTAGTTATTAAATCATTGTAGGAGGCCAACAGTCCCTTTTTTTCACTACTACCTAGAACTAGTCGATGAGGCAATTAAGCATTTTAACCCAAGTACCAACACCATCAATGGTCAGGAGCTAAGAGTTAACATCAATGTAGAAGCTATTTGGAGCATACTATGCATCCCTGTAAAAAACTCTAAAGTGGACAAGATGGAGTCATTCACTCCAGAAAATGGGAGAAAATATGTAGAACCAAAGATCTTTCCCTAGATTTTTATAACAAAGAAACCAAAAGGAACAGGGCTGATCAAAAAAAGCCACCACAAATTCCAGTGGCACACAACGCTTTCCCCATGGATATGCAGGATTCCTTCTCAATTATTTCCTTTGTTTATGGCCTAGACACCAACAGGTATGTTCAAGAATTTCAACTAGGTTTGGGGTTTTAGTTGTGTAGGAAACATTCCTTCTTCTGGTATGACTTCGCAGAAGTCCTCATCGGGAGATGTCAAGCCAAATAAGGGAATATAGAACACAACAGAGGTCCATATTTCCTTCTATCCTTGCTATATGTTTTGCATTAGAACCCTGACTTCTTCAAAAAACATGTGAGGTTGTATATGTTTGATGAAAAGGGAATAAGAAGGCCAGTTTATGTATGGACTCCTCTCCTCTTCACAACTTATGAATATTATGCATTCTCAGATTATTTCTTGACTCTGATTTTGCAAGACTTGAGCAAGGATGGCAGACTTTATCGGCTTTCTCTTGACCAGATTGGGTGGATGTAGGGTTTCACTCTGAAATGCAACTTGTTCCTCAAGGAGGATTTCTCATTCATTTGGATGTGTGGCTTTACTGAGGAACCATTCTGGCTTCCCGCGTGTGTCACAGATAGGGTGTTGGCCCTTGAAATGTTCCAACAAGTGTCAATTACCAACAATAAATTTTGTGGAGGAAGGGGTAAGAAAGGTTTCTTCTTCTTCCCTTTGACTTACAAGTCGGTGGTGATGGCCAAAAATCAGTTGCATCAGCTGCTAGAGGTGAAGCTGGCTCACTTGGGGCTAGTGTTGATTTGCAAAAAATGGCAGTACAACCCTGACAATGACTTACCAAACACATTTTTCAAGGTAACACACAACCCCTAGCCTTACTGGGAAAAGGGGCAGAACCCACTAAAGGATGGGGATGATCTATTGGTTAACCTGGATCACATTCCTACAAAGGGAAGTAGGCCACCATGGCTTAAGTTCTACTTCCCTTTGGCGAAGTATAATGAGAAGCACCAAATGGGGGCCACCCTTCACAATAATTTGATAAGAAGTTTTAACTGGAGTGAGGAAAAAATTAAGGATTTTTGGATTTACCGACAAGAGATCTAACGCCCTGATACCCCTTATCAAGATGTAAAGACAAATGAAAAATTTGATAAGTTGTGGAACGACAACCATTCTAATTCCAATGCAAGCGGTGGCGAGGATGTGGACCCGGATGAGGCTAGAAAATATATAGGGAAGAGGAAAGAGACAGAAAAAGAGGTAAAGACAGCCCCGATGTAGAATACCAAACAAGCAGCAGCAAAGCCTAGCACAACCACTCCAAAACAGCATGTGAATATATCATGTTTGGGATCCTCATACACATGCACATGGGTCATGAAGAAGCCCAGAGTTTCCCAACAACAACTGTCGAAGGTCATGGAAGTGGAAAATTCCCCACCAAAAAAAAAGACAGTGCACAGATGCAGCCTCTAGAGAAGGTTCGCAGGAACACGCAACAAGTCAGGAGCCCGCAACGAGCTAGGGATTGCACTCATCAGCACCACATGTATCTTTCGCTCCCTCTTTTCTTGCTTCTCAGTCTTTGGTTCCTCCTATTGTCTCCACGTCACCCATCACTTCAAGTGTCAGCCTTTCTTTTTCTGCTTTTGCCATAATGGTCGTGGGAGGCTTCTCCCAATTCTCCCAAGCGGGGCAATCAACCTTTACTCCTCTATAGACCTTTCTACCATTTCTCAGAGCCCAATCTATAGCCGCCAGTGATACCCCTCTTGCTACTATTGTATCGGCCTTGACCCAGTTCGCCCATCAAATGGAATCTGCCACACCTCCACTACCTCCACCTCACCTAATGATTCCTTTCGCTGCTTCACAGACCAAGCCTTGGTATATTCCCTATTCTCCCCATTAATAGTCTCTCTTCCAAGGAAAAAATCACCCAGAACCACCACCCTCTCATTCCCTTTTTCTCTTCCTCACAGTGCACCCTTTGTGGGCAAGCTCATTAGGTCGCCAATAGAATTTTTGTTAGAGGGTGATAAAACAAAACAAGCACAGGCTATCAGGCTCCAAAAGTAGAGGGACAAGGAGGCTAAAAGGTCTATAGAGCCAAAAGTGCAAAAAAAATTCAATGAGGCCCAACAATCATTGCATTTTGCAACCATGCATCCAACTATCATCAAGCCTTAGGGAGAGATGCAACCTGATGATTACAACATCTATGCTATGGGACTCGATCTGAGTATAGTTCAGTTACAGGATAAAATTGAGCTCATGGAGGAGACACAGTGAGTAGTGACCACCGACTTCTTTAAGTCTAGTCACCAGCTGAAGAAGGAGGAAGAGCTAAAAAATGTCAAGGAAAGAGTCAAAGTCCTGCTAATGAAAGAAAAAGCAAAGGATGTAGAACTTGCGCGTTTGTCACAGCAAGCGTAAACAGAGCAGGCTAAACTCTAGGAGGAACTTGCAAAGTTCCAATCCTATGACCTCAACTTGGTCGTTGAACTGCAACATAAAAACCAAGAATTATAGGACCAGTTGGCTCAAGCGAGACAGGAGATGCAACAAAAAAATGAGGAGTTTCAGCATCAACGCACACAATTAGAGCAAAAAATATAGCAAAAAGACACAGACTTCTAGGGCCAACAGGCTCAATTTGAGAAGGAAATCCAGGAGTCAAGGCTCAACCTGGATATAAAACCTACAAATAGAAGCCAGGCCAAAGAAAAATGGCTTGCCGATTTGAAAAACTTGCATGAACAACTTTACACTATGGACAGGAGGATTGCAGAACTGACGCAGGATGTCGGGTCAAGGGATGTTGAAATTAGCTTCTTGAAGAATCTGCCCCAATCCCCTATTGCCTAGTCAAACCTCCTTCAAGTAGCCTAGCGACTATAGATCTCATACTGGGAAAAGGTCAAGGCCTTCTGCCTGACTCTTCAGCTGACACTCCAGTTCATGGTAGAGGCAACAAGTTTAAGCGGGGAGGTTCGTGGAA
The DNA here is from genome assembly GCA_007258455.2 of Sequoia sempervirens. Lineage (NCBI taxonomy): Eukaryota > Viridiplantae > Streptophyta > Pinopsida > Cupressales > Cupressaceae > Sequoia > Sequoia sempervirens. The sequence goes on along the minus strand of VDFB02271358.1, from coordinate 341,114,190 downwards.
CTATTGAGCGGTTCCCACAATTCATCACAAAGAAGGTTCCTAAGGCGGAAAAATTATTGGATAAGTTGTACATAGTGTTGAATGAGGACCTAGTGCACATGGGGATTGAGGACCAAAATTTAGTTGCTAAGATGAAAAAAGAGTTCATTCACTGCCATGCAGCCATCCTCCATGCTAGCGAGTGCACTGCCACACTGGGTCAAACTATGAACAACATGCAAGTGAAATTCTTCCAGCTAACTCAGATGGACCTACCCTCCCCGTTTCTTTCTAACAATTCAGTGGCCACTATAGAGTAGATTGCAATGAATATTTAAGAGAATCAGCAAGACATATCCACTTTTTAGAGATTCAATCAACCCCCTACTATAGAGGATATTGAGGGTGTCACTCATCAGGTAGGACAGCTGCTCTTCCAACTTGAGTCTAGGGTTGGTATATCTGTGATGCTACCATACAAAGAAGTGATCAATCTGCATGAAGCGCAGGTGAATCTTCATGAGATATCGATGCCATCTAAAGCCAATTGGCTACCTCTATAGACCGCTCTCTCTAAGCTCTAATTACGTTGCCCAATGGATAAGGCTCTGGTTTGTGAACCAAAAAATTTTGGGTTCCTCATTCCACAAGTGAAACACCCCTAGTAGTCACCAAAAGTTGTGGATATAAAATCCTTCAAGCACCCTTCAAGTTGTTCTTATTTTGCTACGTCTAGCCCACGCCTTATACATTTGAACATTATCAGTTCCCTTTTTTTATGAGCTTTGCTCGACTGCCTCCATGTGTCCACCGAGCACTTCCTGATGGGATTCCCTCCTTTTTTTCTTTGACGCGCCCAGCCATGCTTCCATGTGTCAGCACCACGAGCACTTGAGGATTGCTTCCCTTCGCTTTTCAACCAGGCTCCACCCACATGTCATGTAGCATCGTTCCACATTCACCTTTTGGTAGACCCCACAGTCAACGTCGGTAGTAAGGACTTCTCCACGTGGCTTCCCCACATGGGTTTTCATCACAAGGAGGGAGGAATGCATCGCAAGCCCTAATCTATCACCATGTGTCTCCTATGCGGGATTTCATCAAGAGGAAGGAAGGGATGAGCAACGATCCCGCCATATCACCATGTGTCCTAATTTCCTTCATGATTGAGTGACACATGTCTACACGAGGTTCTATTGGGACCACCGCCATCATTCACAGGGGATGCATCTAGCTCAAAGATGACCATGTTCCATGCTCAGAATCTTTTTTGTTGCAACGGATTTTGGAAATCATTGCTATAGGAATCATTTCTCATGATGTAAGAATATTTTCTGTTACTCGCTCACCAGGTGGTGGGATTATTTTTCTATATATATTGCTTCTTCCTTCCGGAAATGAGTTCAGAAGATATAAAAAAATTGTGAAAAACACCATGCCTTTTGTACTATTTTTAGATTATAGTACAAGACTTACAAACTGTGCCATTGTTCATCCTTTATGTTTTCTTAAGCTATTTGATAAAACATTATACTATGTCAATACTGTACTGAGTTGTTTGTTTGCAAAACTTCTATGATTTCAATATAAGTTTGTTGATTTAGACCATGTCATTGACTCTTCTTTTCAGTAAATGCATAGGGGATTTATTTTATGTTTTTGAATAAATTATTCAGGTTTTCATCTTTGATTTTTGTTATTATGGGACTTAGCAAATTGTTGAATGAGCCCTTAAATAATATCCAAAAGATAGATTTACCATGTTTACATCTAAATCTTGGTGCATCGCCTTAGTTAGATCTTTTATTTTTATATTTTCTTCCTTTTCCCTTTCCAAACCACAAATATATAAGAAGTTGGCTTCTTTAAAAACCCGGAGGTCACTCAGTTTATTGCAATTCGTCCCCCATTAACTGAGTTTCTCATAAGGTTGTCAATTTTTGGCATCAATAGTAAATAATCTCCATAACTCTAAATTAATAAAATTACCATATTTTGCGTCTTCTTGTTTCATTCACTCTATGTAAGCCACTTTCCTCTATGGATGGATGAATATTTTATTGTTTTCCCATGTTGTATGTTATGTTAACTTCATTTTTAGGTGCTAAATATGGATAACTATTTCCCTTTTAATGATTTTCAAATCCTAACCCTCATTTACACCCCTAATATCAAATACAATAGAGGATTGTGTAAGTTATGTTGGAATTTTATTATTTTCTTTATGCTATAGTGGGAAGGAAGAATCACATTTGATCTAGGTGCATCACCATCATTTCCTTTTAATACATTCCTTCTTACCCTTTTCTCTAAAGAATCAATATAATAGGATTATTTGTAGGTTTATGATATGTTGGGTTGGTCCAACACTCTTGCATATACATTAGAAAGGAACTAGCCTTCTTTGGATGATTGATCTCATCTATAAGGTCCCACACCTTGAGATCATTTCCATGTTTCATTGAGCAATTGAATTCATCATTCAACAAAGGGTGCAATTCATATTGATAATAGGTATGAATTAGGAAGTATGATTGGTGCAAAATCTCTTATATGCTTTACACTACCTCTTAAGAAAAATTAAGGAGAAGAGCTATTTGTTTTGACATGAATTTTTGGCATGGGTTATGAATTATTCATGACCCCCAATACCCAATATCTCTATAACGAATGTTATCCTAGATATTCAATATCAGACCTTTAAGATCTTCAATGCCTATGGAGAGTTTATGGTTAATCTTTGAAGCCTTATTATAGGCTTCCACACATATATTGAGCTAAATTTTGAGTTAGGTTAAGTGCTTATTTTCGTAGCATCGTAAATTGTCACCCATGACAATTTCACACTATGTTTTGCCCCCCTTAAGTTATTGGACCTAATTAAACACCTAATTTTCTAAATTAGGCATTTTGTGGCCCATTTTATCATTTTTCAACAAATTGCAAGCACAAAACAAATGCATTCATTTAATACTTTTCCCCTAACTCCTTAATTCCTAGAAAATAGGTTTGGAACATTGGCGCCTAGGATGCCTATGTCCCCCTATTTTGGCTCCAAATTCAAACATGTCGGTGTCAATATTTTATTATTTGAATTTTAAATGTCCAAAGTTGGGTATCGATATTTAATTTTGAGAAATTAGAACAATTGTATAAATACCTACTTATTGCATCATTTGAAAATTAACAATAGATATCTAATATTAACAAGGATTATTGAGCAAGAATTATTATCAAGAGCATTATCAAGAAAGTCAAGAGTAGAATTTCATATATTTATTGCATAAATTCAAGATCCAAGCATCATGTCAAAGTGTGCATGAGTTCATTCATGTTTATGTTTTCATATTTTTTTGTGAAGACTAACCCTTGTAGGTCTCCAAGAAAATCAAGCAAGCAAGATCCAAGCCTTGAAGAGATTTGTATGACTTCAATCCTTCAATGAAGCCATTGGAGGGTGGTGAGTTGCAGTCCATTATTGATTCATCATTTATTTTTATCATTTATCCCTATCCCTCAAAAGGATAGGTTTTTATCATTGGCATTGCCATTATAGAAGTGGAAACACTAACATAGGGTTTGACTAAGGAAATCCCCTAGATGACACAACCTTTCTTCTCTCTTTTAATGTACAATTTTTAGGTCTAAAGAAGATTGGAAGAAGTTTGAAGATCAATTATTCATTGTTGCAATTAAACCCTACATCTTGCCAACTCACAAAAACTCAATTATAGAATTATCCGACAGTGCGACAAGCAAAAAATAGAAGCTCTAATTTGGCATCCAAGGACTACGAAATCATATCTGCAATATCTCTACAGGGATAGTGGCACCCTCGGTGACTTAGTCCAACATTTTTTGCCCCAAATTTACATCACAAGTGGATAGTGTCTTGCTCAGTCCATTTATGAAGTTTAATTTCCTCTGTGACTTTTTAAATTTATTTTTTTTGTATTAGAATAGTCACTGCATCATTAGGCTAGTTGAAATATTGTATTTCATCCTTAAGTTCCTTTCAAATTTGATCAAGGTAGTTTGACTCACCTTTCAAGTTGTAAGTTAATCATATATTTTCTCCAAATCCAATCAAACCCCCCCTTTTATTCAATGAAATAGGAAAAAGGTTTCGAACCCATACAAAGGGAGATCTCTCCTAAAGGGTTACACATTTTTTTCCATTTCATTTTGGTGAACCTGACCTGTTAACATTATATACTTTCTAAAATCTAAAGCAATTCATCATAGATCTAGGTTTAGCATTGCATTGTATTGTATTGTTCACTTAGGTATTTATTTTTGCATCATAAAAGGCATAAAAATTCAAAAAATTGTATATCATATTGCATCATAGGTTACAATAGGGTTTATTTTGATCATTATATCTCATATCTACATCTCAATTTCATTCACAAATCTGCATCACGCCATTTAAATCTAAAAATAAATTTGGAAGAGTTCTTGCATGCATTTGGGTATCTTGCATATAGCTCAAAAAGTGAAAAATTACATTATTGTGTTTCAAAAAGGTATTAATATCATCATTTTTAGATTTTGGCATATTAGAATTAGTCAATTGTTGCATATTAGATCTAGAAATTGTATCTACAACTGTCTTTTATTGTTTGAATATTTTGAAATTGTTGCACACTTGCATTCTTGCATTATATAATCTTAATTTGAACAAATTTTGGAAAACAAATCACTATTACACTTGTACACACACATAAATAGGAGCCTTAAACAGTATCACAGGTAGTAAAGCTTTAAATTTTTCAAAACCCTGTCTAGGACATAGGTGCCTTGGGTGCCCTAGTCCTGATTTTTATGGCTCAATTTTTTGTGACATAGACTTCTCAAAATCCTCTATCTAGATTTTTTGTCTATTTTCCAATTACCTATTGCATAATAGTTTGAACCTCATTGCAAAGTATAATATTATCATAATGGCTAAGTGTTTTGGAAAAATATTGATTTCCTTGAAATTCTTGGTTGATGTTTCATGTTGTGTGTTTGGTAATGATCCTAATTTGGATAATGATACTCGTGTTCTTTCATCTCGCGATGTATATCTTCTTAATGAAGATATTTTGAGCCAAGAAGAGGAAATCATGAATGAATTCATAATCAATACCTTTCTTGATCCTAAAAATAACATGGTCCTTTACCCTTCAAGGGAGTGGCCTAATCATCTATATCAACAATCAACACCACCTACCATACCTGCCACTTGAAAAAATTTCTACCTCACATAAGGAAAGTGACTTGCAATTCATACCTCAACTAATGCGCATGAAAGTACCTATTAGTAAAAATCGCAAGGAAAACATATCACCTAACCTCCCATCATATGAGATAAAAGTAACAAACACACCCGTTAACTTGAAACAATGTTATATAGCCAAGGATTTAGGATCTTGAGAAAACAAGGATGTGACATAAACAATGACATGAAATCCATCCCCTTTTGGAGCAAACACATGGATCTGAAGATACCAAAGGAATATGTTACCAAGGTCCTCCACCTTTACATCAAACATTTATTCCACCAACCAAACCACATAAAGTTCATGGTCCTAGTACGAAAGGTGTGGTACATACCTCACATCCTTTATCTAATATTGATTGTACTTTAGCCACACTTTTGAAATTGGGCTACATTGAACTACCACCTGTCCGAGAACAAAGAGATACAAAACAAAAGAATAAAAACACTTCATGTTGTGTGTATCATATAACATTTGGACACACCACTAATGAATGTTGTGCTTTGAAAAAGAAATTGAAAGAGTTTGATCCTTCCAATTATAAAATTGATTGAATGATAGAATAAGGTATTTAAATGCACTTTACTCCTTGCCATGTGGTAGTTGTAGTATCACAACATGCTCACTACCATGCATCGGGGTATAAACTAAGCTTTATGCAATCATATTTTATCTTGCGAGGAGTAGTGTGTCATCATTCATTTCGGGCTCATCTTTTCCCCTATGCTTGTGGTGCAAGGGGTTAGGTAGCCTTGTGTTAGGTGCATTTTTTTCTAGAAAGGGATCCCTTTTGTATCTCCTTAAAATATTTGTGTAGAAACTACACTAAAATTATTAGGGGGGCATATTGTCCCCCGCATATTGTTTGCATAAGAAATGGTCCCTTTTAAGTGATGATATCATACATCTTCTAGAAAGTGTCACCTTATCAATCAAAGTGTGGCCTTCTCAATTTATGTTAGTGTCTCCTTTGTGGTGATATTTGGCTTGGTATCCTCTAGGAGTGTGACTCTCCATGGCATATTATGTTCCCTTTGGTGGTAATACTATGGCTAGTATTCCCTAAAGTGTGATCTTTTTATTTCATGATCTGTCCTCTCTTGATGGTGATGTCATGTGTGATATTCCCTAAGGTGTGACTCTTCATGTATTGAGCAATTCCCCTTTGTCATCTTGTAAATCACCTTTTGTGGTAGTGTTTTGTATAACAACCCCTGATGTTTTGGCCTTGTCTTATGCACCTTCTTAGGCGATTTTTCCATTTATGTGCCTTCTTAGGTGAGTTTATGCACCATCTTAGGTGATTTTTTTATTTATACACCTTCTTAGGTGAGTTTATGCACCTTCTTAAGTGAGGATTTGGAAAGATAGTTCATGGATTCAGTATAATGCAACTTGTTGGGTTGTGAACTTGAGCACCCCTTCTAACATGGTTGTTGAGCATAACGCAACTTGCTTGGCAGTAGAGTTATGTGTTTCATGAGTGTCTTAGCATAACACAACTTGCTAGCCTTATGGAGCCCATCATATTACATGGACACCTAGCATAATGCAACTTGCTAGCTAGTAGATCCATATAGCTCATGAGTGATGTGGCATAACATAGCTTTCTAGTCCTCATGGGGGCATTCCTTTGACTAACATTTATTTGATGGATGATTTTTGATATTTGATACATATTTAAGATTGAGGTCTCTTTTCCTTACTGAATTGAAGCCCTCTAGTACTAACCCTTTGTTTTTTTGTGTCTTTTATGTGTCTCCTTCATATTTGCATTGTGTTTTTGTTCATTTTGTTTCCATTTATGTGTTATGTTATCTCATGTATTTTCATCATGTATGCTTCATGTGTTTGTCATGCATGTTTGTGTATGTTATCTTGCTACATTGTGTGCATGTGTGTTCCTTTGTGCTTAAGTTGGTTTTCCATGGGATCTTAGATCCTAGGGGCTTATGCACTCCCCCTTGATCCTTTTTCATCCTATCTCTTCAACATTTCGAATATTAGACACTTGACATATTTTCTACTTCAGTGTGATTCTGAGTGTAAGTTCATACTCTCACTAAAGTGGGGGCTAAATTTAGCACCATAAATTATCACCCATGATAATTTCACACTATGTTTTTCTCCCCCTTAAGTTATTGGACCTAATTGAATACATAATTTCCTAAATTAGACATTTTGTGGCCCATTTTATCATTTTTTTGACAAATTACAAGAACAAAATAAATGCATTCATTTAATACTTTTCCCCTAACTCATTAATTCCTAAAAAATAGGCTTGGGACACTAGAGCCTAAGGTGTCAATGTCCCCCTATTTTGGCTCCAAATTCAAATATGTCGATGTCGGCATTTTATTATTTAAATTTTAAATTTCCAAAGTTGACTATCAGGATTTAATTTTAGGAAATTAGAATATTGTGTATAAATACCTAGTTATTGAATCATTTGAAAATTTAAAAGAGATATCTAGCATTAACAAGCATTAGTGAGCAATAATTATTGTCAAGAGCATTATCAAGCAAGTCAAGAGCATAATTTTAGAGATTTATTGCACCAATTCAAGATCCAAGCATCATGTCAAAGTGTGTATGAGTTCATTCATGTTTATGTTTTCATATTGTTTGTCAAGACTCACCCTTGTAGGTTTCCAAGCAATTCAAGCAAGCAAGATCCAATCCTTGAAGAGATTTGTATGACTTCAGTCCTTTAAAGAATTCATTGAAGGGTGGTGAGTTGCAGTCCATTGTTTATTTGTCATTCCTTTTTATCATTTATCCCTATCCCTCAAAAGGATAGGTTTTCTATCATTGAAATTTCCATTGTGGAAGTAGAAACACTAACACGGGGTTTGAATAAGGCAAGCCACTAAATGGAACAACCTTTCTTCTCTCTTTGAATGTGTATGTGTTAGGTCTGAAGAAGATTGGAGGAAGTTTGAAGATTAATTCATTGTTGCAATTAAACCCTAAATCTTGACAACTCATGAAAACTCTATTACATAATTATTCAACAGTGATCCGACAGTGTGACAAGCAGAAAATAGAAGCTCTGATCTAGCATCCAAGGACTGTGAAATTAGAACTGAAATCTCTATATGGATAGTGACACCTTGGGTGACTTAGTCTAGCATTTTCAGCCTCAAATTTGTATCATAGGTGCATAGTGTCCTACTCAATCCATTTCTAAAGTTTGATTTCCTCTGCACGAATTTCTAGATCTATTGTATTTGTGTTAGAATATTAATTTTCATCATTAGGCTAGTTGAATCATTGCATTTCATCCTTAGGTTACTTTCATATTTTTGGTCAAGGGCAAGTTGACTCACCTTTCAGGTTGTAAGTCAATCATATATCTTGTCCAAATCCAAGCAACCCCCCCCCCTTGTATTCAATGAAATAGGAAAAAGGTGTCGAACCCCCACAAAGGGAGATCTCCCCTAAAGGGTCACACATTTTTCTCTATATCAATTTCAATAGAATTGATCATAAAGAAAAATTCTCCTTATTTTGACCATTTCATACTCTAATATTTGTCTTGTGTGGATTTGTGTAGTATAACACAAGGTGATATTTCATGCAATGAAATGAAGTACAAGTTCAAGGGGTATCACCCCCCATCTAAGATGTTTTCACCATATAATAATATCAAAGACATAGACTTGGGGCATGTTGATTTCCAAGAGTTACTACAAAGGGTTAATGTTGAAGAAGAAATAACTTTCATGGCTTGATGCATGGACAAGTCAATATTGGTTCAATATATTTCTTTCCCAATTTTACTTTAGTCTCTAAAGTTGGTGTTGGCTTGTGCCCAAAGCTATAATAAAAAATAGAGAAAATTATTTGGCCTCTCTATATATTTTTTGATATTAGTGAAAACATGATAGAAATGGTCTTAGATTCCCCATATATGAAAATTTTGATAAGATCAACATGAAGGTGGCCTTGGACTTCTATGAGAGAAAGACAAAGACTACCACCAATTTCATCAACCAAAATCTCCTTATAGTACCGAGGAAGTTATAGTTAAAAAGATAAGAATTAAACATAGGAATTAGTTTAATGAAGATGCCAACGAGGCTATTACACTCCAAGTAGGGAAAATGGAAACCCTTGTTCCCAATAATTCCACCCCTAGATGTGTTATTTAATTATAAAAATAGTGGAGGGAAAAAATTGATTAGGAGATTATCAACAACTATGGACTCCATGAATAACTAGTAGATGTGATGGAATCAAGTAGATTCTACATGACCTCCTATATTATTTACCTAATAGCCTATCAAGCTAATTTTCTAGGGAAAAATGGGTCGGTACTCTCTAGTTGGGAAAGACCAAAGTCTATGATCACTTTGCTTAGTTTGAGCTCAATGAAATTCAAAAGAAATTTTATATAGTGAATTACTATTTTGTGTATTCAATCATAAAAGGATTGGAGAGTGAATATGCAAAGAGGTTGTCATTAGAAGCAATAGATGGATTGATAAATTGGTGAAACTATTATATCCAACTAGAAAAATTTCTTACATCAGAGTGGCTAGCTTCCACAAGGAACCCTACAAGTTTCCAGATATCCTAGTGGTAGAATTGTTTTATTAAAGTTTTTTAGGTATGTGGTAGAAATAAAAAAAGTTTGTGGTTAGGGAGCATAAGGGTGGATTTTTTTCCCCATCAAGGTGGGTTTCTACTCTTGTGCTAATATGTAGAATTCCAAAACAATAGAGTTGTAAGTGGCCCCATTAGCCATGGATTTATATAATAATATCATGAATAGATATGATCACATTGGGAAAATAAGCCCATTGATTGGGGAATACTATAAATATGAATCTGCACTAGAATATCACTAGGTTGACTACTAGATGAACATTATGTGAGAATTAGATATTATAGTGGGTTAATTTTGGACATGATCAAAGTATGAAATATGGCCAAGATACCAAAGAACCTAAATGAGGATGGAAAGGTCTTCCACTCTTCCTATAATATTGAGATAATATTCAATGATCTAATCGGTGATATCAATTGGTTTATAAAAAAATAATCCTCAATGGAGGTTAGGACTAGGGTGGTGGTAAAAAAAAATAGATTGGATAAATCATATTCCATATTGAACCCATAGCCAACCTCCAAAACTCAAAAGAAGGAGAAAATAAAGGTTGGAGAGTCTATAGAAATAGTTGCAACATAATAGTCTAAACTGAAAGAGCCAAAAGAAACCAAAGCATCTACCAGGAGGAATGAAAAATAAAATGCTAAATAAATATCCAATGAGAGTGAGGAGAAAAATATGTCTCTATTCAAGATGAGGGTGGATACTTAGCCTCCTCTTATTGCTTAGGTACCTCCTTCACCTACCTCTAGGGTAACCAATTTTTCATCTCCTCCTACATCTCCTTTTTTACCAAAACATTCATCCTCACTACCCCCTCAAACTACACTTCAATGAAAAAAAATTCAAACCATTCCTCCACCAATCCATTCACCACCTCAAGCTCTAGTTCCACAATTTCAAACACCAATTATAACTCCTCTACATATATAGAGAGGTTTTATCACCTTCCTAGACCATAAAACCAAAAAAATCCACCTAAAGGTGATGGTGAGGAATTAGAGGATCAAATTCCAATTTAAGGTCCTCTTGCCTCTGAAGCAAATGTTGAGACTCTTAACTATCTGGCTTAGGACTTAGCATAACCACATGAAGAGTAAGGAGAATAATCATAAGATAATATTGGGACTGCTATGTTGAATTCTACTTCCCCTCCTCACTCTCCTAATTCTACCTCAAGAATAACATAGACTCCTCTTCCTCCTCCCTCTCCACAAGTAAAATCATCAAGGCTCCAAATCTAGTTAAACCACATAGTTGGGAAGAGGCAGAGAACCTACATGCAAGATAAATAATACTTCTCAAATATCATGGATATATTCAAGACCCAACCAAAGCATAAGATGGAAAGGACACTCTCCATAATCACTATTGATTGTTAGAAATCTAAAATAGAATGAATAACCCAAGGAACTTTTTAAGGGAAAATCAAAGTTACATAAACCAGAAAAACATAAGAATGCAAACCAAGACTCCGAGAGATTATGCAATTTCAATATGACAAAATGCATTAAGAGCTTCCAAGATTGCTTGATACAATGCAAAGATGCATGAATGGATGCAAGAGTATGAAAATTCAAGATAGGTAGTGAGTTTATATAGAACTTAGGAGAGGAGGTAGGTAGAAAATCCAACCAATGGGAATCAACCCAAAAAAGTATAAATGGACCACCAAAAGTGGAGGATGCCACCAAAAGTGGAAAGTGGTTCCACCCTTTAAGGAAGGGGACACCACACACTTATCTCCTAGTAAACTCACTTTATTATACTAAGCAAGATTAATTAAGTGTAGGAAAAACTTAGGACTAGGGGAAAATGAATTAACCCACTAGGAAAATAAAAACCTACACCAACACCCCCCCTTAAGCATAGCTTAGGAGGATGCAAAAGATGATGGGTCCTAGAAAATGAAGTCATGTTAGGTACCCATGTACATATAAAATTACCCCCAAAGAAGAAGAATCCCCATCCCACAAAAAGGAAGTACGCCCCCATAATAGAGAGATAAATGAAGTGGAAGGACAAAGAAGCCCCCCAAAGAGATCCAATGGTAGATGCTTGAAACTGTATGTAGAAGATGGTCCACGATCATCAAAAAACATTCCTCCCCTTAGGAAGAAACAAAACCAAAGGTGTATGTGAGCTATCTCCCCACTCCTGAAAGGAATATGTAGGAAGAAAACTCAAGTTGTATGGAGTCTTTGAACTCAACTCAAGTGTCCCCATGTCGATGTTGAAAGCTAATACAATCAAATCAAGTGTTCTAGGCCACACTGCTAAAGATGACAAATCAAAATCTCCTAGAGACTAATGTAGAACACCATCCAAAAACTCAAGTATCTCCTTTGAAGATGTATCCTTTAAATGTTAATCCAATGTATCCACACTCATGTCAAACTATGATGAATGATCATGTAGAGATTAAACAAGAGGGTCAAAGTGTTCCCTCACAACAACTGAAGAAGAATCAACTTCATGAAAGAGAAGATGAATATCATCAATAGTGTCTCCCAAATTAACAATATGTGTCTCCATAAATAAGTATGAAATACCTGTCAAGAGATTATCCCAAGTTGAATTTGAAAGACAATGTATGTCCTATTGCAAAGAATCACTGGAAAATTTCAAAAAAGCAACACTAGAAATTGAAGTAGCAATAGTTGATGGTGATAGGGTACCAATGAATTGATCATCCACACAAGATGGGGAAACACAAGTCTCAATATCATCCACAATAGCCTGGTTCTCCAAGGAAACATCAATTTCAGATGAAGATCCAATTTCTCCATACAACTATTGAATGATGGTCCAAGTAGTGAAAAGGAACTCAGTGTGCTCTACATGATGTAGAATATCCTCAAAAATAGTAAGACATATTAGTCCATAGACCATGTCATTATTGTTAAACCATGCATTCTTCTGATTATAGTCACTTGGCTCAGGAACAAATCCAAGGAGATAGGGTAGTAGATCCTGCTCAAGGCAATGATTCTTTATCCCTTTTTTCCAGGACAAATAGTTCTCTGAAGTTAGCTTGACAATAGAAGGATGGAAATAATTTTTAAGAACATGCTTAATGCCCCCATAAATAGAACTTTATCTTAGTTCGTGATTACAAATTGTTTGTATTTAACCCCCCCAAGATTGATACAGAAAAGAAACTTTAAGTGAATGAAAAAAGATACATCAAGAGACACCCCCATTTCCACTATTCTTAGAAATCACCCCCCAAGATATTACAATGTTGGCACTTTATGATTAGTGCATTTACAAAGCTTTTTTCCAAGATACAATGCTCAATAGGTCCACAATGACCAAAATTATAAATTCGAATACATAATAAATCTAAGATAAAATATGGAAAAATTAGCTCTGTAGTTGTGGAGTTCTCTTCAATACCTTTCCAACGCCTATTTGTTTCCAAAAAATGGAGCTCTAGGGAAAAAGTTATAGCCTGTTGAAGAAAAAAAGCAACAACAAATTTAACCTTCAATATCTGGTAGAAAATGGAAAATTTTCTTTTAAAAACCTTTGTAGATGGAGGGTGCTCGTCTCTAGCTTTCCAACGATAACTTATTTGCTGAAATCCAACGGCCAAAGCAAAAGATATGAATTTTTGAAAAATTGGCTGAATTTAGCCTACAGGAAACATTTTTTTCTAGCAAAAAAAAGTTAACTTCTAATTTGATTTTTGAAAAATCTACTCACTGTTTGTAGAAAATAACAGAAAACCCATAAATATTTTGATGCTTAGAATAAAATCCATAAAAAAAATTTTGATCCAGCAAACAAAAAATGAAAAAATGATTTTTTTTTAACCTTTAGCTGGTAGAAAAATGACGTATGACACTTTTTGGACAGAAATTTTCTTCAGATCTACTCAATATATGCAAAATCTAAAAGATACCCATATGAGATTTTGACCCTAGCTACAAAACCCAGAAATCATTTTTCCTACAAATGAATGGAAGCTAGAATTATCAAGAAAAAATGAAAAAGGATCCAATAAAAAATGGCTTGCATCAAACCCCCATTTGCAACTATGCCAAATGATCTCCAATTTGGATGAAACAAAAGCCAAATCTAACTTTCTTGAGCCTTCTAAATGTGTTGGAATAGTAAAAAATGTTGTCAGTATAACCAGAAATGTTGCAATCACATGGATCTCACAAAATATATATTCAAAATAAAGAGGTAATTAAATCTTTGCAAATCCTTTCTGATTCTCTAGATCGTTCAAGAACGCAAGAGAAGAGAATACGAGAATTTACAATATTTTTACATGAAAACTCAATCTCTCAATCAAGAATTTATGAACTTAGATTTCTCAAAACAAAAGCTCTAATACCATGTTAGAAATCTGAAATAGATTGAATAACCCAAGGAACTTTTTAAGAGAAAATAAAAGTTACATAAACTAGAAAAACATAAGAATGCAAACCAGGACTCTGAGAGATTATGCAATGTCAATATGGAAAAATGCATTAAGAGCTTCCAAGATTGCTTGATACAATGCAAAGATGCATGAATGGATGCAAGAGTATGTAAATACAAGCTAGGTAGTGAGTTTATATAGAACTTAGGAGAGGAGGTAGGTGGCAAATCCAACCAATAGGAATCAACCACAAAAAGTGGAGATGAACCACCAAAAGTGGAAAGTGGTTCCACCCTTTAAGGAAGGGGACACCACACACTTATCTCCTAGTAATAAACTCACTTTATTATCCTAAGCAAGCTTAATTAAGTGTAGGAAAAACCTAGGACTAAGGGAAAATGAATTAACCCACTAGGAAAATAAAAACCTACACCAACATCGATGCTTAGATGCAAGGGTTGCACAAGTAGAAACTCCATTAGTAGATAAAGTTGAGGCACAAATGACACCTAAAGACTACTTGGTGTAGCAAGTCAACATAGGATATTACTTCAAGTAAGAGGAGAAAACATATTTGAGAGTATTTACTTCCATCATCTTGGAGTGAATTAATAAGGATGAAACCATTAAGGAGGAATTGAATTCTTGGGTTGGTCACCTTACCTCCTAGATCTGACATCTAGTAGACCCAATTAATTCTAGTGCCCCTGCTCCATCTATACTAATGGTCTTAAATAGGTATGCTCAGCATCCAAATCCAAAGAGTTTTATTCATGCTAACAATACATAGAGAGATGAATTAAAATATCTTGTTAGCAAGGTAATCAAAGAAGCTTTGAGATACTGACACAATATCAATTGTGAAGCAAGAAGCAACCCACACAAACGAGAAGTTCCCAAAAGCTAAAACATCCAAGTAATTCACTAGCTCGTGAAAACACAAAAATATGAATAAAATATACCTAGAGTGAAATATGGAAAAATTGCATGGATGGAAGTGAAGAGCTCTGAAAGACGGACATTCATGAATAAGTGTCAATATAAATTATTTTCATAAACAAGTGTCATTATCACTCTTCTTACCATAGATGGATCCATGTTTACAATTTTCTAAATTGATAATACATAAATAAAAATGATACAATACAACTAAATTTAAATGTAAACCATAAGAATACCAAAAGAAAGTAACACCATGACTAAAATTTAGTTGATCTGAATTGTGCACAAGCTTATGCCTTTTTCCATAAATTTCATTAGGAAAGAGATCACAAGGTGTGAAGATTCACTTTAAACCTCAATGGTGAGCCAATCAGACCTGGATCTCAATCCTTAGGACAATAGGATAGATATAAAACCAAATTAAAGTGATTTGGAAGACTCAAACTAAATGAACAATAAGACCTAATACTAAAAATTTTGATTCATAAAAATGCAGGGACTATTACAGAACTTTGTAGGAAATTTTAAGAAGGGTTTGAACACATGTACCTGTCACCAAAAACTTGTTTTGAGAGTTGTAAAGGGACTCATTCACCCTGGGCGAATGGGTCTCAGACTAGAGCTCCAAAATCAATTTAGACAGTCCTTTGATGTTGGATCTTGGCTTTAGTTTGGCATATGTCCCACTATCAAAAATTTAAAAATAAATTCTACAACTTAGTTTTCGTGGCTTGACAAGAATGGTGACAACTTATGCAACAATGTAAATTTTCTCTTCAAGATCTTCAATTCTTCTTCAACCTATAATCTACACATACACAAAGAGGAAAAAATATTTTGTTTTGTATGGGGGTTTGCCTTGGTCAAACCCCAAGTTTGGTAATTAAACCTTGATAGAAAGATAATGACAAAGGAGAAGGAAATGATGAATGAAAAATGTTTGCTACAACTCACCACCCTTCAATGGCTTCCCTTAGAGGACTAAAGTCAAACACATCACTCCAAGGAACTTGATCTTGCTTTGCTTGATGGATTTGGATACTTGAAATGCTTGGATGCTTTAGGATCAACAATGCATATTAGCCTTCACAAGATGACATGAACACGCATAGACTTGAACATGATGTTAGGACCTTGATTGTTGCAACAAATGACTGATAAATTTTCTCTTGAATTCTCTTGACAATAATATTTTCTCTCATGAAATTATTTCTTTATCCTTATATTTAAAAAGATAAAATGACTATGTATTTATAGGTTTTTATCTAATTTCTCGAAAATTAGATTCCAAAAGCTGACAATTACAATTTGAATTTGAACCATTAAAATACCATCAAAAACATATTTTAAAATGGGTCTTGGCACTTAAAGGGGACCCATTCACCCATGGGCGAATGGGTCCTAGTCTATAAGTCTAGGACACACATATCCCATGTTGATTAAAATATTAAATGCATTAGTTAAATGTTGGTTCTCCTTTTGAAAAGCAAGAAAATTAAGCCTTTAGAATGCATAATTTGGAAAATTACAAGCTTAATAAAGTCCAATAAATTAAGGGACCCAAACATAGTGTGAAATTGTAAAGGTATACAATTTTCTACACTACAATATAATTGTCATAGTCTAATTAGGTATTTTCTTTTGCAAGGTGTACAACATACTTTTCTTGTCGTAGGGTAATAATAGGCAATGGGTAGAAAGCATAATCAAAGTAATTAGGGTTTGTAAACATTAAAAACTCAAGATGAAAGATCAATTACACCCATACTCAATGAAATTAGAAATCATTGCTTCAAAGATTCAAATAAATGTTATGAAACTCAATTCAAAGATAATTAAATCAAAGAAACATGCAAACTTTACAATCCCATTGGTGGAATTATGACAATTTTATGATGTGGATTTCTCAAATTGTGCATATCCCATGTTGCAAATTTTGTGATGAATGAATGTAACTCGCAATTGATGCTCAAATTGCTCAAGAATGATGAATGCTCAAGATCATGAAGATTGTGAATGATTTTGAGGAAGGTTATGTCTTCTTTTATAGAAATATAGATATCTAATCAAAGTTGAGAGTGAATCAAGGAGATCAAAGGTGGAGGATTCATGAGAGCCCAAAATATCCCTAATTTCTAGGAAATTGGTTAAAGATATTTTGGAGGGAAGAAGATAGTTCCAAATTTGAATTTTATTTTGAATTATAGAATATTCCTTTTGGATGGAATATGCCATTTAGCTATTTTGGAGGGAAGAAGATATTTTGAATAGGGAGTATTCCTTTTGGATGGAATATACTTTGTGCAAGTTGGAGGAAAATTAGTAATTAAATAATTAAATAAATTATTTAATTGTGAGGTGGGAGCAAAATCAAGATTTAATCAAATAATTAGAATATTATTTAATCATGTGGAAAGGGAAAATTAATATTTAATTAAATAATCCAAGATTATTTAATCATGATGAAAAAGAGGGAAAATGATGTTTTTTGGTGAATTAATCAAATAAAATCAATTATCCAATTAATAGAGGAAATTAGGGTTTTTAATCAAATAATTAGGAATTATTTAATCAAAGTTGAGGAATTAAGAGATAATGAAGAAAATGATGTTAATTAGATGAATATGAATGTGTGATGCACTCAGACAATTTTAAGTGTCTACATTTCTGAACAATTAGTTAGTGGGTTTTCATCCTCATCCACATGGATCGTAAGTTTTTTTATCACTTAATTGCATTGCTTATAAATACAAATCCTCTTGCACTAACTTACATGGATACCTCTCATGAATATTGAATGATTACACTCCATGTGAATTTTGTGCATGCATATTAAGAGCTTGTGTCACATCTATTTGCATATTATATTTGCATCCTTTAATATAGGTGGAAGCATGAATTCATGTACAAGATGGGGTTCAAAATTATGTAATAGGAGGTAAAATTATTGAGTTAGGCCTTTTAATGAAGATTTATCTTTAAAATAAAACCTTCATTCAAAATAACATATGTGTCACATTTTTCTAACCTTCAATGGAAAACATGGTCTTCAAGCAAAGGTAATGGCACTTTCAATGGAAAATTTCCTTGAATCAAATGTATTTTATATTATCTTTCTAAACAATAAAATCTACATAATTGTATCCTTATTCACTTTTACAATGCAAATGAATAAAATTTAATAACATGTGGGCCCTATATATATGTATATATTTTTAGAGTTCATACACATGATTGATCAAATGAGAGTGATAGAAACTACCAATTAAGGATGGCATGGTAGTTGTAAGCTTCATTTTAATTTCTATTTTCTACCCATTTCTAATTTATGTTAATTTATATTTCTACCATTCCAAATATGATTGAAAATTAACTTTTTTCCATATTTTTTCATTTAAATCTAAACCCTAAAAAGGAAAAAGAATTGGGAAGATAAGACTTTGTATTAGATATTTTTTTAGATAAATAACTAAACACTATAAATTATTATATAAAACATATAAAACTTGTTAATGTATTTAATTTTAAATTATTATATAAGCCTTGAAAACTCTAAAATGCTATTTAATGTTTTGCATGTGTCATTATTATATAAACCTTATTATTGACTATATAAACTTAATATATGTATTTAAATAAATTCCAAAATATAAAATGAACATTATAATGCATTAGTATATCATCCTTTAAATTATTCTCACAAAAATAATTTAAAGAGTTCTTTTTTTCCTATGTTAAGGATTTCATTAAACATAATAATTTCACATAAAAAATCTTAACTAGTACTACAATTCCCAAATTATGTCACATTAAAAAATAAAATTGATCATTGTGTATGTCTATTTAGAAAAATAAATGTCTATCAAACTATATTTAAATTATATTCATGATTTTTATTTCAAATAGATTATCCATGCTTACATCAATAGTATGAACCCCTTACAATTCAGTATCTATCCTAAAATATCAATCTTATTAACATTAAGAAACATTGTTCAACCCATATAAAGGATCTTGCCACATATGTATAGGCATGTAAGCCTCTTATAACATAAATTAGAATAAAAAATAAGGTTTGTGTGTTTAATGTGTCTCATGCAATGACCAATCATCTCATTCCTCATGTTTCCCGGTGTTCTTTACAACATCAAAACTCAAAACACTCTTTTATACATCCTTGAATGATGATGTTCTCTATATACTTTTATTATCCACTTACTTAGATTTACAAAATCTTAATTTTCATTTTTTCTTGCACCTACTACCTCTCAATGTACTACTTATTATTGGCCCCTCCAAGTTTATCATGTTATTTCTTTTATTAGGGCCTCCCCTTAAGAATCTAGTGTTACCCATAAATATTTCAAGTAAATACAACTAATATAAAAGGTATGGTTTTCAAAAAATTTAAGGTAAATTAATTATATATATCATGTACATAATTAAGAGGATTGAGATGAAAATTTCATACATGTATATTTACAGGTTCTTGTACTATCATAACCTTTAACTTGATATTAAGAAAAAGTTATAGGTTGATTAAGAGACCTAGAAATTTGAATGTCAACTTAAATTTATAAATTATGAAATTCTATATCCTAAATATCAATGAGGAAACAATAAGTAAATAATTTTCCAAAAATGTTTTTCTTGTGTTCATATTTTTACTCACTGTTGGACATAAACAAGTTGCCAAATATTTAATGATTATCCAAGATGCATTTCTAAATCATCCTTTTCAAGATCCTCACCCAAAATACTTTAAAAATTAGTGTGCGTCTCTTTTTACTATGTTAAGGATTCCATTAAACATAATAATTTCACATAGATAATCCTAACTATGTCCACATTAAAATAAAATTGTTCATTAAGCATGTTTATATTTAAAAAATAAATGACTGCCAAATTATTTGTAGTATAGTCATAATATTTGGTTACAAATAGATTACACATTCTTAAATTAATGGAATGAAACCTTTACGACCCAATATCTATCTTAAAATATCAATCTCACTATCATTAACCAACATGGGTCAACACATATAATAATCATTGCATACATGTATAGGTATGTAAGCCTCTAATAATATAGCTTAGAAGCAAGCACAAGTGTAATGCATTTTGACATGTGTTCATAAAACCACCAAGTGTCTCATTGTTCATTTTTCTTTCCAAGATTAATACTCCATTTTATTTCCTCTATCCCCTAGTGTTGATGTTCTTTATATACACTTTTTATTAACTCTCTTATGCATATTTTATCAATTCTAACATGTCCTTTATTTTTATGCTAACCCTCAACACTCTACCTATTATTTTGCTACTAATTTTCTCATGTTATGTATTTTACTAGGGTCATCTTTTGAGACTTTAATATTAATTACAATTATATTAAAAAAATATTTTTGTGATCATCGCCTTCACTAATTTTTTCTAACGCTAAAAAAATTTAACTACTAGAAATGTGGGATGCTTGCAGATTTTATATCCTATGACAAATAGATTCTACCCTTGCAATGCTTTTGTGATTTACAGAAAATTATTTATTGTTGATCAAAGTATAGAAAGCATTTTCTTTAATAATAATCCAAAATATTATATGAATTATTTAACTATATGACAAATATAAGAAAAAATATATAACATAACTTCCATCCTATTTCATTTCATAACCCCAAGTATACCTCTGATAAATTGGTATTCTACTAACTAAAATATTAAATGAAGGATTTTGAATATCTCAACTAACTTAATGGACATGCTTGTAGGGAATGGAAACTAATCAAACTTTTAAAAAAATCTTCCACAAATAATTAGGTATTAGGGATGCCATATAATATTCACATAAATAAACTAAAAAGGAATCACATCTATAGGCACAATGTGAGAATGGATTGGATCCTAAATTTAATATTCTATGAGATAAGAAGTCGCGTCCATCTTACTCCAAACAATCTTTCTTTACAAATAGGAGAAGATGATATCGACCAATCCATACTAGTTCCAAAACCTTAAAGCTTACGTAAGATAGGAACCTCATTATATGCAACATGTGCAATATCCTTTTGAACTATAGATATACATGTCTAAAATAAATCTCCTAACATTTCTTTTAGGATCAATTTCATCACTTGTTTATTGAGGTTGCAATAACCTTGAAACATAAATTAGAATTATGCCTTAAACAATACAAGCCCAAACTATACATTTTTTATTTAGCACCATATTCAAAACAATTCTATATATTAGAATAAAATGTTTTCTCTTTTTCTTCTCAAATTTTAGTGGGCTCTAGGAAAATTCACCGCCAGCAATCCACCGTTGGAAAATTCACCATCAACAATTCACCGCGGGAAAATTCACCATCACCAGCAATTCACCGTCATGGAAAAGTAACCGCCAAAAATTCATGCAATTAATTTTTCGCATGGTGAATTGTCATGGCGGTGAATTGTTGGTGGTAAATTTTTCATCGGTGAATTGTTGGCGATGAATTTGTCGTATGCCTTTTTAGTGATGAGGAGAGAAAAATTTAGTAGTAGGTAGAATATTATTAGGTAGATAAGCATCCAAATTAGGTAGAACATTATTAAGGATAAGAAAAATATGATCAAATATGCTTTGAGTATTAGGATGAAAGAAAATTTAGGTGTTCTTAAATTGAAACAAGGTTTTTCAAGTACTCGAAGATAATTATGAAAGAAAACAGGGTATGAAAAATGCTTCCTTCACTAATATTTTGAGGATGGTGTTGTACAATTTTAACCGTTTAACAATTATAAAGAGAAAAAGTATATTTAAAAATAAAATAAACAATAAATACCATAACATAGGTGTACGTGGGGAAAACTCTTTCAAAAGAAAAATCCACTCCAAAGTAGCTCAATATATTATTCAATAAATCATTATTACAATACATTTAGAAAGCAAGCCTTCACGAGAGTACCACCAACTAGAGATCTAGAGGAATTGTTATAACTTAAACAATATCTACAAAACTTTACACTCAACCTCCATCTCAATATATAAGAAATACAAAACATGAAACCATAAAATGGTAATTAGAAACTCATTAACTAAAACCACCTAAAAGTGGCACCCAAATTATCCCCTAATTAAATATACCTTATTATGTGTCATAATATGTATCATAATTTGATGAATAGGTGTAACACCCCTTTAGAACTCTTTTATGTGTTCAATAAAATTTTGCATTTCCTACACAAACTTTTGAGGGACATAAATTTTGATTTGGTGGGTCATCTCGACCTTTTTTTTAAATTGAAGTAATTGAAGATATCTATGTAACTATAGACACCTAAAAATGACCTAGGCCTGCAAGCTTCATTTTTACCACTTTCGTCCTAGCATAATTAAGTCATTTAATTATGTCCTTGGTCCACATTCGACTATTGATTAAATAATTCATAATTATTTAATTAATTCATGTCATTTATTCCTCATGATTATTAAATAAATAAATTTTATTTATTAAATACGTCATTAATTGTCTAAGGTCTTCCTTTAATTAAATAAATTTCTTAATTTATTTAATTCCCCTTTGTCATTTATTTCTTCTTGATTATTAAATAAATAAATTTTATTTATTTAATTACGTCACTAATTAAGTCCCCTTCTTTCTAAAATTAAATAGATTCTAATTTATTTAATTTTTGTCCACTTTCTACTATAATTAAATAATTATTTTAATTATTTAATTATTCATTGGCCACTTCTCTCATAAATTAAATAAATTTTATTTATTTAATTTGGTCCACTCTCTTGAATTTTGAATTAAGTCATTATTTAATTCAAAATGATTCTTTTTCACATTCCTCTATAATTAAATAATATCTTTATTATTTAATTATTCATTGGTCACCTAAATTAAATAATTTTTATTATTTAATTTCTCCAGCAACCTCTTTGTCCGTGCCAATCTTATCTTCCACATCAAATCTTATCTCTTGACATCTCATTTAATCTTGGCCCTTGATTGAATTATCTCATAATTCAATCTCAACCATTCATCTTTATCATTTGCCCTAATTTTGACCTAACCCTAATTCATACTACAACATTTAATCTTGACCATTGATTCTAGGGTATTTGTCATCTTCTCATCCTGGCCACACATTCAAAATTGCAGTTTCTATAAAATAGCAATTTTGTTCTTATTTTCATATCAATCTCATGCTCATTCTGTCAACTTAGGTTATGATTATTGTCATTTGCAGTCATTGTCATTTTAGTCTATTGTGAGGTCATTTCTTTTATATAAATCCTTCAACCTTTGCATAGGGCTTTGACATTAGTCTAGGTGCTCATTGGAAATCTGAGGGTCTCATTCGATTTGCTGCAAACTAGAAGGTGTAACAAAGGTGAAGCATGGAAGATGAAGATTTATGGTAACATTGTTCCTTTTATTTTCATATTGATTTCCTTTGTGCTTTGTTACTTCAATGGATTTTAATGTTATTTGATCTAACCATCTAACAAATCTGATTTTCCCTTGATTACAGTAACAAGAATCCTTGTAGGTGATGCTAAGTAACCAACAATTTTTTTTTACAAAAATTAAGCCTATAACCAAAAAATTGAATTTTGTTTATTTTATACCCAAAAATTACACCTTTTATATATTATTAACATTAGGAAAAAGATCGAGATAACTTTCCCAACAAATTATACCATTCGATTGTGACGAAACTTATAATATCTAATATAGAAGCCTATATCATTAGAAATAAGAAATAATTTGAATTGAGAAATTTATCTAATAACACTGAAGAAATCTATGAAACACATTAACTAAATCTATTTATAAAATTTGAAGCTAAGAAACAAAATAAAAGCCTTAGAGTATCAAGGTACTAATTCTCACATCCCTTAGTAGTTTAGTTGGATATTAACTAAAGACAATTAAATCTTCATTCCTTCAAATAAATTCAATCTCATACAATACATGATTTATTTATATTTTCTCCTTAGTATTTACTATTCATGGATTCTTGTACATTTCTAAATTATTTGTTGTTTGACTTACACTAATTTTTTTAACATATTTTTGAGACATTTTAGGATGCGTGTGATTTAATTTAATTTAATGTGTTAATCCATTATTTATATTCTACATCTTAATTTTTAAGAATTATATGCATCTAGGTGTTTTTTAAACTAAGAAAAAT
Source organism: Sequoia sempervirens (assembly GCA_007258455.2). Classification (NCBI taxonomy): domain Eukaryota; kingdom Viridiplantae; phylum Streptophyta; class Pinopsida; order Cupressales; family Cupressaceae; genus Sequoia; species Sequoia sempervirens. The sequence continues at coordinate 341,089,827 of VDFB02271358.1, read as the reverse complement.
TTAAATATGGATATTGATGCCAAGTTTTAAGTTTAAGTTTAATATGGTTTATTATTATAAATAAATTAAATGTATGCAACTTAAGCCTATAATATATTTATGATTTTAAACTTATAACTTCTTTGTAATTTTAAATTGATTTGTGTAATTATTATTTTTATTTTGTAATGAATATGGTTAATTTTCTATTTTCAAGTATAAATAGAGAAATTATTAAATTGTAAAACTAATTTTGTTGAAAATTAAGGTATCTCAATTTTGACAATTCTTAAGTTTATTTATTTATTATTATTTTACGTTTTCTCATAAATATTTGACATTTATACTATTAAATATTTGTGTTTCATCAAAAAGGAGCATGAGATTTTGAGTTGGCATTTTTGCCACATGTCTAAGTCTTCAAAAATAAGTTATTAGTAATCAAAAGATGTGTATTTAATGGTATAATATGAAAAGCCCATTTTTAAGGATGTTATGACAATTGTGAGGGATAAAAATAGGGGAGATCATTTTCAATGTGAGAATCATGTTTGATGAATTATTTATGATAAATTATGACAAGATGAGAGTTGCATACTATTCTTAGAGATTCCACATGTATGAGGAGTGTGAGAATTTGTACCTCCATTATTTGGAGCTATTTTTTGGGTCTATATAGTCATTTTTATTACTTAGTTTCAATCCACAGTTTTAGCACTTGGTTTATAATATATTTTTTGGTATCTTATTTCATATTTTCTTATATATTGGGGCTATAGTATAATAGTATGTATGAAATTTTTTATAGGTACACAAATGTCAGATTAGAATTTTCTTTAGAAAGAACTTGAATGTATTGTAATCTCTTTGGAGATAATACAAACTTGTCCTCTTTTATGGTGGATTTTTTTACCCAAAATAGTTTTTTTCGTGTAAATATATATGTAATGTGTATGGCTATTGAGTATTATTGATTTTCTTTGGTGTTGGTTCATATTAGTTTAAATCTCCATTGATATTGTACAACCTATTTTTTTAGATTTACAAGTTTATTTCAAATTTGCATATTGTAGTAGTGTCTTTCATTTCTAACATATTTTAGATGACCCTAAAACTATAGACCATTATAGATTGAACTGTGAAAGTATATTACAAATATTAATTAGTATTATAAATATTTGATGGGCTCCTAATCTATTTTCTAATGAGAATTTAGATGTAGCACTTACTTATATGAGACGAAGTGTTTCTATTCATGTTTCAAAATTCACTGTGCAACAATACATGTCAAAGGAATTTATCAAACAAAAATTCTATCTAGATTATGTAATCTTAATGTGAAGGGTTATTATTTCATTAAGTGTGTGTACCCTTTTATGACACTATTAATATATCTTATATTTCTAACTACACATGATTATTTAATAACAACCAAATTTGATTGTATTTTATATAATAGTTGTGAATTGAGGTTCACTTGGACCTCATTATCAACTATTTGTATCTATAAAATTATGTGGTACAAGGGCATGGCAAGGTATGTGATAGAAATACATACCATTATCCATATTAATAGTCTCCTAAATATAGAGTGTTGGTTGGTTATAGGATGTCTACATTTACTCTAAGCTCCAACTTTATTAGTGACATTGTGATTATTTCTTCCCAAAGGGAAATGATTGATGACCTTGATAAGGTTACTATTTAGGCCAAAATCATCTATTTATATTGGTTGGATTAGAAATATTCATGTGTTTTTTTTATAGGCCAACATGTTAGAATGGTGAATGCTCCTCTATATAGAAGGTGTTAACCTCAAGAGTCTCTATGCGGTTTGTAAATTATAAAATTATTTGAAATAACTAAATAGGTGACCATTTTGGTAGTCTTTTTCAAGGGGATTTGGTGCAATACAAAAGGTCACTAATTTTTTTTAATGATCTAATGTGGAAAAACCAATTCTTTTGTAGCCTAAAACCATATTTAACTATGTTTAAATTCATACTCATGAATGTGTTTTAGGTTCAATTTATTAATTTCAGAATTTAGCATCATTATTTTAGCTTCAATTTGAAAAAAAAAATATATTAAAACTTTATAAAACTATATGAATTTTAGCATTAGAATATCAAAGAATGAAATTTAAATAAACACTTCAATTTTCTAACTTTATGTGAAATACATCATCATTTTTCCAATTCATAAAACTCTAACAAAAAATAAAATAAAAAATTACAACTAACTAAAACTACTCTAACCATGATTATAAAAATTAGAAAAGAAGAGGAGAAAGTAAAAATGTTGATAAAACTAAACATGTTGATCTAATATTCCATCCATCATTCAATGAATAGATGGACTTGATAAAAACCAAGCTCCATTGGCCCAAAAAAATCACAACAAATATATGAGAGGGTAAAATATTTAAATGAATCTAACCAACTATGAAATTTGTAACAACAACCACCATATTCCTAGTGGAAATTAAAGTAACAACTCTCAAAGTCGATGTGCATAATAATTATTCAATTTTACACTAGATGAATGTGTTCAAGTTGATAATGCAAAGCATTCCACCATCAAAAAAAGTGTTAGTGATGTAAAAAATATTTTAAATTGGTCCAATATTAATATATTAAATGTATAAATTATGAGATCACAAGCTTAGTGATTGAAAACTTGAAAAAAAAAAAATTTGACAAAAGTGGAACCATATTATCTTGTATTCATCTATAATTGCGTTTCCAATGTCAAATTAGTTGCAACTAAATATTTTTAGGTGTAGACACCTCAATTTGACTTATATTTTTTCATATTGACTTGTGTAAATTAATCAAATAAGTCGTTATCTAACTAATTACCTTTATAATTCATCACTAGTTAATTCCCCCATTCCTCTAAGGTTAATCAATAATCAAATTAATCAATTAACCTTACCTCTCAATTCCTCCATGTAAATAAATTAATTATTCCATGAATAGTTAATTGATTAGGCCACTTAATCATCTTACCATTTTCTTCTAAATTTTAGTTCCACTTCATCATATGGATAAAATATTTTTTCTTTTAATCCTATTCCTCCAATTGATTCTCATGGATCAAAATCTCCCATCCATCATCTAACATGTATCTTTAGGCATCCCATTCTCACACATATGTTAAAATACTTTATCACCCCACTCCTTACTCGCACATGTATGAGAATGATATATTGGAAACGTCTTTGACTTCCACCTCATCCATAAAATGCTCATGCATGTGTGAGTATGCATGCTCTTCCACTTCACCTCCACTCACTTAAATATCCTTCAATCTTGTGATTTGATCAAATCATATCCATTGATTAATAATATTCTTCTCTCCTTGTGGAACTTGTCACATGGCTATTAATCCTTTCCATGTAAATGCATCTTAGCCCTAAATTATATCATGGCATCTCAACCATTCATTTTCCTCTTAGGAAATATATTTAATGGAGGTTTGGCATCATTGTTTCATCCGCCATTCACATGTTATCCTTGTTACCATTTTCATAATCAAATTATATATTTCACCCTTATGATGTCAAAATAGTTATATTATCACAAAGAGTGTCCACATCCAATCAGCTTGAGCACATCCAAAGATCATAATGAAGGTATAAATGATGGTTTATTTATTTTTTATCTTGTATTTTGTATTTTGTTCATTATCTTCATTATTATCTCTATCTGGAGTGTGATATTTTGTTTGGGTTTTAGGTTTGTATTTGTTTCTAACTCATTGCCTAAAACTTAAGTAGGGGATCCACATATATAGCATGTCTAGTGGGACCCATGTCCCAAAAATCTAGTATCTATTTTTTTTCCTTATTTGCAAGGCATCGGTTCTAGGAAACGCCTCTACCTTGTCTCTAGCCACTTGCATGGTTTGGAACCTTTGCAAAAATATTGATGCCTTCACAATTTGGCTCTTCTATCAACCACAAATCACCTTCGACCCCCAACTTCACTACATTCAAATTTACTAACATGTCCTTGTTTTTAGGACATTTTTATTGGCTTCTCTAACATATCAATTTATAGAAATTTTAGCATTTTCTACTTGGTCTAGCTATTTTTCTAATGTTTTTATTGTGGGTTTGACCAATTTATTGTGAAAGTTTTATGTCCATCCTTAACCCATGATAGTTTATCACCTACACTTATCCCAAATCCACCTATGTGGTGTGGCACCAGAACCCTGCATTTCAACACATATTTCTTTCTAACTTCATTTCTACCTTTTTGAATTTCAATATTTTTAGTTTTATCTATTATCTAACATATTAACCCATGATTGTGGTTATAATTTCTCTTATATTGTTGTAGCTTTGATCTATTTTGGTTATAATTTATTTTGTCTCCATAATTCTAAATAAGGATAGTCATTGTAAAAACATATGAAGGCATGATGATGAACATATGGGCCTTTGAATCAGAAAACTATAACAAAGGAAAAGTATGCATGGCATGCTAGTTAATGGTAAGGAAGTCTACAGTGCATGATAGGGAATTTAACAAGGACAATCATGAGAAAGAGAGACGCTTGAATAAAATGTAGTGGTATTAAAGAGAGACAACATTGTTATATGGAAAGGAAACCTATGGGCCTATTATGAAAATGATATATGTTGTCACATGAAAATGTGCCCTACTAAACATAGGCTCAACATTCTAATGACAATGGAAATGACCTCAAGGTGTGGGACCTTACAAAATGAGGTCAAGTCTTTCAAAAAAGTTGAATTCCTCTTCTAACCTAAGTGTAGATTTGTTGGTCCAACCTAGCACAAGGAATCCTATCACTAACCCTACTCTAATAGCTTACAAAGGGAAAAGGAGAGAAAGAATGTATAAAATGGAAAGGGGAGGTGATACACCTAGATCAGAAATGTTTCTTCCTACTCATAAGTTGCATAGAGAACCAATAAAAATAATTAGAAAGACTTACATATTTTTCCATTTAACCAACTCCTAGGGTAAAACATGGAGGTTAGGGTTTAGTGAGATGCTGGAAGGAAAGGAAGATATTCACAAACAACACCTAGAGAGAAAAGAGGTAAAATGAGTATTTTTTATTAATACCGAGGTGTAAGCTTGTATATAGTTGTAGAATGAAAATTAAATGAGTCTCCTAGAGAAACTAGGGAAGAACCCTTTACAATGAGCACAAAAGCACCCTTTATACATCTACAGGTCATCAAAAGAGATAGGGTGTGTGACTGGGTAGGAAACCCTAACCAAAACCCTTGCCAATTAGGTACAAACATGTAGACCACAAATATTGAGTTGAAATCTTGCCAAAAAATTCCCTAACATCATAAAATTCCTCTTCATTCATAATTTCATGGATGAAGAGGAAAAACTCCCATGAAATTTGCATCTGAATCATGGTTAGGAATGACCTTCTAATAGAAAGGTGTTTTGTAACTATTAATAGAGCATGGGCATCATTTTTTCCACTTGCAACTGGTAGAAAATGCATTAAGAATCATTATTGTAGCCTCGAGGATCAAATCTGGTAGTTGGGAAGTCTTTGTAACATAACTTCATGCTTCTCGCAAATCCAAAGTGCTCAACTATTTGTTTCTCAAGTTTGAATATGGGTCATAGATCTTGAAATGTTGTGGCATGATGGATTGTCAATGCATTCCCAAGGTATACTTTATAAGTGATTTGAAATGTCTTTTATGAAAATGTGACATAAAGAGGTCTTGCACTGCAAATGAGAAGCTAACATGTATCCTTTAATTTTCAATTTCCCAAGTATCAGTGCATTGAAAGGGAATATTCACTTTATAAGAATGTGTTGCAATTAGAAGCATCATGTGTCGATCTGTGAAGGAGCTCAAGGCCTAGTGCATTTTACTTATGCACTAAGGATATGAAATTATAGGGAAAAGAGCTTATGCATTGAAATGAGAAGACACCAAGTGTCCTTCGAAGTCAAATTTTGACCAAGACACCACATTTCATGAATGCATTGAACATCAAAACCTAGGGTATGAAGAAGATATGTGTTGCAATGAAAAATTGACATGCATCTCATGCAGTCAAAGGAAGTCAAGCTGCCATGTTTTGTGAATGCACTGTAGAGATGAAATTGTGATGTGAAGGAATTACATGCTCTAATAGGAAGCAAACATGTATTGGTACTTCTAAAGGTCACTGAAAATTTCCTTTACATTGAGAATTAAAAATTGTGGTGTGAAGGAAACATGTGTTGTAATGAAAATTTGACACACATCCATCCCCTTGTCGTTATTGCTCGTGTTTTTCTTATGCAATGGGCCTTAGAAATTATGGTGTGAAGGAGATATGCGCTACAATAAAAGGGAAAAAAGTGTCTAGGAGGGGCTGAAAGGAAGCACTTAAGTTCCAAATTTTGCATGTGCTTTAAAGATGTTTTAAAGTGTGCTATGATACATGACCAGTAAGAAATAAAAGGAGTTGGTAACTTCACAAAATAAAGGGCATTCACATACAACTTAAGGCATTGGGAGCAGGGTGAACTAGTCAATGAAGGAATATAACATAAGTGCAAGGTGAAGTTAGGGTTTTAGGTTTTTTGACCTTAAAGCATATAAAGAGAAACTTTTTATAAAATCTTAGAAAGAAAGGCAACATTTTACAACTTTTGAGCATAAAATAGCCTAGACATAGAAACATACTACCAAGTCCACACAAGGGGGGCATGAAATGCCAAAATTTTGGAAACTTCTATAGGATAATTACCTACTAATCATGGATCCAAGAGCCTTATCAGTCCATTGGGCATAAATTATGATGAAAGAGGGATTCTCAACAACCCTCTTTTCTAAAAATAAACACTCAAACAAACTCAACAATGCATTCAAATCAGCCACAAGGGTTCACAAAATTAATTGAGGGTTTCAACAAAAGAACTTCTCATTATGAAAAATATTATTACACAATATATTTCAGTCATCAAATAACTAAAGGGAAGAAACATATTCCCTTTACATAATCTGAAAATGAAATAAAACAAACTACAACAACGAAAATCAAATTATGTGCTTCATGAGCATCTCCAAATTTGCACTTTTTCTCTTGCAACAATCACCTGCAACGCTTCCATTCTCTACAATGGTGTCCTCAACCTTCAATGGCTACAATAACCCTTCCAACCTGCAACAAATAACCTCAAAAACCTCCTAAGAAATGCTACACCAATCTCTCCAATCTTCAACACCTACAATGAAGAATGAAAACAAAACTTCCACCAAAACCCTTCACCAAAAATCTAAAAAAAATAGATTTTTCCCTCCTCTTGGAAAACTCAAGACCACATCCTCATAACGAGTTGTTTCCAAAATAGAACAATGAATAAATGATTTTTAATTCCATTTTTAACTCCCCAATCCCAACGCCTAAACTTGCTTTTTCAGATTTTTCAAAAAAAATGTAATTACACCTCCACAACTCCACCTGCCAACTTGCATAACAAAAATAATATTTATTTAATTAAATATATTTATGCTCACTAATTCAAATTAACCTCCTAACATTAAATTATCCCCCTAACATGATATTAAAATTCAAATTTAAAATTTTATTTTTTTGTTGATGTTGATTGCACTTTCACCTAGGATGCCCCTGCATCAGACACCCCAGGTAGAAAGAAATGTTTCATGAGTTGCACTCAGAAACTCCTATGTCTATCTTGGATCCACCTCATTTCCTTGTCCATTGGAATATTTTTGTGCACCATTTTCTACAAACTTACAACATTAACATGTTTCATCCTTCCTCTACTATCCATCATGTAATTCAAAGCATCAAATCTATTTTCCAACCAATATACTTCATCAAAATCAGAACTAACAATTAAACTAATATCTCCTCCTTCATCAAAACAAATGTATTTATTTGCCTCATTTTCTATTCTACCTTTTCCATCTCTTTCCACCACGTCCCCTTCATGAAATTCCACTTTTTTAATGCCTTATGAAAGACATGACACTACTGCAACTTGGTTTCCTTCACTCAAAAAAGTGTTATTACTACCATCAAAAGACTCAGTTTTCACATTACATGATAAGGAATCATGACCACTAATAAAAAAAAAATCACCTCTACTGTTCTCAAACAAGTATTCTTCAGAAAACTCTTCATTAACCTTCACACTCCACTCTTCCAATTCAACTTTATCAAAATTAATTTATGTTGCAACAAAATTATCTATTCATTCACTCTCTTTCTCATCAAAGGAAACAATAAATCAGATTTTACCTTACCCTCTTTTACTGCCTTCATTCTACTTGAGATATCTACTTCAATTTGAGTGAAAAAATCACCTTTCTCATCTTCATCATGCTTAGTGTTAACAAAGCCAACATATTCATTCGTCATACCATCTAAAATTTTGATTTCATCAAGCAAACAATAACTTGCATTGCTGCAAACCTTACCCATTTCTTCTTTCAATGGCTTCAATTTGTGTTTCACTCCATCCTTCATCAATGTGTATGTGTTGACATAACCATCATGCACCGCCTTCTTATCAAATTGCAAAGGCATTCCTAACAAAACATGACAAGCATTCATAGGAATAATATCACATAAAATTTCATCTCTATAACCTCCTATATTAATATTTACCAAACTTTGTTCACTGATCAAAACTTTCTTATCATCTTGTAGCCATGCTATCCTATACAGATGTGGATGCCTTCTTCTCTCTAGCTGCAATTTTCTCACCATCTCTTTAGAAACGAGATTGTTTGTGCTACCTCCATATATGATTAAATTGCATACCTTATTTTGGCACTTGAATCTTGTTTGAAGAATTTTTTTTGTTGAATGGATTTATCATCTTCATTTAACAAGGTTCTCTTGGCCATTAAAGTTTCACTATCTTCTACTTCTTCAGAATGTGATGATCATGCATCTTCTATATTCACATTTGTTGCTCTATTTTGATTTTTTGATCTTCTCCTCGGTCTTTCCTCTTCATGAGGAAAATAATATTCTCTATGACCCTCTTCTCCACACTTAAAACAATTTCCTCTAAAGGTTTATCTTCCAAAGCCTCTACTCGATCTTCCTCTACCTCTTGAATTTTTATCTCTAGGACCATATGAATCTTCATATCTCTTATTTTTGTTGTTGCCTTGGTCTTCTTTTTTCTGATTTTTCTGATTATTATCTGATCTATATGATCTTCCTTCAATCTCCTCATCATGGCCTCTTCCTCTTTGCTTACTTTCATACCTTTTTTTCATTCTTTCCTTAATTTTCAAGGCAATCTGATAGGCATCTTCCATTGTGAAAACTCTTGCAAAATTCATCTCCTCTTGTATGCTTGGTCTCAAACCATTAATATATCTTGCAACATTCTCCTTAGTTGCTTCTACATGTCTTGTTCTAATCAAGATCCTATGAAACTCCTTTGTATACTCTCTCACTATTTCGGTCCCTTGTTTTAACCCTTCTATTTTTTTGAGAAAATCAAGCTCATAGTCCACTGAAATGAACTATCTTTTCATTTTCTCCACCAATTTATCCCACCTTTTTATTTTATCATTTCCTCTTCTTCCTCTTTCTAATTGAATCTATCTCCACCAAATTGAAGCATGCCCTTTCAATATGGTTTTTGCATACCTCGCCCTGTCAATATCCTCAACCTCTTCAAACTCAAATAATTCTTCCATTTCACTGATCCAATCCACTAAAGCTTATGGATTCAAATTCTCATTGAATGTAGGAACATCAATTTTTTTTATTTTTCCCATCCTTGATAGGTAAATCAATAATGGGTCATTGGAAACTATTTTTGCTACATCTCTTTGTTCACTTGTTTGGTTGGCATCCTTTGAGGTTTCTTCTTCCTCATCACTTACTGGTTCTCTTCTCTGTGCAAACCCTCTTCTAATTTCTTCCTGTAATTCTTCCACCTGCCTTCTCAAGGATCTAAAATCATCACCATGGAAAAAATTATCATTTCTTTCTCTACCTCTACCCCTACCATATGGGGCTCCTCTTGCATACATTTTCTACAACACCCACAACACGCAGATCTTGGTGCAAACAGCCTCTCTTCGACGGTCTATTCACACAATCAAAATATTCCTACTTTGATACCACAAATGAAAGAGGGATTATCATCAACCCTCTTTTCTAAAAATAAACACTCAAACAAACTCAACAATGCATTCAAATCAGCTACAAAGGTTCACAAAATTAATTGAGGGTTTCAACAAAAGAACTTCTCATTATGAAAAATTTGATTACACAATATATTTTAGTCATCAAATAACTAAAGGGTAGAAACATATTCCCTTTACATAATCTGAAAATGAACTAAAACAAACTACAACAAATAAAATCAAACTATGTGCTTCATGAGCACCTTCAAATCTACACTTTTTCTCTTGCAACAATCACCTGCAACTCTTTCATTCTCTATAATGGTGTCTTCAACCTTCAATGGCCGAAATAACCCTTCCAACCTACAAAAAATCACTTCAAAAACCGCCTAATAAATGCCACTCTAATCTCTCCAATCTTCAACACCTGTAGTGAAGAATGAAAACCAAAACTTCCACCAAAACCCTTCACCAAAAATTTAAAAAATCAGATTTTTCCCTCCTCTTGGATAACTCACGACCACATCCTCATAACAAGTTGTTTCCAAAATAGAAAAATCAATAAATGTTTTTTAATTCCATTTTGTAACTCCCCAATCCCAACGCCTAAACTTGCTTTTCCAGATTTTAAAAAAAAAATGCAATTACACCTCCACAACTCCACCTTCCAACTTGCATACAAAAGTAATATTTATTTAATCCAATATATTTATGCTCACTAATTCAAATTAACCTCCTAACATGAAATAATCCCCCTAACATGAAATTCAAATGTAAATTTAAAATTTGACTTTTTTGTTGATGTTGATTGCACTTTCACCTAGGACGCTCCTGCATCAAATTCAAAAAATGGGGGAATTGTAATAGTTGGCCTTCCTCAAAAATAAAACATGTGCAGACTACACTTCAAGGAAAACAAAAGAACCTAAACCATACATTCCCTTAAGGAGAATGTATGGTTTGTAAATACACTTCTTGAAAAAGAAGTAACAACTAAACTAATATCTACATGAATTCTCAAAACCCTTCAGAAATAAGGTTCACAAAATTAATTGAGGGTTTCAAAAAAAGAACTTCTCATTATGAAAAATCTGATTACACAATATATTTTAGTCATCAAATAACTGAAATGCAGCAACATACACCCTTTACATAATCTAAAAATTAAATAAAACAAACTACATCAAAGAAAATCAAACTATGTGCTTCATGGGCACCTCCAAATCTACACTTTTTCTCTTGCAACAATCACCTGCAAGTCTTCCATTCTCTAGACTGATGTCTTCAACCTTCAATGGTTGAAATAACCCTTCCAACCTGCAACAAATCACTTCAAAAACCTCCTAATAAATTCCATTTCAATCTCTCCAATCTTCAACACCTGCAGTGAAGAATGAAAACCAAAACTTCCACCAAAACCCTTCACCAAAAATCTAAAAAAATCAGATTTTTCCCTCCTCTTGGAAAAATCACGACCACATCCTCATAATGAGTTGTTTCCAAAATAGAAAAATCAATAAATTATTTTTAATCCCATTTTGTAACTCCCCAATCCCAATGCCTAAATTTTCTTTTCAGATTTTTCAAAAAAAATGCAATTACACCTCCACAACTCCACCTACCAACTTGCATAACAAAAATAATATTCATTTAATTAAATATATTTATGATCACTAATTGAAATTAACCTCCTAACATGAAATTATCCCCCTAACATGAAATTCAAATGCAAAATTAATTTTTATTTTTTTTGTTGATGTTGATTGCACTTTCACCTAGGATGCTCCTACATCAAATTCAAAAAATGGAGGAATTGTAATAGTTTGCCTTCCTCAAAAATAAAACATGTGTAGACTACACTTGAAGGAAAAAAAAAAAACCTAAACCATACATTCCCTTAAGGATAATGTAGGGTGTGTAAATACACTTCTTGAAAAAGAAGTAACAACTAAACTAATATGTACATGAATTCTCAAAACCCCTCAGAAATAAGGTTTGAGATGAATTCCATTAATTGAAATTGAAAGAACCTCACCATCCAGCCAGGAGATATGAAAAATATTTGAGTCCTTATAGCTGGCTATGACATATGGGTCACTCCAAATGGAATCAAACTTGGTATGCCTTCTTGATTTAGCTTTGTCTACATCCCATTTCAACACCAAATCTCCCTCTTGGAACACTTTGTGGATAACTTTCTTGTCAAAAATTTTATTGACTTGTGCTTGGTGAGTCTCAAGAGTATGCATGAACTTTTTCCTGGTCTCCTCTAGCTCCATTAGCTCAACCAATCTTACTATCATAGAATCATTTTCCTCTAGTTATATTTGTGCTAACTCAAGATAAGGAAAATCTAGGGATAATGGTAATCTTTCTTCTCTTCCATAAACTAAAAGGAAAGGAGATTTTCCAATGACTCTCTTGAGAGTGATCCTATCAGCCCAAAGGGCTATCTTTAGCTTGTTATGCCAAGACCTTTGATTATCCTCAATGATCCTTTTGATTATCCTAATGAGGTTTTTGTTTGAAGACTCAGCCAGGCCATTTCCTAGAGGGTAATAATTTGATGAAGTTTTCAAAAATATGGCATTCCTAACTTCCCAATCATTGATTTGAGTACCAAAAAAAACCTCTGCATTATCATATATGATGGTGGAAGGGGCACCAAACCTAGTCATAATTCCATCAAGGAATTCCAAAATTAAAGCCTCGATAGAATCCTTTAATACAATTGCCTCTGTCCACTTAGTGAAAAATTTTGTGGCTGCTAAAATCCATTTATGACCAATTCTAGATTTTGGATTTATAATAGCTACAAAATCCAAACCCCACTATGTAAATGGCTAGTCTACTTGAATGGGATGAAGAGGAAGAGAAGCTAACCTCCACTTTCCAAAAAAGAAAGTATACTTCCTATAATTTCTTACCCATATGTGAGATCATTAAATAGGGTTGGCCAATAATACCCAGCCCTCATTATTTTAGAAGCAATGGTCCTTTTAGAAAAATGACCACCTAAAGAGCCATCATGGAACTCTTCTAAAAATCTACTAACCTAGTTTTGTTTAATGCACCTTAACAACACTCTATTGCGGTCCTTTATAAAAAGTATACCATCCACTATGATATAGGGGATTGATTTCAATCTGAAGTGTCTTCTTTTGGTCCCATTTAGATTTGGAGGATGTCTACCTTCCTGCAAAAAGGTATTCATATCATTCACCTGGCTATTTTGAATGTCAATGTTGAGTATTTGATCCTCCTGCAATACCGAGGCAAGGAAACCTCAATAGGAGTCTCAAAATTCTCAAAGAAGTTGTTGACATAACCTCCCGCCTCTCACAAGCTTGGTGATCTTAATATCAACATCATATTCCCTCACCTTAGCAATCCATCTTGCCCTTTTTTCACTAATATATTTTCTCAACATAAATTATTTGATGCTTGCATGAGGGACCACTAACTAAATTCTATTATTAGACAACATGTATCAATTTTTTCAATGCTCTAACAACAAAAAGGACCTACTTTTAAACATAACTATACATGAGCTCAAAGTATTTAAGTCCCTCATTGAAGAAGGCAATAGTTGTTCCATGTTTTCATTGTTCAGATGTGTCAAGATAGCTAATATGCTTGCTTCTCCTCCAAAAGTGTAATGAATGAAGTCCTTATCATAGTTGGGATTGACAAGAGTGGAAGCCTAGGCAATTTCTTGTTTGATAGCTTCAAAGCTATCTTTACCCTATTTTATCCAACTGAAGATCATATTTTTATTCAACATAGAGTAGAGAAGCTTAACCAGAGCAGCAAGGTTGAGAATAAATATTCTTACAAAATTTATTGTTCCTAAGAAGTTTTGTAGTCCCTCTTGTGGTTGGGGAGTGGAATAGATAGGATGGATTCCACTCTCTCTAGATTAATTTCCAAACCATCTTTGGAAACAATGTCTCCAAGTAATTTTCCTTTGTCAATGTCAAAGAAACACTTTTTTGGATTCAAGGACATACCATACTCCTTACACTTCTTAAAGGCTTGTTCAAGGTGGTTGAAGTGATCACTTGCATGTTTTGAAAAGACTATTATGTCATCCAAGTAGACCAATATAAATTGTCTAAAAACACCTTAAAATGTCATATCCATGGCTCGTTGAAAGGTAGCACCAGCATAGGTTAACCCAAAAGGCATCTTGCAATATGCATATAGACCTCATTTAGTAATAAATGTTGTCTGATGTTGACCAGATTCTTGAACTCAAATATGATTGTAGCTTGAGTAGCCATCTAAGAAAGAAAATATTTCTGAACCACTAACCCTTTGCATTATTTGTTCCATCGAGGGAAGAGGGTAGTGATCCTTTAGGGAGGCTCTATTTAGATCTCTGAAGTCAACATAAAGCCTTATCTCCCCATTATTTTTCTTGATAGGGACAAGGTTGGAAACCCATAAAGAATGTTTGATAGGAAAGATTATAGTAGCTTCTATGAGTTGGGTCAACTCCTTCCTCATTAGAGGTTCAATATTGTGATTAAAAATTCTTTGTTTCTATCTTACAGGCTTAGCATTAGGGTTGAGTTCAATAATATGTTGGGAAAGGTTTGGTTCAAAACCCTTTAAATCCTCATAATTCTATGCAACCACATCACTATATTTATTTCAAATATTAATAAATATTTCATGTTCAGACTTAGAGCATACCTTTCCCAATTTTAGATATCTTCCTTCTACAATGGTAACCACCTTGTAATCACCCTTTCTCATGGCTAGATTCATTTTCTTCTACTTCAACTAGTCATTTGAATTAAAGATACCCTCAAGGGTGATGAGACCCTTTGGTAACTTTTTATTTAGCTACATAATTTGATCACCATATTGATCTTGTAGCTTAGACTGATTCCTCCCAAAATAAATTCCCTCTTCTTGAAGAAAATTAACAATTTGTTGACCAATCTCAAATACCTACCAATTTACTTGGTTTTCTGGAATAGCATGCCTTACAACAAGCTTCATATGTTACTCCCTCTTATTTGCAATATGTGTTGGTATGTCAAATTGAGCACTGACTACTGCAAGTCTATCAACATACGTGTTCTAACCTCTAGGGATAGTCTAGATTCCAAAACCCTCAATCAAATCTCAAACTCTGTGTTTGTAGGATTTGAGCATGTTATTTTTTATTACACTTTGGGCTCTAATTTGGTTGAAAACTAATTCACTATCTCCAAAGACCTGTAACAATTTGATCTTCCTTTTTGTGCAAGTTGTAGACCTTGGATGAGGGCTTCATACTCAACCACATTGTTAGTGCAACTAAATTGAAGTTTGAAAGAGAATTAATACTTCTCCTTGCTTGGAGATACCAACATTACACCAACACCTGCACCATTCTTGTTTCTTGAGCCATCAAAAAACAACTTCCATAACCCCTCTTGGTCTTCTTGAGTTCTTATCAGATTGGGGCTATGAGTATTTTTTTCATGAATGTAGTAGGTACCAAGACTAGTCTCCTCTATTTCATTGAGTGGGTCAAACTGAAATGCATTACCCCATTCATCTAGCAAATAATCAAGAACCTCCCCCAAAAGAGTAGTAGGCTCATGAACAATACACTCATCCTCTTGATCATGCAATGTTTAATTCATATTTATGGGGTTAGAAGTATAACGTTCAATATGATCCTTGGAAATGGGTTCATCCTTGATGGTCACCTTAGTACCATACCTAGTCCTAAATAGCATATGGGACCAATCAGAAGATAGGTATCCACCCATCTTAGCAATGAATTCTCTCAAAAAATAGATGGCAAAGAAGGTAAGGAGATCTATGATTGAGATGTCTTACAACATAGTGCATCTAGGGAATGCATGCAAAGTCAATATTAGGTCCTTAATAACCCCCACTATCTTGACAAAAATGCCATCCAATTGCACAACTCCCTTAGTCATAGGTTCATATTTAATGCCAAGAATATCAGTAACCTTTTAAATGGGAATAACATAACTGCTAGCTCTTGAACCTATCATACATTTATGCACTATATGATCTCTAATAATTAAGGACAAATAGAAGGGAGGTGGCTTAGTAATTTTATAGGAATTCCCTTCTTTCTTGGGTTGCATTAGGTTGGTTTGTGAAGTAGGTACCTCTTTTTTCTGGTATATCATCTAGCTTATTGAAAGCTTGTTGTAGTGAATCCCTTTGAGATGGGATGGACATATCCTCCCACATGGTGAAATTCAAGTTAGCCTTCTTCATTTGATCAACAATATTGAAAGGAGGTTGAATAACCTTAGATGAAAGCTTTGAAAAAGCAAGGCCCAAATTTTTTGATTTGGTGACTAGTGGGTGTTCATGTGTTTTGTTATTCTTACGAATAGTCTGATTTGGTTGTATCACAACTTTTATACCTATAGTTCCAACAACTATAGTATCCTGAGATGATTGGGAGGTTGAGGTTTGACTAGATGTGGAATATATACCATTATCCACTACTCTTTTCTTTGATCTTGTATTCTAAGCTATTGCATCAACATTTAATTGGTTTAGACCATAAAAATATGCCTCATATCAATTGACCAATGTAGAGTCTCCTAGCATGTGATCATGCCTACTGATAGTTGCTTAGTTTACATCAAATTATTATCCTAAAGTTGAGGCTTCATTTTGAACCATTAGATTTGTACAAACTCTCCATTTTGGCATAAATTTTGATTATATGGTTGATTACACAGGTAACACCAGTCATGTTCTTGATATAGCTTATTTTGAACTAGGATAAGAGACTTTGAAGTGCTATTAATGGCTAGATTTATACTATTCAAGGGTTTGACATAATTCCATTTATTTGGCCCTTGATATGGCTGTCTATTTTGATGATAATTTTGGCTTTGAGGCTGGTAAGGTACGTTATTTTGAGCTTGTTGTCTCTTTATTGTCACTAGATCATTACAAAGATTATGCAATAAGGATTTTACTTCATGTAATTTATTTAAAGGTACAATAGAAATATATGGTTGACTGGTAGATGTAATTGGAATAAGAGCCAATGTGGGTTGTTGAGGAAGAAAATATAGGAACAAAGGCATTGAAGGCCTTGGAGCTATTTTTCCAGCTTGTATTAGACAATTCTCTACCCTAATGGAAATTTCATATACATTTGAAAGGGTCACTCTACCCATAG
Organism: Sequoia sempervirens; assembly: GCA_007258455.2. Classification (NCBI taxonomy): domain Eukaryota; kingdom Viridiplantae; phylum Streptophyta; class Pinopsida; order Cupressales; family Cupressaceae; genus Sequoia; species Sequoia sempervirens. Next base: position 341,072,539 of record VDFB02271358.1, on the reverse strand, counting down.
ACTATACCATAATGGCCACATCATTATTAAGAGCCCTTAAATAGTATAATAAGGCATGATTGGGAGAAGGCTTCACCAAGGCAAGTATTCTATCCCAAGTCTTATAAAATTTGAAATTAAAATCTCTCATCAATTCATGGGGTTCCCTCTTAATTGTTGTCAACTACTCTACCAAGGACAAGTGATCACTCTCATCCTCAAATTGTTCACATATCTTTTCACCTAACTCATCCTAGTTGTGAATAGAGTTAGGTTGCAAACCTCTATACCATTGTAATGCTTTTCCTTTCAAGGATGTGGCTAGGAGTCTAACAACCACATTTTCTTATATAACATTATGCACAAAACATATATTTGGTACATCATGGATGTGTTTTGATGGGGTAGTGGTTGTCTCACTAGTGAAATAAGGAATACTTTTTAAAGCATTCACTGGTATGTCATACTTTTTGGCTAACACAAGAGGGCTACCACCATTGAAAGAAACAAACACTTGATATTTAGGGAAAACCATATGGAATAATGGTTTGTTTATCTAAGTGGTAGGAGTCCTAGATTGATGCAATTTGTTGAATGGAGGTGTAGGCTAAGATCTAAAAGATGGAGTTATAGAACCCCTACTTCTCCTTATTAGTGATAAATAATGTCTATTTCTTCTTCTAGAAGTAAATAATAATAGTTTGGTGTATTGAAAAATACCTCTAGAATATGCCCTTGTTTGAATTCTAGGCATGAGTTTGCAGGTTTGATCTAGAACCAATAAATCTAAGTTGTAGTAGAATCACCCACTTTGATTTTAGAGTCACCAAGTACTTTGTTGAATGCCTCTTTAAGGTTGAAAATGGTTAAGAACAACACCAATTTCTCAACAGAATGGAGTAAATTTCATCAAACTAGTCCCACTGGGTATGCCAAAAACTTTTGTCACATGAAATTACACCCCATTGAACATAGGATCAACATTCCAATGACATAATAGAAATGACCTCAAGGTGTGGGACCTTGCAAAATGAGGTCAATTCTCTAGAGAATTATGGCTTCCTCTTCTAACCTAAGTGTAGATGTGTTGGTCCAACCCAACACATGGAATCCTATCACTAACCCTACTCTAATAACTTAAAGAGGGAAAAGGAGAGAAAGAATACATAAAAGGGAAAGGGGAGGTGATACACCTAGATAAAAAAAAAAAAATTATTCCTACTCATAAATTGCACAAAGCATCAATGAAAATAATTAGAAATATTTACACAATTCTCTATTTAATCGACTCCTAAGGGAAAACATGGAGGTTAGGGTTTAGTGAGATGTTGGAAGGAAAGGAAAACATTCAAAAATAACACTTAATAATCAATTTAACATAGCACATATGCATATAAAATAATAAAATTGCACTCAAACATGAAGGTAAGGTGAATATACACAACACATCTAAGAGAGAGAAGAGGTAAAATGAGTAATTTGTATTAATACTAAGGAATAATCCTGTTTAGAGTTACAAAATACAAAATACACGAGTCTTCTAGAGAAACTAGGGAAGAACCCTTTATACATCTATAGGTCATCAGAAGAGACAAGGTATGCAATTGGGTAGGAAACCCTAGCCAAAACCTTTGCTAATTAGGTACAAACATCTGAACCTCAAATCCTGAGTTGAAATATTCCCATAAAGGCCATGACACTATAACCATGCCTCTTCATTCATGATTTTGTGGATGAAGAGTAGAAATTCTCATGAAATTTGCATTTGAATCATGGTTAAGAATGACCTTCTAACAAAGTGTTTAGTAACTATTATTGGAGCATGGACACCATTTTTTCCACTTGCAGCTGGTAGAAAATGTTGAATGCACAAGACAACTAAGAGGGGGGATGAATTATTTGTACCTTAAAAATTCAAAACCCTCATACACATTCAGATCCACATTAATAAAATTAACCCTTAATCTATTATAATGATTTAGCATGAAAGGAAAATAAATAAATAAACTAAAACAAATCAACACCATGCACAAGAGAACACCATATTTACATGGAAAACCAAATAGGGGAAAAAACATGGTGAGGATTAGCTCATAATATAAAGTAATATCAACACTTAATATAATAGGGCTCACTATCGGAGGGCTCACTACCCAAAGAAAGAAAGGATCACTACCAAAATAGAAAAGAAGATAGATAAGAATGTTACCTAGAGAAATCCATCTCAATGCAATAGAGAAATCCACCACAATAGCATCAACACCTTTGCAACATGACTAAAGAATTGTAGACACCTTCTTATCACTGCATCCAACGATGTAACACATGAAAGCTCATACTCTATTTCCCAAATTCACACTCTAACACTCTGCAATTCACATCGTTTGCATCTATCTTGTCTACATATTCATTTCTCAACAACTCAACTCTTATTTATACCATCTTCAACCTTGAAACCATTCTCCAAGGTTGGCTAAGCACATCAATTGTGTAAATTCAAATTAGGTTGGCACCAAAAAACTTTCATGGTGGATAGAAGCGAAGGCGGACCACACCACTCCTTATCTGGGACCCAAATCTATAACACCACACTACAACATGCTTTTACAAACAGTAAATATCCACTGCAATTAGTGTAAACACTAAGGTCATTCGTTACCCATGTAAACACCATTAAAATTTTCAGTGCATACTTCCTTTGATTCAACAACACTTTGTGGACAAAAAATTTCACCTGAACATAACCTGGAACATTCCATAAACACCTTGAAATACAAAAAACTCCTTCACAACAACTTTCACCTAAGAAATATACACGCCCAATACACTCAAACAATTTTGTCATACACTGTAACTTAAGAAACTGATTTCTAAAGAACCAAACCTCAAACAAATTCAACTAAAAAAATATATCAACACACCTTTAGATATGTAAGACCTAAAACCAAACTATGAAGAAATGCAAAGCAAAAACATTTCTCCCAAAAACCTCTGCAATACACAATTCATATACTGGTGAACATAGTTTCTTCTACACAACGATCTAGCACACCAAATTTTGAATACACCTCTGAACACCTTTGATCAACATATCTGAAATGTATAGGAAAATCTTCAACCTAGAAGAAATGTGGAGCAACACCAAAACACTACTTTACACTACAACACACTATTTCCTCTTTTTATCATTTTTTTCTCAAAAGTACTTGAAAACCAAGCATCAAAGACACATCCTCATAACCTTTAGCACTTCCTCAACCATTCATTCATAGATAGAAGCTTATCAAAGCAACACTAAAGGTTGGCACAAATATCTTACTAATGACAACATAATGCAATTAATCAAAGCATAGATAACACCAACATACTCTCACAACAATCTCCCCCAATAATGATCTTCTTCCTCCTTATACAATTGACATCAATGACAACACAAGCTTATTGACATTAATGAAAACACCAATATGCTTATACTTGCAAAAATCTCCCCCTTTGTCTTTGATGGCAACACATGATGTGAAAACCATCAAAGACACAATAGCTCTATTCCATACCTATTTCCTTTTCTCTTTGCACAACTAGCTCATTACACTCTCTCCCCCTTTGATACTTATCTTTTCACATGTCTCATTCCCCCCTTTAAATTTCTTCTTTTTCACATGAAACTCTGTCCCCCTTTGACATCAATGGAAAATGACAAAGTATTTGCATCACTAATGTTTCCTCCTTTGACATCATTTATCCTTTTCACAACTGTTTTGCAACTTTCTTTCCTTTACTGCTCTACATACTCCCCCTTAGGATCACACACCATACTACACCAATCAACAACCATTGCATAATGACAACACTTACTCCCCTTGACTGCAACAACCAATAGTGTCACTACCTACTCCCCCTGAGAGGTAGTTACCAACATCAATCCAAACCAAGGAATGAATCTTGAAATCCACTAGATTGATGCATCTCCTTATGCATTTAGTTCAAAGAAGGAGGAGAAATGACCCCCAACTTCTCCCAAAGATACTCAAATGTATCCTTAGTAAGATCCTTAGTGAATATATCAACAACCTGATCCTTTGTAGGCACATATTCAAGCTTAACTTCATTCTCTACAGCCTTCTCTTTCAGAAAGTGATACCAGATTGAAATATGATTTGAGTTAGAGCTATCATGCATTAGCTAATAATTAATTACTCTTTAATTGATTATTATTCTAATTTATTCTCATGCGCTTAAGCTAAACTTAGGAGTTATTTTATGCTTGTATTAGTTAAGCTAATATTAGATCATTCTATCTCATCTCATGTGATGTTGACAATTGTAATGATCTTATCCCTTTCTCATTTAGGGTTTTGCTCCTATAAAGCACTCAACCCTCATTGTAATTATCTCTCAAGCTTTCATATCTTTTGATAGTCTCTTGCTTCTATAGCTTTTTCTTGTTGAGGAATATTGCATATATTGTTTGCAAATCTCTTGTGTGGAAGGTGTATTTGTTCATTGTTTGATCTTGTGGCTTGTGATTTTGTGCTTGTTTCACAATTTTAACATGGTATCAAAGCCTCGATTCAGTGAATCCCTTCTTGATTTATAAGGTTTTTTTTCTTCAACAAGGGTTACAGGCTTCAGATCTGAATCCCCTCTGCTTTTTTTTGCAAATTTTGGAGGTGGGAATTTTCTGGTACATTTTGGTGTAGAGAAAACCTTATTGTTGGATTCAGAGCTATCGAAAAAGTCAAATCTTCCTTTTGTTTTACCTGATTTGGGTTCTTGATGGCATATCTGTGAGGGTTTGAAGTGGATGCTTTTTTCTAGAACTAGAGGGTAGCTACAAATTTGGTGCATTTTGGTGTGAAACAGACCTCGTTGTTGGATTCAGGAGGTTGATTCCATGAATTTTGGCTATAAATTCACCTATATTCGATGTCGGGAGCATTTGAGGCAAAAAACAATTTGCACAAGGCCCGTATGGCCTTATGCACGAAAATAATATATATATATATTACAATTTTTTTAAGGTCAACATATTTTTTTCTAAATCTTTTTTTAAATTTTATTTTTAAAATAAATATACAAAAACTTGTTGCATTTAAAAGTTTTTGTGGGGACAATGTTTAAACTTATGCACATTAATTAGGGAGGTACTCACAGGTACCTCCCTGCAGGGCCCATACCTCATTGCCAGTGGCGACATTTATTTTTCTGACTGCCCTTGTTTTACCAGGTCATTTCCTCACAATTGTCAATGCTCACATTAACTCACCAGTGAGTTTATTCCCCTTCCTGATGAAATTTGCTCTTTTTCGGTGATTGTTGTTTTTTTGGTGGTGACTTGAGAAAATTTCCCAACTCTTTAGCATTTTTTCAGGTGATGATGTCAGGTTCCTAGATGATGATTTTTTTAACATAATATCCTATTTTGTGTTGGTATATTCCGTCAACTTTGTTTTCAGGGGACCAAGTTTTTTTCGGCCAAACGAGAATATTCTTCAAAGATTCATGTTGACATCATGATGATGTCGACATGATACTATCCATACGGATGTTGACATTAGCATGACGCTATCTGTACGGTCAGTTGGACAGGGGCCCCTTTGACCCTCTTTTTCCCTAAAGTAGGTCCTTTTTTTCTTTTGGCCATAACTTGGGCATATGATACCATTTTTCGACAAACGAGATATCGTCGAAAAGCTAGTTCTACCAAATTTCTAGTGATGTGGATCTTATCACTTCTTTTTGCTTCTAGTACATTCTACGGCCTGTTGAAGTCAGAGGTACTATTTTTTAGTCTTGAGCTCATAACTTTTGACTAGTTTCTCCACTTTTCATGATTCCAACGATGTTGGAACTGTCTCTTAGAACTCTTTAGTTCCATCCATGCAATTTTTCTAGATTGTTCTTCCAGTACATTTTATTTAGATTTTTGTGTTTTTGCACTCTGGTGAATTACTTGGACGTTTTAGCTCCTGGGAACTTGTTCTTTACGTGGGATGACTCATTTTTTGTTGTTCAATATGTATTTCTAGTGTTATGTCATATTTGGACATTGTAGACATCTTTTTCATACACATTCTCTTTAGTAGATGCACTGACATAAAGTGCCATTCTGGTGTATATCTTTTTGGGGATTTTGTACATCCTATTGTGCCTTTTGTATTTGCACTATGATATAAAGTGTCATGGGGGGGTTGATGTTTTCCTTTGGTTATCACACCTTTGTCAAGTGAGTGTCCCTTCCATGACAACAGTGAATCCCAATGATTCTTGCCTCATGCGTGTGTGACCTAGTTTGCACACCCTTTTATTTGTAGGTTGCTTCTCCTACATGCACTTCTTGGTTACACACAATTTCAATGTTCCTATCTTGACTCTCCCTTTTCAACATGATGGGGGGGTTTCTACTATTGATGCTAATGCTTCTTTGGTTTCGCATTTAAGTGATCTACATATTTATTTCTTGTTCCTATGTACTATTCAAATGTAGTGTGTACCCTTGCATTTCGGTGAGATAGATCATTTACCATATGGACACTCTTTCATTCCTATTTTTGGAGGATCTTTATTTTAGCACTCTATCAGTCATCTTTTGACAACAGTCTATAGCTTCATGCTTCTGGATGTTCTACATGTTCCTATTTTTGGGACATTGTCTTGTTTGGAGGCTTCTTCAGTCCTTCACTTGGATTTCATCTCTTTTTGGAGTGGAGTTTTTCTCATGAGGTTTTGTCTATTTCTCTACATTATAGAGATATTTTGTTTGTACATGGGTACCTAACTAGGCCTTGTTTGTCGGGACCCATCATTCATTCTTTCCTTTTAGGGTTTTTAGCTACTCCCTAAGTTCATCTTAAGGGGGGGTGTTAGAGTTATCATGCATTAGCTAATAATTAACTACTCTTTAATTGATTATTAGTCTAATTTATTCTCATGCAATTAAGATAAACTTAGGAGTCCTTTTATGCTTTTATTAGTTGAGCTAATATTAGATCATTCTATCTCATCTCATGTGATGTTGACACTTGTCATGATATGATCCCTTTCTCATTTAGGGTTTTTCTCCTATAAAGCACTCAACCCTCATTGTAATTATCTCTCAAGCTTTCATATCTTTTGATAGTCCCTTGCTTCTATAACATTTTCTTGTTGAGGAATATTGCATATATTATTTACAAATCTCTTGTGTAGAAGGTGTATTTGTTTGTTGTTTGATCCCGTGGATCGTGGTTTTGTGCTTGTTTCACAATTCTAACATTTTTTCCTTGAATGCATTACCAGATTCTTTGAATTATTGATAACACTTGTATTATCACATAAGATAGAAATTGGTTCATCATATACCACCCTAATGTCCTTCAATGTTTGCCTCATCCACAACACTTGTGTGCAAAAAGATGTTGCAGTAGATAAAGACGTTGAATCTTGTTTCTTACTTAGCCATGACACTAATTTGCATCCAATAAAGAATGCACCACCACTTGTACTTTTCTTCTCATCCACATAACCAACCCAACCTACATTTGTGCAAGCACTCAAAGTAAAATCAATATCCTTTGGATACCACAAGCCATGATCTAGAGTTCCCTTCAAGTATTTGAATATCATCTTCACTACTGCAACATGTGACTCTCTAGGATCTTCTTGAAATCTAGCCACAAGACAAACTACATGCATGATATCCAGTCTAGTAGCAGTTAGATATAGCAATCCACCAATCATTGATCTATACTTGCTCTAATCATCCTTAGGAGATTCATCATTTTTTCTCAACTTGCAACTAGTAACCATAGGAGTACACACTGGTTTAGAATCTTCCATTCCAAATTTCAATATTTCTTTGACATACTTTGATTCTGATTTATTTGCAATCCAAGGAAGAAATTTATCTCCCCAAACATAGACATTTCAAACTCTTTTTTCATTTCTTTTGCAAACTTCTTGCACATATCTTCATTATCTCCAAATATTATGTCATCAACATATACAACCACAATCAAGATTTGATATTTTTCAACTTTTAAGTAAATATGTCTATCTGCAGTACCTTTATTGAATCCTTGATGTATCAAATACTTATCCAACCTTCCATACCAATCTCTAGGAGCATGCTTCAATTGATACAATGCCTTCTTCAATTTGTAGACCATATCCAGTTTGTCTGATAATTGAAATCCGTCTAATTGTTCTATGTATACCTCTTCTTCCAATTTTCCATTCAAGAAATCAGACTTCACATCCATTTGATAAACTTTGAAATCCTTATGTGTTGCAAAGGCTAAAAATATCCTGATAGCTTCCATTCTTTTTGTTAGAGAAAATGTCTCCTCAAAATCTATTCCTTCAACTTGTGAGTAGCATTTACACACAAGCCTTGCTTTGTTCCTTACCACTTCTCAATTATTATTTAGTTTTTTTATGAATACCTACTTAGTTTCAATCACTTTTTTTTTGTTGGTCTTGGGACAAGTTCCTAAGTATGATTCTTCTCAATTTTCAACAGTTCTTCTTTCATAGCCTTGATCCAATATTCATCTTTGCATGCCTTAATCACTGTTTTAGGTTCAACTTTAGAAAGTAAACATAGATTTAACTATTCTTCAGTATCTTTCCTTCTTTTCAATAGAAATTTATTCTTATCTCCAATGATTTGATCTTCAAAATGATTCTTTTGCACATGCTTAGTTGTTTTAGGTGTCCTTTCCAGAGCTTCTTCCTCTTCAATCTGCACTTCTCTTTCTTTATCCTTTTCTTCTTCTCTGCAAGAAGACTCATCTGAATCATATTCATCTATCATCATTGAATTCTTTTTTAAATCTTCATCAATCTTGAAACTTTCACTCTTGGCAATCTTTCTCAATCTCTTGTTGTAGCATCGATAAGCTCTGCTTCTAGTAGAATATCCAAGGAAAATACCTTCATTAGACCTTACATCAAAATTTCCTAAGTTATTTTCATCTCTTCTGATATAACATTTACTTCCAAACACTCTGAAGTACTTGACAATAGGAATCCTTCCATACCATAGCTCTTAGGGAGTCTTTTTGTTATTTTCCCTTGCTTGAACTCTATTAAGTATATAAACAACAGTATGAATGTCTTCTTTCCAGTACACTTCCAGTAGATTTACCTCTTTCATCATTGTTCTTGTAGCTTCTTGAACATTCCTATTCTTTCTTTTAACCACTCCATTTTGTTGAAGAGTCCTAGGGGCAGACAAGTGCCTCTTTATGTCATGATTCTTACAAAATATGTTAAACTCATTGGAGGTGAACTCTCCACCTCTATAAGATCTCAAAATTTTTATTTTCATATCCATTTCATTCTCAAACATAACTTTGAATTCTTTAAACCTATCTAGAGCTTTTGATTTTTCTTTGAGAAAAGTAACCCATGTTATTCTAGAATAATCATCTATTAAAAGCATGAAATACTTGTCAACTTGAAGACTTCTTACTCTTTTAGGAACATAAAGATCTATATGCGCTAATTCAAATAGTATGGTAGTGGATTGTTCTTTGAATTTGAAGCTTCTTCTTGCTTGCTTTCCAATTTGACATTCTTTACAAAAAAATTTGATAGGTTTTGTAATCTTTGGAAAATCTCTTACAGCTTGAACTAAACTGATTCTTACTAAGTTATCAAAATTGATGTGACACATTCTTCTATTCCATATCTAGCTTTTATTAATTTGAGTCATAAAGTAGTGACCATTAGCACCCTTCAGCTGATAAACATTTCCATCCATCCTTCTTCCAGCAACAACTATAGTTTCAAATCCTTTTCTGATCTCACATCCATCATCCTGAAACATAAGACTATATCCTTTGCTACACATTTTTCCAACATGCAAGAGGTTATGCCTTAAACCCTTAACATAGTAAACATCATTAGTATTATGCTTGCCATCAAAACTAATAGAACCTTTTCCACATATCTTAGCATGTGTATCATCACCAAATCTAACACATCCTCCATCATATTTTTCAAGTTTAATAAAATTACTCGTCACCAATCATATGATTAGAGCATCCACTTTCAATGATCCAATAGTTCTTCTCCTATCTAGCATGAAAAGAAGATACCAAAGTACCTTCAGTCTTATCCTTTATCTCCAAAGGGCTTTTCTTCACACATCTCTCAGAGTTAGTATAAATAGATTCATCTTATAAAGCAATGAACAAGCATTCATCATTATCATCTCCATAATCAAATTCATTATCAAAAATACTTGCATCTTCTCTAACATAATTTTTTTTATCATCTTACCTTTGTTCTCCTTATTTTTGTTATTCAAAACTCTATTTGGACATCTTGAAGCATAATGACCCATCTTTCCACAATTGAAACATTTGAAAGGAAACTTACCATTGTACTTACAAGTACCCTTCTTCATTCTCCTTAAAAAGTTAGCTTTTATATCATCAATATACTCCTGATTTGATTCTTGATCTCCTAAGATTTCCCAGCCTTAAAAACAGTCTCAATTTTTGTACCACTATTTATTCCAAATTCCCTCATCTCAAAAATAGTTAAAGAGCCATACAACTGATCTCTGATATATTGATTCAAATTTTCAAATTCTTCAATAGCAAACACACTATGACTATAGGATTTAGGAAGAGTTCTAAGAATTTTCTTTACCACTTCTGGTTCTTTGAGTTCGCCACCAAAACCTCTAATGGAGCTAACAACTTCATCTACTCTTTGCATATAGCTTGTAATATTTTCTTCTTTAGACATCTGCAAGTTCTCAAACATGATCTTCAAATTCTACATCTTAGCTTCTTTGACCTTATTATCTCATTCATAAATGCTTTCTAACTTTTCCCAAATTTGTTTAGCGGTTTTCAGACTCATAACTTTCACCAATTCAAAATTTGTAAGACTATTTAAGAGATCATACCTTGCTTTACCATTGCTTTCATAAGCTTTGATCTCATCAGCAGTACTTGGACCATTTGTAGGTTCAGTGTATCCATTTTGAATATACTTCCAGACATCGTGTCTAAGATAAACCAAAAAGCCTTCCATCCTTTGTCTTCTAGAATGCATAATTTGTTCCATCAAATATAGGGTTATCTTTCTTGTGCGCCAATTGTTGAACTCACAAGACAACTAAGAGGGGGGATGGATTAGTTGTACCTTAAAACTTCAAAATCCTCATACACATTTAGATTCACATTAATACAATTAATCCTTAATCTGTTATAATGATTTAGCATGAAAGACAAATAATAGAAACTAAAACAAATCAACACCATGTACAAGAGAACACCATATTTATGTGGAAAACCTAATATGGTAAAAACCACGATGAGGATTAGCTCACAATATAAATTAATATCAACACTTAATACAATAGGGCTCACTATCAAAGGGCTCACTACCCAAAGAAAGAAAGGCTCGCTACCAGAATAGAAAATAAGATAGAGAAGAATGTTACATAGAGAAATCCATCTCAATGCAATAGAGAAATCCACCACAATATCATCAACACCTTCACAACATGACCTAAGAACTATAGAAACCTTTTGATCACTACATCCTACATCCAGTGATCTAACACATGAAAGCTCATACCACACTTCCCAAATTCATACTCTAACACTCTACAATTCGCATCATTTACATCTCTCTTGTCTATATCTTAATCCCTCAACAACTCAACTCTTATTTATACCATCTTAAACCTTGAAACCATTCTCCAAGGTCAACTATGCACATCAATTGTGTAAATTCAAATTAAGTCAAAACCAAAACACTTTTGTGGAAGATAGAAGGTAGGCCACACAACTTATTTGGGACCCAAACCTATAACACTATGCTACAAAAGACTTCTACAAATAATAAATATCCACCACAATTAGTGTAAAAACCAAGGTCGATCATTACCCATGTAAACAACATTAAAATTTTAAGTACACGCTTAATTTGATTCAAAAACACTTCACAACAACAAATATCACTTGAACATAACCTAGAACATTCCATAAACACCTTGAAATTCAAAAAACTCCTTTGCAATGACTTTCACCTAAGAAATGTACACACCCAATACACTCAAACAATTCTACCATGCATTGTAATTTATGAAGCTAACTTCTGAAGCACCAAACCTCAAACAACTTTGACTGAAAAAAGAAGATATCAACACTATCAACACACCTTCAAATCCGCAAGACCGAAAACCAAACTGAGGAGAAACATAGAGCAAAAACATTTCTCCCAGACACCTTTACAATACACAGTTCATATACTGGTGAACACAACTTCTCTTGCACAACAATCCAACACACCAAAATTTGAATACAACACCTTTGAACACCTCTAATTAACATATCTAAAACACATAGGTAGATCTTCAACCTAGAAGAAATGTTGAGCAACACTAGAACACTACTCTGTAACCCAAAACAACACTACAACACACTGTTTCCTCTTTTATCAATTTTTCTCAAAAATACTTGAAAACCAAGCATCAAAGACACATCCTCATCACCTTCAACACTTCCTCAACCATACATTCATAGAAAAAATCTTATCAAAGCAACACTATAGGTTGACACTAGTATCTTACTAATGACAACATAATGCAACTAATAAAAGCATAGATAACACCAACATACTCTCACAAAAATCTCCCTCAATAATGATCTTCTTCCTCCTTATACAGTTGACATCAATGACAAAAAAAGCTTATTAACATCAATTACAACACCAATCTACTCATAATTGCAACAAAAAATGCATTAAGAATCATTCTTGTAGTCTCACGGATCAAATCTGGTAGCTGGGGAAGTCTTTGCAACATAACTTCTTGCTTCTTGCAAACCCAAAGCACTCAACTATATGTTGCTAAAATAATATGGGTCGTAGGTCTTGAAATGTCATGACATGATGGATGGTCAACACATTCCCAAGGTATATTGCATAAGTGATTTGAAATGCCTTTTATGAAAATGTGGCATAAAGAGGCCTTGTGTTGTAATGAGAAGCTGACACATATCCTTTCATTTTCAAATACCCAAGTATCAATGCATCGAAAGGGAATATTTGCTTTATAAGAATGTGTTGCAATGAGAATTTTCCATGTGTTTGTCTATGAAGGAGCTCGAGGTGTAGTGCATTTTACATATGAATTAAGGATATGAAATTGTAATGCAAAGAGCTTATGCATTGAAATGATAAGATGCTAGGTGTCCCTCAAAGTCAAATTTTGACTAGGCCACCGCATTTCATGAATGTGTTGAACATCAGAACCTGCATTGGGAAGAAGATATGCACTACCATGAATATTTGACACACATCCCATGTAGTCAAAGGAAGTCGAGCCAATTTATTTTTTGAATGCGTTGTAGAGATGAAATTGCAATGTGAAGGAGTTATGCACTCTAATAGGAAATGGACATGTGTTGGGACTTTTGAAGGTCGCCACAATTTTCCTTTGCATTGAGAATTAGAAATTGTAGTGTGAAGGAAACATGCATTGGAATGAATATTTAACATTCATCCATCCCCTCGTCATTGCTACTCAACACATTTTTCTTATGTGTTGGGCCTTAGAAATTATGGTGTGGAGGAGATATGTGTTGCAATAAAAGGGTGACATGTGTCTAGTAGGAGTTTGAAGGAAGAGGTCACTTAAGTTACAAAATTTTGCATGTGCTTTAAGGATGTTTTAAAGCATGCTAGGATACATGACTGGTAAGTAGTAAAGGGGGTCGGCAACTTCACAAAATAAAGGGCATTCACATACAATTTAAGGCACCAGGAACTAGGTGAACTAGTCAATGAAGGAATTCAACAAAAATGCAAGGCACGATAAGTTTTTAGGGTTTTCGACCTTAAAGCATAGAAAGAGAAACTTTTTATAAAACCCTAGCAAGAAAGGCAAAATTTTGTAACTTTTGAGCACAAAAGGGCCTAGATCTTGAAACATACTACTAGATCCACACAAGGGGGCATGAAATGCCAACAATATCTTTAAAAAGGACAACAGTATCTAAGTGGTATAGATTATGAAAAAGGGAATCTTGATGCAAAAAAGTTGTTAACAATGATAATAACATGAAATTAGTGTTGAATGGTTAAGTGGCAATATTATTAAGGATACAATATCATTCCATTCATACATACAAAGGACAATGCAAGAAAATGAGAGGACAATCAAGGGTCTGCATGTTTGATAAAGGATACTGTTATCATTGTTAAAAATTTGGTAACATAATAGAGAAATATCAATGATAAGATGAAAGGAAACATAAGGTGATGCTCAAAAGGATGTTAAGGAAGGGTTTCTTAAAGACATAAGACATTGAAAAGGAAAGTGGTGACATTGTTTTGATAGAGTCACAAGGAAGAAGAATGGACAATCAATTCCTAAATCTCAATATTCCAACAAGCAAGAGAATTAAATCATAAGGACAATATACAAATGGAAGAAGGTTGTTGACTGTCAACACATATAGAAGGAAGACACATGAATAATCATGCATGAGAGAACATATGTCAAAAGGTAGTGGAAGATATGAAAGTGTACTCTTGTAGAGAAGACATGGTGGGGTCAAACCACATAGACCATATGATATCCTACATGTCTGAGACAACATACAAAGGACAGGGGAAGAAAAATTAGAAGTGTCATAGAGGGTAGTGACTATGCCATAAAAGGAAGTGACCTTGGTACAAAGGTTAGTGACTTTACAAGCATAAGGCAATTTCAACCTCCAAGAGTATTATGAAAGGTCTTAAGTCTAGTAATGTCTCTAGTAATGGTAAGAAAGGACAAGTGCATGGGAGTATTATTAGTGCCCTGAGCTCAAGAAACCTTCCAAGTTCTCTTTCAAAAAAGAGTAAACATAGATCAATAAAGAGTAAGAGCTCGAATGATGTAGTTCAACCATCACTTGAATAAGTTCAAAGTAGCATGGGTCTACCACACCAAGTAGTTAAAGGGAATGATTCTTTAATAGAATAAAAAAAACTCAAACAAAGGAAAAAATTAAAAATGATGACAAATAATAAGAATAACTCTATCAAAGTCATGTAAGAGTGAAAATTTTGTGAAGGACAACAAGGAAAGTAGTGACGATTATCTACCCTTAACGACATTCACTCTAAAATAAAGTGGTAGGGATTGTGCCTATCAAATAGAGAAGAGGCCCATGCTTGAAATTAAAGGAATCTAATACTGATTGGTCTCCTTTAACAAATAATTAGGGGAGAACATCATTATAGGGGTGGGGTAGCTCCACCTTGAGATATGCCTCAAAGACTTGTAGGAGGATTTTATCACAGGAATTGAAATAGTTGTTTTTGATCCTATTGTTTCCTTTAAAGGAGTCGTCCTAGAGAAATCACACCATATTGTGATGATAAAGTCTCCAAATAAGCACAATATAATTTTCTTTGAAAAAAGGCCTATGGAAGGTCTTGCAAAGGCTCATCAATTTCAAGACAGACATAAAGACTATTAGAAGGGTAACAAGGGGAACTTTCCAAAAATAAGAGCATGAAGGAAGGTGCCAAATGAAGTAATGTCAAACCAAAACATAGACCATAGAAGATTCAACCTAGGGTGGATTGTAAGAGATGCATATGCAAATATTTGTACTTGATGGTATGACTAGCAAGCTTATGGCAGTAAGGTATGATAGTGTTAGAATAATGTTCAAGGGTTCCTAATGAGTAAAGGTTATGTGGAGCCAAAATGAATATTTCATCTCTCTTTATAATGATATGTTTGGAGATTTAGTTAAAAAATTATTATACATAGGATTACATTGTATGACTTCACATTATCATAGTATGACTAAGGTGTATTGAATTAAGGTCAATAAATAGAGGACACTATTTTAAATAACAAGAATCAAGTCCAAAGTAGATAGAGTATAAAGAGGAGATAGTGACAGCAGTCCTTCATAAAAAATACCTAGCATAACAAGATCAAGATGAGGAATGATTTTTGTATGAAGAGAAACTTGCATAAAGAGATAGTCCTCTAACAACCAATAATGATAGTGCTAATAGAAAAATGATATCAACGGTTGTAGGTATGATTGATGACAATATGAGGAGGGGGACTAAATACATTACATGGCATCTTGATGAAGAAGAAAGGTATTTGCTACATACCATGTTGATGGTGGAGATCATCAAGTATTTATTATTGATATGCATACAACTAAGAAGGTGTCTTTCTTACAAGAAAAAACTTATATAAAAGAGAGAAGGAAGTTTGCTTGAAAAGACAAAATAAAAGAGCAAAGGTAAGATCATGGAAGTCTTGAAGTCAATAACATTTAAGGAAAGGTAGATCTCAAGCTATAAAGGGCAAGGGTATTTATCATGAATTAAAATGGACAGTGTCATGATCCAAATGACTGTCATATTGAAGAAATGAAATGATAACCTTATAAACAGTAACAAGAACACAAAGGAGTGATAGTTATGAGGGTAAAGAAGCCTTCATGAATTTGATACATAGAAAAATCCAACCCTTGAAGATCTCCCATGCCCCTAGAAGGTCTCCAACTTGTGGTTGTTTCAAAAATTTTCCCACATGCCTTATTAGCAAGTTTGAGAAAGTTCTTGTAGTTGAAAGTTGAGTGAGCAGTAATAACTTCTTTCCATGCATTTATGAGCAGTTAAAGGATATCTAGGGCATTTTGGTGAGTTGTGGAACAAATTGAGAGAATATAGGGTAGTTTGACTCAATTTGGGGCATCTCTAAGCATCTAGAAGTTGTTTAAGGAGTCTTGGATGATATATAAGGTCAAAGCAACAAGTTTCATTCATTCAACTACCATCTTGGAGCACTTTAAGGAGCTAGAAAATAGGATTAGCAATTTTGGACGCCAAAGAAGGTTTGACCCAACAAACTAAAGCAAATGCATGTCATTTATTTATCAAAAATTGTTCCTAATATCTAGCAAGCTATTGGGAAACTTAAAAGGAGGCCTGAGGGCATATTTTCATTCAGTTATGGCTATTCTTAGCAATGTATTGTAACTTCTTGAAAGTTCTTTCTAGCAAGAGCAACATTGTAACTCATTTAATTCTCAAGCTTGTATGGCAGTTTGTAAACACCTTTAATCAATAAAAAAAGTATTTTTCCTTCTCTTATCTTCATTTTGTGTGTAAACATTAGCAAAGGTCACCGAAATTGTTAACCTATTTTGACAAGTGGTCTAAATAGTTACACTAAACAACTCATCATCTCTTAAAAATGGGTTAAAATATTTCCAAAAAGTAAAAAGGGATTAAATAAGGTGTCTTCAGAGTCTTAACTTGCTAAGACTCTAAGATGCATTGACTTTGTCTTTTCCACGTTCATTTAGTTTGGATAGAGTTGTGTTTTGAAAGGAGTTTTATTCATGTTAAGACTAGGTCAAGCATCTTAGGGTTTTATCCTTCTGAAGATTTTTTATCAACTTCCAAGCTACCATGGAAGCTAGGGATGATCAAAATTCAATGAAGAGGCTATAAAGGGTTTTATATTGAATGCAACAACTTCTTGATTAGTTCCATCGAGAGAGGAATGATAGAATGTTTTCTTTTCACTATTTTCTAGTTTTAGATGTGATGGGAGCTATGTTGTAGGTTAGTTTCATGTTGAAAAGGTATCACTAAGGAGAGGTAAGCAATGGAAATGATTGTGGAATCCTTCAACATTATCACTCTTGACCTGTACAAGAGCATACACACTAGTTTAGGAAAAGGGCAATCAAAAGTTTTTCTTTTGGGTCATGTAGAGATGAAACATTATATACCATGTTGACTTATTATCACTCTCATGGGGTTGTTGTAATTTAAGAAGAATAGTGTTACAACCATTGTTTCTATAATAATTCATGATTAGTAGAGGGATGTTCATAAAGAGGGAAGAAAATGGTGTCTAAACCTTATGAAACCCATGCATATATCATGTCATTGTCAAATACTTTTAGAAACCCTTATCAAGGCAACCAATCCACTAGATACAATGAGAATGAATCATATGAGACAAGGTCTTCCAAAAAGAAAACAGTCTGATAAAAATAGAAGATAGATACAAGGCAACAGGTAGTGTGATACCTCCATATTACGATGCAATTCTTAGAAAATTCTCTCTTGAAGGCCTAACAGTGGTACAAGTTATTTCTATGCTCAAATAGTTTCATGTTTGTACTAGTGGAGGTTAAAAGTGTAATGTATTATAAAGTTAAATTATGCTTCTAGTTGTATGATGGAATCTCTAACCAAATAAATCATGATCATTATCAGTTTGGTAAATATACCTCCAACATTGTAGAATGTTCATTAAAAAGGCTTGGATTTAGTTTAACATATTCTAGTCTTTGAGGGTAGTGTTGTGCTAAGAGGTGATAGCTAGAAGCCACACATCTAAGTAACAATGAAGGTGAAATAACAAGTCCTGTGTATGGGAAAAATGCAAGGATATTTTTTTATTTGATAAGACAATCCTTATTAAAGCCTAACATGAAGGATAACCTTGCAATGAATAACCTACAAGAAAAATTCATGAGACATGAAGGTAAGGCTTGTTAGGAAGGACATGTGTGCATTAAGAACATAAGGAAAATACCAATAGACAGACATTGTCTTAGCATAGTCATACATCATTGAATAATGCAATATCGTGCATGATCAATTGGTCAAGATATAAAAATGGTCTTTAGGTCCTTGGAAGTTTGATGACAATGATAAGTTGACCAATATAGTTCAAACACACACAAGAAGACAATCCTCACATGGTGACAATATAATCATGGAGACCAAAGTTGATAAGAGAATGAAACATTAAGGAGAAAGATCATACCCTAATGTAAAAAATGTGATAGAGTTGTGTAATATTGCTAGAGGCGACGCATAATGAACACATAAGGCAGATGACAGTTAGGAAGTAGTATTATGACAAAGATATACATGACACTATGTAGTGGTCATGAAACCAAAGGGAAGTGACCTTGTAGAGCTCTATTACACAAATTTGGTATGCAAAGAAGGGACCTATGAGCAAAGACAAGTGCCTTGAACATTAAGGACTATACATAGTATTGAAAAATAAGAGGCTCTCAAGGAAGTCAAAATGAGTTACTGTCAAAATAAAGTTGATTGTGCTACCACAATCAAAGGCAGAAAACTATGATAGTGACCTATAGGTATGATGGCACAATCAAGTAGCATGAAAATTTTGGTCATTTGCAAGGAGCTAATATCAAGCTAGGATGTTCCATAGTGCATAGTTAAAGGGGATGAGATACCATTCTCACAAACTGTTAGAAACCCATCTCTTTTATGCATAGTGGATGGGATTAATTTTTTTTTTCTTTGGCAATGGAACCATGTTTCCTTATGGTGTAGATGCTTATCTCAATGATATCAACTCATCAATCCCTTTGACCAATGGAACAATCAAGACTATCATTGATACTAGTTGTGGGGTTACTATTTGAAGTGCTTATTTGTTAAAGAGAAATGTCCTAGCCATGTCATTTGCATCAAGAGACTTTATATTATGTACTTTTTATGGATGATCAAATATGCACATGGGCCCATTCATGTAACCTTCTATAATATGGTTGTATCAACAACATGTTACCTTTTACTATGCCATGTTGTACTCCTACTACAAAATCCTACTCCCACTGTTGTGCAATCAATTTTAAATTCAAATCAAAGACAAAGATCTAATATCAAATGAAATTCATGTAGCAAGGAGTTATTGTCAAAACAATGTATTGCCAAAGATATAAAGTTTAATGAATTCAAATGATAAAATTTCAATCAACCTATGATGCCATTAGTTCCATTTCTCATGAGATCATAGAAACTCAAGATGACAATTAACGGGATTCTACTACAGTGGTCTGCTAATAGTGATTTCCAAGTGCTAGAGATGAGATCAATGGAGAAATTTTGAAGCCTTAAAGATAGTGAAGGAAGTCATCATGAGTGATAGTAGAAGTTAAGATTTTTGACAGAGGACAACCCAATCATTAGAGAAGGAGTTTGGAATGCAATTAAAAGAGATAGCTTGTCATCATAGTAAGCATAAGAAGACAAACTTGTCTGATTGAAAGATTCTTAAGGATAGAGTTTAAAGAACTGGTAAAAGACACAAAGGACAAAGAAAGAAAATGAGAGGAAATTACATGGTTTTGTTAAGGGATGTGAAGAGAAGAAAATGAGAGGAAATTACATGGTTTTGTTAAGGGATGTGAAGAGGTTTCATATTAAACATGTGTGACAAGGTTATTAAAAAATCACATATGAACATGGCACCATGCATATGAACATAGCATCATAAGGGAAGATACAAGTGCAAGATTTTAAAGATCTCAAACATCAAGAGCAACGTAAGTATAATAAGGGTATAAGTTGATACAGGATTAATCTTGCATGATGGTGATTCTCAAGTCAGAAATTGGATAACAAACATCATAAGGAAAGAAGAAAGTGGAACCTCAAATGAGGTTGTGATAGTGCACAAAGGCTCACCAATGCAAGACAATCTTATGACGATCTTAAGGAACTAGTGCACAACAAGCTAAGATACCATGACATACAAACCAAAGTTAATGATAAACAAAGTGCTATCAAAGGCATGTAAAGTGAAACCATATCCTTTTCCCATTCAAGAATGAAGTAAGGTGAGGATTGTCATGGGAAATTCTAGCACAAAGGAGATTTCAATACATGAAATGGAGTGTATATGAATCCTAATGTTTCAAAGATTATAAAACCCTATTGAAACTTTGTCAAAGGGATGGTTGCATGACAAAAAATAATTGACAGTGTGATACAATTTTGATAGTGAATTGACAAAGGATTGTATCTCGAGGAAGATAAGATGTTTCAACAGTGAGTTATAATAAATAGGTGAAAGGTCAATGGGAGGCTCTAAAAAGGTTATCAAGCAAGATACCTTTTCAATATAATAAGGTTTTTCCAAAGATTATAGAAGCATGACATAGATATGATAGAGAACATGATTAGAAAGTACAAAGTCATAGTTCTAGAGCAAGCATAACAAAGTTCAAATGGAAAAATGGTAGAAATGTGAAGGGAAATGGACCTATGTTTACTAAAAATATGAATGTGAGAGAAATTTTAATGAATGAAGAAGACATGGAAGACATCCATCCTAGAAGATCTCCCACACCCCTAGGGTATTGACAATTCCCAAGGCCTTTTTTACATGTCCTACGAGTATGGAATAAGGAGTTATGGATAGTTGTAAGGATATAATTATAGTTGGGTGAGTTGGAAAATATATGGAGGGAATATAGGGTAGTTTGACACAATTTGGGGCATCTCTAAGCATCTAGGAGTTGTTCAAAGAGTCTTGGATGATAGATAAGGTCAAAGCAATAAGTTTTCTTCATTCAACTACCCTCTTGGAGCATTTTAAGGAGCTAAAAATTAGGGATAACAGATTTAGACACCCAAGAAGGTTTGACCCAACAAATTAAATCAAACAGTTGTCTTTCACCTGTCAAAACATGTTTCTAATATCTAGCAAGTTGTTGAGCAGCTTAAAAGGAGGCCTACGGGCAGATATTCATTTAGTTTTGGCTACTCTTAGAAATGTATTGTAACTTCTTGAAAGTTATTTCTAGTGGGAGCAACATTGCAATTCATGCAATTCTCAAGCTTGTATAGCAGTTTGTAAGCACCTTTTATCATTAAAAAACAAGTATTTTTCCTTCTCTTATCTATATTTTGTGTGTAAACATAAATGATTGATATATTTTCTATGATTATATGCAAATACTCAATGCATGCCTCATTTCCTTCAACACCTTCATGCAAATATATACATACTTTATGCAGGTTATAGGTTATGTCGATGGTTTGAACAACTTCTAACTATGAAAACATTTGATTTTTCCTTTTAGAATTGAGAAAAAATCAACTTTCCTATGAAACACTAATGTATAAGTATGTTTGTCATAGGGAAAATATGAGTGATGGTTAAAGAACATAATTCAAGCCATTAGAGTTAGAAAACACTAAAAGCTCACAAGATTAAGATCATTATAGCCCATACTCAATGAAATCAGTTTGCTAATGCTTCAAAGATTTAAACTAGAGTAAATGAAATACAATTCAAACACAATTAACTCAAAGAAGTCATGCAAACCTTCAATTCCATTGTGGACTGATGATAATTTGTGATGTGGATTGCTCAAATTCTACATAATCCATGATTGCAAGTGCTCAATTGAAGATGTGATTCACAAAAGGATGTTCAAAATCTCAAGAATTCTAGAATGCCCAAGCTTATGAAAATTGTGAATGGTTTTCATGAATGAATGGGTTGTTTCATAGATTTCATGATTTTTGATCAACGATGGAGATTGAATTTGAAGATGAATGGATGAGAGGAAATCAAGGAGATCAAGGGATGAGATTCCATGAGAGCCCAAAATATCCCTATTTTCATAGGAAATTGATTGAAGATATTTTGAATTGGAGGGAAGAAGATATTTGAATTTGAATTAGGAATATTCTCTTTTTGAAAAAGGAATATTCTTCGTGCAAGTTGGAGGAAAATCAATGAATTAAATAATTATGAAAATTACTTAATTGAGGATGAGAGAGAATTAGGATCTTTAATTAAATAATTAAAAATTATTTAATCAAGTGGGATTGAGCAAAATTAGAATTAATTAAATAATGGAAATTATTTAATCATGGTGGAAAGGGGGAAATTAAATTTAATTAAATAATCAAAATTATTTAATCAAAGGGGAAATTAGTGAGAAATGATGAAAAATAATGAATTATTCAATTAATAGAGGAAAATAATGAGCTTAATCAAATAATTGGAAATTATTTAATTAAAATTGACGAAATAGGGAATAATGAGGAAAATGATGTTAATAGGCGAATATCGAATGTGTGATACGTTCAGACAATTTAAGGTGTCTACAATGTCAAAATCTAAGTTGTGCACGAAACTTGTTCATTTTATCATATTATGTTTCCAAACAATAGTATAGGTTTTTTTGAAATCATTTTAGTGTATCACCTTTTTAGTCTTAGGTTTCATTTCATGTTTCCTTCACCCCTTTTCTCAGTATGGAACAACAATATAAGTACAAAATAGGTGAGTATCAAGGGAACCAACCCTCTTTGGAGATTCACTCCAAGTTATGGGAAAACCATAGGCCTTGGAGTGTTTCCATGTTTCACTGGATTGTTGAGTCAAGCACTTGGCAAGGGTAAAAATCCAAGTGACAACGATTTTTGGCATGCCTGATGGGACTGTTTGAACTATCATAGTTCAAAACTTATCCTTTCATTGCTAATATCCAATGTGTATGTTAGCAACTTTTACCTTTGGAAGCAATATCTCCACACACTTGGTGACTCCAATTTCAATCTATTTGTTTCAAGTGGACTTAGTGATGGTATATGCTTAAAATTTTCCAAAAAATCAGGCCTAGTTATCTTTGTTTTAAAGAATATTTCAATGAATTTCTAGCATGTTTAAATGTTGCATCATGTCTTCATTCCATGGATATATTTTTTATCACCCTCCATTTCATGAAAATGTTGCTTATGTTCCCTCTTATCATTCATATCAAGTTGAGTATTCTCAATATACTTACCACCCACCCACCCTTGCTCTTCTTGGTAGCGTACATATTCTCAAATTCAACCCCAAGAAGACCGTTTTATTTCCAACTAACATAACTATTCTCATAATTAGCCTTAGTGCATGTTAATAATGAACACTTTAAGGAGATGGAAAATAGGATTAACAGTTTTGAATGGCCAAGAAGGTTTGACTCAACAAACAGAAGTAAATGCATACCATTTAGTTCTCAAAATTTGTTCCTAATATCTAGAAAGTTGTTGAGTAGCTTAAAAGGAAGCCTAAGGGAAAT
Organism: Sequoia sempervirens; assembly: GCA_007258455.2. Lineage (NCBI taxonomy): Eukaryota > Viridiplantae > Streptophyta > Pinopsida > Cupressales > Cupressaceae > Sequoia > Sequoia sempervirens. The sequence goes on along the minus strand of VDFB02271358.1, from coordinate 341,048,660 downwards.
TTTTCAAGTAGTTCTAGCTATTCTTAGCTACTATATTATAACCTTTTCAAGGTCCTTTCAAGTTGGGACATCATTGCAACTCACTTTTAGACTTGTATGCAATTGCAAGAACACCATTTTATCAATAAAATTTAGTGATTTTTCCTTCTTAATAGTTATTTCATTCTGTGTATATGAATGATTGATGCATATTTTTGTTGTTTTATGTGTAAATCCTTAAGTATGTTGTCTCATTCCAACACCTTTAGGCAGAAAGTATATGTCTTATACATGTCACAAGTTATGTTATTAATCTGCTAACACTCTTTAGTTGTGAAATTATACATGGTTTTCCTTATAAGGTGTAAACATTACAACTTAATTATGAAGTATTGATGTATGAGAATGTGAAACATTTGAGTTGTGTGAATATTAGCTGAGTAATTGGGAATTTGTGTGTCAAAATAGTTGTACAAGTCACAATCATTTGGTGCATCACCTTTTCAGTCTTAGGTTTCATTTCATTTTTCCTTCACCCCTTTTCTCAACATGAAATAGTAATATATGTTAAATTAGGTGAAGTCCCAAATGGAATCAACCCTCTTTGGAGATTCACTCCAAGCTATGGGAAACCCACATGCCCTGGAGTTTTTCCATGTTTCACTAGATTGCTAAGTCAAGCACTTGGCAAGGATGAAAATCCAAGTGACAACAATAGGTATTGAAGATTTGTATATCATGAGTTTAGGGCCACTTAGAACTTCAAAGAAACTAAACGAGTTAAAACTAGAAGAAAAAAGATCAAACAATTATAGGTACAATATTAATCTTACATTTATTATGAGAATGAAATAATTTATTTTTCTTTGATTTTCTTCCAACAAATTAAGCGATTCTAAGTAATAGTTGAAAATTTATAATTAAAATAGTCAACTACTATCTATCAACCATTAAAATAGGTTCTCCTTTTACTCATCTTAATATCTAGGTTTCTAAATTCTATCATGACTCTTAATTAGATTAATTAAATTGTATCTCTTTTTATCCATTAAACCTATTTTTTTAAAAAGGAAGAGTGTTTTTATTTTCTTTTAATTTTTGTGAGCTCATTTGATCCTACACCTCTTAGGGTTTAGCCTAAGGGTTTATCCTTATACTTTTCTATTTTAGATATAATATTTTGATTTTATTTATCTTTTATATTAGTTATGAAAATAGAAAATAGTTTATGCTTTCTTTATTAGGGTTCCCTTCATGTTTGTTATCTCTTGGATTTCTACCCTCCCAACATTTATTTCTTTGTCCTTCTACTTTGCTATTTGAAAGATGATATTTTGATTGTATTTATATTTTACTTTAGCTATAGAATTACTTTATTTTTTTATTATTATTTTTAAATTTAGTATTCGGGCCTTTATTTTTCTTTACCTCTTATATCTCTACCCTCCCATCCTTTGTCACTTTGTGCGATCTTTTTGTTACCTAAAATTTCTTTTAGATATGATATAGTGATTTCTTTTTATCTTTTATTTTAGATATAAATTAATTTATATTTTCATTAATTTTTTTAAAAAGAAATAGTTTGGCCATTCATTGTTTGTTACCTCTTAGATACCTAACCTCCTACCCTTTCTACAATTTTATATTATTTTAGTATTATTCAACATAGATTCTTGTAGGCCCTTGGCTTTGGCTTCTATCTATGTATGACTCATAAAATTTTATGTATTTTCTATAGAGGTGTTATTCCATTGTGTATGCTTTTTCATTTTTCAGAGAGTCAGTCATTACTTTCCATTCCCTCTTAGATACACTCACTTTACTTGTAGATATGAGCTTCACTTGATTATACTTCTTTCATAACTGGTGATAATGATTTTCATGAGCATAATGTTCTTTTTCCTTTGAGCACTTTTCCTTCATTAAATTATGATGAGACACAAGATGATTACTTATATGATGTGCACTAATTTTTCTCCCCTCATATGGTATTTCTTTAATTCATGGTGAAACTTGATTTTAATGATCCTTCATTATGTGATTATAGTATAGTTCATGTTTTTAAGTCACATGTTGTTTCCAAATCTATACTATATACATGCAGTGCAAATAATATGGATACATGTGTTTTATGATTCATACAATGATGCCAGATGCTCTTAAAAATAATGATTATGGTGTTTCCTCCTTATCTCTTAGTAATTTATTTAATGAGGAAAATCATGAAGCTTTCCTATCATACGATGACATAAATGATGATAATTCTTCTTAACCAAAAATATTAATGATATATATTCAAAATATGTATATATCTCATGATTGTTTGGACCTTATGCTTTATAGTTCTCATTTCTTAGAGATCCATTGATTGATGAATTTAATAGAGATAAATAATTCTACCAAAGAGATGCATATTAAATATTAATTTTCCATATACATGAAAATACTAATGATAATATCTTTAATGAAATCATTTAAAGAAATTTTGATTGAAGAATATTTATTACAGTTTGATTTGCATTTTTCTTCTTACACTTCATTTATAAATCTTGTACATTATTCCATGAAACATTTCACTTTTAGTCCTAATGAGTTTTTTTAAAGTGATTCTAATATTTTATCAAGTGTCTATTATACAATTTCATCTACTTTTCTACCATCCAATAAAATAAGGTTACACATTATGTTAATATTTTTCATTATGAGCACATCATTAAAACACACACAAGGAATCAAAGTAATCTAACTAAATTGGGATATCCTTCACACATGGCATTGAAATAAATTATATAATAACAATTTACCTCCCATCAAATGCATTGATACATATAGACATGTGTCAAATAATTCTAATACTTGAATTTATTTGTTGACTAACCATCAAATACATGGACACACTATGGGTACATGTATTTTACTAAAGCTTAAAATTCAAGATCTTATTGACAAGAAGGTGATACAAGTTGAGGATATTGATGGTCATGGATACATACATATGTGTGTGTGTGTGTGTATGTGTACACACATACATTACACCTCACTATGATAGGGAGGTGTAATGTAAAAAAAATCATATCATATTGTGGTCACTTTGGCGTGTGAATATGAATTATCCTAAATTCATGATGTTAGCACTTTAGTATTAGTGGATAAATTTCTTAGACATGAGTACATCACATAGATGTTTGTGCAATGCACTAACATCCCACAAAAAATATGATTCTAGTGGTTGTAAATGAGTATTACTTTCTCCTTGCCATCATTGGCATTCAAGAACATAATAGCTCTAAGTGTTATCTAAGAAGTTACTTGAACCTTGTTCTCACTATTGTTTCCAATTTTGAAAATAATCTTTATTCTAAAATTGAGGAGTTTTTTTGGAAGCTCAATCTCTCTCAAGCAAGAACCAACAACCTCCATGGTTATTTTGTGAAGCTTTTATTAGTCCATTGTGCATGTAAACATCAAATTTCATTGCTAAGTGACATTAGTGGAGTTGTGACAATAATTTATAGTAGCTGATAGTGTTATTCTTAGCAGTTTCAAGTTCTAGAGGTGATATTATTTTTGTTTATTATTCCTTCTACTCTCTCTTGAGTTGATCATTCATATTTTTATTCCAAGGTGCTAATAGTACTTGCATTTAGGATATATTTGACATTGTTATTGTCAAATTAAGTTTTTACATTCTATTTTGTATTGCATTTATTAGGTCTTTATTCCAAAAATCTATTAATAAAAAAAGGTTTTTAATGAAGTTTGAAAGACCAATACAAGGTTTGACTGAGGTGAGCCCCTAAAATAGCCATCAAAAACATTTATTTTCTATTTATTTTGTTGCATGTTGATAAGATAAGATAAATTTTTTTAGCATCCTTCACATTTGGTGATATCCTTTCCAAAATATTCCATTTGATCTTATTTTTAATGTTTTTCATTTATTAATTCATGGATTTTGATAGAATAATTTTTTAATTCTAGTTACTCCATTATTTTCAAAATTTGCTTGCTTTCTATATATGTAGGGATTTTTTTTGCATTGATCCATACTTCCTATTTCCTATTTTTGTAAGATGAAAAATTGTCACACACACATCATCATATTATGCTGGCATCCCAAATAAAACTTTCAAATGTTTATCCCATATTTCATATTTTTTTATATTTTTTGTTTTTGTAATCATAAATTTATTTTTATTTATTTATTTCAAGTCTTTTTCACTAATTCATCTCTTTTTAGCATTTTAGATTGATTTTACTAGTTTTATTTGTGTTCAAAATCAGACTTTGGAAAAGGGTTATCAATATAAGTACAAACAATATATTTAGTTAAAAATAAACATTATTGTTTACCCCTAGTATAAAAGATTGAAATCACTCTCAAAGGAAATTAATTTTTCTTTTGTAAGAGTATAATTTCATCTCTTACAAGAGGATAATTCCAAGTATAAAGAGAAAAAAAATGTTTGTTTGGATAATATGACATCTACACCAAACACATCACATGCCAAATATAGTGAAGAGAAATATAAGGTATGCATATGAATATAGATCAATGACACAATACAAAATAATTGCAAAGTACATTATGGTTATCAAAGTGAGGGAAATATTATACAAGATACATATAAAAGTCAAGGAAATGTGAATTATCTAAAAATAACATCTGCAGTGCCATCACTACATGACATATTTGTTCATAAAGAGACAATAGTAGATCCTAATTCACTTATTATAAGAATATAAAAGAGAATAGCCTCATTGAGGGCAACAATTTAGATGGAACATCTTGTGATTCCTCTTGACACAATTTTTTTTTGCATGTGTTATTTTATGTTTTTTCATGCTTTTCACTTGATCTTGCCACTTGGGCAAGGTTGTTACATTTTCTTTTTTGTAGCTTACATGTATTCATACATGTTCTCCTATGGAGGTAAATGGAGGGCATATTTCATGTTTCATCTACATCCATAATAATCACACACAAATAAATATATCAAATATGCATCTCTATTCTTCCTACTTTTGTGTGAAATTATTCCACTAAAAAAATTATACAAAATAATGGTAAATGTTTTGCCATTTACATGGATTCTAAAATTTTAAGTGAAAATGTCAACTAAAATGATTTTAATTAAAACTCTTTAACTTCAAGTCATACCTAAATATATTTTTCAAAAATTAGTATAGAATAGTTTTTCCTAGAATGTTCACGTGAAATAACAAGTCACAATTTTCTAATTATTAAAAAAAACCTTATCTTCGTACCAAAATTTATTACATTATATACATTTTTTTAAAATCCAAAAATACTCTTTGGTAGATTTAAGAGTGTAGATCTTGATATTATTTGTATTTAATTATTTTTAGTAATTTATTTTAATGTAAACAACAAGTAGGTCATTAAAGTCAAACATGACCAACTAAAAATCTAAAAAATAAACTAAAACTTATTTAAATTTTTTTAAAAATATCATCACTAGAGGAGAGACTTCTTGTCAAAAGGGTATATTTATTTCTATTTATGATAAATACTTAAGACATAAAATGGAGGCTTGTCAAAACTATTACATTTTCAAAACACCTAACTTGAAATTTGTTTAAAAATATATCAATTGAAATTAAAAATTTCCTACATGCACTAAAGGTTCAAGTTAAATAAATGGAAAAAATTAAGAAAAAAAACTAACGAAAAAAACTCAGTATATTAAAAATGGAGGCTCATCAACCTTATTTTCTAAATTTTTTCCAACAATTAAATTATAGTGTTAATTTTATAAAAAATATCACTATAATTAAAAATAAATATTATAAACCTAATTTGCATTAAAAATTCTACATTTCATAGTTTATGTCATTTTAAAACCTAAAACAATATCTCACTTTTAGGTGTTTCAAGTAAAAAAATTAGATTTGTATTAGTCATTGAGGTGACACAATTATCAACTTTCACCCATATTTATACTCCACATGTCATGTTTATACTCAATTATTAATGTTCAATTTATAATGCTTATGCTTAGTTTTTTATATGTAAATTATTATGTTATCATACTTTGTTTTATCTTATTTCTCCCCCTCCCTTGAATTGTGTGTATTGTCTTGTGGAACACATAAAATCAAGGGGAAATTATCATTACTAATTACACACTCAAGTTTATGTGTATTGATTTGACTATTTTTCTTTTAGTCATGTTTGTCTTTTTCTTTTTATTTTTGTATGCTTCCTCATGTCTATTCACACACACAAAAATCAGAGTAAAATTTAAGAGTAAAATTTAAGGGTGAAAAGTGCATCACTTACACTTTTCCCTTCATTTTCCACCACTTTATATGGGGTTCCTTAGTACATTACCCTAGCATATGCTTTTGATTGATTTGACATTCCCATTGACTTCAAACTCATATTTACACTCAAAAATACCATTTTGCCTCTACTAAGTTAGTGTTAGTTGCCATATAGGCACTTTCTCTTTTTGAGTCAAAATTGCATGTGAGGGATTAAACTAGGTCAAATTACACATGTAGTTTTGAGCCACTTCTTTTCAGTCTTAAAATTAATTATGGTCCTATGCTGACTAGCGAGTCTTTGTTGATTCCTATGCCAAAAGATTCAAATTGTTTGTGTAGGATATGTATAATTGACACTACTCCTAGGTCATTATAATCATTTGGTATCATACCATATCATTCAAAATCACTCATCTAACACTCTAGATATGTAGAATCATTCATATACTTGTCATTTCCCTATTCCACGTCAACCATTTTGATTATATCAACCCCTTTTATTGATTACTATCAAAACCCCTTTTATTGATTACTATCAAAATCTCGATTCTTACACTAAGTCACCCTCTCACTCATTACACTTTTGTTCAAGTCTCAAAACCACCATTATCTTAACCATCTTCTTGTGAGTTGCATTTATTGATTGGTATGTTTTCTAACTTTATCAAAATCATTGAATCCATATTGAGGCTTGAATAAGGTGAAATGTGGGAAGCTAGTCACCTTTATCTCTTACCATAGCAAGATTGAATGACGTTTTTCAACACCACCTGGTCTTCTCTTTATAGGTATATGTGAGTCTTTATTGCAACTATTGCAGATACATAGACCTTAAAGTTATGGGTGCACCATGTGGATTAAAATCACACAAAAATATCAAAATTATAGGTGTATGATTGATCTTTACAAATTCTAAGATTGACCCAATTAAGATTTTGTCATTCTACTTCCAACACATCTAGGTTTAAGTGATTATGAGCTATAATTAAAAAATTATAATGAAAAAGTGGACAACTATCTATCGACCATCAAAATTAGTTAAGTCCTTTCACTCATCTTAATTTCTAGGTTTCTAACTTTTGTCATTTAATCTATCAAAGCTCTTGGTTATTTTAATTATATTACTTGTTATATTCATTAACCTAATTTTTGAAAAATGAAGAATGGTTTTGATTTCTTTTCAATGATAATTACGAATTGGAATAATATTAAGATGGGTTATTTCCTCCAAAATTTGAAAACTTGATTCGTAAACATTATCTAAATGCAATGAATACTAGATAGACCATTATAACCATGAAAAAAATCTTGTAAACAATTACTAGATATTGACCCAAATTTTAAATGTTGAATAACAAAAAAAATATCACATAAAATACAAATATATAATTCAAATAAAACTAGATTTCTTTCAAAATGCTTCTTTAGTCTACACTGAGTGAACCTCTTCCTTTTGGTCAAGCCCACACTAAACTAGGGAAGGTGACCTTGAAAAGGAAACATAAGCTAACAATTGACAAAATCCTATACATTTACTGCTACATCGTAGCCAGATGGACCCAATACGTTGAGTGTATGAGGTGGAACTTCATGGAAGAAAAAAGAAAGGGTGAATGGGGAAGTAACATTTCGTCGGCTGTCTGCTGATGTACAAATAGATAATAATATGCATGTACTTTAAGATTTAAGACATTTGTGACTAAAAATCACTAGCTAAAGCATGTCGATCGGGTCACAGCCACAGACCAATTGATGGTCTACTCTTGTCTCATCATTTCCTCTGTACATCTTTGTAAACCTGGATGTCAGGAAGACCCACATCCACATATCTATTGATGAAGATCAAACATTTACAACCACAAAAAATCTTGTTTTTATAAAGATATCCATTACCCATATCGTAAGGCTTTGATCACATCTTCTCCGAAAATTCGGTTGGAATTAATTCTAACGAAGAGCTTAAGAACCGGCGTTGATTACAAGGTGCTGCCTCTTTAAGCTTTTGCGGTTTCCATCTATTACATATTTGAAGGCATTGCTGTTATGGCCTTTGCCTTGCCTGGCTATTTTGCAATGACAGAGCTTAAGTTTGGGGGTTCGGGTTTAGTGGCTATTAGTGCAGGATTGGGCCTAGTAGTGGTGCTTGTGCTTCAATGGGTTTTCAGGCATAGCAGAAGAGGAGGATTGCCAGTGCCACCAGGAAGCATGGGGTGGCCTGTGTTGGGAGAGACTCTGCAACTCATTTCAGCCTACAAAACAACCAATCCTGAGCCATTTGTGGACAAGAGAAGGGCCTGGTATGCATTTTGTTTTGTGGTTGTGTGTATTTAGCATTTTGCTTAGAGTCCATTAAATTGTGATTGAGCAAACAAGTAAACAACAGGACAGTCTTCTTGTACTTCTTAATTAAAATGTTTTATATGAGAAATTTTTATACTGGGTTTTGTTACAGGTACGGTAACTTGTTCAAAACCCACTTATTTGGTAAGCCCACTATTTTTTCCACAGACCCAGAAGTGAATAAATTCATACTGCAAAACGAAGGAAAGCTATTCAAGACCAGCTATCCGAGCTCTATAACAAATCTTCTAGGAAAGCATTCCTTACTCCTTATTAGTGGAAACTTGCATAAAAAATTGCACTCCCTTACTTTGAGTTTTGCGAACTCTTCTGCCCTCAAGGATCATCTAATGCTTGACATTGAGAAGCTTGTCTGCCTAACTCTGGATGGCTGGAATAATCATGTTCTCCTGCAGGACGAAACCAAAAAGGTGCATATAGAATCTATCTATTATGTTTTGGGCTTCATAAATTGAATTATTTCAGGACCCATTTCATAATTTGTTGTGGGTCTCTGAACAGTAGTGATATTATAGTGCAAGCTAGGACGCACTGTAGATTATTGTGCAATAAATCATTGATGGGTATTTCATTTGCAGATAACATTTGAATTAACAGTGAAGCAGATCCTGAGCTTTGATCCTGGGCAGTGGTCTGAGAATCTGCGGAAAGAGTATTTGCTGCTCATTGATGGATTTTTTTCATTGCCTCTGAGGTTGCCATTCACAACTTATGGCAAAGCGCTGAAGGTAGTTTAATTTGGGCTTTATCATAATAAATATATTGTTATTTCATGTTGTGTATAGGATTTTCAACTTGTAAATCCTCGACATTTCGAATCTCTCTTCTACACTTTACACGGGAAAAATGCTCGAGATTTCTGCCCCAATATATTGATCATATTGCATTTTTTTGGGTAAGTTGATATCAATAGTTAATACTAAATTAGGGTTGGGTGTGTGGATATTCATTGTGTCATGAAAACAGGCCAGAGCCAAGGTTGCAGAAGAACTGAGAGCAGTTGTAAAGAAGAGAAGAGAGGAGTCTGAGAACAGTGATCACTATGACATGTTAGCAGCTCTGCTAAATGAAAAAAGTGAGGGTGAGAGTCTCTCGGATGATCAGATAATTGATCTCTTATTGTCTTTGCTGGTTGCTGGATATGAGACAACATCAACCATAATGACTTTGGCTGTTAAGTTTCTTACCGAGACACCAAACGCCTTGGCTGAATTAAAGGTAAGCTTCTATTTTATGTATCTGGGGAGTTTCAGCAGTTCAACATAAATCAGATACTATTATTTGGGATTACTTAGAGCATATAATACTCTGTTATTCTTCCAATGACTCATAAACTCATCTTTCCACATTAGTGATATATGAAATTTTTTAGTGATTAGAAGAACCCATCTCCTGGATATTTTATTTAGTGAATTACAAGAGCCTGTCCAAGTTCAACATTAGTGATATATGAAATTTTTTAGTGATTAGAAGAACCCATCTCCTGGATATTTTATTTAGTGAATTACAAGAGCCTGTCCAAGTTCAACATTAGTAGATTCTAAGAACTAATCAATCGAGAGTAGTGATTCACAAGAATCCATATTTTATATGGAAATTTCTAAAACAGTTTTCAGTAATCAATCACTTGTGATTAAAAAAACCCATCTCTCTTTAAAGCCATCTTTAATAAAGCTTGAATGGTCCTCAACACCCAATGCCCACAAGAACATGCAAAATTAGTCTTTCTTTGCAGAATTAATCTACCGTTTCCTACAATCATCACTACCATGTACCAGGTAAGATAGACCTCCACCTAACCTTTGCGAACATCATCTAATAAAATGGCATCTTTCAGTAGGCTTTTTATATCACAAGAAATGTCCCCACCAAGAATATTAAATGCTTCATACTGTTAATCCTAACAATACCATCTTAAAAGTAAGTCTGCCTCTACTTTTTTATTTTCTTTCTTTTATGGTATAAAACCATTTGGAATCCCAATACGTGCATGGGCTGAAAGCTAAAGAAGCTGTAGGTGGAGCAACAGATTTGATTAACTGACTGAGACATAAGTTAAACCAGCGTGGGCAAAGCAAGGCTAGGAAATGGACAAGGTATGATCCACTGCCCTAAAATTACAGATGCACACTTGTTTTCTATTCTTTCTTTTATGGTATAAAACCATTTGGAATCCCAATACGTGCATGGGCTGAAAGCTAAAGAAGCTGTAGGTGGAGCAACAGATTTGATTAACTGACTGAGACATAAGTTAAACCAGCGTGGGCAAGGCAAGGCTTGGAAATGGACTAGCTATGATCTATGATCCACTGCCCTAAAATTACAGATGCCCACTTGTATTCTATTCTCTTTCTTTTATGGTTTAAAACCATTTGGAATCCCAATACGTGCATGGGCTGAAAGCCAAAAAAGCAGTAGGTGATGCAACAGATTTGATTAACAAACTGAGACAGAAAATAAATCAGGGTTGGCAATGGACAAGCCATGAGTCATGATCCGCCATGTCCTAAAACTACAGATGCCCACTTGCATTTTATTCTCTTTCTTTTATGGTTTAAAAGCATTTGGAATCCCAATACGTGCATGGGCTGAAGGCCAAAGAAGCTGTAGGTGTCCAGGGACAGATTTGGTTTACAATTGACAAACTGAAAAGTTAAACTAGGGTGGGCAAATCAAGGTTGGGCAATGGACAAGCCATGATTCATAACGATCAGTCCTAAAATTACAGATGCCCACTTGTATTTTAACGCTGGGACAGTTGGGAGTCTAGCGTGCTTGGGAACATAGCAGCTAAAATGAAAAAGCAAAAGTCATTGGTGGTAGGCCACTAAGCCAGTGCCTAGGCCATAGAGGTGGATTGGACCTTTTTAGGGGTTAGTTACATTGTCGGTGCTGCAGACTTTTTATGTCCTGTCTGCTGCAAAATTACCAGACACGCGTGTTTGTGGTAGGCCATAGACACGGGGGAATTTCCAATAAAGTAGCAGCATCCTGATACTTTGCTCTTTATGGGGATTGCTAATTTATTAGTTAGAGAGATTTAAGCTGCTCAATAACTATCTTAGCTAATGGGAGAATCTGTCAACATCCCATATATTTTGGGACAACCACCTGTCAATTTGTACATTTGTCATTTCTGTTGATGCCATCTATACAATTCGTATCATAAGAAACTGAGTTCCTAAGCAGCATATGATTTAGAATCTTTTCTTACTATTACTATAAGATTTGAAAGTTGAGATTTAGACGGGGTTTGAAATTATGTAGTTATTGTTTTGGTTCAAATAAAATAATTGTAGAAGTTGTGATAGTATTTGTTGATTTAATCTTTAATATTTTAATAATATAGTACTAGTAATTGTGATTTTAAAATTGTTAATGTTGGTCATGAATACTCATAATTAAAAGGAATATGAAAGAATGTTTAATCTAATTTAAAAGATTATTTTAAAACCATTTTAATGTCATATATGAACATCTTGAAAACATTTATAAATATATACTTTCTTTGCAATTCACCACTAAGGTTTAGCATTTTTTACCTTTTGGTGTTAGTTTAGATTGGTATTTTTCTTAAAGGTAAATGAGTAGTTTTATTTGAAACCTATGCCTCTAAATTAAGTAGGTTACATTAGTATCTTTGTCAAAAAAATTATAGATTTAAAAAAAGGTATGATTTTTTTTATTCTAAAGAGGTATGGAATTTTGAGAGTTATGTTTCACAATACATATATTGAAAGTATAGTAGCTATCTAAAATGACACAAAAGACATCCATACTCATTTAACCCAACCACCATATGTTATGGCTCCACCATTTCCTTAGCATGCCCGCCATAAGAAATTAGCTCTCTAGCCATGTCACTCAACCATATTAGCTTTGTTCTCATTGTGAATCAAAGCAACATGACCTTACCCTAACATTCATGCCTTAACCACACCTACATCCATGTATAATAGGGATTTCCATTTACACTTGGGAGTTTTGTTTTCTTACAACAATAGCTAAGAATTTTTCCTTATGCTTATTATACGCTATCAAATCTACTTGAGCAATAACACAATGCACTTTTGAGGCCATTCTAATATCAAGTATGAGCTCAAGAGGTTTTGTGAGGGATTTGGAAGGTCCATTGAAAAGTTCCATTGCAATCTTCTTACTTACACTCATCACATTTGGACTCCTAATGCAGGTTGAGAGTTTAGAGCATCCTAAGACCACTTTGTGCTTATAAGATTTTCCAACCTATGGTTGTCCTCAATGGAAGCCATTTGAATTTAGGGAAGAAGATGTGCACTATTCAAGCGATAGCCCCTACTTTCACTAATATTATTCTTACGACCAATGTCAAATTGGATAATTTGCAAGTGTTTGGAGTGAAGGGTTCAAATTTGACACTTTAGGTGGAGAATCTTTGATTGCAAAGATTGGGAAGGTCGAGCATGGCCCCAATTTTCACATACAATATTCTTGCAACCTACATTAAATTGGAGAAATTATAAATACTAGGAGTGAAGGGTTCAAATTTACGCTCTAGGTATAGTGGCATAGATTGCAAAGAATGGGGAGGTGGAGCGTCAAGACATTGATTTCTATCTTCCCTCGCCACACAAGTACCAAATCCAAAGGGAACTATCATCTTTAATGCCCCTTGACTTTGTTATGCCCTTAATCCTATATTGTTAATAAGATTATGAGTAGTCGGCTAGTAGCTACCTTAAATCTTAGTCAAGTCATATGATTATTACTATATTCTTATTTAGATATTTAGGTTGTCCTAGGTGTTCTAATTAGGTATCTAAGTCAGCTTGGGTGACATACAAGATGTAAGTAGGGCATATATAGGAGCTTGTGGTTAGTTTATTATCACCATATTGCAATTTGTGTTCTTCTTGGAGACTTTTGGAGGTTTGACCCTTTGAAGGGGCTTATTATTCTACATTATGAAGTATTTGCAACATATTTCCTCTTTTGTGTAATTTGTTTTATTATAGACATGGCCTTGACTCATAATGACAAATTTCCCTAAAAAGCTTGAGATTAGTAGCATCCAAAGGTATTCTTCCTATAAAAAGAAATGTACCATCCAAAAAAGATCACATCCATCACCTTAAGTGTTAACTTGAAGAAACTGTTCACCACATTCTGTTCATCCATTTCAAACTAGTACAATTTGCTCCACCCTTTAGCCCCAAAACCATAATCACAAAATATATCTTTAGGCTATTGTTTAAAAGTGGGCTACTAAACATAACTTCTCTTTGTATCCCCACATAGTATGGAGATATTAGAGTAGCCATAATAAAGGCAAAAAAGAGACTACTAATGTAGTGAACAATTGTTAATCAAGAGGAGTGGAGAGAGAGAGGGATGGGATTGAAGCAGGTTGTGAGAGTGAAGCAAGAGTAAATTGCAAAGGCATGCGATACTAAACCTCACAAATATTTGCATTGCCGAATTACATCCATCCCTTCAAAAAGATTACCCATATTGAATTTGACTTTTGAAACTTGTCATTACTCTTAAGATAGCTACTATAAATGTGTGAATTCTTTTGATAGGCAAGTGAGGGTTCTAATGGGGCCCTTGCTTATTAGGAAAAAATGAAAAGATAGATTAGAAGATCAGATATAGCTAGAACATAGCCAACACAAATAAATTGCTTTAGTTAAAATGCCATAGTTAATTGAGCAAGGTCAAGCATAATTGAAAAATAAAAATACAAAGAATATTGACTCAACTAATAATGTCAGAAAACAAGTAGGAAATTGCAAAGGAAGAGCTTTACTAGCTTGACCTAGTCTATCACTATTGAAAGTAGAAGATTTGCCACCCACACTTATAGAACTAAAATAATAATAAATAAATCTTGGGTGTTTGTTTAGGTTTTATGTGTATTTTCACTAACTTGGGTTGCTTTGTTTCAATTTATCCATTTAATCTAACAAATTGGAAACCTAATACTAAAATACAAAGAGAATAAGTGTAAGAAACAAAAGAAGGAAATATTTTTTTGTCCTTGGGAATAATGAAGGTTCATGGTGACCAATTAAATTGATATAAGATGATTGGAGGATCAAGCTCACAAATTTTGTGTAAAATTTTAAATCTTTGTTAGTAGGGCAAGATAAAATTAGTAAATCTAGGCACTACAGTTAGACAAATTTTTACTAAGTGGGTTCTAGTGTTGGAGATGGGCACTAGGGTCTTCTTAGGACACTTTGATAGGTCTCTAACACTGACAAATGGTGCTAATGTCTTTTAGAAAGCCTTTGACAAGACTCCAGTGTTGGAGATGGGCACTAGTGTCTTCTTGGGACACTTTGATAGGTCTCTAGCATTGACAAATGGTGTTAATGTCCTTTAGAAATTCCTTGACAAGACTCTAGAATTGGAGGTGGTGCTAGAGTCAAAAACTTCCAATCTAACATTTTCCAAGCCAAATTGTAGTCTAGTGCTCAAGTTGTGTGTTTCTTGGGGCTTTAGTAAATGATCTCCTTGGTCTGTTGATCTCATATTTACTTGTAGTTTAAATGTAACTATATTTACATCTTAAAATATGCAAGATATGAACAAGGGGACAAGGGGAAAGGGTGTGGTTGTATAAGAGATTGTTGCAAGGTGTGCGCCCTTGGTCTCCTTGTGTTGTGCAACACAACACTCGGGTTCGTGACATGGCTTAACTGCCTCCCATGGATTCATTAACTCTGGCGGTTGTATTGGGCATTAACAGGTTGATCTTTTGGCGCAACAACAACCGTCTTTGCAATGTAATTGATATCAAAGCCTGGGTCATGAGTTTGAACCCCTTGCTTGCGTTGGGGGAGATTGTTGCAAGGTGTGCACCCTTGGTCTCCTTGTGTTGTGCAGTGCAACGCTTGGGTTCTTGGCATGGCATAACCACTTCCCATGGATTCATTAACTCTGGTGGTTGTATTGGGCATTAACATGTTGATCTTTTGGTGCAACGACAACTATCTTTGCAACAAAGATTACCTTAGTTAATCCCTTATTGGTATATTCCAACCTCAATAAAGCCATGATAAATACTATGAGAAAATAATGAGGTGATGTGTGTAAATTTGGTTAGAAAAAGATTAAAAAATCGTAAGAGGTTATTCTATGCAAAGTGGTGTATGTATGTGTATGGATGGACAAAGGGAGATGGAGAGGTTGGATTGAAAAGGGATGGAATAGATGGACAAATATGACTAGGTACAATGTAAAGTTTATTAATAAGGACCAAGGAAGTTTGGGATTGATTAGGAGAGAAATTAGGAGGATAAATAATAAAGATGAAGGGAAATGAGAAAATAATGGGAGAACAACAATGGAGGATGAAGGATACTAACAAGGACATAGTTTTTCAAACTCTTGTTTAAATACTCAATCTTAAATCACATAGTCACTATATCAATGGAGAAAAACTTAGAATGCCATACACATAACAATAAAGAAACTGTAGTTATTAAAAGTGCTCTTACGTTCAAAATGAAAGAGAGAGCCATTTTATGTTTGACCCCATTCAATTTGACTATATGAATTTGGATTAGGGCAATAATACGTTAGGGTTTGTTGACACTTGAAATTTCAAGTTAATTAGATAAATATAAATCCTAGTTTCTAGGTGTAATTTGTCCCTTTGAATTAAACTTTTTTAGTTAATATTAGGTGTGAAAAGGAGTCCAAGGGTCACTATAAATTAGCTCAATACTTGGGCTAAGGATAACACTTAAGGAAAATGAACCTAGAAAACACCTAGGGAGATGAGCACTAAATTGAGTGTAAAAACTTAATTTAGAGATTGCAAACTAGGCAATTTCCAATCTTACAAGAACCACAAACCTTGCTTGTAAACCCACCGATGTCATCTCCTTACGTAGATAGAGATGTGGACTTATAGTCTTCCAAGTATCTGAACTATACACCCAACATGATCTTATGTGACACTACAAGATTTTTAACCACCATGGTCAAGTCAATGCAAATTTTGAACAACTACGTATGTTGGTTGAAAATGACCAAGAACTACTAGTCAAGTCAATTTAAATTTTGAGCAACTACTGACATTGTTTGAAAATGACCAAGAACTAATTGAAAATGCAAAAAAATTCTTATAGAGCCTTTGTTTGGGATTCCATTACACCCTTAATGGTTGATAACATGTTAGCCCTTAGAAGAGAGATAGGGGTTTAAAATTCATGAAGCACCTCATCTTTGACAAGTTTTGGTAGTGCCATAACCACCATTTTCTAAATAAAATAAAATGGAACAAAACAATTTTAAGTGAAAAGCCATTTGAATTCTCTAACACCTAAGGACCTTTAACTAGTTTGATTGCATTTGTATTAGGATGGTTGAAGATGTTATGTAATTGCTTAATTGAGGCTTGATCCCTATTGAATGAGTTGCAAACTTGGTTGCCAAGCCTTTATAATGCCATTATTGCAATCATCTTGATTTGAAAAAGATTTTGACTTAGGACTAGTAGTTGGTTTGTTCACTTGTTCAAATAACTTGTTTGGGTCACCTTCATGTGGAGATGCATTTTTGTCAGTTTTAGTGGTAAGCGATAATGCGTTTAGGTTGATTGAAGGCTTGGGATAATTTAGAGCATCATGGGGAAGAAATAAGGCAGACAAGTTTGTAGGCCTCAAAAGTCGACAATTATTGAAATTTTTATCAAATCCTTTTTTTGTAGGCTACAAGTGCATGATTGCCCCTAGTGAAAGCTTCAAATGTACAATCATCCCTTGTTGATATGGGAAATTTGTCATAATTCAAGTAGGGGTTGGAATGTGAAGGGTTTTGTAAGTTCAATTCAAATTCTATGCATTGATTTGTGTGTTTTGGCACTATAAGAATGTATGAGAGGTTTTATCATGTAGTTTTGAACATGTTGCAAAGGTGGACATGCATTTTTCCTCCTAGAGTCCAAAATTGTAAGTGGATGTCATTGTTCAATAGGTTTTGAGATTTGCAAATGACATTGTAGGTTGTACAAGCTTTAATAATGATTTTGGAGCTTGATTGATCATTGAGAACACTTACTACATTGTTTGCAACTAATTGCATTGTGGAGATGAGGAGCTTGTAGCTCTCTTTTTGTGGAGATTTTCCCTTTCCAAGGTTTCTCTATGGTAACTTTTGTGTTTGGTCATTGTCTTGCAATTCTCTTATTTTTGTTGCCAGGTCTTCATCTTGGTGTGATGTTCATTTATTTCCAAATCATGCATGTTAGGTGATTGCAATAAAAATCACATTATAAGCACAATATAAAAGGTGTTTGTGAGAAGTAACAAGTTGAGTACATCAATTGTCAATGAGTTGTTTAAGAGTATCTCAGTTTACAAATCAAATTGGTATTAGAGTAGGTTAGAGACACCTTAGAACATTTTATCCTTAGTCATTTGGTGGGTTATAAGGGTTATGCCTATTATATGATCTATTGGAACTGGTGACTTAAGAACTTTTGAGCCCAAGATAGTGTAAAAACTTTAACTAAATGCACATAGAAAACAAACTTAGAAATATTCTAACAAGATTTTTTTTAATCTTTATTTAAAATACATACATTCATATTGTAATGCACTAGATTGATGCAACTTATTGGGCTTATTAGAGATCCCCATTTCACTATCCTTAAAACTTTTGTGGGATAATGTTTTACCCCACATTGTTTGGGGGCTATGGAAGGAAGTAAATAAAATATTATTCAAGGATTTGAAATATTTGATGGGCAAGATGGCAATCAAAACATGTTTTCCATTAAGGAGAACTTCCTTGGGGATGCCAAGGAAAAAGTCTCTTCCTCTTCCAAGATAGAAGTCTCTAGCCTAGAGATAGAGGCGGTTGTTGCTTGGAAGTTAGACTTCAACATTTCTCTACCTTCAAATGTGGTAAAACTCAAAGAAAAACATTGTTTAGTCTCTCCTTTCTCCAAATTTGTGTAAGCTAAACTTTGGTGGTGCAACTAAAGGGAACTTGGGGCCTATGAGGGGTGGTGGAGCTCTAGGAGATGATAAGGGAAGTTGATTGCAATTTTGTAATCAATTTGGGTACCCAAACTAATCACTATGCTAAAATTGCAACAACTTATACTGCATTGAGAATGACCCAACAAATGGCTGTGCAAACCCTTGTCCTTGAAGGGGACTCTATGGACATTATAAATTGTTTAGAAAAGAAAAACGACCTAAGTTGGACAATTAAAAGTTTGATAAAGGAATCCATTGACATAATCAACAAGATGAGAATTGTTAATATTGTTTATGTTTTTAAGAGGCCAACCATGTTTTGACTTCCTAGCTAATTGGGGTGTGCAAAATAAAGGGGTCTCAAGTTGGTTGTTTAACTCCTTCCCATTGAAGCTAGTTAATATAAAAATCATTCTTTCATTTGTCACATGGGTTTGATTTCATCGTGTTCTTGGACACATGATTGAATGGTTGAGTTTGATCTTTGATAAAATGGATATGATGATAAGTCACCTTAGTATTAATGGCATTGTATTTTGATGCTTATTCTAGCAATTTCCTCTTTGTTTGGGTCTCAAATTATTTGTTAAGGATTGGAAGGGTTTAGATTTGGTGGGGTATACATAGAATTGACAAGAGAGTTGTTAAATGGGAGGGGATAGAAGTTGGGTCAAGCCTTTGATTTGCAACAACCTTAGACAAAACTCCAAAGTCTAGAAAGTTTTGGAGAAGGGAGGTTTTACTCTCTTCATGGAAAAATGAGGGTTTGATACCCTCTTTGGCCATATATAATTTGTTGGGGAGGGGTGGAGAACAAGAGAGTGGTGTTGCATGCTATTTATTTCTTGATGGTTGAGAAGTTGTTGACAAAGATGATTGGGTTGTCTGCAACTAGTGCTAAGGTTTTCAAAGACAAATATACAGGTGACAACACCACCAACTTTCTTGAAGCCAAGAGAAGAGTTGAGAAAATTGCACTCTTCCCATTTAAGGAGCTCGTTGAAGGCCTCATGGAATGAGGTTACACTTTGCATCATGAGGTATGTGACATCAGAAGGCAAATTTAAATTCATATATTCGTATCACTTCATTCTACTAAATCATGTTAGGCATAGGAAAGCCCTAGGTATGACCCCCCTACGTCAAGTGTTAATTATGTTGATTGTTAACTTTGCAAAACAAAAGGCTCTGGTTGTAGTTTGTCAAATTCATAAAATGGGAGATGTTAAAGGAAAAAAGGTGGTTGATTAATTAGATTTCAACTTAGGTCATTTTAAGGATAATATGGATAATTTTTGGGAAGAGTGTAATAATTAAATTCATTTAGTTGTAAAGACTAAGGCCTCTTTGTCATTAGACAAGGAGAGTGAGTCCCAAGAAGAAGGTAATTTAGAAAAAAAGTGTTAAAGGTGTCAAGGATAGTTGGGAAAATAAGAGGAAAAGGGTGGAACTTCCCAAGTAGACTATCCAAATCCCTGTGGGTAAGATTGGAAAAAAGGGTTCTATTATGAGGGGCGAGGGCCCTTAAGATAAGTGATGTTCCTAGGGTAGATGAGAAGGGGTTTGGAAACACTAAGGCACTCCATATTAATGAGCCCTTCCCTAGTCTATGAGACTCTTGCCCCCATTCCCTAAGGACTTTGTTGTTCATCATTCTAACCTTCCTTCCTTATAGGAGATATTTGAGGATCTTAATCATGCTGTCTAAAATGTTGAGACCCTCCAACAAGGCTTCAATGCTTAGCATAATCTCATCAAGTGGTTCTATTTTGAGATTAAAAGGCTTAATATCAATATGAAGATTATTGATATGAAATAGAAAGGGGGTACTCAAATCTCTTCCTTAGATGATGCTAGAATTTTCTAGAATTGGAACATTATTCCTTTGGTGTACAAGTTGGATGTGGATTACACCAATCAAAAGGAGAAGGTTGTTGGTTTGGAGGAGAAGTTTTGAAAAGGGAAAGGGAATCCTATTGCTAGATTGTTGGCTCTTGAATAGGATATTTGTATTGTTAAAGAAAATATAAATAGGATCATAGATGTCAGCAAATGGACAATGAACAATAGTGCACTAGGGATACACTTTTTAAGTGATAAATTGAAGAGAACAACTAAAGAGTCACAACCCATTTCTAAGGGGATTGAAAAGGTGATAAACTAGGTATTGGCTCTAGGACTAGAAGCAGTTAAAAAAAGAGCTACGAGGAAGAGAAGAATGAGCTAAAGGGTTTGTTGATCTCAATGAGAGCTTCTACCTCAAAGAATTGGAAGTTATTGATACTTTAAAAAAGTTGTAATCAACTTTGCTAGTCCTTTTTTAAATACTTTTTGTTTATGTTGCTTCTCGACTGTTGTTTTGTTATTAGTTAGCTATTCGTTTGTTGGCATTTTTTTTTTGTTTTTGTTTTTGTAAAAGGTTTCAAGACCCTTTCATAACCTTCTTTTTTACCCCTTTTATAAAAAAACTTATTTTGTTTACCCAACATGTAATTATGAATGCTTAGATGATTATAAACACTTTGCAAAATGTAGATGTAAATGCCTATGGATCTTGATGTTACTTTGTATGATCATACTATCACTCTAAACCATGAATTGCTTCTTGAGGGTTTCAACCTCCAAGAAATTAGGTTGACACACATGTAGGTTTTTTTCTCCAAGCACCAAAGTTGTACTATGCATCATTACATTCCCAATAAAGAAGTTGAGTTTTGGTTGTAATTTTTAAAAGTGCCATTTGTTTTCCCTTCCATCACTTTATATACTTTGCTCCTTGTGTCCCTAAATCATAGGCATTATAACTAACAAATCCATCCCCAAATCAATGACAAACTCAAATCGTAAACTCAAACTAAACTAGCAAACTCAAATTGAATTAGCACAAATAATTAACAACTTCATTCCCTTATTTTATTGATCCTAATTGAAATTTGTCATTTTCCTTATTCCCTATTTAATTGACCCTAACAAAGTAACTACAATCCGAATTGACTAATACTCCTACTCTACCAGTCTATTCACACAAAGCCTACAAATTAGAAAGGGATCATTAGATCCTCCCTCCCTAATTTTTCTTGACCTTAAGCAAGACAAAATTGGGTGAGTTAAATTGTTAACTGATTCCCTTTGGTGAAGAAAGATCTATTGATGATAACTCACCCTCCACACTTTGTGCCTCTATGCATGGCTCGATTCTCTCTCATCATCAAAGTGCACCTCAATCAAATGCACTTTCCCCTTTCCCAAGAACATGTGCTGGGTACCAAGGCTCTTTGGAGTTGCAACATAACTACTTCCCTTGCATCTAATTGCAAGTCAAGTCACTTGATTGTTGACTCCTAAAGGTGACTCCTACCTCTTGGTGATATGTAGGTGGAGAGGGTGTAGTCCCCAATCTATATAGAAAAAGTTTGAATGAAGGCCTTTGTCATTGTTGCGGTGCTCTTGTACTCACACCTCTAGTGGTAGACTAGTGGAAGGATTTGCTAGGTGTAGTGGTCTCCAACGTCGACAAACTAGAGGAAGGCTAGATAAGACATTTAGATGGTTCCAATGTCAAGGTTCTTTTGATGCTTTCTTGTAATGAATCCAGTTCAAGGGCGTTAACTAAGCCTTTGAGGGGTTCTTTCAACCTTTCCATAAAGAGGAGATTCATGCACTTCTCTAACACATTGGGTAGCATCCTAGCTACCCTCTAGAAATCAACCATGTAAGCATCCACTAAGCCTTGGTATTGTAACTATGCCAACTCTTTTAAGTCTTGGGGCCTTGCCTTTAAAATTTGTTGGTTGAGGTTCTACAAAAGTCCTCATAGGTGATCATAAGGCTATGCTCTTGAGTGATTAAGCTTTGATACTACCATTCATGTGCAACTTCTTTTAGGTAAAGGATCACAAATTTAATTGCTTCCTCCTCATAAATGGGGCTCAGTCAAAAGTAGGCATGCTTAGATTTTGGATCCAACTTCAAATTGAAGCTTTGTTGGATCCATCAAATGAGGGGATGACAAACTTCCAATTTTGCTTTGCTAATCTTTGTGGGGTCTATTCAAGTTGGGTTTCATTCCATCCCTAGTTTTGATTTTTGACTTCAATTTGTAGAAATTCATGAAGGAGATGTCTACTTGAAACTCATCACTCTTTGCCCCATATTAAACATGGAGAGTGTCCAAGTCAACCTCTTGTTGGTTGTCCATATCTTCTTCCTACAACATGACTTCCTCTTGTTTTCAGTAAGGTGTTCTTGTTTGTTGATGAAGACGAAGATGCACCTTACTTAGAGGCATAGTGGCATGGCTTAGTTCCTTGGTTCCCTTACACAACATACTCTGCATGAAGAGATTGTTGGGTTGTTGCTTTCCCTTCAAGGATATATTGAACAAATCTTGCTCTTTCTTTGTGTGGCATTTTTTGCTTCCTTTGTTCCTTACATTGATATCTAATTTCTCTATCACTAACATTTAGTATTAATATTTTTTAATACATCCCACAAGTTGGCCATGTCTTAGCTTTGATAGCATTGTAAAAGCCTCAACTAAATGCACATAGAAAACATTCCCAAAATATTCTAACAATATATATATATATATATATATATATATATATATATATATATATCTTCATTTTAAGCACATACATTCATATTGAAATACACTAGATCAATGCCACTTAATGGGTGCATCCAACATGCAACTATGAATGCTTAAATGATCCTAGACACTCCATAGCATGTAAATTTGAATGCCCTAATGATCATTATGTCACTTTATACAATATTTTTGTCACTTTGTACCACAAACTACTTCTTGAGGGTTATCATTCCCAAGAAATTATGTTGACTTGCTTATAGGTTTTCATCTCCAAGCACCAAAGTTGTTGGAATGCATGCCATATTCTTGGGAAAGAAATTTAGTTTTGATTATAATTTTTAGAAGTGCCTTTTGTTTTGCCTCTTTACACTTTTTATACCCTATGCTCTGTGTGTCTCTCACCCATAGGCAATATAACTAACAAATCCATCCTTAAATCTATGTAAAAATCAAATTGTAAACTCAAAATATAAACTCACATTGAATTGGCACTAATAACTAACATGTTCATTTCCTTATATACTAATCCTAATTGAAAGTGTTTATATGTCGCATTCCCTTGTTTAATTGACCCTAACTAAAAGTAATTACAATCTTAACTAATTGTTATTGCTATGTTGCTAGCCTATACACACAAAGCTATGAATTAGAAAGGTGACATTATAGATAAGTACTTGAGAGTGGAATAGAACCCAAAGAAGGATGGTAGAGATATGGATGAGGGAGAAGGGTGATTACACAAGTTGGAATATGTTGCCATATTTCTAGACATATGGGCAAGGTTGAAATGTTTGAATGTGTGCTTCTAGAATCACTCAAAAGTTGTGCATAGAGAATGGGCTTGAAAGTGAGGAACGATCCGAGACAACATATGAACATGGAGAAACTTCTAATATGAGCAAACATAGAAATCTATCCCTTAGATGGTGAAGTAAACACAAAGAAGTTGGACCAATGAAAAGCCCAAGTAGAAGTCTACTTTAGTTTGCACAAACTAAATCCACAACAACAAATGACTTTTGTCCATTTAAATAGTCTAGTCACACACTCACATGGTATGACACTTACACTAACCTACTTTGCAAATGAGAAGAGTTCCACCTATTTCTATATGGGAAGATTATAAGGACCTATCAAAGAAACAACTATACCCAATATGATATGAGGAAGAGAGAGCAATCAATGACACATATTTTGCTAAAAACAAGGTCAGAGCATTCAAGAATACATAAGTGTCTTCTTAAAGAAGACAATGCAACTTGGTAGGGATGTAATAGACAAAATCATGCTTATGAAGTACATTGGAGGCTTGTTTGGGAATCCTAGGAGGGTTGTTTTGATGGCCAAACCTTAAAATATTGATGAGGCTTTTGAACAAGTCCATTATATAGAGATGGATAAGAAAAAGAACAACCCTTTCTAGTAAAAACAATAGGTTAAGAAAGAGAGAACATGATGGAAAGTCAAGAAAGGGTAAAAATAAACTTGGAAAGGCAAGAAAAGTGCAAACACCACTATGAAGACCAATGAGAAAAAGAATGAAAAGTGATGTTACAAGGAAGGTCATAATGAGGAGGCATATTGGAAAGTTCACTTGGAGTTGCACACATTCAAGAAGTTTATTCTTGTAGTAAGAAAATCAAGGAAATATAGAGCACTTTAGATGTTGATGGTTAATTGTCATGTGCAAGCATGTGGAAAGGAGCAAATGTGGTAAGCAATGGTGCTTAAGATGAGGATAATGTCACCAAACTCATTCTTGTTAAAGTGCAACACAAAGCATGTAAGGTAGATACACTATTTAATACTTGTCCTCAAGCAAATTCGGTTTCATCAAGTCTAGTTGAAAAGCTTGGTTTCCAAACAAGGAAACACCCACAACTTACTCATTGGGTTGGCTAAAGCAAGGGGTAGAAATCAAGTTCAAACTTAAGAGTGTTATCAATTTTGTTTTCTCCTTCGTTTTCCAAGATGAAGTGATCATTAATGTTACACCTTTGGATGTTTGTGGGTTAGTATTGGAAGCCCTTACCTTTGGGAGGGATGCAATCTTCTACATAAGACTAAATAAATATTAGTTGAAAGGATGGGGAATAAGTCATGATCAAATCCCATGAGGATAAATCCAATGTTTTCATGATAAGTGCAACCCAAGGAAGTTTTGGTAATGCTAGTGGCAAATTCACATTGTTAATGTTGAGGGGTAAACATGAGGAGCAAGTGGTAGAGGTTAAAACATTATACAAGTTGCTTACTAGTAGAGAAAATCATGTTATAAACAAGCTCATATGTCAATTTAGTGAACTCTTTGAGGAGCTTAAAGGGTTGCCCCCACATATGCCTATTGAGTATGGTAATTGATTGTTTTCTTCATAACATAGTTCTCTATCATCAAAGAATTATGGAGGCCAATGAAGTGAGTGAATAGATGAAAGACTCATTGGAGCAATGAGTATTTAGACCCAACAACTCTTTGTGTGGTTCTCCTATAGTAGTGGCATTGAAAAAGGATGGTGAGTGGTGCATGTGCATTGGCTACAAAGTGCTAAATAAGATAACATAAAATAATCAATATCCATCACCTTGCTTAGATGATTTGAATGATTAATTGGAGCAAGCAAAGTACTTTATAAAGATGGATTTGAAGTCTAGGCATCACCAAGTGCACATGAGGAGAGTTGATGTATAGAAAGTGGCATTCAAGGCAAGACAAGGCCTTGTGGCCGTTTCTTCCTTTCGAATTGTGCAATGCACTAATAACTTTACGAGGCTCACGAATGAGGTAACATGTCCTCTAATAAATGAATGTGTGTTTGGCTATTTGGATGACATATTGGTTTTCATTAGGACATATGATGAGCATGTGGAAAACATAAAAAAAGTATTGTAGATTTGATAGAAAACAAGATTATTTTGAATAGTAAGAAATGTGAGTTTGCAAAACAATATTTGGTAGACCTTGGTCATCTGGTTAGGGTGGTGTGGTTCAAATTGATCCAATGAAAGTGTAGGCCACAATGAATTGGCCCAAGCCTACAAGTGTCACTAAAACAATGAACTATGTAGGGATAGTTCACTATTTTAGAAAATTTGTTAATTTTTTTTCTTCTATAGAAATACCTTCACATGCTATAACATGTCATAGAAAGGATAGAAAAGTGGTAATATGTAGCAATTTTTTATTGTCCAATTGTCGATAGAGATAAGTAATACACTTGCGTTGGCTCCTTCGAACTTGCAATAATTGTTTGAAGTGGAAATGAATGCTATTCACTGCACTACAAGCATTGTCCTAATGCGAGGTTATTTGGTGTGCTACCATTTAGAGTTGTTTCATGGATCTATTTTTGAGTATTACGCTCGTGACAAAGAAATCTATGCATTAGTGCAAGTGATGAAAAAATGAAGACACTTGTTAGGTAAAGAGATAATAGTTCATACTGATCACAAACTATTACAATATTTGCAAGCTCAATCTAAGAAGCTTCATCAAGCATGCCACTTAAAAGAGGGGTGTGACTAACAAATTTGTAGATATGTTGTCTAGACCAGCTTTGTTGACAAAGGGAAGCACATTTTCTCTTTTCGAACTCTTCACAATGACAGTTTATGTAGAGGATTATGAGCATGAAAAAGACTTTGGAGAGCTATATCACTAAGTAAAAGAAAGTAAATATGATGACTTTTCTCCTAAGACCGATGTTTAAATGAAATATGGGTTGCTCATCAAAATAGGCAGATTGTATGTTCTTAAGGAGATAATATTGAACTTTTTGAGAGAGGCTTATGCCTTTAAGGTAGTTGGGCACTTTGGAGTCACAACCACCATATCTATAAATGAAACAAATAGGCCACTTCAAGGGGGAAACCTTCAAAAGTCTCCTCTGAGAACACAATTCACAATGTGATGATAAACTAATCACTAGCTCTCACATATGCCCTGCTTATTCCTTGGATGCAACCCAAGCGAATTTGGATGCCTAAATATAACTCTTAGGATGACTTAGTTATCTAAATAAGATTACAATTATGATCATATAACTTAATTAAGAGTTAAAGTAGCTACAAGTTGACTACACAACCTTATGTACACTATAGTATTAAGAGTGTAGCATGCTTCCCCCTTCAGATAAGCATTTCCCTTGACACTATTCAACTGTGGATGAATTTGCAAAAAATGCTCATTTTCCCATGTAACATCTTTGACTAGAGTTCTTCCATTTGATCAAATGCTTTGTGATTGTCCTCATACATAACCTCTCAATTTATGTTTGAAGAATTCCCTTAGGATCCAAACCATTCTACCCTCCTCATCAAGCTCTAGTAATTCATTCTTTGCTACAACTTGTTGCCCAACAACCTTCTTCAAGCATGAAACATGGAAAATTGGATGCATTTTTGTTGACATAGTTAATTGTAATTTATATGCTACATTGCTAACCTTTGTAATGCCTTATAAGGACCATGGTACTTGGGTGCAAGCTTGTTATCTTTTTTCTATCGTTATAGTGGTATTATCTTATATGGATGCAATCACACAAAGATCCAATCTCCCACTTTAAAGGTCCTTTCACTAAGGTGTTGATTAGCCTATTGTTTCCATTTTTGTTTTGTGCCATTATCAAGTTCTCTTTGAGAGTAGCAAGTCCCTTTTGCTAATCTTAAATGTGTTCTTCAACTATTCAAACCTTTGGGTGTGCCTGCAATGAAGAGGTGATTGATGGTGGCTAGTACACATATAATGCCAAAAATAGAGACATCTTGAAAGAAGTATGGAAGGAAGTGTTCCACCATTTTGCTAGTGGTAGCCTTTATACTCATCTCTTTTGTCTATTTGAAGAAAATAATTAGAGACAACCTTCCAAGCATTTATTGACTGCCTCAGTTTGTCCATTTGATTTGGGATGATATGATGAGCTACGAGCAATCAAAGTGCCTAAACATGAAAATAAGTCGGTCCAAAAATTGTTTGTAAATATAGGGTCATGATCACTTCCTATAAATTTTGGAGAGTCCCATCTAGTTTTTGAACATTATTCATAAAAGGCTATTGCTATATTGCTTGCAAAAAATGGGTGTGTCAAATGCATATTTGGTGAGATGATCCACAACCACCATGATGACATTTTTCCTTAAGATTTGGACCAACTTGTGATAAAATCCATAGATGCCTCCTCCCACCTCTTACTTGGAATAGATAAGGGCTGCAAAAGATTTGAAGTCTTAATTGTTTCCCCTTTATTTTGTTGGCATAACATGCATTTTGCTACAAATTTTTGAACATCCCCTTTTAGACCCTCCCAAAAGAAATCTTGCTTGATTCTATGTTATTAAGCAAGTTTAATATTTACATTAATAGAAAACTACATGTAAGCTAATATGCGAGAGAGTACAATTCTATTTGTGCCTAGAAGATACATTAGTTTATTTACCAATTTTTGTATGTAAATTAATTTTTAAAATAGTGTACAATTTTATTTTATTTCGTGTATAGAAATTATATTTATAGCTTCAATTTTAGGAGGAATGATGAAATTACTGACATAAGCGTATCTTATAGATGGAGATATAATTAAAAAATTACAAAAAAAATCACTTAAAAATTAATATTAAATGATATTCATAAAAGACAAAGTTAGAAATTTATTTGTAAATCAGATGGATAAATCTATTGAGAAGAATAAAAATAAAATTGGTTACTTGTGGCATGTGACCTAAATTGATGTAATTTTAAGAGGATTTGACAAGTGTAGGAGAAAATGAATGTTAATTAAAAAATAAAAATTCTAGGGGTATTATGATAATTTTAAGGTTGTATTGTGAGTAATACAAATGCTTCCCAAAGTAAGATAAAACTAAATAAAATATAGAAATATGTAGATGAATGTCATCAATTATATGCACTTATCAATAATATAATATAATAAAATAAATGTTGGAATATTTAGAAAAAAATTAGTTATCGCTATATACAATTGAGTTTCCTTTATGAATAGTCACCTCAAACCATTAACACATTTTAGTTGGAATTAAACTAAAGGATACATAAAGAATCATAATATTTAAGTCTATAACATTGACTATCACACCTCAATGCATCCTAAATTGAAGATAAAAGCTACCAAAGCCACACAATTGGGTCAATATGCCCACATACTCAATCCCCATCCTAGATTCTTATAGAAAAAAAAGAAGTCTTCAAATAAAATTCAACTACATACTACACAACAATTAAATAACAACTTTTTTCTTATTGAATTAATCTACTTGTAGTTACCTATTAAAAATTGTAAAATTATCCAAATGTTGTCTCCTTCAGGTAAGAATTAACATCCATGATTATTCTATTACAATATTTTTTTTTACAATTCACCTCTATAGACTCAAACACAAAAAATACCTTCTGTATCTAAGGGTTAAATTTACAGGTTAGATTAAGGTTAGCAAAGACTAAGAAACCCAAAGAAATTACAAAGTACAAAGGAAGTAAACAAAAAAACGATTATACCAGCTAATCGCCAAGACCTCCATGATTCACCTTTGTAACACCTTCTAACTTGTTGATTTGTGTTGCCCTCAGATTGAACGTGCGAGCAATCCTTGACGAAGTCCTACACAAGCTTTGATGAATTTTCTTCTAAAATGCCTATGCCTAAAATATGCCAAGACTAAGTGGAATAATATAAATAAATGCAACAATCACTATGAAATCTCTAAGTATGTCAGTACGTAATCTAAAAATGAGAGCAAAATAGCATTTTATAGAAAATGCCATTTTGAATGGACGAACGAGATTGACTTTTGAGAGACCTAAAATCATAGGCCTAGATTAAATTTGATAATCCCTAATTCGGGTTAGGGCAAAATTATTAAGCAAGTGGTTGATATTTCATCTGAGAGAATTGAATCGGCGATGGAGAATAAATGAGATAATTAATTCGAAAATAAAGATTTTCGAAAATCAAAAAGATAAGAGTTGAA
Source organism: Sequoia sempervirens (assembly GCA_007258455.2). Taxonomy (NCBI): domain Eukaryota; kingdom Viridiplantae; phylum Streptophyta; class Pinopsida; order Cupressales; family Cupressaceae; genus Sequoia; species Sequoia sempervirens. The sequence continues at coordinate 341,018,480 of VDFB02271358.1, read as the reverse complement.
ATGAAGATTAGATTTGAAAAATCAATAATCTGTTCGATTACTTGATTTTTGGAGGAAAGTTACCAATTTGAATTAAATTAATTCAAAATATGGATTTTGTGAAATAATAAATAATCGATTTTCAGATTATTTACCAAAATGGACTGTCAGTTAAGAATGTGATGACATTTTAAATAATTTCATTTATTTAAAATGAGATGAATACTAATTTCGACAATTAAATAATTAAAGATAATTATTTAATTTAGCAGATAAGATTAATTAATTAAATAAATCCATAAATTTATTTAATTTTGAGAATTAGTGACATTAAATAAATAAACGAAATTCATTTATTTAATAATCAGGGAGAATAAATGAATAACGGTAATTAAATAAATTAATAAATTTATTTAATTGTAAGCAGATAATAGACCCTTAGTGACGTATTGAATAAATAAATATAATTTATTTATTTAATAATCATGAAGAATACCAAAAACATGAATTAATTAAATAATAATGTATTATTTAATTAATAGCCGAATGTGGACCAAGGACATAATTAAATGTCATAATTATGTTAGGACGAAAGTGGTTAAAATGAAGCTTCCAGGCCTAGGTCATTTTTATGTGTCTACATTTTGCCATTCTTTGTCATAATGTAGCATGTCGCATTGTGACAAAGAAAAATAAGTCAAAGATATGCTTCAGTGTAAAATACGATGAGGAAGAACGACGATGAGGGTAGCGGTATGCCCACTCGAGAGGACAAACGGGTTCCAAGATCACGGGTGTGCTCTTGAAATTGATGAGAAGACTAGAATATGAAGAGACAAAGAAATGTTAGTGCAAAAGATATGGATGATGATATGGATGCAATCCCTATATGAGATGGGTGAGAGAAGATGACAAAACTAAAGAAGATGCATGTTAGTTCCTAGACCAAATCCTTCAAAACATTACTATAGGAATTTTTATATTTATTACTCTTAATCATCACTGGGCAGATTATTGTGATGGCCAACAAACACCATGATATGACATAGATCAAGGTGTGCAAGGTCGTACCATTACATAAGACAAGCAGTCACAGACAAGGATGATCATGACTCAAATTAAGAGCGTGATTGCCCCAGTTTTTTTGTCATAATCAACCACAAGCAGAAAAGGACAAGGACAATTTATGAAACGTTGTTGCTTCTCTAAATCCTGTTTCCAAGACCTCCTTGAGAAACTAGCAACATGATTGCCAAAATATAAAAATAGAGCCCTTATCATGATACGTCGCTATTTTTCTAAATCCTAGAATCAGGACCTCGCTGAGAAACTAGTAGTCATGCGTGTCAATCGTCATGATACGTCGCTGCTTCTCTAAATCCTGTTATTGGGATCTCGTTGAAAAACTAATAACATGATGAAAAGCCAAAAGACAAGTGGCAAGTGTTTGCCAAGTGCGTCTGGATATCCATTGTTTTGATGTCAAGATGTCAGGTTTGATGATGATGAGATGCCAGCGTGTCAAAGTTTTGCTGATGCCAAGATGACAAATGTCGAAAATTGTCAAATTCAGGAAGGACACATCCTGAATAATTTTGATGTCAAGAGATTTGATCCCTTAAATGTCAAAAGGGATCCCTCAAAATTCCAAGTGACAGTGACGATGCCTAGGAAGGACACATCCTAAGGCATAAATGACAAAGGTTGTTCTTCAGAAGGACACATCTGAAAAATTCATTGATGTCGAAGGGAGTGATCCTTAAATGTCAAGAGGATCCCTCAAATGTCGAATGATAGTGACGATGCCTAGGAAGGACACATCCTAAAGCATGAATGACAGAGGTTATTTATCAGGACACATCTGAAGGCTAACCAAGATTTGACAGTATGACCGGTTATAATAATGTAACTTCTTTTGACCAAGTTTGACCGAAGATTGGGCTGAGTTTGACTTGTGTTCACTATATGTCGATATTGTCATCATGATATGATTGACGTGCTGATGAGATTGTCATGCTGGATAAATGATTGTTTCACTTTATTTTAGGAGTTTTCCCAGTTGGAAAATGATTTGTCTTGACTTGAAGACTTTTGACGTGTGTCAGTGTAGTGCCATGAACCCTAATGGACTGACCTAGTGCGGCCTCGGGGGCTCATCGACAGATGGCCTTGCCTACGTCATACACTCAAAGACCTCGTAGTTCGAAATGACCAATGACTTTGTCATACAGACCAAAGATTGCGTCATGATTTTATTTTGACAAACCTAAAAGGACTGACCTAATGTTTCGGGGACTCGAAAAAGAGTCTTGCCTACGTAGCAAATGCGCAGAGACAACGTAGTTTGGACAATGACATGGATTGACTGATATGACTAACTTTGACTCTATTTTTGGGATTTTGAGACAGTTTCACGGTTCGTTGTGGTTCCTTCAGGATGTTTTTCAATTTTTAGGTCTTTATAGTTTTTCAAGACATTTTGCGATGTTTTTGGTTTTTTTTCAAGACTTTTGCGATGTTTTTTGGTCTTTTTTCAGGACATTTTTCAATGTTTGTCTTTTTTCAGGACATTTTGTGATGTTTGTCTTTTTTTTTTCATGACATTTTGTGATGTTTTTTTGTCTTTTGAATGGTTTAAGAGGATCATGACAAATGCATGTGACTGATGCCTACACATGAGAATCCAAGGACAAACATGATTGTGCCCCTAGTCAAGCTGAATACCAATTGACAGGTGATGACAACGTTGTTTGACATGGGAAGGACATCCCAAAACAACGTGAGGACGACGATAATGTGACGAAAGTATCGAGGTTTGTAGCCGGGCCAAGAACAATGTCAAGTAATGTTTTGGATAATGTGCTTGTATGAATTAGACTCGTTGCATTTGGAATGACTTGGTTAGGAATAAATGGGATGATGGAGCATCCTTAGACCGTTTGACGAGGGAAAGCCAAGATAGGTGACATACATGAAAGGATGAGAGGTGGCCTTGGTAAAGGATGGGAGACATGAGACTAAGGGAATTGTCATATGATTTTCAAGGACTGTCACATAAGGATAATGAGGTTATGTCAACAATGACATGACATTTCATGAATAATGTATGACCAAAGGATAGGCATGTCAAGAGTTTTCCCAAAGCATGATTTATGTGTGCCATTTTTATGTCAAGACCAAAGTAGGTGGGAAAAAATGCGTGGAAATAATAGGGCTTAGATGGACGTAAATGTCATGAGGAAGGCATAGGAAATGAGACGACTTGCCCCCAAGTGTAAAAGTCCACATAGATGATTTATTTTACACATGACGCCTGTTTGCCAGGTTTTCATCATTGTACTTATCCAGGGCGCTTGTTTGCTAGGTTTTCACCATTGGATGAAATTTTTCTCTTTACTATTTTCTTGGATTATTGATTTTTTTGGTGTCACCAAGACGCCTGTTTGCCAGGTTTTCATCAGGGTGACGATGTTTTACATTTTTCAATTTTTTGTATTTTTGATTTTGTGGATAGCCTGGATGCTTTAGATAACCACTGACTGTTCTGAATCCACTGACGGTGTCAATGTAGAGACTGGTGCCATGATATGCCAATAATGACCTTGCGGAAGGAGTTGTCCTGTCAGGATCATAGCGTTTGCATACAACTGATCGATGTCATTGTGATCCTTAATGACCTTGCTGAAGGAGTTGTCCTGTCAGGATCATAGCGCTTGCATACACACATCACGATAGAGTGCCATGAGAGTCCTTATGGTAAAGAGTTGTTGCCAAGATGTGACAGATGTGTGACGTGGGATTTTTGGACTTTAGACGAGATTCAGGATTATGACGAATGATGGTAGACATGGAAAGGTTGTTTGGACATCTAGATGAATCACTTTTTATTCTCCAAACTTGGGATGGTGGATGACGGATTTTGGAATTTTGAGTGGGACGATGTTTGGAACCAACACTTTTATATGCCTTGCTTGATGACCATTTTGAAGGAGGTGGACATTTATTATATGTGGGCGTCCTCTTTGCTTGTGGCTCCACATTGTAATTAACTTTTCCTTTTGACATATTTTCTTTGCTTGATCCACTTTTCTTTGGGATCCATTTTAAGTTCATTTGTCCACTTGTCTGTTTGGCTGATTCGATGGCCTTTGACATTTGATTTTTAACTTTATAAGACCTTTGTTTCTGTTGGTTCCAAAGGGAAGGTTTAAGATGTTGAGAATGATGGTTTATGGTGTGGATGGAGGGAGTGTTGGCAGCAATCTTATGACAAGGGTTTCTCATGGACTCCATTTTGATGTTTGTATCTGACAAGGTTGCCCCCGAAATCGAGGAAGTACCACTAACATCGTTTGATTTGCTGACTGAAGAATACCCAAGACCTTGATATTTGCAATTTTCCCGAAGTTGTATTGGTTCTCGAATGCCTTGTTCATGTATGCCTAGTCCTTTGCCTTGATATTGCATGCTTTGACAGCTTTTGTTGGCGATGGGGTATTTATTGTTTTGAAAGCAAGATGCTAACCCATCATGGTATATGTGTGCACTGCTACTTGTAATGTTTTCATCTGTGAGAAAGCCTGCTCTGACAAAGATAGATGACCCTAGTTGATAAAGTGTCTTAGCTTCATTGTCATGTTGGACATATTTTTGACTGATATCTTTGGTTTGATCTTGCGACATGTCAGGTTCAGATGATTCTATTGGTGCTTCCAAGTCAATGTCAAAACCATCTTGATGGTCAATGTCATAGAGTTCAGTAAATTTAGCTATAACGTGATCATTTGCAAATATGTCCATAGTGGAAGACTCTTTTTCTGAAGGGAGATCGTCTATGTGTGTCATGGAGGCAAGTGTCTCATTTTGGAAAGTGTCAATAGTTGGGCCCTGAATAGAGTCGTCAAGTATTTGGTCATAAATGGCATAAAGGTCAAGGAGTGGATTGTTTTGGATTTCTTGGTCAATGGTAGGGTCTTGGTCAAAGATGGGGTTGTCGTGGATTTGGACTTCTTGGTCAATGGTAGGTGTACTTTGGATGTCATGATTGTCTTGAAGGACTCCTTGAATGGAGTTTAAGATAGGGTTATGGGATGGACTACCTTGTTCTTGACATGAGGGTGACATTATAAGGTCATGTTTTGGGCTTTCGTTTTGACATGTATCCTCAAGTTTAGACAATGGGATTTGACTTTGGACATTGATAACATTTTCATGACTAATTGTGGCTTGTGAGGGGGTGTCTTGAAAATGATAAATGGATGAAGGACTAGGATAGGACATGGAGACTTGGACTGGACTAGTATGTGAAGGACTAGGATATGATATGGGGACTTGGACTGGATTGATGTAAGGTTGACTAAAATAGGATGTGGATACTTGGACGTGATCAATATGCTATGATGTGAGGACTTGACATGAGTTGGTAGATGGTTGATAAGGAATGTAGACTTGGACGGGATTGATAGGTGAAGGGCCATAATATGACGTGGAGGTTTGGAATGGACTAGTGGACAATTGACTTCCCTTGTCAAAATTAATGGATGAAGGACTAGGATGGGACATGGAGACTTGGATTGGACTAGTATGTGAAGGACTAGGATATGACATGAAAATGATTAATGGATGAATGACTAGGATAGGACATGGAGACTTGGACTGGACTAGTATGTGAAGGACTAGGATAGGACATGGAGACTTGGACTGGACTAGTATGTGAAAATGATTAATGGATGAAGGACTAGGATAGAACATGGAGACTTGGACTGGACTAGTATGTGAAGGACTAGGATATGACATGGGGACTTGGACTGGATTGGTGTAAGGTTGACTAAAATAGGATGTGGATACTTGGACGTGATCAATATGGTATGATTAATGGAGACTTGGACTGGATTGGACTTGGACTGGACTTGGACATGAGTGACTTGAAAATGATTAATGGATGAAGGACTAGGATAGGACATGGAGACTTGGACTGGACTAGTATGTGAAAGACTAGGATATGACATGGGGACTTGGACTAGATTGGTGTAAGGTCGACTAAAATATGATGTGGATACTTGGACGTGATCAATATGGTATGATGTGAGGACTTGACATGAGTTGGTAGATGGTTGATAAGGAATGTAGACTTGGACGAGATTGATAGGTGAAGGGCCATAATATGACGTGGAGGTTTGGAATGGACTAGTGGATAGTTGACTTCCCTCGTCAAGATTAGGATAAGGGTGATAAGTGGAGATTTGTTGTGAATTAATGGTAGGATTTATGTCAAGTGATTGTTGATGGTGAGGGTAGACGGATGGAGGTGGCAAAGTATTTATGTCAAAGCCTCGTGATAACTTAGCCCCTTGGTCCAAAAGCATGGCTAGATACCTTTGAGGGTCGCGTAAGACTGAGTTTTCTACGAAGGAGACTATATCAGGATTTTGTGTTGCAACTTCTAAGTCTTCTGCATATACTCGTCCATTTTGGTCTCTTTGTATGAATAGTTCAGAAGGGTTTTGTGATGAAGATGGCATGTTCATGGAAGATTGAATGTTCATGTTGTGAAATGGGTCAGAAAAAGTCCAATGTTGTTTTGTGTCATAAGTGTTATTATCGATGTTGGGATTGAAATCTTGTCCAAAGTTTTCCATTTGTCCTCTCTGTCTTTGAAGCCTAGTCTCAACAATAAAAAGGAATTGCTTAGATAAGGATGACGAGAATGACAACTAAATGTGAGGATGATGACAACCTATGTTTTTTGGATTTTCAATAAGGATGAAAATGCAAGACTATGTTTCCTAAAATGTCAACTAGGATGACTAGGTGATGATAACGTTTGTCTAAGGAAATGATTGATGTAAGATGACAAGGTGATCAAAGCCAAAATGTCGACTGAGGACTAAGATGATGATGTTTGACTAAGGACTTAATGCTATAAATGCAAGGTCTAGGTTCAAAATGATGACTAAGATGAACAATGCAAAGTCTAAGTTCAAAATGAGGACTGAGATTGTTTTTTGATATTTTGTTGAAAAGTCTGAGTTGTCTAAGGTCGATTGTTTGTGTCTAGATTTGTGAATGTTGTGTATATTGTTTGAAAATCTAGAAAACACTTGACAAGCACGATGTTTTAGTGTAAGCAAGCGCACATAAGACAAGTACAATCCTAAAAGGCCAATAGGCCAAGGGTTTGTATACTTGATATAGCCCACCTTTATAACTCGGATTGTTGATAAACACCTTTCCTTCTCGAGAGTGGATAGCTTAGAATTTTGGTGGCATTGGCTCCCCTCCACGGCTCATTAACGTCATTCGAGCACACCAAATTCGAATTTTTGGGTAGTGACTTTCCAAAAACTGCTATTTCTACTCAAGGGGATCAATAGTGAGTGTCTTCGGGCATGATACTGTACCCTGCACTATATCAAGCAACGGCCAAAAAAGGTTGGACTCTAAGACAAAAGGTGTTTAATGCGGGTATTCCATTCGTAGGGCATGATCCATGCGGCGAGAGTCCCCTTTCGGATCCATCTCATCGGAACCATATGCGCGATTCTTGGGCTTTCCCCAAGAATCCACTTTTATATACCGACTACAAGTCCCTCGGTGTCAGGGTGCTACTGGTTTGAGTCGTCCTGGGGTGAGTACTTTTTCCCACCAGAACAGACCCAAGTTTTAGAGGCAATAACCGTTTCTCTTACACCCAGGATCACATGAATGCGGAAGGGGAGAGGATACTTTGATTATTGCATCGTGAGGGTAATAACACAAATGTGCTTTCACACCAAACACAAAAGACACTTGTTAATTTTAATCCAAATGAAAGATTTTCTACACTACCAGACAATCTGTTTCAAAAAATTTAACTAGGGTCTTCGACATGCATTTTGCAGAAAGATTCATTAGTAGTTTGATAATGATCTTCAACTATTGACCTGCAAAAACAGTTAGACAATGTGTCGTTTGAAGTGTTTATTTTCTGCACATACACAAAACCAACAACAAAGCCAAAACCCTAACAAGATAATTGATCACTTACTATTAAAGGGTTAGCTAGTCAAAAGACAAATTTGATTTTTAGAAATTTTTTTGACAGTAAAATTAAAAATACAGAGAATAAAGCCTCTCTAAAATCTCAAGAGGTTTCCAAAAATGTAAAGAAATCAGAAAAATTTGCTGTTTTGCACCTGAAATTAATTTTTTATGAAAAATCATAATTTTTTTATAAAAAATACAAAACAGCTCCAAAAATTCTGATTTTTGGACTGGAGGCGTCTGATGTCATACCAAATCTACAAAAAAAAATTTGTGAGCAAATCTGCAACCGTGGGTGAGATATAAGCAAATCTTTTTGAAACCCCAATTTTAAAAGATATGTTGTTTGACTAATAATTGTGCATCCAAATTTAAAAGATAAAGAACAAACTCCTGTTAAAATGTAGAGAGCTTTCTAGAAATGTAAACATATTTGAAAAATTCGATAATTTTCTCTCGAAATTGATTTTTCATGAAAAACAATTTTTTTTTATAAAAAGTTAAAAATAGATCCAAAAAATATGATTTTTGGAATGAAAGCTCTGGATGTTGTCGTCAAACAACAGAAATTTTTTTGTGAGGAAATATGTAGCCGTTTGAAAGTTATGGTCGAATCTTTGGAAACTAGGGCTTTATCCAAAATGATGCAAAACCTGCAACAAAAAGAAACCAACTCCAAAAATTGCTCTTTATTTGTCCAAATATGTCGGGTTCACCAATGTATCTAAGGATTAAATTTATAGGTTAGATTAAGGTTAGCAAAGACTAAGAAACCCAAAGAAATTACAAAGTACAAAGGAAGTAAACAAAAAAATATTATACCAGCTAATCGCCAAGACCTCCATGATTCACCTTTGTAACACCTTCCAACTTGTTGATTTGTGTTGCCCTCAGATCGAACGTGTGAGCAATCCTTGACGAAGTCCTACACAAGCTTTGAAGGATTTTCTTCTAAAACGCCTATACCTAAAATATGCCAAGACTAAGTGGAATAATATAAATAAATGCAACAATCACTATGAAATCTCTAAGTATGTCAGTACGTAATCTAAAAATGAGAGCAAAATAGCATTTTTATAGAAAATGCCATTTTGAATGGACGGACGAGATTGACTTTTGACAAAGACCTAAAATCAGAGGCCCAGATTAAATTTGATAATCCCTAATTAGGGTCAGGGCAAAATTATTAAGCGAGTGGTCGAGATTTCATCTGAGAGAATTGAATCGACGATGGAGAATAAATGAGATAATTAATTCAAAAATAAAGATTTTCGAAAATCAAGAAGATAAGAGTTGAACTGAAGATCATATTTGAAAAATCAATAATCTGCCCAATTACTTGATTTTTGGAGGAAAGTTACCAATTTGAATTAAATTAATTCAAAATATGGATTTTGTGAAATAATAAATAATCGATTTTCAGATTATTTACCAAAATGGATTGTCAGTTAAGAATGTGATGACATTTTAAATAATTTCATTTATTTAAAATGAGATGAATACTAATTTCGACAATTAAATAATTAAAGATAATTATTCAATTTAGCAGATAGGATTAATTAATTAAATAAATCCATAAATTCATTTAATTATGAGAATTAGTGACATATTAAATAAATAAACGAAATTCATTTATTTAATAATCAGGAAACAATAAATGAATAATGATAATTAAATAAATTAATTTAATTGTAAGTAGATAATAGACCCTTAGTGACGTATTGAATAAATAAATAAATATAATTTATTTAATAATCATGAAGAATACCAAAGACATGAATTAATTAAATAATAATGTATTATTTAATTAATAGCCGAATGTGGACCAATGACATAATTAAATGTCATAATTATGCTAGGACGAAAGTGGTTAAAATGAAGCTTGCAGGCCTCGATCATTTTTATGTGTCTACACCTTCAAATGAAAGTTACCATATAATTTTAAACCCTTAAAAAATATCCAAAAAATTATCGTAAAATTTCACATACACCTTGAAAGCTTTAATTTCTAAAGTTAAATGCATAAAACATTTAAATAAAAGGGTACAAAAGACTTAAATTAAGGAAAAAAATTTCGTCATCCTACATGTGTCACTTGCTTAAAAAGTCATTTTCTCCTCAATTGTATATGAGTGCATAGTGGAGATGAGGAGCTATTAGCTCTTTTTTTTTGAGTTTTACCCTTTATAGGGTTTATCTAGGGCAACTTTTGTGTATATTCATTCTTGTGATTCCCTTGTTTTTGTTATCATTTTTTTTTATGCTTATATGATGTCCATTTACCTACAAATCATATATGCTAAGTGGTTGAACTAAAAGGGACACTATAAAAACAATCTATGTGTTTGTGAGAAGTTAAGTATACGATGTTATGAATTGTTTAAGATGATCTCACTTAGTTTATACATCACAACCAAACACCATAGCATAAAGAAAAATAGACTTGAACACAATTGAATAAATAAGATAATGCACAAGAAATTGTGGACCCATTTGTTGATTAAATTAGGTCTAGTGAGCCTCTCACAGGCATGGGGTAATGACAAATCATCCTAGTGCTAACTAACTAGAGAGGCATGAAGCCATAACCTAACTTGAGCCAATGATATCATTACTAACCAAAATTTCTTATATTTCTTTTAGTTTTTTTCAAGTATAATATATCTTGCATCCAAATGAGTTCACTATAGAGAGCCTTTCAACCATCATTGCTCATTCCACTTTGTTATTAGTCTTGGGGCCAAGGAAGAACGATGATACTTAACCATTATGCTTTGAGAGTCTCATAAAACACATCCAACCTTTGCTAACTATGATTGCTCCTTGAAGCTCCATCAAATTTGAGCTCGAGTTGGGGTTTCGACCAATAGTGACTATTTCATATTCCCTCTTTATCAATAAAACCATCAATGGGGGATGAGATGGATGGTCCCAATGCATCATGACTTGGGATTCCAACTTACTAAGCTTGATGCCTTTGATGGGTAGAGCTAGTTTGATATATTAAGCTAAAATGATTGCTTCTATTTTTGCTGAACGCCTTTGCTACTAGATGTAAGCCTTATCTTTGAAAGTTTTGTTCTTTTGTTCCAACCAAGTGCCCCACAATGCACTAATTAAAGCGATCTTCTAAAGAGGATCCAAATGCATGGTGCCCTTGGACTAATTGTAGATGTGATGGGATAAGGATCCTAGGATAACCCAAATGGTCAAAGAGAACTCACAATGTTGGAGGAGGTGAGAACTTTGTTTTTTATATAATGATTTCTAAGTATAAATTATTGAAAATAATAATATTATTAAATTTTATTTTATTAATATTAATAGTGAAAGCTTAAAATTTCAATGTTTTTTATGATAAAAATGAAGAGTATCACTATCTCATAAAGGGGTTCAAAAGAGTTTGACTCATCATTAATAGCTAGCTAAGGGGGTTGAGTCCATAGTTTAGGTTGAAACCATATTATATAAACTAATTTGATTGACTATTACTAGGCAATAAGGTTAAGAGAATATTCTGTGAGACAATTTTTTATTTCCCCAATAAATTTTAATCCTAACAATAAGTGTGTTTATGAATGTTTTAAAATGTATAATTATTTACATAAATTATTTGCATTAACATGATTGCCAATGGATTCATATAATTAGCTATACAAAATTTTGATAAGTAGATTTTATTTATAAACAAATAATGTAATGCATGATTTTTTATGTAGGAAGAACATGAAACAATTAGAAGACTCAAAGTGGGAGCTCAAAGGTTAGAGTGGAGTGATTTTAAATCCATGATATTTACTCAATGTGTAAGTGATTTTTTTTTTAATTGTAAATGGTTTTCTAGTTCTTTATAAGTGATGAATGTGAGAATAAAAAATTGATTTGATATGTACTTGCAGGTTATTAGTGAAACTCTAAGAATTGCTAATATTATCTCTGGTGTTTTTAGAAAAGCGTTATGTGATGTGGAAATTAAAGGTGTGGATGAATTTCTCTTTATTAAATATAGTTTCAAAATTAGGCATCAAATATTTATAAAAAAGTGTTATGTGATGTAGAAATTAATGGTGTGGAAGAATCTCCTTTTATTATTATAGTTTCAAAATTAGACCTTAAACAAAAATTATGTTATGATTAATAAATTTATAATGTTCTTAATTATGTGTTTAGGTTACACAATCCCCAAAGATTGGTTGGTTTTTCCTTGTTTTAGAGCAGTCCATTTAGATGAAGATAATTACTCAGAGGATGCTCGAAAGTTCAATCCATGGAGATGGCAGGTAACCATACTTTATATATACTTATTTGCTTTTGTTTTTGTAATTAATATAATAGTTAAAAAAAAAATATTTTAATAATGTAGGGGAAGCAATCATCAACCAATATTTTCACGCCTTTTGGAGGTGGGCCTAGATTGTGCCCAGGCTATGAACTAGCTAGAGTTGGGATCTCAGTTTTTCTTCATCACATGGTCACTCTTTTTAGGTAGGATTTTGTGTTCAATTTGCTTTATTATATTTATTCATTGTTTCTTGTTATATGACATTCTCACTGTCAACACTAAATAATCTAGAGGCAAGATAATGGTGTTCTCCATCACATTTAATTTATTAGGTAAATCTATTGGAATATTTGTTAATCTTGCATTGGATGTTTATTTTATATGTTTGTTTGTGAAGTTGGGAGGTCATAGAGGAGGACAAACTTATTTTCTTTCCTACTACAAGAACTGTGAAGAGATATCCCATTAAGCTCACACGAAGAGGAAGAAGATCACCATTAGAAATTTGAACACATTACTATGAATTAATTTGGGTCTACCTTATATGTAGACATGTTTCAACATCTTGAGATCACCGATGAATCAAGTTCACAATCTTGCTCTTATGGGATCACTACCAAATGAGTATTGAAGAGGAAGATAAAATGTTTTTGATTTGAACACATTTTTCTTCTATTGTACATAAACACATAATATGTACTTTTAGGTCATGCCTATATCTTTTCATTATTAGTTGATTAGATGTTGACCTTCAATAGGAATAAAAGCTCTTATATGATGTTTAGGGTTTCTTATTATGAAATGATCCTATAATTTGTAATTTTATTATCGAGTCTATTAGTTTTTCCTTCAAACTTCATAAAATATTTTTCTTGTATATTAAAAATAATTATTGTACGAAGTCTATCCTTCAAATTTGCAGTTCAAGATTTTGTGAAAATGCAAGTTCAATTGTTAAATATTCTTTTTTCCTCAAGGTGAGTTCACATTCTTTACCAATTGTAAGCATAAACAGTGTATTTACATGTTACTTAAATTTGTATATGCTTAGTTTTGATGCTGTAAAAAGGTGGATTTAAGGCCCTTAATTGAGAATTGACCTTAGAGTTTATGAATTATGATAAACATTATTTGAATTTAAGTTCTTACTAGGGAAGGCAAGAAAATTGGTATCATTGACAATAAGCCCTAGTTTTGGTCATTTAACTCTCTTTTTAACCTAATATACTAGGGTTCTTGTCACACTCATCCACTCATCTACTTGTTGAAAATCAAATCATGGACAATGTGACAGGTAATAATGCAATGCATTGTTGTGTAAATTTAATGATGTGGCAATTAACTTCATATTTTTTACAAATTAATTACCATCATGGGAATCCCAAGTAGTTAGTGAGGCTATGTTGGCACCCAAAGTCTCTTAATTGTTTGCTTTGCCAATTTGAGAGACACATATAAGATCATTGAATGAGGTCCATACTTTGTCATTTTTGTGGAGTTATTCATGTGTTTTTTGATCCATAGATTTAAGGGAGTAAGGAAACTTCTACAATAATTATGTGAGCAGGCCTATAAAGAAATTGTTCAATAGATGGGAAATGTGTAGTCTCTATTTCAATATGGATTTAGTGTATGTGGTTTACACTTGAGTTTGTCTCATGATGTACATTAGGAACACCTTGATAAAAGAAATTACCCTCCAAACTGAAAACCGGTATGGGAATATGTATTGGATTTTGAAAACATTTCATTTGAGTGTTATATCTATCATAAATATTAACATCTGGTAGACTAGTGCCAAATTCACCTCTTATACATTTGTATAGGACACTAATCTTATGTTCCCTTTGAGGTGGATCTAAAAAATATATCATAAGTTGAGATTTGTTGACACTAACCCAAAAAACTAAATCCAAGGAGGTCTAGTGAATTATAAATTCTTTTCACTCTTATCCCTAAATGAATACATCTTGCAAGTATCTCCAATAGTCCCCATTTTGAATGAGGAAAACTTTGACAAAGGTTTGAATAGTTTCATTAAGGGTCATGATGCATGCATCTTATCTTTGATCGTGGATGATCCACCTACATGTGAGGAAGACCAAAAAATTGTGTATTTCTATATGTTGTTCTATAACAATGTCACATAAGATATTGTCCTTGAAGTAATTTCCAAGTGAAGTGGTCCATCGGTGGAAGCAAGGGAGTGAAACTCTTATTGTGAAGATTTGAAGGGAAAATAGGATAGGCTTCCATCTTAAGAGGAGTGCACATTTTATTAAGAAGAGAATCTCATTAACTAGTCATTATTTTGTAAGGATTACTAGATTTCACAAGCATCTACATCATTGGCTAGTTTAAGATTCATTTGATATCATTCCAATTTATAAACTATGTGAGATATATAATTTCCATCAATTGCTAGTTGATATATATTATGGCTAGTATGTAAATGATCCCCAAAGATATTAATGTTAGGAAAGGTGTGTTGTACACCTTGCAAATAATATTATTGTAATTGTGAACCCTCTTGGAGTGGGACATATAAGAGGAGTTACATTAGAGCATTAACATTGGGGGTTACGAAGAGACTTGGAGAATCTTTGATTGACTTAAAAATAGTTGTGTAAGAGCACAAGAGCAATTGAATGCTACAAGTTAGGGCACTTGGTTTGACCAAGAGGACTTTTTTTTTGGGAAGCAAGATCATCGTCTAGATGAGTTGCATTCTATACATGAGGTGGAGTATGTTGCTCTAATTGAAGTAATCTAAACCATTGTTGGATCTCATGGTTTTGGGCCCATGTTTGTGAAAACTACTTGTTTTCTACTTTTCTCGTTTCCTATAAATCAAGTGCTTGGTTTAGTGTTTGGACATGGTTTTTGTATATAGGTACACATTACTATAATTGCTCAAGGAACAAGATTGAAAATATCACTCAACATAATCAAACTCTCTTTATATTATAATCTTTTCTTATAGTAATATGTTTAGTATTGTCATGTTCTTGCTTGTTTCTCTCCTAACAAGGTTCTATTTCTCTTCATTGTGTGATTATTTAGTAATTCTATTGCTATATGCTTAGATTATGTTACATGTTTAGCAATTCACCTTTATCAATTTACATTTCTTTCATTTGATATCAAAGCTTAGTGCTTGCTTTAGATTTATGAGAGGGGTGGGATTTTAGTCTTGTAATAATCTTTACTTGAGTGGAAGCTCTACATAGGTGAATCTAGTTTTTTAGGTACAAAAGGAGACAAGCACTTCAAGGATGGAGACAAAAACCTCATTGAATATAACTATGAGATTTGGTAGCTAAATATGGAGGATCTCCTCATTGATAGGAGCAATGGATTGAAGTGGTTGGTTAGAAGCACATGATAGTGGTAGATGAAGAATAGGACAAACTTGACAACTAGGCTACAATCATTATCCATGCTAGATTCATTATTCATCTGTCTTTTAGATTTTGTGTTTATTATTTTAGAAGCAACCACTCACAAGTTGTGGGAGAAGATTGGGTTGTTATATCAAATCAAGTCCCTAGTGAACAATATTTCTCTACAAAATAAGCTTTACACCCTAAGAATGAGCCATGAAGATCTTGTAATAGAAAAAATGAATGCATATGATATTGTTGTGAGCTAGTTAGCATTAGCGGAAGTGAATATGGATGAGGAAGATAAATGCATGAACTTACCATGTTCTTTGTTAGATTAATCACAATGTAGTGATGACTTTTTAAAGTAGTCATAGTTATATCTTATAATTAAAGACAATCTAACGATGTAGCTTAGGATAACAAACAACACCATCACGCAAAAAAATTAAAATGCTGATATAATGGAGATAAATTTAGTACATCAAAACATAGTTACATCATAAGCTTTATGAGCTTCAGTAGTATTTAAGCATATGGACTAAAATTGTAATATAGATCTTTTGAGGCCATTAATGGCATGGTGTGTTGGTTAAAACTTGGCACTGTTGTTTCCACCAAGGTTTGAAACCCCATAGGGCCATAGAGCTTATGGGCTTTGGACTCTTGTTGGGCCATTGTGCTCATGGGTTTGAAACCATGTTAGAAATTGAATATGAAGACAAACTACTTGCAAACATCATGCAAAACAATTATGTTAGGGACCCCCAATAATATGATTGTTTAACATGCTTGCAAGATCCGTTGCAAAACATAATCCATGCTAATACATCTGAGTCCATCTCTCAAAATTTCCATACCTTATTGCCAGATAATTACAACCCTAACATAGCAGGCCTTGATATTGCATCTATTAAAACATCAACCCTAACTGTAGAGATTACACTGGGTAAAACATTAAATGTAAACAATCAATTGATTGTTGCACAATAGTCTTCATTGTTGAACATGCTACAAGCACACGTAGTTGCATTTGCATGGGATTACCTTGATATAAAAGAATAGACCCAAACCTATGCATACACAAAATTTACATTAATGATGTAACATGCTCAACTAGATTTCTAACATTAAACCAAAAACTGACATTATGAATATTAATATTTATGACACAAATTCCATAGCTAATTCCATTTAGCATTTTTATGCTCATAAATCACTAATAAATCTGAAATAAAAGAATATTCATATCCAAGTTACATACAATTTTGAATTGGCATTCAATGCCTTAAAGCCAATTTTCAATTACATAGTTTTCTTTCTATTACATCAATTTATTCTTTTTTCATCAATGATACATCTACATAATAGAACTCTTATATGATTCCTTATGACAACTCGCCTCCACAAGTGGACGGGAACATGATTGAGGTGCTCTTCCACCTAACCACGAAGCAATGCTTCCCTGGAATTCTTTAGTCAGTCGAAGAATGCTTGACTCTACATGGAACACTTAGCAAGAGATACAGTTTGCAAGATGGAATCTATGCGTGCCTAACTACATGCATTTCTATCTACTGTTAGCATATGCAAGTTCCATGTTAGGTAAACAAATACATTACATAGAGGATAAATAAAATAGTCTGTTTTGTATATATATATATATATATAAAATGATTGCAAAGATTGGCCAAGCTCATGCTACATAAAATGCAACTCTCGTTAGATTTGGAAAAGTAAATCTACGCTCTCTCACACCCATACCCAAAAGGAAAGCTTTCCCTTTTAGACCATTTATTAGCATCATATTCTAGTGTGCTATAGTCTACCGTTGAATTCATGTATCATTCCATTAATTGACCACAAATAAGTCATTTAAATTAGGTACAACCATTCATTCATCCATCATAGTCAATCATTTACATGTTGCAAATCCAAACTGTTCTATCTCTACAGTTCCTTTGTTGCAATCAAATTTTAATAATCTTACTTAAAGATTAATCAAGATGAATCAGAAGGTATACCGCATGTATTTGCATGTGCATAAATGAAGCATTTATGCACGTGCACATATATGGCTAAGTGAACATAGTTGGGAAATGCATATACATTTTGAATAGAAAAATAAATAAATCATCCTTACAGGAAATCCATATTCAGAAAAGTTTAAACATCAACTTGTTCAAAAGTTCCATTTAGTAATTCAATGACATTTAACCACAGACATTTAGCCAACACAATTGACTTATAATATTCATAGTAATCAATACTAGAGAAATATCAATTCATTCTGAAAAGAAGAATACGTTCAATCAATTTTTAATTCTATTTCTAGGTTGTCTATTTCAGGTTAATCATGCCTGTCTATCATTCGTTTTGATATTGCCATTGTAACAATTCTTAAAAGAACATTAGTAATCGACTTAATTGTTTTGTTCTATCAAGCAAGTTTCCACTTCAAAGAAAAAGCGGTCGATAGGCATTTTATCATGAAAATGATAACATGCCATCAATTTCACTATAGGATTTTCATTACATTCGATAGCATTTAATGCTCGGTGGGGTCTTCGATAGTATGGAAGCACCCATCACATTTCTTATATAAATTTAACAAAGGATCATTCTTCGACCCTGGATATAGCACTAGAGTAAATCGACGGTGATAACACAACAAAGTATGCGTACATACATACATACATATATATATATATATATGTATATGTGCATGCAATATCGTTTGCATGATAAGCTGGTGCAGGAGCACCTTGTTCACTAAATGCCTTCAATAGGAAAAATTGCAAAATTTGAATTTTCAATTGTAAACAATGTGAGAAGGGTCATGTGAAGGTCATATGTAATATATTCAAAGTCTCAAATAGGTCATTAGGTGATTAAAGAAGTGATATTGCACAAAAGTTGTCATTTGGTGAAAAAATGCAA
This sequence comes from Sequoia sempervirens, assembly GCA_007258455.2. NCBI lineage: Eukaryota > Viridiplantae > Streptophyta > Pinopsida > Cupressales > Cupressaceae > Sequoia > Sequoia sempervirens. The sequence goes on along the minus strand of VDFB02271358.1, from coordinate 340,999,874 downwards.
AAATTGCTTTAGTTGCACAATTGCAAAATTAAAGAAGATGAAGAGTCCTCTTGTTAGGAAGGGTAGTTAGTCGGTGGAAGATGTAGGGGCAACATTCATAACTGATTGGAATATCTATATAAAGCATTGCCAAGGCGTGGAAAAGGGTAGAACTTGTATTCTTGAAGAAATTAGTAAATAAAGTACCTTGTTTTCTGTATTTGCAACACTTATCTCCTTTGTTTCAAGCTTGTACGGATTGTACAACACCTTATAGTTTGATTATTGATTAGTTTTCTTCAGAGCAAGGTGTTCGATTATTTTTTAAAGTATTTTGAAGGTGTTAGATTATTTTTGAAAGTATTTTGAAGTCTTTTTACTCAGATTTGAGGAAATAAGAACATTTTTATCATAACTGGTTTGTAACCCTCAACAAGGGTTTGAGAGTCCATTAAGTGAAAAGATTTCCATTCCACCGATGTAGGGTTAAATAGGTCGGTGGAATGGATAGCAATTAGTTGTTTATTCAATTTGAATATGTGTGTAGGTTCAAGGGAAGACATGAATGTGAAGTTTTGCTGCTGCTCCAGATAAAATTTCTGAGTTTTCATACAAGAAATGGTCCCTATGGACTAGGGTTTGGAGAAATGACAATTGTAGAGGCTTGGTGGTGGTTTGATTACTATATGCAGACATATTCCAACATGTCCAAGGCATTTACAAGTTTATATGAGGTTTGGTAAGAGGGTTTTCAATAAACCCTTGTTTTCTTGAGTCTATAAGGGCATTTGATGAGGGTTTGTTGTTTGATGTTATATTGAGACTTTTAATATGTAAGAGTGATTGGATCTGAGGTTTTGTGACCTAACTCAATGCTGCCTAGGGTTATTTGGTAGTTTCAAGGTGATTCAATGGTGGTTGCTTTGAAAATTTGACCTAATTGGTGTTTCTAAGCTGCGGTACAATCATGGTTTCAAGTATACTTTCCAAAGCAATGGTATTTGAATTTGTGATATGTTAAAATAGGAAAAAATGGGTTTCTGGATCAGTAAATGGCTTGTGGAGTTTCAATAAGGGTTGCTTGATATACCCATTTTGAGTATGTTGTAATGCTACTAGGATTGGAGTCTTGGATGCATGAAATTATGAATCTGACAAAATAAAGTTGGGAGGCAAAATATTTGGTTTGTTTATGTTAAAGTAAAGATGGTTAAAGGTATTTCAAGGCCTGGTAAGGGTTTGTAAGTAAGAACTAGTGATTGGTTACCTTTTGTCGTATGGAAACTAGTTGCAATGAAGGGTTAATGATCACATGTTAAATGTATGGGTTAATTCAGGATGTTTTAATCAGGTTTTTGGTTTTGATTTAGTTAATGAAATGGAAATGAATGTATTTTAAGGTCTGTTGAGAGATTTGAAGAAAGTTTGGTAGATTGGTTGTCTTATTTCCTTGTTTGGAATATAGTTACAAAGAGATGTTATTTGGGTGAATGTTGGTAGTGTTGGTTGGTTAAGAGTCCTCTAATCAGATTTATGCTACTGTCAATTTGATGAAGGTTAATTTGTATTTGAGTCTGATAAAGATTTGGAGCCAAGTTTTGATGTTTTGTAGCTTTGTAGAAAGGTAAAATCAAGTGAAATTGATGGATTTTGAGGAAAAGATAAGTGAGTTTGTTGGTTGATCTTCTCAGTTGTTGTTTGTGTCTGAAGTACCCTTGATGGTTTGTGGTTTTTGGTAGATGCTCTACATCAATTGGTATCAAAGCTAGCTGATTTTGATGATTGGTTGAGTTGTTGATTGGTTGCAGGTGCTTGATCTATCTAAGCTGCAGAGAGAGTTTGGCATTTGTGGTTGTGTTTGTGCAGGTTGAGAGAGAACCTGGGTGCTGGTTGCCAAGAGACTAGGTAGAGAAAAGAGGAGACACCTAGGTGAGGCTAAGAAGTTTGCTGAGTTTGTGTGGTGAGGCAGTGAAGGAGATGGATACCTATCTAATGAAGCACTTGAGTTTGTAGCCATTGAAGAATACTCCACTGATGGAGTAGATGAAAAGATGATTGGTCAGAGAAGGTCAAGGATGAAGTGTGAAGAGAAGAGGAAAGGTTGCTTGGAAGAAGGCAATGAGAAAGGAGAGTCCTGTGTCCTTTGGTAGAAAAAGAGTTAGAGGAAAGATGGGAGTTGTGAAAGGGTAGTCCTGTGCCCTTTTGAGTGAGAAGAATGATTGTGAACCTGATAGGCAGAGAAGAGAGATGGCAAAAGACAAGTGAAGAAGACAAATCGAGAGGCAAAGTTGGAATGAAGACAGAGACAAGAGAAATATTTGAGAGAAAGAAAGAGGAAGCAGTCCAAGGCAGATTTGAAGTTGTTATGCAGGTGAAAGAACAAGCAAGGTTGATACCACATGTTTCCAAGGGACTTGGAAAGTTTTTGGAGGCTGGTTGTATGGTGCAGGACCACCTTGTTCACTAAATGCCTTCAATAGGAAAATTTGCAAAATTTGAATTTTCAATTGTAAACAATGTGAAAAGAGTCATGTGAAGGTCATATGTAATATATTCGAAGTCTCAAATAGGTCATTAGGTGATTAAAGAAGTGATATTGCACAAAAGTTGTCATTTGGTGTAAAAATGCAAAAATTGCATTAGTTGCACAATTGCAAAATTAAAGAAGACGAAGAGTCCTCTTGTTAGGAAGGGTAGTTAGTTGGTGGAAGATGTAGGGGCAACATTCATAATTGATTGGAATATCTATATAAAGCATTGTCAAGGTGTGGAAAAGGGAAGAACTTGTATTCTTAAAGAAATTAGTAAATAAAGTACCCTATTTTCCGTATTTGCAACACTTATCTCCTTTGTTTCAAGCTTTTACGGATTGTACAATACCTTATAGTTTGATTGTTGATTGTTTTTCTTCAGAGCAAGGTGTTAGATTATTTTTGAAAGTATTTTGAAGTCTTTTTACTCAGATATGAGGAAATAAGAGCATTTTTATCATAACTAGTTTGTAACACTCAACAAGGGTTTGAGAGTCCATTAAGTTGAAAGATTTCCATTCCACCGATGTAGGGTTAAATAGGTTGGTGGAATGGATTGCAATTAGTTGTTTATTCAATTTGAATATGTGTGTAGGTTCAGGGGAAGACAAGAATGTGAAGTTTTGCTGCTGCTCCAGATAAAATTTCTGAGTTTTCATACAAGAAATGGTCCCTATAGAACATGATTTGGAGAAATGATAGTTGCAGAGGCTTGGTGGTGGTTTCATTCCTATATGCAGACATATTCCATTATTTCCAAGGAATTTACAAATTTATATGAGGTTTGGTAAGAGGGTTTTCAATAAACCCCTATTTTCTTGAGTCTACAAGGACATTTGATGAGGATTTGTTGTTTGATGTTATATTGATACTTTTAATCTGTAAGAGTGATTGGATCTGAGGTTTTGTGACCTAACTCAATGCTGCCCGGGGTTATTTGGTAGTTTCAAGGTGATTCAATGGTGGTTGATTTGAAAATTTGACCTAATTGGTGTTTCTAGGTTGCAGTACAGTCATGGTTTCAAGTATACTTTCCAAAGCAATGGTATTTGAATTTGTGATATATTAAAATAGGAAAAAATGGGTTTTTGGATCAGTAAATGGATTGTGGAGTTTCAATAAGGGTTGCTTGATATACCTGTTTTGAGTATGTTGCAATGCTACTAGGATTGGAGTCTTGGATGCATGAAATTATGAATTTGACAAAATAAAGTTGGGAGGTAGAATATTTGGCTTGTTTCTATTAAATTAAAGTTGGTTAAAGGTATTTCAAGGCCTGGTAAGGGTTTTTAAGTAAGAACTAGTGATTGGTTACCTTTTGTCGTATGGAAACTAGGTGCAATGAAGGGTTAATGATCACATGTTAAATGTATGGTTTAATTCAGGATGTTTTAATCAGGTTTTTGGTTTTGATTCAGTTAATGAAATGGAAATGAATGTATTTTAAGGTCTATTGAGAGCTTTGAAGAAAGTTTGGCAGACTGGTTATCTTATTTCCTTGTTTGGAATATAGTTGCAAAGAGATGTTATTTGGGTGAATGTCGGTAGTGTTAGTTGGTTAAAAGTCCTCTAATCAGGTTTATGCTATGTTACTGTCAATTTGATGAAGGTTAATTTGTATTTGAGTTTGATAAAGATTTGGAGCTAAGTTTTGATGTTTTTTGGCTTTGTAGAAAGGTAAAATCAAGTGAAATTGATGGATTTTGAGGAAAAGATAAGTGAGTTTGTTGGTTGATCTTCTTAGTTGTTGTTTGGGTATGAAGTACCCTTGATGGTTTGTGGTTTTTGGTAGATGCTCTACATCATAAGCCAAAGGGATTTTATATCTCGTGGCCAAAGGAGGCCAAATACTGTTTCACAAAATTTTATTAACATTTAAACATACACGAATAGTGGCTCGTTCGTTTGACAAGTTTCATCGAACGATCTGATAACATCGTTCAACCAAGGTTTCCACATAATGATACTTCATTCTTCACAGTTTATCCTTCACAGAGCATGGTGAATGCTTACAACAAATGACAGTAATGGCCTTAGCTCGGGCATACGTGGTCATTGCCACGATTTACCATCAAAATTGTGGGGTGACATAAGCAAACTATGCATGTCATTCTCCATTGGCAACCATTAGCGATATGAGTCACTCGACAATAAGAACAAGGTGTCCACAAGGCAGTGTTAATACAATACAAGCCGATCACCAAAAGATGTCGTGCAAGAAAATACAATACTTCATAGAGGTTATTAAAAGACATTACACTAACATAGGTCGGCCGAATGACCTCGACCTTCTGAAAGATGAGCATACGAGTATAACCCATCAAATGGGTTTAGCCGATACCCACACATGCAAGACATATCCTAACATAAGCTTGTTGTGAAGGTTTCGGCCCTAGCTGAGCTATCATGGTTCGATACAATTGACCAACAAAGGTAAACATATGAAAGATAGTTCACACAAATGCATAAGATAGATGCAAAATGATGAAAAGTTCATTCAATATGAAGCAACATCAATAAGGGTTTTCACATTACCATGTTTCTCTGCAAAACTAGTGATGAAATATAACAACAATGTTTCAATTCCTCTACTTTTTCCTCCCCGGTTGCACCTTGATTTTTTCTCTCCTTTTGTTCTTTGCTTAATTTCCCCCTCTTTTGTTCAAATCTCTTCTTACTAATTTTAGGAGATAGTGGTCTATCTCCATAACCGTACCTGGCTTCCCACTCCTCTTTCTAAAGGTTGACTGAAGCTTTTGTCATGGAAGGAGTCAGACCCTATCTCATTAATGATGGGAGTTATAGATTTTATTCCACGATTCCATTATTTTCCATGAAAAGTAAAAATTTAAACCCAAGGAAAAACATTCATATATATATATATATATATTCATATACTCGTATATATATATATATATATTCATATACTCGTATATATATATATATATATATATATATATTCATATACTCGTATATACATATATTCATATACTCGTATACACACACACACATTTATATGTACAATTCACCTCCATAAGACTATATAGTTATGCACATATATTCAAAAGGTATATTTTTTCAACTTACATATTTGTCTTATCCATTTCTTTTCCTTATTTGAAATACAATTCAAATTCTTCTAAAAGAACAAACAATGCTTGATCATTTTTCATATGACAATTGTATTTGATGAAATGAGTTTCTTTTCCAATTTTATTGAATATCAATTTGGATTACACAAGGTAAGGAAAGAATGCACTAATTCGTTCTTTTCATTAATTAAAATTCTCACAATGAATATAAATGAAACTCATCATCTTTTTAAACATATGCAAATGTCATGATCTATTGTGGTGTGTGAGATTCTAGATTCCATTCTTTCTTACTATGGTCATCTGGCTAAGCGTACCCACCTCAATCAAGTTATCGCCATTCAACCTATTCTTGAACACACAGTCTTAGACTTGTCCACTTATCAGTAACCTTTAATTGATAATCTCATGAAATAATTTCTTAAATCACATAATTGCATAATATTCATTTTCAATTTTGTCATTGCATTTTATCAAATCCATAAATAAAAATGATAAATTCTATTTTCCAAATATTCTAATTTCCTCAACATTTAAAATGCAAGAAATGAAATCAAGATATGACATCCTTCCCCACTAGAAAGAGACATCGTCCTGATGTCTTATCAAACAAAATTGTTCCATAAATATTTATCAATTCATATTATTTTCAAGCCAAAACATCATAGCATACCAATCCAAAAGATTAGGCAACAATATAAGGATAATCATGAAAAGTCTATCTAAGAAAGAAAATTAGGGAAGGAGTGTTCTATCTCCTCTGCATTCTCCCATGTAGGATTTTCATCATGATATTGGTTCCATTGGACCTTATACTGAACAATGTCCTTGTTTCACAACTTGAGGTTGTGTCTATCTAGAATTCTATTGGGCTCCACTAGCACCACTCCTGGATCCTCCACCTGTAAAGAAGACTAATCAAGTATATGAGACACATCTGGGTGGTATGGTTTTAGCAAAGAAACATGAAACACATTATGGAGTCGAGCTAGAGCAGGGGGTAGAGCAAGTCTGTATGCAACCGGGTTGATTACTTCCAACACATCAAACATGCCCATGTATCTCAGAGCCAGCTTGGATGAATTACCGAAGGTAATAGAACTCTTATGCGGATTGAATCTCAGAAAGACCTTGTCCCCAACTACAAATTGCCTAAAGGTTCTATTTTTGTCACCATAACTCTTTTTCCTATCTGTTGCCTCTTTTAGTCTACTCTTGATAAGCCGCATCTTCTCTTCCATTTCTTTTAGCATCTCATGACCCACTATGATCTTATCTTCCAATCTGTCCCAACTGATAGGAGTACAACACTTTTCCCATACAAAGCCTCGAAAGGTGCCATACCTAAGGATGCATGATGGGAGTTGTTATAAGAAAATTCTACCAGTGGTAGATACTCTTCCCATTTATACTACTGATCCATACAGTACATCCAAAGGAGATATTCTACTATCTGATTCACTCTCTCAGTTTGACCATCGGTTTGAGGATGGTAGGTTGAATTGAAGTTCAACTTAGTCCCCATTGTTGCATTCAAAGTGGTCTAGAACCTTGATGTCATTCATGTATCTCTGTCGGATGTAATGGGATTTGGCACTCCATGTAAACGTAAAATCTCTTGGACAAATTTCTTGGCCAAGGTCAACGATCCATCCTTAAGGTTCCCTGGGATAAAATGTGTCACCTTAGTCAAATTATCGACTACTACCAGAATGGCATCATGCATGTTCTTGCTTAAAGGTAACCCCTACACAAAGTCCATTCTGATCACTTTCCATTTATACTCAGGTATATCGTGAGGATAAAGGAGCCCTACTAGTTGCACATGCTCAGCCTTGACTTGTTGACACTCCAAGCATCTGGCTATGTATTCTACTACATTCTTCTTGAGTCTCAGCCAAAAGTACAAGGTTTTCAATTCTATGATCATCTTTGTAACTCTGGGGTGTCTTGAATATGGTACATTTTGGACTCATCTAAGACAAACTTCCTAAGCTCTCTAGAATATGAAATGTACATCCGTCTCTGGAATCTTAAGATACCGTTTGGTTCAAACTCATACCCATCGAATCAATGGTTTGACAGATCCTCTTCTAGATCCTTTTTCACCCTCTCATAATGCTCATCACCTTGCAAGTGTTGCATCACCTGTTGTCTCATATTGAATCTCATAGAGGTCATGGCTGCCAAATGTCTTCGTCTACTAAGAGCATCTGCCACTCGATTTTTCTTTCCTATTATATACTCAATACTTGCTAAGGAATTCTAGCCACCTCCTTTGACGTGCATTAAGGTTAGGTTGAGTAAAAATGTATCTCAATCCTAGGTGATCTGTTTTGAGCTCAAATGGATTTCCCAAAAGATAATGTCTCCACATCTACAGGGTGTGCACTATAGCTGCTAATTCCAGGTCATGTGGCACATAGTTTACTTCGTGCTATTTCAGCTTCCTAGACTCATATGCCACCACTTTCCCTTCTTGCATTAACACTGCTCCTACTTCATCTCTTGAAGCATCCGTGATCACTGAAAATTGACCGTTGGGATTTGGAATAATTTATACAAGAGTTGTAGTGAGCTTCTCCTTGAGGAGCTAGAAAGCTTATTCACACTTCTCAGTCCATTCAAACCTCTTTCCTTTCTTTTGAAGAGACGTTATTGGGGCTGCTATTTTAGAAAAACCTTGCACAAATTTTCTATAGTAGCCAACAAGGCCCATAAAACTTTGCACCTCTAACACATTTTGAGGCACCAACCATTCTACAATTGCTTTTATCTTCTCAGGGTCCATAGAGACTCCCTTAGCTGAGATAATGTGGCCTAGGTAATGCACCCTATCTTGATAAAACAAGCACTTGGATAGCTTTCCATAAAGCTTCTTTTCCCTCAGACACTATAAGACTAGTTGTTACTAATTTTTAGCTTCCAGCTCAAATTAGTAAAGTTTTATCATGCAGTTGTTTAAATGGGGTAAGAAAATTTTGATGCATAAACAATCCAATCAACATCGGTTTTCTGAATGAAGGATTTTTAGAATTGGTTTATCAAAATCATGCAACAGTTTGAGTAAAGTTGTTGAACAATCCAAAAAAATCAACAAATTGAACTTCATTAAGAAAGAAGACATTCAAAGGATATCTTTGTGAAGCTAAACTAATTTCTGTAGTTTATGTTTCAAATATTTAATTGTTGTTTATTCAAAAAAAAAAGGCAGTTCAGAAATGAGGTATGTAAAAATTGTCATTTCATCATGATTACAAAACATATACTTCAAACAGTTTCATTTAGTTATTTCATATTATGGAGTGATTCACAAATGAAAATACACAGGTCATTACACGATATGAAATAGCTAATATATTGAAAGGAAATGTTTCTGTAATCCCACACAAGTCGTGGGAGTAACTGTATCTAAGAGATATAAAATAGCATGTAAATACATGAAAAGAAATGCATAAAATAAGATATGGGATCCATCATTGCCTGGTGAATGATGAATCCCATTGTTGGAGGTTGTTCTTGCATCATTGAGTTGTCTAGTTGCTGCTCCAAGAGAGAAATCTGCAAAGGTGGAAGAGGAGATGTTAGAGCTCGGGGTTCCATACAAACCTCATGCATGTCTAATCAAGGAGATACTTTCTACTTTATATCTGATCAAGAAAAGCAGAATGAATAGTTGTATCCAAGATATCCAAAGCAAATCATAAAGAGATGTATCTATTTTATCTAACTTGTTTGTTGAGTGTGCAGGTACAGGTGCAATCATGTCATTCAAATAAAAAAAGATACTATTTTGCTTTCAATCAAAGGCATATCACTATTCGAAGAGAATTGTTGCTCTAAGAATCAATAAAGGAACCCATATCTATAAGAATAAGAACAAGAACAAGAACAAGAACAAGAACAAGAACAAGAAGGTGGCACAACACTATTCATCCTTCTACATAGGCAAAGGGTTCATTTACATTTCATTAGGCATGTTATGTGTGGTGGAAAATGTGGCTTCCACAAGGGTTGAGTCCAACACATAACACTAGGGCAGTCAACAAGAATAACTAGCTACCTTTTGAGTTTTAAAATAAAGATGCATTTTCTTAGCAAGAAACAAAGTGCATACACAGTGGGTAGGTTTCTTTTTGAAGATACAGTCATAATGACGATTATACATAATAAGGGCCCATTCTACATGATACAAGCTTGCAGGTCACAAGAAAAGACATTAGGCCTAATGGAGAGGCCATAGCCTTGAAGGTTTGAAAAGGTTTCAAAATGGAGAGAAACGCCCAAATTTATGACAGATAAACACTCACCTTGTTTTTTCCTATTAAGAATCTTCAAAAAGTCACCCAGAATCAACATGAAATGAAGAATTTTGAGCTCCAAACCTAGCTCATGGCGGCACAACAACATGTTTTTTCCAGAATATGCAAAGTGAGAATGAGAAGATTATTAGGGTTCGATGCCTTTTACTCGTCCTAATCCAAATCTATGGTCTTTTTGACTTAAGTTCTTAGAAAAATCATTACACATGAAGTTTTCCTGTGGCCAAAGACTTAGGTCAAAAGACCTAATGATAAAGCACAAGCCATGGGTGTTGGGTGTTATAATGGGTGTTATAAGGGGTTATGTATTTATTTGTTAAAAAAAGAAAACTTTTGAAAACCCCTTGTTTATACATGCATGTAGTTAGGAAAATGCATTATAATCTAACAAATTAAGGTGCAAATTAATATTTTCCTTAATTTTTGTTAGTAGAATTTTTCCTTGGTGAAGGAGTGATCGCTTGCATATTTTGCATGATTTAGAAAAAAAAACAAACTTTTTAATTAAATATTAAGAGCAATATTTTATTATCCTAATATTTACCATGTAATAAAAAAGGAGAGGACTAACACATGATAAATATTAAAATAATCAATTGATTATCTTTAATATTTAATCAAATAGTTCCCTTTTACCTAAAATCATGCAATAGACACAAGCGAAGTAAGACTGGAGTCAGTAAGAGTCATATGAAGTATGGCCATTATTCATGGAGTTTGTTTCAGTTTTACATTAGTTTTGGAGTCCTTTTGATCATGCACATTGAGGGGAGGAGTTTGCAACATTTGGAGTTCAGTTTGCTTTAGTTTGTGGGCCTCTTTTTGAGGCTTTTCTTCTTTGCTCGTGAGAGGATATTTTTGAGATATTTTTCACTCTCAGTTGACTTTCAGTTCCACCTCTTGGCACCTTGGAGTTATCATACATTGTATATATTGGAAAAGACTTAGTCTTTTTCCTTAGTTCTTGTTTTCTGCCTTTGCATTCTGCAAAGATACTATCTTGTAACTCAGTTTTATTTACAATTTAATATATTAAGTAGCTTTTACAGGTGATCATATATTGTCAATTGCAGATTTTCCTTTCACCTTTCAATAGTATGATGTTTTTCCTTCAAGATTTCAGGCATCGTCATTGTGTTTAGTTTGATAAGGAATAATTTATTGTGTTTCAATATGGAAACCTCTAATTTTTTGTCTCTCTCATAAGTGTATGTATGCAGTTAAGTTTAAATTCACAAGTTATACATTGTGCATATATTTCATAATTATCATTTTTGTTGTGAAAACATTGTTTTTCCTTTGAAAGGATAATTTTAGTCAAAGCCTTTGTATGAAATATTTATGTGATTAAGCTATTCGAATTTAGTTGTCCAAATAGAAACATTGAAAAGTCATTGTGAATCAGATTGCAAGTTCATCAACAGTTAGGTGCATCACCATATTTTAGGTTCATTTTTGCATTCCATTTAGCCTTCTATCCCTTTTCCTATATAAGTCTTAGTTTCATTGTAAATCAAAAGGGGAACCAACCCATAATTTGGAGATTCACTTTCGTTATGAGCAACACACAGGCTCGAAAGTGTTTCCATGTTAAACAAAATTGTTGAGCTTTACAACTTTGCATTCGGGTACAACACTGTCCTCAAGTGCCGATCGTGTTCCTCAATATACTTGGAATAAACCAAAATATCATTGATAAAGATTAGGACAAAATCATCCAGAAAGTCTTGGAACACCCTATTCATAAGATTCATGAAGGTTGTAGGTGCATTGGTCAACCTAAAGGGTACAACAATGAACTCGTAATGCCCATACCGAGTTCAAAAATCCATCTTCGGAATATCTTCTTCCTTTATTCTCAACTGATGGTAACTAGACCCGAGATCTATATTTGAGAATGATGTCACTTCTTTCATCTAGTCAAATAGTTCATCAATCCTTGGAAGAGGGTGGCGATTCTTGATGGTCACCTTGTTCAACATCTGATAATCTATACATAGATGCAAGGTTTCATCCTTCTTTTTCACAAAGATAACTGGTGCTCCCCAAGGTGACACACTAGGTCTAATAAGAACCTTACATAACGACTCTTGTAACTGACCTTTCAATTCATAAAGCTCTATGGTGGTCATCCTATATGGGGCCTTAGACTGTGGCTTGACTCCTAGCACTAAGTCGATGGAGAAATCAAATTCTCACTTTAGAGGCATCTTGGTGAGATCTTCAGGAAATACATCTTGGAATTCCCTAAGAATTGGAGTCATCAAGGTATGGTTTCTCATTGTCAAGTTCACTGACATGCACAACATATATGACACAACCCCTCCTCATAGCTCTCTTAAGCTACATAGTTGAGATCTGTCTAAGATCCAGGGGTCGTTGTACCCCATGTATCTCAACAGGGTTCCCATATTCATCCAAAAAACTCACCATCTTATCCTCACAATTTATAATAGCCTTGTGCACAATCAACTATTTGATTCTAAGATTACATCATAGGATCTTAATGTTGCAACATAAAGGTTAACTTGGGTCATGAAGTTAGGAAGTTCCAAATTGCTGCAAAATAAACATGAATCTACTTCTCGCTCTACTCAATTCCCATACTAAACAAACCATGAATTTTCCATATATCTAGGTTGAATGGGTAGCTTAGTGTAATTAGGGATGAAATATTAAGGTTAATGTAATAAAGCATATAAATCAAACCCTAATAAACAATGAAGCACAAATGAGCATAAAGACATAAAGCATAAAAAAATATTACCAAATCTTCATGCCACCATTGATTCACCTCCATTGCATTTCTCCATTTTACTTGAATATGATAATTGCCCTCAAATTTGAGTGTGCAATAATAAGCCTATGACAAGTGACTAGAAAAATATTGAAGATTGTTGTCTCACACTAGCAACATGTACTTGCATAATATGTGTAGATCTTGAAAATGACAAGGGTAAGGCCTTTTATAAAAAATAAAAAAATGAATGAATGGTTGAGATTGGATGCCAATAAGATGTCTTAATCAATGGCCAAGATTGAAAGTTGAGGTATGGACTAGGGTTAGGGAAAAATTAGGGCAAATGATAAGGATGAAGGGTTGAGATTGAATTATGAGATAATCCAATCAAGGGTCAAGATTAAATGAGATGTCAAGAGATAAGATTTGATGTAGAAGATAAGATTGGCACGGATAAAGAGGTGATAGGAGAAATTAAATAATAAAAAATATTTAATTTAGGTGGCCATTGAATAATTAAATAATTAAAATAATTATTTAATTATGGTGGAAAGTGGACAAAAATTAAATAAATAAGAATTTATTTAATTTTAGAAAGAAGAGGACTTAATTAATGACGTAATTAAATAAATAAATTTATTTAATTAATCAAGGAAGAATAAAGATAAAAAAATGAATTAATTAAATAATTAAAATTATTTAATTATCAAAGACAAAAGGGGAAATGATGGAAAATTTAGAGGTCGCAGGCCTAGGACAATTTTTAGTGTCTACACTTAGAAATCATTCTAGGATCCATGAAGCACTCAGTAGCTCCAATATCTATCAAAATAGAAATGGTTCAGCCATAAATCTTACCTGTTAATTGAATTGGAGAAGCTTGGTACTCTGCTTTCCTATTATCCACTGTTGCATGGATCTTGTGTCAGGGGGTATACTACTGATTTCCTTCCTTCCATGACCTCAACTTCTGAGGGTAGTTAGATGCATAATTGTCTCCCCCACAAGTGTACCATCCATCACGTGGTCCTTTCCGACCTCCAGCCTTGTCCTCCTTTGAGTACCCCTGGCTATCATTATAGCTGTTGTTACCCTTATTAGCCCTTTTATTCCTTTCACCTTGGTTGCCTTCCCCTTTCAAGATTCTAACCTGATGGAAATTGTTTGCTTTCTATCTATCACCCTTCTAAAATATTTTGTTTCTGAACTGAGGCTTGGAGTCTAATCGTTTGCAAAGATTGGACAACTACTGTAACTTTTGTTCTTGCTTAATAGCCTTCTCAATAGCTTTTGCCATAGTATGAGGATTGTGAAGATCCACTTCAACTCCAATGTGGGGTCTCAGTCGCAATATAAAATTTTGAATCTAGAAACGCTCATCAGATTGATACTGCAACACATACTTAAGCAAGTTGGTAAAATTCTCCCAGTATTGCACTTGTAAGGAAAGCAAAGGTGCGAAAACGCCTTCCTAATGCTAATTCTAAGAGGAATAGTGTAGACTATAGGTTCAAAAATAATTATAGTTCATTAAAGATGCACATTATTGGAATAACAAAATAGAAAATTAAGATCATACACAAAATTTGACACCAGTATTTAACGTGGGAAAACCCTTACGGGAGAAAAACCCATACACCAAGTAAAGTCTCTTTGTATTACAGTAAATGAATTACATATAGACATTACAACTTCACTTTCAGATGTCAATTTCATTACAACAACATTTCTTTGATCAAGCTTGCACAAAACAAATCCTTATCTTCGTTATGTCTCACTATTACAATGCTTATACAACATACGATGAAAAATACTAAAAAATCATTCAACCATCAAACTTTTTTCTGTTACAGTACACTGTAATGTATATCCAATAGCCATGGTTGATTCATTCTCTGTATAAATGGTTCAGTTCAGTTTCCTTTGTTGAGCAATTGTTGATCTTACCAGTCACTGAACGGTCACCACCAACTCATCACAGTCCTCTAGTGTTCATCATACACCTCAGTAGTCCAACCAAGTCAGTGTTCGTTCAACCACAATTTGTCTTCAAGTCCATTGACATGATCAACACTATCGGCGAACATCTGGGATATCACAAGGATAACCCAACTCTCCCCGACGTCCCAAAAGAAACACCAAGATCATGAGCATTGCCAAGAGTCACACCGTCCTCACAGTTAGCCTTATCAGCAAGACTACAACCATTGGAAGATGTTTGAAATGTCTCATCGAAGTCCCAAGTCACCCCAATGTCCTTTAGTTCGGTTGTAGTCTGAAACAACTCATCAGGAAGAGTCACACCGATGTCCAATGAGAATAGACTCATCGGCAAGAATGAAGGTGTCGGTCCAACATTCTTAGGTCTTATCGAAGACCAATGTTATCCTGACATGAACCCATACACGACCATTGGCAAGAGTCTCCCCGACGAAACTCTTTAGCCAAACTTCTATCATTTCTGAGAGTTAGGAATCTCACGTTGACAGTTTAGGTCACATCGACGGCTCTCGTCGACAAGATTGACCATTTACCTCACCGATATGATCACTTCAAGCCTTCAGAACTAAGCTTCTCATTGGAAAAACATTCTAGGTGTCTCATTGATTTTTCTCTTTTAGGAGGTTTAGGTTAATAAGTTTGAGGCACATGTCTCCAACAATCTCCCACTTGACGAAGATCTTACTGACACCTCCAAAGCATTTAGAAACTACTGAGATTCATGGGCTCCAAAGCCCATCGAACTAGCACACCACCTATACTTGTCTGTGATCATTAGTTTTGTCAATGCATCTACAACATTTTCTAGAGTATCCACTTTTTCTAAATTGACCTTTCCATCCTCCACCATATCTCATACAAAATTATACTGCACATCAATATGTTTCGCCCTGGCATGAAAAGTTAGATTTTTTTTCCAAACAAATAGCACTCTGATTGTCACAACAAATTGCAATTTTCCCTGCACTGAACCCAATGTCAGAACACAAACATCTAAGCCATACGACTTCTTTGTAGGTGTGTGTTGTTGCCATGTACTCAGCTTCAGTAGTGGATAGAGCGACTACATCATCTCGCTTGCTCATCCAACTAACTGCACCACCATTCAACATGAAAATATATCCATTGGTGGATCTTCGACTGTCAATGTCCCCTGCCCAATCAGAATCCACATAGCCTCGAATGCTAAGAGATCTCTGTGATTCTATCGAGTTACCATGATAGAACAAAGCATATTGAGATGTACCTTTTAAATATCTAAAGACTCTTTTCATAGCATCCCAATGTGACGTTCCTAGATTCGCCATGAACCGGCTAAGTACTCCCATTTCTTGGGCGATATCTGGCCTTGTGCAAACCATTGCATACATTAAACTACCAACTGCACTAGCATAAGGCACTTTAGTCATGTCCATCTCAGTAGTAGATTTTGGACAATCTTCAATAGATAGTTTCGTTCCCTGCAAAATTAGAACAACTAGCTGCTTGCAATCAGTCATACCAAATCTCTCTAGAACAGTGTTAATATACTTACTTTGGCTGAGCCAAAGCTTCATGCTCTTTCTATCCTTGGTTATTTCCATCCCTAGAATATACCTTGCTACACCAAGTCCTTCATTTCAAACTTTGTAGACAATTGAGATTTTAGATCAGAAATCATATTCTTACTATTTCCTATGAATAACATGTCATCAACATACATGGCAATACTAAGAACTCGATCGTTTTGTCTTGTAGTACACACAATGATTAGATTTTGATCTTACAAAATCCCAAAGAAAGTACAAATGTGTCAAACTTTTGGTACCACGTTCTAGGTGATTGCTTCAAACCATACATAGACTTTTAACTTGCAAACTAGATTTTCTTTACCTTTTTCCACAAAGTGCTTAGGCTGGGACATATAAATTTCTTCTTCAATATCTCCATGAAGAAACACTATTTTCACATCCATCTGTTCAATCTCTAAGTCATATGTTGTTGCAAGTGACAAAAGAAATTTGATAGATGTCAGCTTAGCTACAGGAGAAAATATTTCTCCATAATCAATTCCTTCTACTTGGGAATACCCCTTCACAACCAACCTCGCTTTATACTTTTCAACATTTCCATCCAGACTGATTTTCTTTTTAAATACCCACTTACACCCAACAAATTTTCTGCCTTCAGGCAAGGGCACCAAACTCCAAGTTTCATTATTCTCTAATGATGCCATTTCTTCATTCATGGCTTCCAACCAAGAGTTTGAATCAGGCATTTCAATTGCCTCTTTCACAGTCCTAGGCTCATCAACATTTGTCATCAAAGCATAAGCACAGTTTTCATCCAACATGAAAAAGCATACCTTTCAGGTTGTCACTTCTCACGTGTAGACCTCCTCACAAGCTGAGCCTGAGGTTGTGGTTCTTCTTGTTCAGAACTCTCAGAGCTACTCAAACTCTCCTCAGATTCAGTACATTGTCAATTTGTTGTTCCTCTTTTTCTGGTGTTAGAGGAATTTCGACATCATTTTTATCATTGTCTTCTTTCATCCCTGATTGCAGATCCACTGAAGAAGGTATCAACTCATGAAAGATTACACTTCTGTTGTATACAACCTTTTCAGTCACGAGATTCCAAAGCTTGTATCCTTTCACACCAATTCCATAGCCAATGAAGATACAATTAAAAACTTTGTTCTCCAATTTAGATCTCTTCTCATTTGGCACATAAACATATGCTTCATAGTTAAAGACACAAACATGTCTCAGAGAGGGCTTCTTACTAGACCAAGCTTCCATTGGCATTTTATCAGCAAGTATCAAAGAGGGAGATTGATTTACCAAGTAACATGCTGTAGCCACAACCTCAACACATAACTTCTGCTCCAGACCAACATTGCTCAACATACTTCTTGCCTTCTCCATCAACATCTTGTTCAACCTTTCAACAACTCCCTTTTGCTACAGATTGTAAGGTGGTTTTTTATGCCTTTTAATTCCATGGTCTTTGCAATACCTTTCAAAATCTGCAAAACAAAATTCACCATCGATATCTATCCTCAAGCATTTAATTTTCTTACCAGTCTGATTTTCAACGAAATTCTTGAACTCTTTAAACTGACTGAACACTTTTGATTTACTTTTTAGAAACTATACAAATGCCCTTCTCGAATAATAATCAATAAAAGAAACATAGTATCTTGATTTTGATAACGAAGGAACATTTACTGGACCAAAATCATCAGAGTGAATATAATCTAGAACACTAGAAGATTTGTGAGGAATAGAGTAAAAAGAAACACGATGATGTTTTCCATATATACAATGTTCAAAAAATTCAAATTCCAGGTTACAATCTTCAAGCCCCTCAACCAGGTTTTTATTTTTCAAGGCTTTTAAACCTTTCTCACCAATGTGACCAAGCCTTTGATGCTAGAGCATAGTCTTCTCTTTAGGAAGTTTAATTTCCAAAGAATTTGCACCTATAGGAACTTCAGTTTCCTTCTCTACATGAAAAACCTTTTGTGACTTTGTAGAGACATTGTTACATTGGACAACAAGTGCATCCAACTTGTACAAAGTACCAATTTGAGCACCCCTAGCCAACACCATCGAGCCTCTAGTCATTTTGCAGCCATTGCTTGAGAATGAGACTTGCACTCCAACATCATTCAACTTGCTTACAAAAAGTAAATTCTGAGCCAGACCTGGTATATGCATTATGCCATCAATTCCCCTAATTCTTCCATCAGGAAACTGAATTCTGACTTTTCCACGACCAACAATTTCTAGAGATGAATTGTTTGCTAAATACACCTTTCCACCGTTGTATTTTTCATACTTTGTGAACCAGTCTATATGAGATGTCATGTGGAAAGATGCTCTAGAATTAATCAGCCAGACATCATCTGATGCATGAGTTGCCAAGGCTACAATGAAGGCATCTGCTTCACTCTGAGAAGAATCATTATCGAAAGAGTTCTTCTTCTTCTTCTTTTTCTCCTCTTTACAATCCTTTCGGACATGACCAGGCTGCCCACAGTTCCAACACTTCACCTTGGAATTCTTTCCAAGAGACTTTGATATCCCTTCTGATTTCGATTTGGACTTCTTATCCTTCTTCTTTCCTTTTTCTTTCGATCCGCCTCGAACAACAAGAGTCTCCTTCGCCATCTTAGAAGATTTCCTTTGCATCTCTTCTGACAAAAAAGAAGCAAGCATATATTCCATCTTGAAAGTGGTTGTCATGCTCCCAATCACCATCACTAAATGATCCCAAGAATCAGGCAAAGAACACAACAAGAGCGTACAATGATCTTTTTCATCTATTTTCACACTCACAAATGTTAACTGAGCAATCAATGTGTTGAACGTATTCAGATGATCAGCCACAAATACCCCTTCCTCCATTTTCAAAGAGTACAACTTCTTCCTTAAGAACAACTTAATCACCAGGACTTTCCTTGATAAATGTCTCCAAGCTTCTTCCACAAAGAAGATGAAAATTTCTCTTCATGAACGTTCAGGAGAACATAGTTTGCTAAACCGAGTCTTATTAACCCTTTTTATTTTTTGTCTATGAGGTCCCAATCTTCTTGCTTCATGCCAGAAGGTTTCGTTCTAGACACAACAAGCCAAAGATCACTATCCAGCAGAGGTCTTCCATTTTGAGTTTCCACAACTCAAAATTTCTACCATTGAATTTTTCAATTTCAATCTTTCCTAATGTGCTTGCCATATTAATTTGTAATTGAGATTACCAAGTTTCTACAAAACTCCCACTTTAGAATTGACACAAAAAACCAACCCTAGCCACAAGGATAACACAACTGGCTAGGTTCTGATACCACTTGTAAGGAAAGCAAAGGTGCGGAAACGCCTTCCTAATGCTAATTCTGAGAGGAATAGTGTAGACTATAGCTCAAAAACAATTATAGTTCATTAAAGATGAACATTAATGGAATAACATAATAGACAATTAAGATCATACACAAAATTTGACACTAGTATTTAACGTGGGAAAAACCTTATGGGAGAAAAAATGACACACCAAGTAAAGTATCTTTGTATTACAATAAATGAATTACATACAAAGATTCCAAATTCACTTTTAGATGTCAATTTCATTACAACATTTCTCTAATCAACCTTGCACATAACAAATCCTTATCTTTGTTATGTCTCAATGTTACAATTCTTATACAACATACAATGAAAAACACTAATAGATCATTCGACCATCAAACCTTTTTCTGTTACAGTACATTGCAATGTATATCCAACAACCATGGTTGATTCATTCTTTGTACAAATGGTTCGGTTCAGTTTCCTCTATTGAGCAACTATCGATCTTACTAGTCATTGAATGGTCACCACCAACTCAACACAGTCCTCTAGTGTTCATCGTACACCTCAACAGTCCAACCAAGTCAACGTTTGTTCAACCACAGTCCGTCTTCAAGTCCATTGGAATGATCAACACTATTGAAGAACATCTAGGATATCACAACGATATCCAAGTCTCCCCAATGTCCCAAAAGAAACACCGAGATCATGAGCATCACCAAGAGTCACACCATCCTCATAGTCAGCCTTATCGGCAAGGCTACAACCATCAGAGGACGTTCAAAATGTTTCATCGAAGTCCCAAGTAACCTCGATGTCCTTTAGTTTAGTTGCAGTCCGGAACAACTCATCGACAAGAGTCACACCGATGTCCAACAAGAAAAGACTCATCAAAAAGAACAAAGGTGTCGGTCTAACATTCTCAGGTTTTACCAAAGACCAATGTTATCCTGACGCAGACCCATACATGACCATCAGAAAGAGTCTCCTCGATGAAACTCTTTTGCCAAACTTCTATCATTGTTGAGAGTTAGGAATCTCACGCTGACAGTTTAGGTCACATCGACGACTCTCATTGACAAGATCTACCATTAGTCTCATTGATCTGATCACTTCGAGCCTTCAGAACTAAGCTGCTCGTCGACAAAACATTCCAGGTATCTCACTGATTTTTCTCTTTCAGGAGGTTCAGGTCACTAAGTTTGAGGCACATGTCTCCAACAACATTACTATCAGGCCTCTCTGGGTCAGATTCTAAAATTCAATCATTTTCTTGTTGAAGAAAAGTTTTGGTAGCCACCTCTTTCTAAAAGATTCGAGGAAAAAATCCCAAGTAATCCCTTCTTGGAAGTCTCCTTTTAGCCTTCTCATTGCCCCACCAAGTATCTGCCTCTCCAGACAATTGATATGCTGCCCAAGCAACCTTGGTTTGATCTGACAGGTTACGAAGCCCAAAATATTTTTCCATCTTTATGATCCAGGCCTTAACCCCATCTCGGATGACCTTTCCATCGAACTTTGGTGGTGTTACCTTCTTAAGATCTTTTCCCAATTCTTCCTCAATCCGACCTTGATTGTGATTCCCTTCTCCTTGGTTGGGTACCTCATTCCTAAGATTTCGATCTTCCCGTACCCCACATACCTCTTGTTCCAAATGGTCCATTCAAGATTATTTCTGGTTCAAGAGATCCAAGATTTGGTCTAGCCTCTTACTTGGCCCGTTTTCCTGTTCGCTACCGCTTGCATCTTGTCTAGTGGTCACCATGGTGACTCACACTCGACCTATGTCATAGTCATATTTAGCATTCAAGAACAAGTTTTATGTTTATGTTATTGCATCTATGAAATACAAAGCACACAACATGCAATCCTTAAAAAAATATATATACACGTTCATTCATCAAGACAATCCTTCAAGCTTCATGCGCTTGAACAACAAAAGACTTTATTTATATTAAGTTTGGATTTTCACTCATCCTTAGTTATGAAAGTTTTTCCGCTCTAAGCAATTCCCTTGTTATTAGATAGAGGACATTCCTCAGGATCCTCATCTGAATCTACATCTTACCTCTTGGGTGAGGTAGGACATACATGCAGACACTCCTCCTTATTCATCAGTGGTGCTTTAGGTCCAAATTCTACTAGCCAATCTCTAAATGAAGAAGGTTCTTAGTCCTAGGAGTTCGTTTGGTCTCCTCTATCTTTTTTCCTCTCTCCAACTTGAGATGTGTGAGGACATGCGCTAGACTTTCTTTGTCAGGAATCTTGGGTTGGTCTTTGGGTTTGGATTTCTCCTCAATAACAATTTGCTTTTTCATAGCCCTATTGGTTTTCCCTTTCTATCTTCTTGAAAAATTTCTTTCATATCAAAGGGGTATCCCTCCCTTTTAGACCATCTATTAGTAACATATTATAGTGTGCTACAGTCTACCATTGAATTCATGTATCATTCCATTAATTGACCACAAATAAGTCATTTAAATCAGGTACAACCATTCATTCATCCATCATATCCAATCATTTACATGTTGCAAATCCAAATTGTTCTATCTCTACAATTCCTTTCTTGCAATCAAATTTTAATAATCTTACTCAAAGATTAATCAAGATGAATCATAAGGTATATTGCATGTATGTGCATGTGCATAAATGAAGCATTTATGCATGTGCACATATATGCCTAAGTGAACATAGTTGGGAAATGCATATACGTTCTGAATAGAAAAAGAAATAAATCATCCTCACAGGAAATCCATATTCATAAAAGTTTAAACATCAACTTGTTCAAAAGTTCCATTTAGTAATTCAATGACATTTGATCACAAACTTTTAGCCAACACGATTGACTTATAATATTCTTAGTAATCAATATGAGAGAAATATCAGTTCATTCTGAAAATGAGAATACATTCAATCAGTTTGCAATTCTATTTATAGGTTGTCTATTTCAGGTTAATCATTCCTGTGTATCATTCATTTTGATATTTCCATTTTAATAATTCTTAAAAGAACATCAATAATCAACTTAACATAATTGTTTTGTTCTATCAAACAAGTTTTCACTTCAAAGAAAAAGCGATCGATAGGCATGTTATCTTGAAAATGATAACATGCCATCGATTTCACTACATGATCTTCATTACATTCAATAGCATTTAATCCTCGGTGGGGTCTTCAATAGTATGGAAGCACCCATCACATTTCTTATATAAATTTAATAGAGAGGATCATTCTTCGACTCTAGATATAGCACTGGAGTAAATTGAAAATGATAACACAAGAAATTATGTGTTTATACATATATATATGCATGCACTATCATTTGCATGATAAGCCAAAGGGATTCTATATCCTGCGGCCATAGGAGGCCGAATATCGTTAAATTTTATTAACATTTAAACATACATGAATGATGGATCATTCATTTGAGAAGTTTCATCAAACAATAGCATCGTTCGACCAAGGTTTCCATAGAACGATACTTCATTTTTTATAGTTTATCCTTCACAAAGCATGATGAATTCTTACAACAAATGACAGTAACGACCTTAGCTTGGCCATACGTGGTAATTTCCATGGTTTACCACCTAAATGGTGGGGTGACATAAGCAAATGATGCATGTCATTCTCCATTGGAAATAATTAGCGATATGAGTTTCTTGGCCATAAGAACAAGGCACCCACAAGGAAGTGTTAATACAATACAAGCCGATCACCAAATGGTGTCATGCAAGAAAATACATTACTTCACATAGGTTATTAAAAGACATTACACTAACATAGGTTGGCCAAATGGCCTCAACCCTCTGAAAGATGAGCATACGAGTATAACCTATCAAAGGGGTCTAGCCAATACCCACACATGCAAGACATATCATAACATAATATTACTATGAAGGCTTTAGCCCCAACTGAGCTATCATGGTTTGATAAAATCAACCAACAGAGGTAAACATATGAAAGCTAGTTTGCATAAATGCATAACATAGATGCAAAATGAAGAAAAGTTCATTCGATATCAAGCAACATCAATAAGGGTTTTCACATTACCTTGTTTCTTTGCAAAACTAGTGATGAAATTTGGAAATAATGTTTTAATTCCTTTGCTTTTTCCTCCACAGTCAATCCTTGATTTTTTCCTACTTTTTCTCTGCTTTTGTTCACTGCTTAATTTCCCCCTCTTTCGTTCAAATCTCTTCTTGCTAATTTTAGGAGATAGTGGTCTTGAATTTCTCTATCTCCATAACCTTACTTGGCCTCCCACTCCTCTTTCTGAAGGTTGACTAAAGCTTTTTTCATGGAAGGGGTCGGCTCCTATCCCATTAATGATGGGAGTTATAGATTTTATTCCACGATTCCATTATTTTCCATGAAAAGTAAAAATTTAAACCCGAGGAAAAACATTCATATATATTCATTTATATATTCATATACTCGTATGTGTATATATATATATATATATATATATATGATTCACCTCCATAAGACTATATACTTATGCACATATATTCAAAAGGTATATTCTTTCAACTTACATATCTATCTTATCCATTTCTTTTCCTCATTTGAAATACAATTCAAATTCGTCTAAAAGAACAAACAATGCAATCATTTTTCATACGACAATTGTATTTGATGAAATGAGTTTCTTTTCCAATTTTATTGAATATCAATTTGGATTAGACAAGGTAAGGCAAGAATGCACTGATTCATTCATTTCATTAATTAAAATTCTTGCATCGAATATAAATGAAATTGATCATCTTTTCAAACATATATAGATGTCATGATCTACTGTGGTGTGTGAGATTGTAGATTCCATTCTTGCTTACCATGGTCATTCGGCTAAGCGTGCCTACCTCAATCAAGTTCTCTTCGTTCAACCTATTCTTTCACACACATTCTTACACTAATCCACTTATCAGTAACCTTTAACTAACAATCTCATGAAATAATTTCTTAAATCACATAATTGTATAATATTCATTTTCAATTTTGTCGTTGCATTTTATCAAATCCATAAATAAAAATGATAAATTCTATTTTCCAAATATTCCAATTTCCTCAACATTTAAAATACAAGAAATGAAATCGACATATGACAAATGATGGATACAAATCAGTTAGGCAACCTCAAAGAAGAATGAATCTAGCTGTCTGTGACATAGTTAAGGTAGAATTACAAAAGTTATTGGATGCAAGATTCATTTATCCAATCTCAGACAATCAGTGGGTGTCTCCATTAGTAATTGTATCTTAGAAGGGAGAGAAATGGAGAGTGTGTGTTGATTACCGTGATTTAAATGTGGCAACAAGAAGATACCACTTTCCCCTTCCATTTATTGATCAAGTGTTAGATTCATTAGCAGTAAAGCAATACTTTTCCTTCTTGGATGGGTTCAGTGGATATAACCAGATTAAAATAGCTCTAGAAGACCAAGAAAAAATAACCTTACTTTCCCTTGGGGTACTTACGCTTACATAGTCTTGCCATTTGGGCTATGCAATGCACTTGCAACATTCCAAAGGGAAACATTGAGTATATTCTAAGATTTTTGTCATGATTCCGTGGAAGTTTACATGGATGAATTTACAACTTATGGGAATACCTATGAGGAAGCACTTTCTAACTTGAAGTTCAAGTACTACAAAGATGTCAAGATCATCACATGTCCATAAGTCATGATAAGTGCTTCATGATGATGACTGAGGGAGTAGTCTTGGGAAAATTTGTGTCCAATAAGGGAATTCAAGTAGATCCTAATAAAACTGAGGTAATATCTACACTTCCTATACTTTAGAATCAAAAAGATGTCAGAAGCTTTCTTGGCCATGCTGGGTACTACATGAGGTTTGTACAAGATTTTAGTAAAATTGCAGCACCATTGTTTGTCTTATTGTCTAAAGATGAGAGTTTGACTGGACACCTGCTTGTTAACATGCCTTTGAATCCCTTAAAGCAACACTTACCAAGACTCTGATCTTGAGAGGACCAAACTAGACATTGCCTTTTTCATATCCACACTAATGCTTCAGATTTTGTAATTGGAGCCGTGTTAGGACAAAAAGAAGGAAATATTGAGTATGTCATTTATTATATCAACAAGAACCTTAAGGGGGTAGAACAAAATTACCCAGTAAATGAAAATGAGATGTTAATAGTGGTATATGCAATCAATAAATTTAGGCACTACATCACAGGGTATTGTATATTCATTCACACAGATCTGTACCATAGAAAAGAGTATCTTTTTCTTGACATGGGAATAATTCATGATAAATTGGACTTAATGAGGCCTTGATTTGGTGTTGTGAGGTGTTTTTCACATCCACACTAGGTCTTGGACCCTCCCAAATGCATTTATCAATGTCTTGTAAAGGTGTTGTAAAGAGTTGTAAAAGAATTTCATGCTTTTCTAGACTTAATGAACCCATTTTCCTAATATTCAACATTATTAAATGTATTTAATTGCATTATCACATCAATCTAGAAGGCTTGTAAACTAAACTTAACTTTAATCTAGTGTTGTAATGTGTTTTACACATTCACATTGGATGTTGTGCCTTCCTAGTCTGTGTCAACCTCATTTTAATGTTGTAAAGTGTATTTAATCACACTTTCACATTGAATTATGTGTCCCAAGCCCTAATTGACCTTTACATCATCACTAATAAGCAATATTATGCATCTAGAGGCATTATCTGATGAAATACCCGAAAAAGTCACAATATAAACCTTATTTCTTAACTTCTTGGCATCTTAGCTGGCAAAATGGTCCCTGTGGGACCCATTCACCATGGGTAGAAAATGAGTCCCATTTGGTCAAATTTTTCCCTTTGAGCAGAAAAAATTCAAATTTAAGTTTATTATATTCACATGTCAGCCTTAGGGATCCAATTTTCAGGGCTAATAAGGTGGATTGCCTATAAAATCACCTCTCTAAACCCTAAATCATATTCATTCTTCATTATCCATCCATCATTCTTCCACCTGAAGTCAAGCAAGTTAGGGCTTCACCATTTCAAGGAATTAAGACATTAATTTTTAGACATTCAAGGGAAAATCCTTCATGTTTTTTTGTATACATTCAAGATCAATCATCATGATAAAGTAATCAAATCCATTATTGCATGTTTCATTACATTCTTTCTCCATTTTGGTTTAATTACCTAAAAGGGGTTTGAACAAGGCAAACCCCCATGCCCTAACATTCAACATTTCTCTCTCTTGTCTTGTGTGTTTGCAGATTTAGGTATCTTGGTGGCTTGGAAATAATTAAGAATCAAGTTGCAAAGTTTCTTAAGTCTTCTTGATGCAGGAGCATCCAGTGGTGTAAGGGCAATCTTGCATCACCCAAAAATAGTCAATTTTCAAGTTTCTCAGTTTTTAGATGTTTTTACATTTTTGGATACCCTTTTCGTCATAATGAAATTCCCAACTTATGGTTTTTATTTTCGGTTCCTGGGTGGAAAGTTATTGCAGTTTTAGTTTCCCAGATTTGCACCTAAAAACCTTCCGAGTGGGATTTGAGGCACTTAGAGCTTCCGGATCGGCCCCGAAACTTGCCGAAATCGGCGTAGCAAATTTTGAGCCGTTCTTGACTTTGAGACCTTTCCAACGGTTCGAACGGTTCGCGAATCGGAGTCCTGGATCAAAAGTTATGGCCCCGCGAAGTTGGCGCACTTTCTAGAAGTTACCATTGCAAATGCTCTTCTGAAATTTGAACTTCATGTTGTAATTTTTTGCGCCAAACGCCTAAACTCAATTTGAATGTTGTTTTGGCTCCAAACTAATGAGGAGCTCTATTTATGGGCGGGTTTTCTAATTTTTGGGTAACTTTTTGGGGACAAGCTCGCATATTGCGAAAGGGTTACTCTGTAGCTTTCTGTAGCTTGCATATGTTGTAGAACTTGGGGATTTGAGATCCTCTGCATGTAAGAAGTTCCATTCTCTGAATAATAAATTTAGTCTCTTATTTGTGGGTTATTTTCTGTGTCTCGGGTTGCGCCCTCATCAAGTGGTATCAGAGCGGGTTTTCTTGAGTGTGTGGACAGATCGCCGATCGTGAGGCAGTTCGCACCAGGACCGTGGTTGTGGGTCGTGGTCAAGAAAGATGCCTCCAAGAGTGATTCCTGGTAGGCGTGGTGGTGCCAGAGGTGGTCGAGGCGGTAGAGATGCTGGTGGAAGAGATGCACTAGCAGCGCTCCAGAGACAGGTTGATGCATTACAAGAGCAGTTGAGAAGAGGGTTAAACCTGAGGGAGGAAAGTGAGGATGAAGGAGAGGAAGAAGGTTCAGATGTAGAAGAGGAAGAAGAAGAAATTGATCAAGACCAAATGCGACTAATAAGGGCCATTTTGAAGATCGGGAAAAGACCCAAAGTAGAAGTCCCCAGTTATTCCGGAAGTTTGAACCCGGAAGAGTTGATCGACTAGATCAACAAGCTAGAAGAATATTTTGAGTATGAGGAAATAGAGGACGGTCCCGGGTTAAGTTTGCAAAAATGAAGCTAAAGGGCCAATACCCGATTATTTGAGTGGAAAAGAGGTCCACAGTTGGAAAATCCCGAAGAGGAAAAGTCAAGATCACCCGGATGGGATGCATGGTAGCTGAAAGAAGCGGAGTTCATGCAGTGGACTACGAGTTAGATGTTGAAGAAGAAATTGCAAGAGGTTGGAAGCAAGGAAGCGGTCTGTGAAGAATATCTTGAAGATTTTCACAAGATAATCATCGGGGAAACGGGTCACCTGAAGGCCAATAAGAGGTAGCCCGATATCTTAATGGGTTACGACTGAGCATTCAGGAGGAGTTAAGCCTAGTCAAAATGACCACCATTGAGGATGCATATTAGTTTGCTTTGAAAGTGGAAGAGAAGCTGAACAAAAGATTTGATGGCAAGCAAAAGGGCGAGGAGGTCAAAGTGGAAGGGGCAATGGTAGACCTTCAGGAAGCCGAAATGATGATGAAAAGAAAAGTGAAGATGTGGGTACCAGCCGAAGTCAAAGGAATGACAACTTCTACCGCCCTCGTGATCAAAACAGTGGTGATCAAAGAGGTAGAGGACAAGGGAGATATGGACAAGGATCTGGAAGAGGTGGTTTCAGAGGAACGTGTTTTCAGTGTGGTGAAGAAGGGCATTGAGCTATGAATGTCCACAACACCAAGGAAGAGGCGGAACAAAAGAATGAAGGTCATGGAAGGGTAGAAGCGCTATCTGGATAAAGGAAGGCCAATCGAACATTGATGATCTTTGAAAGGAGAAACCCCTAGTGGTTGGAGAGCCCTAGTAGTGAAGAAAATGAACGAGCAGAGGAAGAATCTATTTACGCTGGGGTGCAAGTGTGAAGAAAAATGTTGTGATATGCGTATTGGCCGGTGGGAGCAGCGATAATCTTGTGTCGGAGGAGATAGTCCACAAAGTTAAAATTTGAGGGAAAGACACCCGCATCCATATAGGATTGCCTGGCTGCAGAAAGACCACAAAGTTTTGGTCAATGAGCAGTGCCTAGTAAAGTTCAAGATTGGGAGCTACCATGATGAGGTGCTCTGTGATATCATCCCCATGGATGCGTGTCACATGTTGTTGGGGAGGCCGTGGCAGTTCGATAGGCGAGCTATACATGACGGCCATGCAAACACTTATTCTTTGACAAAGGATGGGGTTCGTCACAAGTTGAAACCCTTGAAGGAGACCGAAGAAAAGGTATGCGGTAGTGCTAGAATCTGTTATGTAGATGGAAGAAAAATTTTAGAAGGTATGAAGCATGAACGTGTGTGTTATGCATTGATTCCTAGAGAGAGTAATAAGGATGTTGAAGGTTCGGAAAAGAAGTTTACGGGATGTTGCTTGGATGAGTTCGAGGATGTGTTTACGATAATGCACGAGGGTTTCTGTAATAAGGTCCAGAGTCATCAGATTGACTTGATTCTTGGAGCCAATTTTTCAAATAAGGTAGCTCATAGAATGACTCCAGCAGAAAATGAGGAGTTGAACGGACAAGTTCAAGAGTTGTTGAGAAAGGGTTTTATACGAGAGAGTTTGAGTCCATGTGTAGTACCTGCAGTACTAGCACCAAAGAAGGATGGGGAGTGGAGGATGTGTACAGATTCCCGAGCCATAAACAAGATAACAATCAAGTACAGATTTCCCCTGCCAAGGATGGATGACCTGATGGACTGTTTGAGTGGAGCTCGGTACTTCACAAAGATTGATCTGAAGAGTGGATATCACCAGATCCGGATTCGAGAGGGAGATGAATGGAAGACTGCCTTCAAGACCAAAGAGGGCCTGTACGAGTGGTTAGTCATGCCTTTTGGGCTAACCAATGCACGAGCATTCATCGCGGCTCATGAATGAGGTACTAAAGAATTTCTGGGAAGTTTGTTGTGTGTATTTAGATGATATTTTTAATTTTCGATAAGGCGTTGGATGAGCATCGTGCATATTGAGGAGAAACCTTTGAAGTTAAAGAGAGGCGGTGATTAATGCGAGAAGAAGTGCAGTTTGCGAAGAGGGAATTTAGATGTACTTAGGGTTTGTCTACGTGAGAGGTCTCAAGATGGACCTAGAAGGTGAAAGGCTATTATGGAATGGCCTACCCCAGAAGCGCTTCTTGAGTGAGATCTTTCATGGTTTGGCTAGTTTTTATAGAAGTTCATTAGAAATTTCGAAGTAGTATTTATGGACCTGACTAAAAGCGATGAGGAGGGATAGAAAATAATTCAAGAGTGGAGCCTTTGGAAGCGGAAAAAGTTTTGGCTGTTGAGCGAGGTGGCGAACAACTGTTCTAGCCTCCCGGATTTCAACAAAGGGGTTCGGGTAGATTGTGATGCGGTGGATTTATTACCGTGGAAGCGATATTGAAACCAAGAAAGGTAAATACATTGCCTATTTGATGAAAAGGATTAAATGATGCCAAGAAGAAAGTATTAAGCATATGATCCGGGGTTTTATCCACAATAGTTCAAGCATTAAAGAAATGGAGACGTGTTGTTGCCGAAGGAATTTGTTCTATATCTTGATCATCAGAAGCCTTCTGATACCTAAATAGTCGGGGAAAAGTCGTCGAGAATATATGGAAATGGGTAGGTTTTGCGAGTTATACCTTTGTTTTTAAACATAGGAGTGGGAAGTCAAGTAGGGTTGCAGATGCCTTAAGTAGGAGGCATACATTGATGACAAAGATGCTGATTGAAGTGGTTGGGTTCAACGAACTTAAGGCGTGCATCTGAAGATCCGATTTTCTTGAGAGGCTTGGAAAGCATGCAAGGAACCTGTTACAGTGAACATGACAAGGTGGCTGGATTTCATAATCCAGGATGGCATGTTATTTAAGGGAAGTCAATTGTGTATCACAAGGAGTTCCATGAGGGAGAACCTGATAAAGGAGAAGCATAGTGGAAGGAATGGCCCGGAGACATTTTGGTGGGATAAGACCATTGCCATTATCGATTGAACATTATTATTGGCCCCGATTGTCACCGGGATGTAGAAGAAGTTTGGCCACAAAGGCTGTAAGGGTTATAGCAAGATGGCTAAAAGTGAGCTAGAATCTGGACTTATGTATGCCTTACCTGTACCAGAGAGGCATTGGGAGGAT
Source organism: Sequoia sempervirens (assembly GCA_007258455.2). Lineage (NCBI taxonomy): Eukaryota > Viridiplantae > Streptophyta > Pinopsida > Cupressales > Cupressaceae > Sequoia > Sequoia sempervirens. The sequence goes on along the minus strand of VDFB02271358.1, from coordinate 340,968,783 downwards.
ATAAGTGTGGACTTTGTTCTTGGTTTGCCAAGGACGCAAAGAGGGAATGATTCAGTATTTGTGGTAGTTGATAGGTTTTCAAAGATGGCACATTTCATTCCATGTCAGAAGACCCATGATGCAGTCCACATTTCTGACTTGTTCGTCAAAGAGGTGGTGAGGCTACATGGTCTGCCAAAGAGTATTGTTTCAGGTCGTGACACCAAATTTGTGGGGTAATTTTGGAGGACCTTGCTTGTGGAAAATTTTGAGAAACTGAGCTAAAGAGGAACAGTTACATACCATTCTAAGCGAGATGAAGTGACCCGAGAGGTTGTTAACGAAGTCACGGGTAACCTAAAGAGATGTTTGGTAGGAGATAAACCCAAGGGATGGGACTTGATCTTACGAGGCAGAAATTCTCTTACAACAATTACGTCAGCGAAGCGGTAGATCACCATTCCAGATTGTGTATGGAGGTAACCCCAGAACAGCTCCAGAATTGAGGAAGATGGACCAAGAGAAGAAAATAAGTGTTGAAGCTGAAGATTTCACAGAACACATCAAGGATATACATGAGAAGGTAAGAGAACATATTAACAAGATGAATATGCAGTATAAGGCTAAGGTAGATCAGAAGAGGAGGTACAAGGAGTTTCAGATTGGTGATGAAGTGATGGTCCACTTGAGGAAAGAAAGGTTTCAGTGGGAACATATAACAAATTGAAGATGAAGAAGTTCGGTCCCTGTAAAATTTTGAAGAGGCATGATTCAGGGAATGCATATGAGGTAAGGATTGCGGGATGGATTCAACATTTCCCACAGTGTTCAACATTGCGGTTGTGGTATCATGAAGGTGGTAGCGAGAGGAAATTACCAATGATGGAGCGGTGTGGGATTCCGGCCTGCTTCAGAAAGGAGAGATTAGCGAAATCTTGGATAGTCGTGTGGGAAGGAATTACCGGAAATAGGCGATTATGAAGAATATCACGGTGAAATGGAAGGAAGGCTGTGGAAGATTCACCTGGCTATCTAAGGCAGCAGTTGACCGGTTGGGTTTTCCTCAACCAATCTGAGACGTGATGGGGTCACTTCTCAAATTACCCTGGGTGTCTGATGCAGGAGCATCCAGTGGTGTAAGGGCAATCTTGCATCACCCAAAAATAGTCAATTTTCAAGTTTCTCAGTTTTTAGATGTTTTTACATTTTTGGATACCCTTTTCGTCATAATGAAATTCCCAATTTACGGTTTTTATTTTCAGTTCCTGGGTGGAAAGTTATTGCAGTTTTAGTTTCCCAGATTTGCACCTAAAAACCTTCCGAGTGGGATTTGAGGCACTTAGAGCTTCCGGATCGGCCCCGAAACTTTCCAAAATCGGCGTAGCGGATTTGAGCGCGTTCTTGACTTCGAGACCTTTCCAACGGTTCGAACGGTTCGCGAATCGGAGTCCTGGATCAAAAGTTATGGCCCCGCGAAGTTGGCGCACTTTCTAGAAGTTACCATTGCAAATGCTCTTTTGAAATTTGAACTTCATGTTGTAATTTTGGCGCCAAACCGCCTAAACTCAATTTGAATGTTGTTTTGGCTCCAAACTAATGAGGAGCTCTATTTATGGGCGGGTTTTCTAATTTTTGGGTAACTTTTTGGGGACAAGCTCGCATATTGCGAAAGGGTTACTCTGTAGCTTTCTGTAGCTTGCATATGTTGTAGAACTTGGGGATTTGAGATCCTCTGCATGTAAGAAGTTCCATTCTCTGAATAATAAATTTAGTCTCTTATTTGTGGGTTATTTTCTGTGTCTCGGGTTGCGCCCTCATCACTTCTCTCTATTGAACAAGTCAAAATATCAACAAAAACTTACTTTCAGGTTTGGAAATCAGAGTTTCAGAAGTGGACACCTGTAGAAAGCGAAAGTGCAAACCGAAAGTTCTGGAATCCACCTTTGAATATTTAGAAATTCAAAAGTGGACTCATTTTCCATGGGTGGTGAATGAGTCCCACTTCCAAGCCATTTTTTGTTTTTCTACATTTTTGGATACCTTTTGCCCGAAATGAGATCTGGAACAGTTTTGCAGAACTGAGATTGATTCGCCCAGAATGGCGAATGAGTCCCACCATGCCTAAAAATCAACGTCAAAAACATTCTAGAAGCCACTTCTAGTCTCCATCCATATTCTAGGTGCACACTTTCAGTTTCGTCAAGTTCTGTTGCAATTTTGCATTCATTTATACGTGTTTTTGCATTACACAATGTGTTTTCAAACAATTTGTTTTTCTTTAGTTTCCATTCAATAATCAATTAATCTTATTAGTTTCTTGCATTTCAAACATTGCATCTAGGTATATTGCATCCATATTCAATCCATATTGCATTGATTTTGAGTGTAACATTACATTTTGGCCCATCTTTCTCCTTCTAGGTGAAAAACCCTAAGAGTGCTAGAAAGACCTTGGATGCCAAAAAACTTTGTTACATTTTGGTGAACTTTCTTTTTGAATACTTCTATTTTCTAATATGGAGTCCATCATAGATCTAGCCTTGCGTTGAATTTTCATTAGGGATTGCATTAGTTAATTGACATGCTAAGTTTCAAATTTTGCATTCATAAAAAGTGCATTTAGGTTGCATTTTTGGTGCTTAAATTCATTTAAATTTTATGAAATTCTGCCTTTTTAATTTAGGTCTGCATCATAGCACTTAGAAAGCATCAAAATCACTCAAATTTTTTGGAACATTATGAAAAAAGTCCATACTGGGACTCATTCACCACCCTGGGCGAATCAATCCCTTTTGGCCTCTAAAACTGCATTTTATAGAACTAAAAACCTTGTTTTTAAGTTTCTGTTTGGTGCCTTTACCTACCTGTATCAATTAGCTAATTTTCTGTGACATGTATTTCACTAGATCTCACTTAAAATAGCTCATTTCATGCATTGCTTCATTTTACATTTGCATTTTTCATGTCATTTTCCGATGGTTGCATTGTATAAACATAAAATTAGCTTGTTTAAAAACTGAAAATTGCATTTCCTTTTAAGTCATTGCATTGTCCTTTCCTTCCTTTTTCCTTATAGCATGTTTTTTTTCAAAAGATGTGGCTTTGATTTCATTAATAGAGGATTTAATAAGCACAACATTCCCTCTTGTGAGCTCAATTTCAATTACAAAAATGAGGTCTTTAGGAAACATGATCAAACCATTGACACAATCTTTAATATTACATTTCCCATTGGTGAGAATGGTAGTGTAGACAATTATAACAATCATACTTGTTCTTCCCCCGATACCTATCCTATTCATGACGAAGGTATCTTGGTGAAGGAAGATACAAGCATTGAGGGTCTTGATTGTCCATCTCCTCATTCCCCTTTGGACGATGTTAGACAACAAGAACATGAGATCATAGACACATTTCTAAATCTCACCTTACCAAGTCTCCATGATCATGACACTCAAACTTGTCCATCTCCTAATATCCCTCCTCGATGTAAAGAGGATAGGTTGGTGTTAGAAGACATCCTTATTAAGAATCATGAAACCCTTGATCCTCTCTTCCCTAATGCTCCCACCATTTGGGAAAATTTATTTGAAAACCATAGTGGTCCTTCTCTTGAAGCCTTCTCCCCTTGTGATGAAGCTACTTTACCCTTGGATGAACACATTACAAGCTCTCTTTGTAGGGTAGATAATATGGAACAAGAGAATGAGACCTTACAAACAATGGACACTCAACTACCACCTTCTCATAATCATACCCCTCTTAATAATCCCATCATTGATCATTCCCCTATTGGTGATGAAGTTATTGTGGAAGAACCAAGCCTTGCTTGTCAAGAACATGTGGATTGTGGTTCTCCTAAAAAATCTCCTCGTAGGGAGAATATCATGGTGCTCGAATACAACACTAATAATGTGTCTTCCTTCACTAAACAAATGGTTCTCGGTTTGCCTTTATTAGAAATACATCAAACCACGACCACTGAGGTTATGAATGCGTAAGTGTCCATTAGATCCCCCTTGATCAATGGACCTCATACATACCTCATGGGACATCCTAACAACCCTCTAATTCTCTACCCACCTTCACACAAATAACAAACTCAGAATACACCTGAACTTATCCTTTACCCTCCTCAAACTCATGTGTTGCAGAAACTGAGTTATAATACCATTGATCATACATATAACACTCAAAACAATCCACAACCATCACAACCAACACCAACACCCTTACCGTTGCCTAATCCTATCCCACCTAACCTTTTCTTATCAGGTCGCAAGGAGTATGATCTTTTCGAGAAACTTAGGAATACTCCTGCTAAGATATCATTGTGGGACCTTATTCAAGCCTCCCCTCACTATCACAACATGATTCAAACAACCTTACAACAAGTTCCTGTACCTTCTAATGTATCACTAACTGATATAGCAACTATGGTTTAAGGACTTAACGCTGGAATTGTTTTCCACCAAAGTGAACTCCCCTCTTTGGATGTGTAAAAACAAAATGAATCTTTCATGATCATAGCACAATACAAAACAAAAGGGATCAAGAGAATTCTTGTAGATACTGGTTCTGCCCTTAATGTGTGTAGTGTGAGCCTTTTGGATAGGCTTGGCATTGATCAATCAACCATTCGACTTGATTCTTTCTCTATTAAGGGATTTGGAAATGTAGAAAAGAAACCGCTAGGGGTAATCATTATGCCTCTTACCATTGGAGTGTTCACCTTGAATACACCAATCCATGTTATGCCTTATGAAATTTCATGCAATCTTATCTTAGGCAGATAGTGGATTCATGCCATGAAAGGTGTGTCTTCCACTCTTCATCGCAAAATGAAATACATCTAGAACAACACAGTCCACACACTTGATGCTGATCTTGAACATGATAGTATCTTACAACTTGAGAAAAACAAAGAAAATTCCTTAAATACACCAACATCAACTACACCACTAGAATATATACACCAACATGACAACAAACAACAACTTACACAACACATGAAGCTATTTTCCGATGATTGGGGTTCCTTGGATTTCAAACATGACTTCGTGGGTGAGTACAAAATCATCCACAATGATTCAAATAAGGCCAAAGATACAACAATAATGTCCACACAAAATTCAGACAACCTTTCGAAAGCATCTGCCTCAACCACTTTAAAGAAAGAAGAAAACTACACAGTCACCTTTGACGACACTTATGACCAACCACCACCCGATCCAAAAGCAATGAAGAAGCTTTATGGAAAAGGTTATAAACTCATGAAATAACTTGGATATAGTGGAAAGGGATGTGGTGCTCGAGAACAAGGTATCTGCAACCCTATAGATCCTATCACACAACAAACAACTCATGGTCTTGGTTATTTCCCTTTGACAGAAATCGCAAAGCCTTCCCTCCACATCAACACTCTGACACAACATACTCCTAAATCAACCTTAACCGTCTTCCATCTTGAACTCCTTGACACTAGTGGTCTTGAACATCATCCTTTCCCAAACATCAAACAAACAACTACATCTTCACTTAATGTCAATGTCATCTCGCAAAAAGTTCATTATTTGAATACGTTAGATTTTCTACCCTCCTATAATGGAGAGAACAAAATCTCAGAATCTCAAGAGCCTTGCATAAGTATGACATTTACTACTAAGCAAGATGTATCTTTGTCGTCAACTGCAGACCGCGTTCTACCATTGATCAAGAGGGTATCTTGTTGAGACTCCTCCAAGATCACATGATCACCCTTCCCCCTAGAACTCATAAGAAATGTTATTACAAGACTTCATTCTGCGCCTATCATAGAGTTCATGGTCATTCCACTAATGAATGTAAGGCTTTGATTAGTAATATCCAACATCTTAAGGAGTTTGGTATGCTTCCATCTGTGGGACACCTAATTCCTCTAATTGATACTGATTCTCACTCTAGCATGCATTTCATCAATCATTTCAACTCACCCTTGTCCTGCACTCAATGGGGGAAAGGGGTTTAGCAAGCCTCATCCTCGTATGTCACTTGTGGTTGCCTCCTTTGGCTAGTTGTTAACCTTTCATGAATACATAAGAGAAAGCTTGGGATGTGGACGACATGCCTTAGGTTGGCTCGCATATGACATACTTCCCTTATTCATGACATAGCTTATTGGAAACATATGAATTGACATAGGGCTTTTCGAATAAGCTCTCATGTTCCTCTTCTTCTACTTTAAAGAAATTGCTCATAGTACTAGTGTTCACAATCACTTTAAAGTGGGGTCATACATACCCACTCACATTTCATTGTGTGATTTTTTTTTTCTTGCGATTTCCTCTCTTGGAAGCATTAGGTACAATGTTTCCCAGGACGAGACCTTGCACTTGTCCTCTCTTGGAAACAAGATGAGACCATTTGCACTTATCCTGTCTTGGATACATTAAGCACAATGTTCCGTAAGATGAGACCTTGCACGAACTAAGCAAAATCCCTTTGAACAACCCTTGCACTACCTTGCATTAACAATGTCTATGAGTGTCAAACATACAAAGTTTTGCTTACCTCATAGAGCTTGAAAATCATTTATCAGGAGGTTTAACTTTGGTATGGTTGAGCGGGAAGCCCATTCTGAGGCAGGAATTTCCCTATAGCCACCTGTGTGTTTATGATCACATATCGGCCATATGTGTCTCACCTTTTGGGATTTCTCACCCATGGACAACCAGAAGTTTCGTGGCCCTAGAGTGAGTATACTTTTGGGATTTCTCACTCGGCAGACAACCAAGAGTTCTGTCACCCTAGAGTGAGTATGCATTTTCTTTCTAAAAAAAACAAGCCTAGATCTAATCCACAACTAGTTGGACAAATGATTGAAGCTTGATCCAACTTTTCATATTTCTCCTCTTCCTAGTTCTTGCCATTGTATGATTATGTATCTTGATGGTTTGAATTAGGATCTTGGATCCTAGGGGCTTGACTTCCTTCTTGATATTTTTCATTCTTTGTCATTTGCATCTGTACACTTGAATCTCTCTTGAATGTCTACTTTAGTGTGAGTTTGAAGCAAGCTCTTCGTCTCACTAAAGTGGGAGCTAAATGTACCATAGAAAAAAGTATCTCTTGCTTGAAATGGGAATAATTCATGATAAATTAGACTTAATGAGGCCTTGATTTGGTGTTGTGAGGTGTTTTTCACATCCACACTAGGTCTTGGACCCTTCTAAATGCATTTATCGATGTCTTGTAAAGGTGTTGTAAAGAGTTGTGAAAGACTTTCATGCTTTTCTAGACTTAATGAACTTATTTTACCCTAATTCAACATTATTAAATGTATTTAATTGCATTTTCACATTAATCTAGAAGTCTTGTAAACTAAACTTAACTTTAATCTAGTGTTGTAATGTGTTTTACACATTTGCATTGGATGTTGTGCCTTCCTAGGCTATGTGGACCTCATTTTAATGTTGTAAAGTGTATTTAATCACACTTTCACATTGAATTCTATGTCCCAAGCCCTAATTGACCTTTACATTATCACTAAAAGGCCCCTATTAACCCATATTGTGCATCCAAAGGCATTATCTTATGAAATACCTGACAAAGTCACAATATAAACCTTATTTCTTAACTTCTTGGAATCTTAGCTAGAAAATGGTCCCTGTGGGACCCATTCGCCATGGGTGGCGAATGAGTCCCATTTGGCCCATTTTTTCCCCTTTGAGCGAGAAAAATTGAAATTTAAGTTTATTATTTTCACATGTCGGCCTTAGGGATCTAATTTTTAGGGCTAATAAGGTGGATTGCCTATAAAATCACCTCTCTGAACCTTAAATCATATTCATTCTTCATTATCCATCCATCATTTTTCCACCTCAAGTCAAGCAAGTTAGGGCTTCACCATTTCAAGGCTTAAACATCAATTTTTAGACATTCAAGGGTAGATCCTTCATGTTTTGCTACAGTGATTGAGGATCAATCATCATGAAAAGGTAATCAAATCCATTATTGCATGTTTCATTACATTCTTTCTCCATTTTTGTTTAATTACCTAAAAGGGGTTTGACCAAGGCAAATCCCCATGCCCTAACATTCAACATTTATCTTTCTTGTCTTGTGTGTTTGAAAATTTAGGTATCTTGGTGGCTTGGAAATCATTAAGAATCAAGTTGAAAATTTTCTTAAGTCTTCTCTCTATTGAACAAGTCAAAAAATCAACAAAAACTCACTTTCAGGTTCCAAAATCAGAGTTTCAGAAGCAGACACCTATAGAAAGCCAAAGTGAAAACCCAAAGATCTGGAATCCACCTTTGAATATTCAGAAATTCAAAAGTGGACTCATTCTCCAAGGGTGATGAATGAGTCCCACTACCAAGTCAATTTTTGGTTTTCTGCATTTTTGGATACCCTTTTGTTCGAAATGAGATTTGGAATAATTTTGCAGAATTGTGACTGATTCTCCCAGAATGGTGAATGAGTCCCACCAGGCCTAAAAATTAGCATGAATAGCATTCTAAAAGCCACTTCCAGTCTCCATCCATATTCTAGGTGAACACTTTTAGTTTCGTCAAGTTCTATTGCAGTTTTGCATTCATTTCTAGGTGTTTTTGCATTACACAATGTGTTTTCAAAAAAAATGTTTTTCTTTAGTTTCTATTCAATAATCAATTAATCTTATTAGTTTCTTGCATTTCAAACATTGCATCTAGGTATATTGCATCTATATTCAATCCATATTGCATTGATTTTGAGTGTATCATTGCATTTTGGCCGATCTTTCTCCTTCTAGGTGAAAAACCCTAAGAGTGCTAGAAAGACCTTGGATGCCAAAAATATTTGTTACAAGATTATACAACAATCAGGTACTTGATGAATAAACCAGTAGTTGGAGGCAGAATTGTGAGATGGTTGTTGCTACTTTAGGAATTTGATATTACCATTATAGACAAACCAAGAAAGGCTAATCTAGTAGCAAACTTTCTCTCCAGATTGCCAACAAAATCAGAAGATGATATTATGGATGATTAATTTCCAGATGAGCACTTATTTTCTCTCTCTTTGCATACACGTTGGCTTGTAGGCATAGCCAATTATCTAGTTGTAGGGAAAAAACCACCACATTTCTCACTAAGGGAGAAAAGAAATTTAGTTGAAAAGAGTTTTTCTTATTCATGGGTAGCTAGATATTTATTTTACACAAGACCTGATAATATAATGAGGAGGTGCATCAAAGAAGATGAAGTCTATGAAATTATCAAGGCATGCCATGATGAACCTTGTGGAGGACATTTTGCAACAAAGAGGACAACTCTTAAAATCTTGAATACTGGCTATTATTGGACAACACTTCATAAAGATGTAATCAAATACACAAGGAGTTGTGATATATTGGACGACCTACAAAAACAAATGAAATGCAATTGTAGCCACAACTAGTAATAGAGTCATTTGTTGGTGTAATTAATATTTAATTACACTTTACATAAGTTTACTTAGGTAATTATTTATTTCCTAGGTTAATTAGTTGTCATCCTTATCTTGTTGAGCTATCTTGTTGCTCAAGATAAGATTAGGGTTATGCATATCTTGCTTTTATAAAAAAAATCATTATCATGTAATTATGAATTCTCGAATAATATTATGTTGCACATTATTTTGCAACCTCTCTTCTTTTTCTAATGTTCTCTTCTGTGGAAGGTCTTTTCGGTTTGCAAATCTGATCTTGGTTTCTAACATGGTATCAGAGCCTTGATTTGCAGCCCCTTCTCAATTTTTTGTGAAAATAATTGTAGCGTTCATTCAGGATTCCTCAAGGATATCATGCCTTATGAGGTGTTTTGGATTAGATCGGGCTTCACCATTGGATTTAGAGCGTTGGAAAAAGTCAAGATTGGCTTTTATTTTGCAGATTTTGGCCATCATTTGCCAGATCTGTGAGGGTTTCAAGCTCAGAGATTTTTTGCAAGATCTAGGGGTAGCCAAATTTTTGGAGCAGTTTGAGCAGAAACAGAGGTCACCATTGTTTTCGCAGTGGCCAAAAACCCTAAGATCGCCCTTCGTTTCGTTGATTTTGGTGAAGTTGGTCTGAAAGGGAAAAAAAAATTCGGGGGGCCGTATGACCTCCCCAGCACATAGTTCGATGCACAAATTTTTTTTTTTAAAATGTGTTTTTTGAACTGTGTGCTAGTGCCTCCAATGCATTTCGATCCCACAGCCACCGCTCCACCGGGCAGCCACTGGCCTGCCACCACCGCCGATGCCCACTGCCCAAGCGCCACCGGGCCAAGCTAGCCCCTGCAGGCCTCTCTGCAGCTCCTTCCCGATCACATTGGTGACTGGGGACCGCGGCCAGCCCCCAACAAGCTCCTAGCGCCGCCGCCGGTCACATGGGGGACTGAGCGCTATGTGCCCAGCCCCCGGCTGGACCCTCAGCATACCCGGTGGTCACATGGAGAACCAGAGGCTCTGCCCCAGCCCCCAGATCGCCAGCCCCTGGTTGCGCACAGGACCAGGGGCTTAATTTTTTTTAGCCCCCTGGGTTGCCTGCAGGCCTTATTGGCCTTTCTGGAGCTGTCTTCACAAAATCGGGTGTATTTTTTGCGTACGATGTCCATTTTTCGCAAACAAGATACCGTTGGAAAGTTGATTTTGACGCCGATCCAGTGGTGCAAGTGATTTTACCAGATTTTGCTCCATATTTATTTTGCAGGTCTTTGAACTCATATGTTGTTGTTTTCACTTCGGAGGGCATATCTTTTGACTCGGTGATCCGTTTTTCGTCATTCTTGAGGCGTTGGAAAGTTGATTTAGTCCTCTACACAGATCTTAGGTCTATTTTATTTTTCTATTTATGCATGTTTGTATGCTCTCATTTTAGAATCGTTGGGTTATTGTAATAAATGAACTATGATAAAGTTATATTCAGGGGGGTTTTCTTGCATAATAATCTGATTAGAGTGTGCATGCACTTCAATCTCCATATCCATTTTATTTTGATGGAAAATCACATGGGTTATTTGGTTTCCTAGTTTCTTTTGGCCACCTTTTTTGCTATAGCTTGACACATCGGATTCATCGGTTCACACTTCAGTTGAGAGATTATGTTTCTTGATCCTCATTGGTTCAAATTTTTCTCAGTTTGAGGGCCATGTTTTTATGGTTAATGTTCCAGAGTTTTTTTTGGTACTCCTTCCCATGGAAGAGTTTCAGTCACAGTTTGGCGTTGACATCAAGATACAAGGCTTCTAGATTATGTCTTCATTTCATCTACTGTTGCTTCACAGATTCCAGGGTTATTCCAGTTTGTGAGTTTTCCAGTGTTCCATGGCATTAGGTCTACTGTCACATTATCATGATTCCGGTTTTGGTTTCAGTGTTAGATAGACGTATCTTTCCTTGCTTTTCAGATTGTGGTTCCAGTGTTACTCCACAGTGTTCTTCCAGTGCTTCTTTGCAACATTCATCTCATTGTAGGGGGGTTTTGTCCCACTGGGTTTTCCTTCTCTACCTCATATTGCATTTGTGCTTGGGTACTTGATCAGGCCTTGTTGCCGGGACCCATTCATGCTTTCTTGCATTCATCTTAGTTTTAGGTGCATGCTTTGTTAGTGTCCCTAAGTTGCACTCATGGGGGGGTGTTGGTGTAATTAATATTTAATTATACTTTACATAAGTTTACTTAGGTAATTATTTATTTCCTAGGTTAATTAGTTGTCATCCTTATCTTGTTGATCTATCTTGTTGCTCAAGATAAGATTAGGGTTATGCATATATTGCTTTTATAAAGCAAATCATTATCATGTAATTATGAATTCTTGAATAATATTATGTTGCACATTCTTTTGCAACCTCTCTGCTTTTTCTGATGTTCTTTTCTGTGAAAGGTCTTTTCGGTTTGCAAATCTAATCTTGGTTTCTAACATAATTTAACAAATGGGGGCTAGATTTTATTGGTCATATATATCTAACACCCAACAACAAGGAATACTTATTGGTTTGTACTGATTATTTTAAAAAATGGGTGGAGGTCAAAGCCTTGCAATTTGCAAGGGATGGAAATGCTACTAAGTTTCTCTATGAAGATATCTTTACAAGATATGTTCCTAGGGAGATAGTGACAAACCAAGGGCCACAATTTACCTCAGATCTGATCACCAAGTTAGTACAAGAATATGAGATCAGACAGTCTACACCTTATCACCCTCAAACTAATGGTCAAGTGGAGGTCACTAATAGTGAAATAGAAAACATTTTTACAAAAACAATATAACTCCATAGGAAGGATTGGGCATCTAGATTACCTAAAATAGTTTGGGATTACAAGACAACCTAGAAACAATAACAAGGTTCACACCATATGAATTGGTGTATGGAAAAAATGAAATAATTCCAATAGAATTTGAATACAAAACTCTGAGGATAGAAGTACAATTGGACATAGATTTATTTACAAAACAAAAAGAGAGGTTGCATAACCTCAATGCATTGGATGAAATACACATGGAAGAAATACACCATACTAAGATCATCTAGAAATATAGGATGCATTGACATAATTAGTTTATTAAGACCAAGTAGTTTAATGCAAGTGATTGGGCACTACTTTATGATTCAAGTATAAGGATTACAAAGGAAAATTGCAAACAAGATGGTTAGGCCCATTATGAAATTCAATTTTTTTCCCAATAGAGTAGTTAAACTATAAACTATTGATGATTTAAGGTTTTCACTATTTTTTAATGGCCATCAATTAAAGATGTACAAAAATCCACTACATAATGATGATTTCCTACTATCATTACAACATCAATTCAAACCAAAGATACATAAGTCATCACCAGTTACTAGCACTTCATTGGAAGTATCAGTAGATGAGCTACCTAGCTTTCCTCATACTATTTCATATGTATAATTCTACGACATGTATCACATGCGCGCACACGCACAAGTGACAATCAAAACTCTTCAATTTTTTGACTTGTAGCAAAGCTCATGGGACTTGCATCATCACACCCCCAGCCAAAACATTCAACAAGGACCTATTTCTTTAGTAGCCCATAGAACTTGCACATCCATCATTTCACTTGTTCCTGTAACAACTAGCATTTACATTCATTACATGTAGATTCTTTAAACCATCACAGATAGCAATCAAATCCACTTTTCAAATTGCATGTACCATGCAATAAATTCCACTTCTCCATATCATGTACTTACACAAATTTTTATTTATTGCTCAACCTTCATTACCATGTTTTACACTCATTTTGAATTACACTTCAAACCATGACCACCCGCAATTCATATACATTATTTCAAATATTTTCCAATGTTGCATGATGACATTGAACAAAATTCACATGCACCATACTTCATTTCACAACATGTAAATAGGTACTCTTTGCATTTATATCTCATAATTAATATTCAATCTTACTCATTTTGTAAGTATTTACCATTTTGCATTCATTCCAACTTCATGTTTCAAATTCCATGACTTATTATTATTTATTACTCCTCCCATTTCATACTTGCTAATTGAGGACACTTAGCAAATTTAGTTTGGGCGAGGGGTATCCAAAAGGACTTAGTTTTCAATTTTCTACCCTTTAATTCCTTGCCATTATCAAGAAAAATGAAGAGTTCAAAAAAAGAGAAGTATCTAGAGCAGAATTGGGTGATCAAGCATAAAGCATAGCAAATAAACAACAAAATTATGTGATTACATAGAACAAAGAAGAAAAAAACTATTGAAGTTATAATGGGAGGTGACATAGTAAGGAGAGAGCCAAAAACTCATAATTTGTTGCTAGAGGATAGGAAATGTGTGCCTATCTTCCAGTAGGAAAGATGGTTAGATTACTTCCTTAGACTCACAAAATTCAATGAATTTATGACCTAGCAGTGTGCCAGAACCTTGCAAAATGACAAGGCAATTGTTAGGGTGTTAAGGGTGGATGCATTAGAGGCTGATATTGCAAAGGTATTAGATCTTCCAAGGGTTGGAGAAGAGTTTCTAATGAAGGTAGGTGCAATCACAACCAGAAATGAGTTATGCTTGCCTGCTGAGAATTTGGACTCCTCCTCACAAGGTAAAAAACATTTATATTTACCTTGGCTTTGGCCCTTTGTAGCTTCACACATTATTAGATATTTAACTTGTGATGGAAGGAAGTCACTATTATAAATAGTGAATTTTAAGTTGCTTAGTCATTTATGCCATCAGAGGATGGTAAATGTTCCAAATTTTCTATATAATTTGTTGAAAAGAATGTCATCATAATACAAGAGGAAAAAAAATCAGTCAACTTTGTCACATTTATGTTTAGTTACTATGTTGGTTAAGAAAAGTCTTATAATTCAACTTCCCAATGCATCTTGGGAAGATTTTCTAAATTGTAACAATATTAACATTATTCCAATGCATAATGAATAAGGAAGGGGGAAGGGACATGAAGAAAAAGAACCTCCTATGACTACAACTGAGGGATAAATACCCTCTCATTCCCCTGTTGCAACACCCACACACAACATAGAGGAACCTCAAGAGTAGAGACTACAATCAACTCAACCTGCAACTTTTGTTGAGCAACCTACAACTAAAGAAGAATAAAAAATCCCAACTTCTACTAAGAGCCCACCAAATCCAAAGAAAAGGAAATGTGTGGTCTCTACCTCTACAACTGCAAAGAAGTAGAAGAGGCCCACACAATCAAGAAGGTGATCACATTGCCTAAGAAGGAAAGGTCCTATGAGAGGAAAAGATAAAAAACCAAAAAAGTGATTATTGAATTAAATAAAAATTTTGAGGGAAATTTCCATGATAATGATACAAGAGCACCAATTGTACGACCCCTGTATTTAACTAGCACTTCTAACTCAAATTCAAAAGATATTTTTATGGAAAGGAAAAAGAATAAATCTCCAAAAATCCCTTTTTGAGAAGGGTTTATGGATGCAGAGGAGGTTGAGGAAGAAAAAAATTTGGAGAAAAAAAAAGAATTCTTTTTAGAAGGAAGAAACACAAATAAAGAACACCAAGAAGCATTGCAAAGGATAAAATAGTTAGAGGATCAATTGAAAATATACCAATAGAGGGATAGTGAAAGGGATGCAAAGATTAAGGAGTTGGAAGAAAAAATCCAAAGATTTGGGAATGGATCAAAGTTAGAATTGTTGGCACAACTTGCTATAATTGACAAAATGAAAAAGATCAAGACCCTAAGAGCTCAATTGGATACATAAGAACCCCCACTATTCCCACTATTGTGTCACTTGGCATTGAGCTATGGAAAGAAACAAAAGAGTTTTCCTAGAAAGAAAAAGATTGGAAAAAAGAGAAAGAAGAATTGATATCCACACATGCTAGAGCAAGTGAGAAGTAGGAAACAAAGATAAAAAGATTAAAGGTGAAAATTGATGAACTAACAAATAAGATGGTTCAATTGATGAGGGGGTAGGCCTCTTGCTAGGGTATATGATCTATTTTTACAAGAAAAAATTCCATGTTTTTAGTTCAATCAGATAATTAGTGATCTCCCTATTGCCATGGATTCAAGCTCTTTGTTTTTAGAAAATTTCCAATAGTCTACCCCATAAATTCAAGACCAATTGTGTGAATTCTACTTGCACAATTTGGTTCTTTCATATGATACTACTTGGAACCCACTTATATTTGTGGGATATGTTCAGATCAGGGCTCTAGCTTCCTACATTAGAAATGAACATCATAGGGGGCCTTAAGGAATATAAGGAGAGAGATAAATCACTCCCTTTACAATTAAGAGAAGAAGCAACAAACCCAAATGAAATGGTGGATCAATTGCTAGAACTTATAGAGCATAGGGGAGTGACAAAAAAGATTTTGGATTGTAGAGAAAATGATTATAAGAGAATGAAGGGACTAGTATAAGGTACCATCATAGAATATTTTAACTTTATCCAAGGCAGATGGAACGAGCTCGAGCTAGAACTTAAGAAGAAGGATCCTCATTATGTTTACAATTATGTGACAATAATTGGTAGGTCACACAAATAAATTTCAATTTCCCTCAAGAATGGAATTGTTTAGTTCCCTCTCACCTTTCGACCTCCTCTCCTCTTGTTCCCCATACCACATTGGAAAAGGAGGAAGCAATATGAAGGTGTAGCAGTAGAAAAATAAACAAGGTTTTTATTTGAAGCAGGGTAAAGGAGTCAACTATGTTGTGGATTTTCAGAGAGATGGCCTTGTAGTAGAAATTTCAACCTTAAAGCTGATTGAGGACAAGAAATAGATTTAGTTGGGGGGAATGATGGGCTCACTAATTGGTTAGTTTCTCTTTTATTGTTTTAAACTTTATCATTTATTTTGCTAAGTTTCAAGAAATTACCAAGACCTTATATACTTTTTATATATTTTTAAGTAGTTTTAAGTATGTGGAAATGGAAATATGTTATGTTGATATATGTATGCATGAATTCATGAATATATATGAAATTTAGTATGATTTTATGTTTAATTTATGATTATTAATGATGAGGATTCCTTAGGAATAAGACTAACACTTGCAGCAAGAAGTACTGTCAACCCACATCAACAATTTTCTCAGCCCATAGCATAAGGACTATGGATTGTTGCAGAGAAGAATTCAAATGGGCAAGGCACAACACTTTCAGAAGGAAATGAAGGTGATCATTTATTGATCAGTCATGAGTCACTGCATAACACTTTTACTCTCCAAATAAGATAGCCATGAGAAGGAGTCTACTTGCAGCAAGACTAATTTATGACAGGACTATACTATGAAGATGTCTCTATTATTAGCAGTTAAATTGTTGGTCATAGAATCTGAATTTGGTTTTTCTACTCTTGCTTCATATAGTTATTATTTTCTATTTCAAACTGAGTCCTCTTTCTACTGTTGAGGGAGAGTTGACAGTTGTTTCATAAGTCTATTTTTAGTTCATGAATAATGAAACTCCTCACATACCCTATATAGTAGGATATTTTGTTGAGGAGGAGATCTAGTTAGCTAGTTATATCTTTACCATTACTACTCAGTAGTTGTTGTAGTGTTAAGAATAGAATGTGTGTTATTGAATAAAATATCTTCAACAGATTCATGTTGGATTTTATGTAATAGTTTAGTGTTAGAATGCAATAAAGAGAATAAGTTTGACATCATGATTTGATGAGTAAGTAAGTGAGTGTGTGATAAATATCATGGAAGCAAAAAATCAAGCAAGGGCCACTTGAGGTACTGCTAAACAAATTTAGTTTATGTTGTTAGATTAGATAATGCATTGTTGTAGTTTCTAGTTTTTAGTTACATGTTTATGAATGCATGTGTTGTAATTCATGAATTGGATTTTGTAGCTTAATGCTTGGTTTCATACTCTGGAGGATTAGTTAGGTTAGGAAACTATAGTTTAACAATTAATAGTCACAGTATTAAGCATTAGGTACCCACATTAGAAGGTAGTTGTTTACATTCATTTCCCATAGTTTGTGAATTAGCAATTTATTTCAATTTCTATCTTATACTATATTTGCACACGTGTATTTTCCTATACTCCATTGATGTAGGATGTGTCTAGAATATGTGAATGCATTTATTTTACTAGCACTATCTAAAGTTTTACAACTCCCTGGTTGATAATTTAATGCAACCCTCTTATGAAAGATGAACTGTTCAGTTAGGGATTCTCAAGTCCTTTGAGCTATGTGTATACCTAATATCACCATGTTAATTAGACATTAGAGTGGCTCCACAAAGACCATTATGCAGTCTAAGAAACTAATACTCACATAGAGGGTATCCTTGATTTGTTAATTGGTGAGTGGGGGTCTAAAAATCATGAGATTTATCCATCAAAATATAGAATTGGTATTTAATGAAGAGGATTCCTTTACGCCTAACTTTGTGAAAACTAATGAGCAACATGATGGTATTTTGAAATATACTTTGATGGAGGTAGAACTAGAAATGGTGCATGAGGAGGTGTGATGTTGATATCTCCAACAAAAAAAGGTACTATTTAACCTTTAGGTTTCAATCTAGTTGTACAAACAATACAATTGAGTATGAAGCTCTCATACATGGCTTCCAATGGGATAGGAATAGGAAAATATTTAAGTGTCCAAGTTTTTAGTGATAGTGAATTAGTAGTAGATCAAGTAAGAGGGTTGAATGTTACCAAAAATGATTTGCTATTCAATTGTATAAGGCATTACCTTTATAGAAAACAAAGGTATGTGGATACCTATGAAGCTTTCAAAATAAAATTCCATGGACTTGCTATAGAATTTCAATTCTATGTAGAGTATTGCTAACAAAATTGTTAAGATAGAATATTTGTAGAACAATGTGTTGTTGCAAAGTGTTCAACGATATGAATTCACTCATGGTGAAGGGTTCATCGATGGCCTTGCCCCCAAGAATTACCTCTATCACAAAAAAAGGTATGTGGATACCTATGAAGCTTCCAAAATCTCATTGCTAAAAGGGTCTTCGACCTACCTCTATCAAGCCTTGAGAAAAATTCCATTTCCATTTCGAAAAGGAGGAAATAGATAATTTCAAAAGAAAATTTCATGCTCTGTCTTTTCTTCTTTCACACCAGTGTGCTCAAGATTTGCAGGTGAGAGCTCCTACTCCAAATCATCCAGTCAATAGGGAAAATGTGCAAGTTCTGGATATAAATATTACGCTACATTCACAAGCTCAGGAAACAAGCCAAGTTCAGCTGATAGCAGTGGAAGGCCAAGGGGAAAATTCAGTTAATGTAGGAATCAGGGGTGGTTAAAAAGGGGGTTTTGGATTAGGTTTTTAATTTTGGGATTTTGTTATGTATGGGTCAATCCAATTGGGACATATGATGTAGAAATTTTGCTAGGTTGTAATTGGTAGATTCATATATGGGTTTTGAAAAACATATTATAAATTCCTCTTATTGGGATGATCTTGTTGAACTTGTATCTAATCGAGCTATAACTAGAGGTTTTCTTCTTGGTTCTTTCCTACCAGTATGCTCTTTGAACCAAGTTTTGTATTACCTTATTTATATATAATATAATATAATACAGTGGCTTGCCACTTTTGCTAAAAAAAGTATAGAGTGTGGGATCTTATTGACGATTTTGAAACTTTCAATGTACAATCCATTCCTAGAGAAGATAATAAACATATTGATAGGTTAGCTTCAATTAGTGCATTGATTGACATTCCTAATGACATAAAAATAGAAGATGTAACACCATATAAAGGTAATTGTAAGGCTAGTTGTACTTCATAATAAAATTAATTGGAAAGTTTTGAAAGAGACCAATAAATAATTAATTTCCTACAGGAAGTTGATTTCTTAACTAAAAATCAGGAAAAATTAGAACAATAATAAGAAAAAATAATCTAGCTAAATTCAAACAAGTTACCAATTTTTTTTGGTCACTCTTGAACCCATTTTAATGCTAATGGCTAGGATAGAAGAGAGAAAACTAGTATGTTATTTAAGCATGAAGACTATGAAGAGGTTGTCATATTTAAAGACAAACTTCTCAAGCTTGGCAATGTATGTACCCAAGAAGAAAAACATGCATTCATTCATCTTTCTCAAGAAATATAGTGATGTATTTGCATGGGAATATGGTGATCTTAAAGGCTTTGATCTGGCATTATCACAACATACTATTGAGCTAGAAGTGACAAACCTGTTAGGAAAAAACAAAGGTCTTTAAACCCAAAATTAAAGCCTCTCATGAAGAAGAAATTAAATAAATTAATAGAGGCCAACACAATTTGTACTATTAAGCACACATCTTGGGTTTCAAACTTGGTACTTGTGAGAAAAAAGAATGGGGAGTTAAGGTTGTGTGTAGATTTTAGAGATCTAAATAGATATTCTTCGAAAGACCAATATCCATTTCCTTTCATGGAATAAATTTTAAAAGTAGTATCAATTTCAAAATGTTTTTCACTCCTTGATATCAATTTTAATTACAATAAAATATTGGTTAAGGGGGAGTACCAGTTTAAAATAGTCTTCACTACAAAATGGGGCACAATGGCTTATGGGAAGATGCCTTTTGGTTTTTGTAATGTAAGGGAAACTTTCCAAATAGTCATGGATGTGGAATTTCAAAGGTTGATTAATAATATTCTGTTGATTTATCTTGATGATATTATAGTGTTATCCAAGAATGCTAAAGACTATTTGTCTCATCTTAAGAAAGTGTTTTATAGGTGTAGGAAGTTTAGAGTTTCACTCAAACCCAAAAAATGCATATTTTTAGTCCATGAAGGAAAAATTCTAGGCCACATTGTATCCAAAAAGGGGATTGTAATTGATCCTAATAGAGTAAGTGCTATTCTAGCATTATCTTTTCCTAACCACAAGAAAGGATTACAATTTTTTTTGGGAGAATTAATTTTGTTAGGAGGTATATTCCTGATATTGTAAATCTTATGAATCCACTAAAATTTATGTTGAAGAACATGAATTTTAGTAGGACCAAAGAATGTAAAATAGTTTTGAATACATTGAGCAAGTTATAGCATAAGCTCCTACTCTCAGAAATTATTATTTTTCCAAGGATTTCTTTCTATATGCCTTTGGGAGTATATGTTGGAAGTTTGGAGATGTTAGAAGCTTGAGTTGTTTGTTAGTTGCTTGGATGTTGTCATTGATGTCAACCCCTTGTAATAAGAGAGTGTTGGAATGCTACTGGTATTGATGATGTGTCTAGAATTGTTGGTAGTGATGTCAATACATGTTGGTGTTTTCAATGATGTCCTTCAATATAGTTGCAAAGGTTGTTGACCTGACTTGTGGTTGGGAGATTGTTGTAGTTGGAAAGTGTTGCATGTTTTAGATGTTGTAGATGCATTGAAAAAATGTTAGTAATGTTGTTGATGAAGTTGGTTCACTTGGTTTCCAAGTACTTTTGAGAAATTTTGAATAAAAGAAAGTTCAGTGTGATAGAGTGGTGTTCAGTGTTTTTCTCTGCATTTCTTCATGCTTGAAGATATGCTCATGCACTTTGGACATTATGATAAAAGGTGTTATATCTATATTTTTCAGGTTTTGGATCATACTACAGTGGAAGATGTGTTTGAAAATATGTGTGTTTGGTGAAATAGTGTGTCTGGGAGAAATAAGATTGCTCTACATTTCTTCGTAATGAAGGTTCTGGTGTTGTGGATCTAGGAACATGCTTATAATGTTTGTATCTACCTTCCCTTGAATTTTCAAGTGTTGAGGTGTTCTAAAAAGTTGTCTGGTGTGATGCATGTTTATGCCAAGATGTCTAGCTGCACAAAATGAAGATGTTCTTAAGCTTCAGGTGGTTGCAGTAGCTATGTAGAATATTCTAAGATGTTGTATGGATATTTTGGAGTGATGTTGAGTGGTTCGTGATATGTTTTCAGACCTAAAAAGGTGTGTTTGGAGTCGCTTGTTAGTGTTAGTGCATGTTTGACTAACCAGGTGTGCTAACGCTAATTGCGAAGGATAATTATTTTTTGAGGAAGTTTTGAGAAGCATGTTGATGTATATTTGGGTCCCTGTTAAGTAGTGGTGTGGTTTGGATTCACTTCTTTATATTGTGGAAGTGTTTGGTGTTGACCTATTTTGATAAGGTGTACATTTCCTTAAGGTCGACCTAATTAAGATTTTTTTAGGTCACGAAGGGTATAAATGAAAGGAGAATTCTTGTGTGGATCAAGTGCATAGTGTGTGATGCGAAATATGCAAATATGATCAAGTGTGATGGTCTTAGTGCGAGCCTTAATGCCTATGACTTCCTAATGTAGTGAGTAGAAGGTGACAAAATTTTAGTCTGTTTGATGAGTTGTTTGTTCTTAAGTGGAACTATACCTTCAGCATATGAGAGATGAATTGTTAGCAGTTCAAATTGATAGTGAGTCACCCCTTCTTCTATTCTTCTTTCTTTTGGACAATGAGTCCTTTGGCAGTGAGCCTTTATTTATCTTTCTGGGCAGTGACCCTTATTGTATTTGGTGTTGTAATTCATATATTAGTGAGCTAATCCTCACCGTGATTTTTTCCTTCTTAGGTTTTTCATGTAAATTTGGTGTTCTTATGTGTTTGATGTGTTGCATTACTTCTTTACATGTTTACATTCTTCTAATGCATGTTAAGGGTTTAATGGTGGATAAGAGTTTTAAAAAAAATGCAGATCTAATTGTTAATGAGAGTTTTTGTTGTTTTAAAAGTACACAATTGATTCACCCCCCTCTCACTTGTCATGTTCATCTAACAATTGGTATTAGAACTATGGTTTCCAAGAAGAAGCTTAACCACTTGAAGTAGATCCAGATGGTGCATAGAAAAGGTATCAAATCTCCTTTGTTCGATGGAACAAATTTTACCTACTAGAAAGCTAGGATGGAGTCTTGCTTAATCTCTGTTGGATTTGGCGTCTGATAGTTTGTTGAAAGAGGTTATACTATGCATGCAATTGGACCATAAATTGATGATGAGATCAAGGCATATGAGAATAATGGCAAAGAAAGGAATGCAATCCTGGGTGGTCTTACTGATTCATAACTTGTGAAGGTTATGAGCTACAAGTCTACTAAAGATGTCTGGAAGAAGATGGAAAGTATCTGTGAAGGAGATGACGAGGTCAAACAAGATAAGATGCATAACTACAAAGAAAATTTGAAACCTTAAGGATGTTTGAAGATGAAGATATTACTACCTACATGCTCATAGTTGATGAAGTTGTCAATGCCATCAATGGTCTTGGTGGAAATCTGGATGAAAGTGAAGTTGTGAAAAAGGTATTAAGAACTCTACCTAAAGGTTATAGTCATAAAGTTTCTGGTATTGAGGAAGCTCATAATTTGGATAATTATTCTAGAGATCAGATGTTTGGTTCCTTAACTTATTTTGAAATGAGAGAGTTTGGTCAAGATACTACAAACAAAGAAATTGATTTTAAAGTCTACAAAGTGGAAAAGGATGATGGATCAGATCCAAATGATCTTGATGAGGTGGAAGATAATTTTGTGAGGAGATTGAAAAGGGGTATTGGAAAATATAGAGGTAAGGTACCTTTCAAATATTTCAATTGTGGAAAGATAGGTCATTATGGATCTTAATGTCCAATCAACATTACTAATGAAAAATAAAAGGATCATAAGGGTAAATTTGTCAAAAAGAGTTATTATGTTGAAAAGGACAATTGTATATCTAATGATGAAGAATCAAATTATCTGGATGAAGGAAGTGATGAATGCTTGTTCATGGGTTTAAATGTTAGAACTAATTCTACTAATCTTGAAAGATGTGTGAAGGAAAGTGCTTCAAAAATAGGTCATAACATTGAAGGAACTATGTTGACTTCTTTTCATGCTAGAGCAGAGAAGAATTAGTAGATCATTGAAAATGGATGCTCAAATCATATGATAGGTGATAAGAGTAAGTTTGTTGATCTTGAAAAGTATGGTGGTGGTCTTGTTAAGTTTGGTGATGATACATCTACTAAGATCTGTGGAAAAGGTTCAATTATTTTTGATGACAAGTATAATACAGATGATGTTTTTAATGTCAAGGGTCTCCAGAATAATCTTCTAAGTGTAGAAAAAATGTGTAACAAAGGATATAATCTTGTATTTTAGAATGGTGGCTATGAATCATAAAAGGAAGCTTCGGTATTTTGGTTGTTGCTGGAACAAGGACATGAGGTAATGTTTATCAACTCAAAGGTAGTGCTGCAAAGTGATTTATGTCTCAAATTAATGAAAGTTGGCTATGACATCGAAGAATGGGTCACATCAATTTTGATAGCCTAGTGAGGATAAGTTCTACTGATGCTATGAAATATTTTCCAAAGATTACAAAGCCTATCAATGCAATTTGCAAAGAATGTCAAGTTGGAAAGAAAACAAAGGAAAGATTCAAGACAAAGGAATATTCTACCACATACCCCTTGGAGTTAGTGCATATAGATCTATGTGGACCTACCAAAATTAGAATCTCATGTGGTGACATATATTTCATGTTAATAATTGATGATTATTTTAGAATGGATTGGGTTACATTTCTCAAAGAAAAATTAGAAACTCTAGATAAGTTTAAAGCATTTAAGGTTATGGTTGAGAATGGAATGAATCTAAAAAATTAAATGTTTGAGATCTGATAGAGGTGGTGAACTTCAAATGAGTTTAACAATTTTTGTGAAGATCATGGAATAAAGAGACATTTATCAGCCCCTAGAACTCCTCAACAGAATGGAGTTGTGGAAAATAAAAATAGAAAAATTCAAGAAGCAACTAGGACAATGATGAATGAAGCTAACCTTCTGGATGTCTATTGGAGAGAAGCAATTCATACTATAGTCTACATTCTTAATAGAGGTCAAGAAATAACAAATAGTTCAAAGACTCCCTATGAGTTATGGTATGGTAAACCTACTACTATGAAATATTTTAGATCTTTTGGAAGCAATTGTTATATCAAAAGAGATGAGAAAAACCTAGGAAATTTGATGCAAGATTTGATGAAGGAATCTTCCTTGGATACTCTATAAGAAGCAAGGCCTACTGGTGCTACAACAAAATATTAAAGAATTTATTGAGAGTGGAAGTGTCAAAGTGGATGAAGAAACACATCAAAGTTCAGTATTGATAGGAGGATATGAATCTGATGAATCCCCTTGTAGTGAAGAAGAAAAGGTTGAAGACAAAGGAAAAGAGTTGACAGTTGAAGAGGAAGAATCTTTGGAAAATAATCTTAATACTCCTAAGTATGTGCAAAAGAATCATTCAAAAGATCAGATCATTAGAGATAAGCGAAAAGGTGTGCTAGCAAGAAGAAAAGCTTCTATGACAAAGGAAAAAGTGAATTACTATTTACTTTTTGAGGTGGAACCAAAAAAAGTGATTGAGGCATGCAAAAATGAAAATTGGTTGAAAGAAATGAAGGAAGAGTTAGGATAGATAGAGAAGAATTTTCCTTGGGAATCGGTCCCAAGACCAACTAACAAGAATTTGATTGGTACTAAGTGGGTATTTTAGAACAAGTTGAATGAAGGTGGAAAAGTTGTCAAAAACAAGGATAGACTTGTGTGTAAGGGTTACTCATAGGTTGAAGGTATAGATTTTGAGGAAATTTTTTCTCTAGTTGTAAGAATGGAAGCTATTAAGATGTCTTTAGCTTTTGTATCACATAAAGATTTCAAAGTATATTAGATGGATGATAAGTCTGTGTTATTGAATGGTGAGTTGGAAGAAGTATACATTAAACAACCAGAAGGTTTTCAATTGTCAAAAGATGCAGATATGGTCTGCAAGTTGAAGAAAGCATTGTATGGACTGAAGCAAGCTCCCAGAGCTTGGTATGCAAGGTTAGATAAGTACTTGTTGCAGCAACGATTCATGAAAGGTACTGCAGATAGAAATCTATATTTCAAAGTTGAAGGAGAACACATATTAATTGTGGTGGTATATGTTGATGAAATAATCTTAAGAGGAAATGAAGATATGTGCAAGAGGTTTGCAGAAGAAATGTAGAAAGAATTTGAAATGTCAATGTGTGGGAGATTAATTTCTTCCTTGGTTTGCAAACCAGTCAATCAAAGAATGGTATATTCATGTGAACCCCAATCCTAGACCTGCACAAACATAGCAAACCAACACCATATTAGATCCATATGCAAGTTAGAACTAAGATTCCCCATGCAATTCATCTACAATGCTCAAAATAGGAAAGAAATGAAGAACAAAATAAGAATAGCTATTAAATCCTATTTAAGCATGCAAACTCTCAATCCCATGGGGGAATTGGTGCCAATTTTATGTGGAAATTGGCTATTTCCCAACTCCTTTGAAAGCTTGATGAAGATTGATCCACTTGATGATGATGAACAATGTGCTTCCTTGATGAAATCTGCAATAACCTAGCTATGATGATGGAAAAATGTTATCGAAATGGATGAATTTGCTCTAAATATGAAGATAGTAACTTTTCTCTAAGTTGTGGATCCAAAATGAGAAGAAGAACCTTCTATAAATAGAAGAACAAGATGGAAGAATGAGAAAAATGGAGGAATGTGGGATCATTCAACATACAATGCCCAAATGCCACTTGTCAAGATGTGAATGGAGGAAGGATGAGCATATTTTGATGAATGTGCACAATAAATGATATTAGGTGGAATTTCAAATTTGTGAAATAACATGTTGGAGGGAGAAAGAAAATGACTTAAATGCCACTTGGCTCAATGCAAAAGGACATGTAAGAGGAAATGAATGCCTTGTTGGAAGGAAAAATCCGTTTGGAGGGATTTTCAAACTTGGAGGAATATTCCCTTTTGTTTCCATGTTGAAAGTAATTAGGGGAATTAATAAATCAAAAGAAATGATTTATTGAGCAAGTTACAAAATCTAGAGGATTCAAGTGATTAAGACTTAAATTAATAAGATTTGATTAATTTAAAAGGAGATTAGTTGATGTGACAATTTGATTTATATTTTTGGATTGATTTAAATCAAAGTTGAGAGGAATATGATTTAGATTTAATTAAATACAAATTTTGATTTATTTAATTAAAAGGAGATGATGTTAGATTAAATTAAAGATTGATTTAATTTAATAGGGTGACCTTAGGGATTTAATTAAATAAAATGAATTATTTAATTAAATGGAGATTAGAGGATTAATTAAATAAGATTGATTTATTTAATTAACATGAGATGACAACTTAAATAAATTTGATTTATTTAATCAAGGGACAAAAGGTGATGACTAGCAAAGAATATGATTCAGGTCGAAACGATGTTAGTAATCAGGACCAAGTGTGTCGGTATGTTTTCCATGTCTACATTTTTCCCCTCTTTGAAGCAAAGTACTCGTTGCATTGGTTCAAAGAATAATCTGTCTCGATCAAAATTCAAAAAAATATTGATTTTCAAAATTGCCCCACTGTTGCTTCGGTGAGAAGAAACATGCTGATATACTGCCCCCTCGAGAGATCGGATGAAAATTTTGATTTTTGGGTAAACTTGCAAAAATAGAGGACAAGGTGCCCGACGGGTTCAAAAAGGCTCTGAGATGCAAAAAATGTTCAAAAACGTGCAAAAATGATGCAAAACGGCCCTCGATTGGGTGAAAATGGGATCGAGGGTCCAAAACGCTAGCTGGATGGCTAAACAAGGTCAAAAAAACCCTAGTTTTCGGGCTTAAATAGGCCCTGGGGGACCAGTTCTAGTTCATTTTCACAGAGCCCTTTAGAGATTCTGCAAACTTGAGTTCTGACCCCTGCGAGAGATGTTGCAATGACCACTTCCATGACATGTCTCAGAGTGAGTGTGGGTGCACCATAGGCTTCCCGACACAGGAACACCTGTGAGTCAACTTGTCCCGACTTTTCATCTCATTTTTCGTGTGCATTTATTAGCTTAGAAAGTCCAACTGGGTCAAGTGGTCCTATATAGCACCACTACAAACCTCATTTCGGCATTGCACAACGTTGAACTGCGCCGCCATCACGAATAGTGATGTGACGTCACAGTTTGGAGTTAGGATTGAAACTCCAAACTCAGCCGCATATGAATATAGTGCCGCCGCAGGCCACTTTGCAAGTTAGGGTTTAGGGGTCAAAGTTAGGTGGGTCCAAACTGCATGGCGGCAGAAGTGTTTGGAGGTTTAGAGCTTCCAGTGGTGCAGTTTAGAGCTTCCAGTGGTGCAGTTTGGAGCTTCCAAACTGTGTCACAATTGCAAACAATGATGTAGTTGTTGTCTCGATTATGAAAACTTCGAACAAGGTCCCAATTTTTTTACGAAGACTAATTGGTATGGATGAGCGGCTCCAGGAGCACCTAGGGGCATTTGGACTTTGGTACATTGCATATGCACCGCCGGTGAGGATGCACTTGGGGATGATAACGTTAGCAGAGCGATGAAATAGTGAGATGCCATTGTTTCACTTTCCAAGGGGCGAGGCCACAGTGACATTGGAGGATGTGTGGAACATTCTTCATTTTCCTATCCATGGTGAGCGAGTTATTTATGACATGGATGTCGAGAGAGATGCCTGTTACGACGTGATGGGCCTAGATGAGATCATCTTTGTAGAGGGCCAGATTGAGTTGGAGTGTTACAGGCTCATCGTGTCACCATTTCACTTGGTTGTTGAAGCTATCATTTCAGGACTTGTGGCACCAGATTGACGCGACTGACACTTTAGTCTAGGATGGGGGCTCGCTTGAGAGCTGATGGTTCGATGGAGGGTATGCTTTGCGTGGGGACTAGTACTACTAGCCTCGTTGTATCGAGATCTTTATGAGTTTGCATACTGTGACGAGAGAGCCATTGGGGCCAGGGTCACACTCCTCAATATCTGGGCCTGGGAGCACATCACAGTGCTTGCCCACGAGTTACAGTGGTTGATATGGAGCTAGACGACCCAATCGTCTAGAGGTATAGGGGAGGAATTTCTTTCACACACACAGGACATGCCAACATCCCTCACTGGAGGAGGGTTATTGATGATATGAGAGTGTTCACATGGTGGCCATACCTTGGATGGCCAGTGTGGTACATGTTGGTGCTGCAAATCGAAGTAGACCAATGAATCCTATAGACTAGCCACTTTCTAATGATTAGATTCAATGGGGGATTTGGCCAACTAACAAGATTCAATCAAAGACTGAAATCTCCTACACTTCTGGTTTTGCAAGACCAAGGTGGGTCAACCTATACAATACCCAAAACTTAAATGCAACTCTATACTGACATTGCTTTTTATAGCAAGTAAATCCAAATGGAAAGACACCAAGGAAATCATTAATAACCTCAAATCTTGTTAAGTTTTTTGTATATTAACACTAACTCAACAATTGGGAAGTAGGACATACAACAAACCACAACCAACAACATGATTTAAAATGATTTTGAATTTATAAAATGTTTCTGAGATGCACTAAGCTGCAAGATAAATTAGTGCCTAATTCTGGGCCATGGAGTCAAACACATAAAATGAATTCATCAACAAACAGACTTCAACTAGTGGATTTAAAATGTTAATGCCTTGCATGAACTGTTAATGTCTTACATTAACAAATCCTCTCGTATTGTCAATCAAACTCTTCTTATGAAATCCAACCTGCACATTTCAATCACAATAATCTTCTCAAAGCATTTTAACCATTTCATTGAAATAGAAGAATGAATAGACAAAACAATCTCATGAAATTTGAGATGAAAAACTCAAAGATACTTTGTATTATCGAATTCATATAATCAAACTATACAAGTTTGGAGATAATTTGAAGACATTCATGAATGTGCAAAAACTTTGAAGACATTCATGGTTTATTTGCACAAAACTAGTTGTATTTTCTCATAAAATCAAAAATTACAGCTTACAGACTCAAGAAATGAATCAGACTTAGCATTTTCTATCTACCCAACCCCATACAAAACCTCAGAATTCAGTCTCAGAAACCCTTACAAATGAGAGAAGAAATAGAAGAATGGAAAGCTCTAGAAGAAGCCCTAAAGCTGATCCAGAGATGCCATCTGGAAACCTCTTCACCATTGATGAACAAAAGAAAAAGCCTCTCTCCTCTTTGTAACCAATTTTTCCTCCAAATTCTCCCTTGCCTCAAGCAACAGAAAAATCACCTGACCATGTGAAATTTGCACCAATTTACCAGCAGTTGTGTTAAAAATACCTCAGCCTTGCTTGCTTGTGAAAACTCTATTTTCTGCTCTTTTATTTATGCTGCAATTGTAAATATTTGCATATTCACTTTATATTTTACCTTCAATATTTTATTCTCCAACAAAGAGAATATTTCATAGTGAATATTTATTCACTTTTCCTATGCGCATCATTTTACTCATTACATTTAAAGTATTTGCTTTCCTTAAAAAAAAGCTTTTTAAACCATCGAGTAATATACTTTACTCTTGTTCACATATTTCAACATTCTACTTTAAATGTTTTACCCTAAAGACTTCATGGGCACATTAAAAACTCTCGGGGGGCTCACCTCAATATTTTCTTTTTAAAACATTTAATTTTAAATGTTTTGAATGAAATCCTTTAAATAATGCACCGGGCAAAACTTTATCGGCTCACCATAAACATTTTTCCTTCAAAAATTTTGAGCCCACCACTTTACCCCATGCGCTTGCTAAATTTAACGAGCGAGCACTTTCATCCCACGAGATAGGAGGGAACGACCACAGTTTTGCTGGAGTTTATCCTCCAATCTTGGCTGTTGATCAACCTATTCAACTTCTTTTTTTTCAAGTTTTCCCTAATCTCTTTGTGCTCAAGATTCTTCTCTGCAATTTCTTCCTAGCCATGACAAAAATCTTCTTTTTGCAAGCTCGATGGAATACGCTTCTCCATTCATGGCACTGGTTTCCCCTTGTAGTGTCGACTGACGGCTTCCAAAATGCATACATCCATTTGCATAATCAAAATGACCCCTTTCCACATATCTGTGGTGCGCATATGCCAACAATATTGGTGTTCCGTCATTTTATATGATGGCAATTCTATCTTCATATTTGCTTTGAAAGTTTCTAAAGTGTTTTCTGCAAATTCATTTTTGTGCACATTGGCCTCCCTTTGCGTGGCATTCTCTTGTGATTCCTCTCAAAGGTTTATGCGCCTTGTCTTTTCTTTACCGTTGGTGCATTGTATCTTTCTTCCAGCTGTGACAACTACAAAAAAAATTTCCTGAGTAAGAGCTCTGGAATCACTAAGTGTATGGCTTGATAAGACCAGTCAAGAGAATATTTCAATAGATGTCCTCCATCCATGTGCTTTGTTGGATGCTCATGCCCTACGCCATGGCCAATCCATACCACAACCTCTAAATCGTGCCCATTCTCATTACATTTTCTTAAAATATTTTAAATTCTTTTAAACAATTTCACTTTGTGTATATTCTGTATTTATCTAAAAATCAATGGAATTTCACCTCGATGCATTCTCCTTGGGCCTAGTCTCTTCAACTCACGTGCCTTGTCAAACTGCTTGCCATGTTTATTTAACTTAGTGGCACCTCCTCTATTTCTAGTTGCCAAATGCATTTTCTTAGTGTTTCTGAGGGTTTTTAACGCTTTCATTTTGTCCTACATTCCTTGCAACTGCACTCACTTGAAAGTTTATGGAATCCGTTCAACCATCAATCGCTTTGATGCATACGATACATTCTCTAGGTGTTCCTTGTCTAGCTGGAACGGGTTCTTTGTAACTGTTACCAATTTTTACTACAACTCAATTGGTAGAGCTGATTAATTCATTATATCTTAAAGTGGAAGTTCAATTATTCTACATGTCCATTAAGTGTTGATTGTACTATATTCCTCAAGTGCTAGTTATGCATTGTTTGAGAAAACTAAGTTTCAGGAGTTGTTGTTTAGTGCTTTACAAGTCAAATGGAGTAGAAAATAGAATATACAAATGATTAAGCATAACAAATTGCTTTCATTTATTTCATGATGCTATTCACATTACAATATTTCATTTGATTGCAAGAATACAAATGATGGTACATTTTTTTCATTTTGATGCATTTCTTTTCAGAATGAAAAGTAGAAAGAGAAATTAAAGAATCCACAAAAGCTGTGGATGTAACTGTTAGAATGCATCATAAGGAGCATGCTACACTATTGAAGATGCAGGAAAAGAAATCACATAAGCATGAACATAATCATCATTTCCTGTGCTTTTGGTCAATGAAGAAGTGGTGCACCATCCTTTGTCCTCGAGCTCCGATCGAACTGTAAGAGAAAAGAGGAGTTGTTAGAGCTCCGACTATGAACACCCCTATATGAACCACCAATAATAATGTAAAATGTTGCTAGTGATACATTGAAATAGCTGAGAAAATGGGATATGGATAGAAGCAAAGAAGGAAACATCATAATAATATATTGTTTATGCTAACATTGTTTGTTTCCTTGTGCAGGTATAGGAAAAGTCACGTTATTATCCATTTCATGAAGATAAAAGCATGTGGAGTAAAATGGGCTCCCACAAGGGTAGAGCTCGGCATGCCACCCCTTAAACTTACAAGTGGGCTGAGAAAGAAAGTAAAATTATCATGCTCATCTGAGCTATTCAACTGAAGGAGTAAAACAAAATTGCAGTCATTAAAGCAATTAAGCCTATTGTTCATTCAAAACAATCAAGTAACATACTATTTTGAAAGCTATAGGTGGACAATAGACTTAATGAGCTTAGTCAATTCAATTGAAGAGTATCATTTTCATACTTGGAGATTTAAAATTGCTATGCTAATTGTATCTTGTTGCCATGGGTATTGTTTATGCATCATGTTTCCAAATATTACAGCAAGTGTACATGCTCATGATGGTGATAGTGAACAAGCATACATAATGCCTCATCAATAAGACACTATTCAATAATGGAAACATGGGAAAGAGCTTTAGATTCTCATTTTAATGGAAGATGACAAGCATCAGGTGATTCACAAGTACTCATTAATGTCTGAATGCAAGTATTGCATTAAATGAAGTTGATATATCAATCTTAAATGCTTTAAAGGAAAGAAAATGAATAGAACAACCTATTCTTAATGGAACATAAAAATGCATGGAGAGTGCCAAGATAGGGAAGAGTGTTATCATCTGATCAATGTATGCACAGTACAAGTGAGAAACAATTCTGGATTTCTTGTTTTATGCCTTGCCAAGGAGATCTTTGCATAAAGTTCAAAACATAAATAAGAAGACATCATTTAAGTGTCTCTGTTTGCAAGAAGTCATCTTTTAAGTGGTGAAGGAAGCAACCTTTTCAAGTGCAAAATACAATGACCAGGAATGTTTGATTAAGAAGGGAATAAAGCAAGAGACCA
The DNA here is from genome assembly GCA_007258455.2 of Sequoia sempervirens. Classification (NCBI taxonomy): domain Eukaryota; kingdom Viridiplantae; phylum Streptophyta; class Pinopsida; order Cupressales; family Cupressaceae; genus Sequoia; species Sequoia sempervirens. Next base: position 340,935,976 of record VDFB02271358.1, on the reverse strand, counting down.
ACAATGCTAAGATTGTTCAAGAAAAAATCAATGAAAGAATAACATTTAAGATGCATAACATGAAGGAAAAAATGAAAGCTTGATGTCAAGGTAGAATGCGCCATGGGTTTTTGAAAGAGTGTTGAAATACAGATGCAGATTCAACAGTTAAGGATTGAGAAGCCGATATGTGAACTAATAATAGTGTTGCATTTCTTTTAGAATCAGAAAATCAAGTTACAGTTGCTTGTATCGAAAGAAGATAGAGTTATATTGTCTCCTTAGGAAACCAAATGATGTCATTTTGACAGTAGTTTTAAATAGAGGAGGTCATTTTCAGTTTACACTATGCAATGGCATTGGATCATTTTGCAAAATCTGAAGTTGTTTTCAAATTAAAAATAATCCATCTGGAGTTATCATGTAATTTCAAGTCTCCACAAGTACAATGCTGCTATAGGTTAACATAGATTTTCTTGCATTTTCACAAATACCCACATGAGGGTTTTCAATTAAAATGAAGATTTACCACTATTTTTAGCATACCCACATTGGGTTTTTGACAAAATGCAGTTATATTTGAATTTCAGAATACCCATATGAGGGTTTGTCTCAGAAATGCAGATTTCCTCAAAGTAACATTTACCCACGTGAGGTTTTTGATAGAAATTAGAATGAAAACGAAATACCATGGTGGGTCAAGTTCAAGTTTTGAATGTATAAAAAAATACTCATATTTCTTCATATCATGGTATACCCACATGAGGGTTTGTTTTAGATATGCAAAATATTACAATGTTATCATGGGTCGAGCCCATAAATGTTCCAAAATGCCTAGTTCAAGCATGAGTGGCCGTGGTTTGGAGAGAGCTCTTGGCTCATAAAATGTTTATCAACTCATAGAGTAAAAAACCATTCGAATTTCCATTAGATCTAAAAATATTTGAAGCAGACAATGATTATAATGAAATTTTCCTGATAAGAAATCCATAATCAGAGAATAGATGGCACGACCTGCACAATGGGTCTATTTTGTTTACAAATGAGCATCTTTCTTTTACAAAGAAAAGCTTTTGAAAGCTTATGTTTTGACAAAGAAAACAATGGGGAAAATAAAACTCACCATTATATGCCTAAGGAAGAGACAAGTAAGCGACGACCGAACCTTAATGGAGCTGGAAAAAATGATTATGGTCGAGTCCCTCATGGCGCCTCATGGCGCCTCATGGAGGAGGAGGATATAAACATGAAAAATAAACAAAATGAGTGCATCGGAAAATGGTCTTGCCGTGGCCAAGAACACATGGAATGCATCAAAAAATGAAACCAATGATTCGAGTTTGTAACAGGAGCAACTTACCCGTGTTTTGTTTTCAAGAATCTTCAAAGAAATCTCTTAGAAGCAACAATAGTGGAGAGTTCGAGCTTGAGGGATGAAACCCTAATTCTTGGTGGCGACTCTTGCAGAGAGCATTCTCTTAAAAAAACACAAATGAAATGAGATCAAAATTTTAGGGTTTTGTTTTATTTTGGAGTCTTCTTAACCCTAATTCGAACTTAGGGATAATTATAAATGTTTTAAAATATCAAATTTCTAAGTCAGAAGCTATGCTGGCCGAGTTCTTCATAACTTAGGTCGACCATATTCAAATTTCATTTGGTATTATTTGCCTAAGATTTGGGATAGGCATTTGAATGTATTTTCGAAAGCCTAGAAGACTTTAGGATTTTTAAATTTGTTATCAAATGCCATTCCTTGGATAGATATTTAGACTTAGGCTTTATTTTCATTGATTTTGTAGAAATCAATCAATATTTAGAGATAAATATTGTCTCTAATGTTTTTTTATGATTTTTTAAGAGAAAATCAAATTTTTAATGGAGAGCTATTTTTATTATTTTTGCAAAGATTTCCAAATCTTAATTGCAAAAAGTAAATCAAATTGGAGAAAAGAATAAAACTGCATGTCTTGTAAAGCAGAAGATAAAACAATATCTTATAAATTGTTTTTCTTTCTTGCTTTTTTTAGCAGTTTGTGAAGGCAAAAAGAATTGACTTTTCCTTTGTCGGATTTGAGCTGCATGGAGAAGAGATAAGGTGTTTTTTTCACTTTTAAAGCAAAGCAGACCTATTTTTAGGTGCTTTTTAGCATGCACATGCAAAGAGTGAGATTTTTCTATTTCAGTTACTCATTTTGGGGCAGTTTTAGATGCTTTTCCTTGAGCTTTCTTCTTGAGCTCGGATTAGGGTTTTTGGGATATATCTTGAAGAAAACTTAGAGTGTTCTGAGTTCAAATTCATTGTTTCTTGCTCTGATACACATTCTGAGAGCTTGTAAACTTTTTCTACTCAGTTTTAGACTTTGGAATACTCCTTCAGTTCAATAAAAGCAACATTCCTATCTCCAATTTTTGTCTCTATTTGTAGTTTTAGTATGATGTCTACATTGTGATTCTGTTTACATATCCTTTTCATGTCCTATTATTGCAAACCATTGATACAGAAAGTTCATTTAATGCAGGTTGCATGTTGTGTTTAAGTCTAAACCTTAATGCAAATCAATTATGTACTGGGTGTTCATGAGAGATTGTGAATTCGTTGTTGTTTTTCTGAAGACTGTTTGTGGGTAGAATATCAAAGTCACCATTAATTTCTGGAATCATATTGATAATTTTTACATTTCAGTCATATTTTCTATCCCTTTCCCCAGAAAATCACTTAGAATAGGATTCATCATTCGGAGAACCAACTCACTTTGGGGATTCTCTTTTCACATAGATCACCCACATCTGAAAAGGGTTTCCATGTTTCAACAGATAGTTTGATTTTTGGAAATCTAACAAAGGGTGCATATTTGATTGACAACAATAACCTCATCAGATCTGCCTCTTACATGAGTCAAAATGTCCTTGTATCACCGAAAGGCCTCTCCACTGCGACCATGCGAACCATATCATGTAATCTACAGTCCGTGAAACTACATCTCTTTGAGACATTCTGTCGAACACTTTTGTACAATGTCCATGCTACCATTTTCAGCATACATGTCTATAGAAGCACTGTTTACAAATGTATTTGAGCTGAATCCACTTCTCAACGCACATGCATGAATTGTTTTTCATACTACAGAAGTGTCAACCTACACTTAGGGCATTCCATCTTGCAACTAACATTTGTAGATGTGCATCTGCAATTATTACCGCACCAAGAATTCAGACTTTATCCCTTCATACTCATTGCATCAATTAATCATCCCACTGTGTAATGTCAGGAAGATTCTTTAGCAACTAGTTCAATGATGCTCTTGGTAGGGGATTTTATTCCAAGCACTTCTATGCACCCCTTTGATGAAAAGCATTTTAAAATTGAGCTGCTCCTCTTCTCCTAGTTACACACCCACTTAATCAGAAGATCTAATAAGACTAACTAATTTGTTCTTTTCAATATCATGAACTAAGTTAGTTCTCTAAGGCTCCCACATATTTAGAAGACCAAAGCACTCCAAGTGATCATGAACAAAATACTAACAATGAAATCTTCCACAAAAGGACTCTCCTGTTAAGTCATGACTTTAGCTCAAATGTCAATTCCCAATTGTAAACATCAAATTGAAGCTCACTAAAGATACTTTTCTCAGAGTACTCATGCCTCTTGGTTGCTCATTTGTGTTCACTAGAGATCTATTAGGTGTAATCTCAGCTTTGAACTTCATAATTCCATAAAGCATGTCGAGTCCCCATGTGGGCCCAGCTAAAAAAAAAATTGGTTTTCAAACAACTTTTATGCTCAAACTGACCTAAGGCAACTTCCAAGTGCTTTTGGAGTGAAAACACGAACTAGGTTTTCATTACAACTTGCTTTCAGTCACTTTTAAAGAATGGTGAAAACTGGCCAAGTTGGCTCTGGAATCAGCTTTGAAAACTAGACAAATGCCCTCGTGAAGTTATGAAAACTTGCAGGCATGTAGAAATTGGTCCAAAGAATACAATGCAAAAGATGGCTTGGAAAAAGGAGTTACGAGGTGAAAGTTATTCGCTGTCAAAGTTGCTCAGTTGAACTTTTGTGAATAAAGAACTGTTCTAAACCAATTAAAACTTGAGAGATCACCTCGTTGCAAAAATATCAAATCAACTCCTGGAAAGCTGCAATTGGACACACTAGTTCAATTTGGTATAGAGAATACGTGTGCAAAAGAGCTTGGCTTGAATCATTTCCCATCAAAATATATTCAGGGTCAAAGTTGACCCGTCAGAAAGGTTTCTGGAAATGTAGATGCAAAACTGGAGAAATTGCAATTGGTTTTGATCTGCTAAAAATAGAAAATCTCATCATAAAGCTTTGAAAACTAACATGTGAGCTCATCTTGGTATGGAGAATGTAGAACAACATTCGTTTTGACTTGAAAGTCATCTAGTTGCAAAATGTCAGCTCAAATGGGAGACAACTTTGCAAAATTGAACGTTTGCAAACAACAGAAAAGTGACAAAACCCCCCAGCTTCACTTTTTGAAACACTGACAAAACTCATCGTGGGATACTGAAAATTGACATGCATGCTCACATAGGACATATGAGTGAGCTTGCAAATGGGTTTTTCTTGAAAATCAATTGGCTTCAAATTACGACCCTCCAAAGTAGGTCATTCAGGCAGGTTCATCAGGTGCACTTCTGAAAGTGCAGAGGAGAAATTTTGAAATGGGCACTTCAAATTTGGGAAATTTGAGAGTGCCAACAGTGGTTACGACTAGGGATGTATGCCCCCTGTGAGCATAGAAAGATTCTAGATCTTTGGGGAGTAGACCAAATTTTGAGTTCATCAGGTGTCTTCAAACTGCTCTTTTATTCATCCTTCTTTTTCAACTTCATCTGGCGACCCTAGGCCACCAAATGAAAAAGGGGAGTCAACATTTACCTCTGTCAAACACAATTCTGTAAAAAGAACTGATCTCCCTCAATTCATGCTTTCCTATGTCAAACCATAGCAACATCCTCTGTCAATTCTGTAATTCTACTGTTTGTGGATGCAAGTCTTCCCTCGATGTTGCTTAGCTCTTTGGACCAGTTTTCCTTAGCCCGACTGTGGTTTTCCAACTCTGTGTCAAGAGAAGACTTCATATTTTGAAGCTCCTTTTCCAATTGGGTCTTTTGGGCCTCAAAATCTACCTCCTTCTCTTGCATCTTTTTCTCATGTTGATTGCACTAAAATGCTAGCTCTTCATCGTTTTGTTGCAGACTCTGTTATGCCAAGGCCAATTGGCTCTGATATTCTTGGTTCTTCATCTGCAACTCATTGATTAGGGTGGGATCAATGGATTGGGACTTCGTGAGTTCCTCCTAGATTTTATTCCACTCCAACTCTGCTTCCTGCGCTTTTTCTGATAAGCGCACAACTTCTGCTTCCATCGATTTTTCCTTCGTCTCTAGGAAACTGACTCTTTCCTTCACAAGCTTCAGCTACTCCTCCCTTTTCTTTAGCTGGTGGCCAGACTGGAGGAACTCTGTGGTCACCACCCGCTGTATTTCCTCCATGAGCTCTACCTTGTCCTACAGTCTGGCTACTCTCAGATCAAGTCCCACGACATACATGTTGTAATCATCTGACAACATCTCCCCTTACAGTTTGACCATGTTAAGATACATGGTTGCAAAATTCAATGTTTCTTGTGCCTCATTGTACACAATATATACCTTCGGCTCTATCTCCCTTTTGTCATCTTTCGCTTTTCACTTCTGGATCCTGAGGGCTCGTGTTTCCTTTGTGGCTTCTCCTTGGGCTATGAATTGGCGTGGCGATTGAAGTAGCCCACCTGCAATAGGTGCACCGGGAGGTAGGGAAAAAGGGAATGTAAGTGTAGTAGGGCCTTGCATTTTCTTTAGTGGGAGATTGACAGTCTTTGGGGAGAAATAAGGAACATGCCAAAGTGCAGTTTGCGAACCGGTGGAAGGGCTCATTAGTAGTTGCGGTCATGGGGTAGTCATTGTAGAGTCTTTTTGCTAGGAATAGTGGAACAAACTCGAGGAAACAATAGCAATAGGGGTATTAATGGTGGTCGGGCTTGCAGAAAAAGAGGCAAGGAGGGATTGGGCATCAGCGGTTGGTGTTAGGGTTCGCGGAGGCGTTAAGATAAATGGCCCTGTCTGGGGGAATTGGGAGAAATCCTCTACTACCATTGTAGTAGAGGCAGTAAAGGTAAGGCCGACACTTGCAGTGAGGGGCACCACATAGATAGCAGAGGATACTAAAGATTGAGAAGTAAGAAAAGGAGTGAATGTTACCTGCTGACTGGATGATGGTGGTGCTCCACTTGTTGTTGGCTCCTCACTTATTTTGAACTCCTGGCTTTTTGTGAGCACTTGGCTTGCAACAAGTTCTTGTGAACCTTCTCCCATGATATCTTTCGTGCACTATCATTTAGCGAGCGGGGAGTCCCCATTCTTTACAGTATTTGGTTGTTGCTGCTAAGACACTTTTGCTGTTTTCAAGGCCCAGGTGAGTGTCTACGAGGCTTTTGATATATTTAGTCACACATTTGAAGTGGCATAAGTAGGCTGCCATATGGACTTTCTCCTTTGCTGAGCAGAGGACGTAGATGTCTCGGCTTCCTCTTCTTCCTGCTCTTCCTCTTCCTCATCGGAGTCATTGACCCCGCTAGTGCTTAAGTCGGAAGCAGGATGCTCATCATCCCACAGCTTATCAAATTTCTCATCATCCTTCACACTACCATAAGGAGCATCCAGCTGTTTTGTCTCTTGGCGATACACCTAGAAGGCTTTGATCCTTTCCACACTCCACTCTTGTTCTTTTCTTAACTTATTGAATAGGGTGGCTCCCATTTTGCGATTCTCATTATAATCTGCCGCAATGAAGTAGAACTTATTCCATGGCGGTCTGTTGTCGTCTGTAGGAATGTGGATCAGGTCAACCAATAATTCATATTCATCCTCCAACGGGTTGTGCCTCTTTTCCCAGTAAGGCTGAGAACTGTGAGTTACTTTGATATGCTCATATGGTAGATCATTGAAAGGGTTGTAACTCCATTTGTCACAGACCATTACCAACCCTAGATGAGCCAGCTTATCTTGCAATAGTAGGCGTGCCTTCTTCTTTTTCAAGGCCACTATTTTGAAGCTTATCGGATAGACGAACAATCCCTTCCTCTTGGATTTTCCTCCGTAGGAGGTAACATCAATAATGCATGCCTACCAAAACATTTCAAGGGAAAGCACTTGATTTGTAACACATGTCGAAAGCCGGAATGGTTCCTCGGTGAAGCCTCACATCCAGATGAATGTGAAGTCCGCTCCAAAAAACTAGTCACATCTGGGACTGAAGTTCTGCATATACCCTATCTACATCTTAGTGAGTCGATTAATACCATCCTCTCCTTGCAAGTCTTGCAAAATCAGAGTCAAGAAATAATCTAAAAATGCATAATAGTCGAAGGTGGAAGAAAGGAGAGGACTGCAGACAAAAACTAGCTTCCTTTTGTTCCTTTCATCAAAAGTAGACAACTTCACACGCTTGTCAAAGAAATTAGGGTTTTGATGCAAAAAAATATGGGAAAGAAAGGAAGGAAACTTGAACTTCCATTTAGCTTTGTAATCCTTTATTTTCTCTATCATCTTCTTAGCGAGGTATTCTGCAAAATCATACCAAAAGAAAGAGAGTTTCCTATGAAACTGGAATGCATGCACTTCCTTGTCGGTTTCCAAACCACAAAAAAATTACAACATTGAAAAGGCCTCTTGCAAGTCTATGTCGAAAGCACCGTGCTGCACTAGGATCTTTGGTGGCTTCCGATGGTTTGACTCAATCCTTTTGGTTTCCTTGTTATAAAAGTCCAGAGCCGTTTCCCTTCCTTTCCATATATTTCCCCCCTTTGCAAGGGTGAATGTCTCTATTTTTTCCTTTCTGTAGGTATGATCAGGGATGCACAGCATATTCCAGATAGCTCCTGGGGCTAATATTCACACTTAGAGTCCTGCCCTCGATAGTGTTGGTGCTTGGGTTGAAACGTTTGATGGCCACATCAACTAATTCTGGGAAATAGTGCACAAATGAGACCATATATTGTGGGAGCCCGCTTAGCTATATCTTCTCTGCCATTGAAAACAACTGTTTGGATACCTTCATTCTTTCACAGGCCGCTTCCCTCAAAGACTTAGGGTTCTTTGCAAGATTGGGATCATGAAAATTATTCCAGTCCTCCTAGATTAGGGTTTGGTTTCTATATCTTTTAGGTTTCTCTAGTTCCTGTGTGTTTGCCCACTTTGGCTTGTTTGGAATACCAAGTGTGGCATAAGAAATTTTGTCGAAGATGTTGATGGATGGTGCTACTCGCATAGCTTTAAATAAGTTTCGTGTTGCATCCCCTTGTGCCTCTTTCTGTGAACTTTCTGCCATCTTTTCTTTGCGGGAAGCTTCTGCTTAGCTTGGAGTTCTTTGCAATTTTTACCTCGGCTCTGGTTGTGCACTATCAATTTCTTTCACTCTGAGTAGCGTATTTGAAATAGCTTTTTAAGTGCTTAAACATTTCACATGCAATACTTAGCTATTTTTTCTCAAGGTGGTAGACAAGAGTTACCTTTTTGCATTTAATTCAGCATGTACCGCTAACCTTTTGGCTTGTGTGAAATGAATCACTTTCCATTTTGAAATGACAAGAAATGATAATTACAATTAGCAACCATATTGTACAACGCGATTTTCCTTGGAACTTGAGCTGACGATTTGTGAGCAGCTTAAGCGTTCATATGCGTTGGAAATTAATATCCCAAAAGGAATGATTATGCCAAAGATGCGATCAGTGTTTGAAAAGATATGAGCTCTACCTTGGAGTTTGAAAAACCCTTGGGGAACGACACCTCAACATTTGGTCATGCATAACACTGCCAATTACTGCCACTAGCTTAGGCTAATTAATTAGACCTTATTAGTTTTGCACGCAGCAAGACATACTCAGCAGACACAACTGGGTGGGAAATTCGAGCAAGCTATAACACAACTTTCAAGTTGGTACTTGATTAGCATCACGTTTATGGATAGCAAATTACCACACATTTCCTCACTTTTTCTATAAATAGGCACCTAGGTAGTAGTGAAATCACACTTAACAATTTGAGCATAGTTGGTAATAGGTAATTGGCTTAGCAGTTTAGCATTAGCAGTTGCGTAGTATTTTTATAGGCTAGACTTAGGAAGTTTGCAAAAATAGTTCTAAGATAGTTTCAGAGCAGCTACTAGCATGAATACCCCACTTAGGCTAGTTTTTCATAAGTCTCAGACGACATTTTAAGGCAAGATTTCAACTAGGCATTTGAAAAGGATGACAAAGAATAAGCACTCACTGGCTATCATAGCCATGAAATGGGTTTTGGGACGTGATTTCCTAGAGTACGAGGATAAATACTGAGTTAACACTGATGTGTGCTCGCACTTTGTTGCCTCTATGCTTGATGTTGGAATTCCCAAGCCACTGATTTTGTGTCTGGTTAAATAATTTTTTTCAAAGAAGTACCTGAATGGCCTCAGAGAGGTGGTGGCGAACACTGCATTCAGTGGAGGCATTCCAACCACAAGTGACCTCAAGAGGTTCATTGAAGAAGACATGGTTGTACCGTGGCTGTCGTTCCTGAGTGGTTTTCGCCTCCAGTTGTAGAATGAGCACTGACAAAGGGTCACTCATGCCTGTCACTTTCTCTTCCGCATATACAATGTTGTGTCATTCTACGATATCAACTGGTACATGGATTTCAGGAACCTGGTGTTCCCTCCGCCGCTGGCCATTGCACCTATGAATGATGTTGTTGTTGGTGATGATGCCCCTATTGATGAAGAAATTATGGACATTGTTGTTGATGCGTCCATTGTTGCTGCTCATGTCATGGACTAAAGACCTCCCTGTTTTTTATTTTTGCTTTTAAAAAATCATATCAGTCATTCCATTTTTTGTATATATGCATGAAAAAAGGCTCTACTGTAGAAAAAAAGAAGCAAAATATAGCTACATACTTTAGAAGCATGGCCCTTGAGCCATTTTGGCAATGTAAATACTAAAGCATACATATAATGAAAATACAACTTTATATAATCATCTTGTTTTATTTGCTTCTAGATTTTGTAATGTGGGTTATCTTTTTCCTTTTTAGCATATATGTGTTTAATTCAATTCTGCATGTGGGTGTTTGACTCTTTTTGTCTTTTGAGCTGTGAATTTATTTTCCCCGCTCTTTGTAATAGTGGGTTATCTTTTTTCCATTTCTGCTGCGAACCATAGAATAAAAAGAAAGACCAACCAACAAAAGCAAAAGGGAAAGAAAGGAAAAATCACTATAAACATATTTACATCAGTAGGATATGCAAGCTCAGTTAAATAATTTAAGGTGAATTTCGTCGAACGGAATTCCTAGTGCTTCTTTTTCCATGGTTTCTAACTCAAATGCATTATGTTCCTTGCATTGAATTATTCTAAACGAGCTTTCCCAAAGGCTGCCAAACTTCCCATGTTGATTCAGCTTCACAACCCTTTCATTAAACTTCAGCACTAAGTCTCCTCACTTTAGACCTTGGCCGGATCTTTCTTGTCAAACCACCATTTAACCACCTATTGGCGGTTAGTTTTCACTATTAGGGATTTTTCCCTTTTCTCCTGCACTTCCAGCAATTCAGCTAGCCGCACCTCCATTGTGCCATTTTGTTCCACCTCAAGAGATTTTAGCAATTGCAGCGCCAAAATCTCCATGGAGATAGGCAATAACGTCTCTTTTCCATATACTAGCTCATATGGCAAAGTCTTGAGGACTTTCTTAGGAGTTATGTGGTCTACCCTGAGTGTTGTTCGGAGGTTTTTATGCCATTTCCTTTGGTGTTCCAACCCAATCCTTTTGAGGATTCAGACCAGATTCTTGTTCATCGACTCGGCTAAGTTGTTCCCCTGCACATAGTAGTTTGATGATGTTTTAAGGAATATACCATCTATAAGTGCAAATTGACATACCTTAGAGCTTAGGAAAACTTTGGCGTTGTCGGAGATGATGAATTTGGGTGGGTTGAATCTCATCATAATCTCTTCGAGAAAGTATACTATCTCTTCCTTTGTTGCATTCTTCAAGGGAATAGCTTCAAACCACCTTGTGAAGTAGTCAGTGGCTATCAAGATCCACTCGTGTCCTGCGCTGGAGGCTGGGTTGATCATCTCAATGAAGTCCAGGCCCCACTACATGAATGGCTTGTCAACCACTATCAGATTGAGAGGCATTGCAAAATTCTTTCTTCTTCATGCGAAGAATTGATATTCCTTGCAAGCTTTTACCAAGGAGTAGGATTCATTAAATAGCGTCAGCTAGAAGTATCTTGCGCACATGATTTTGATGGCGGTGGTCTTTGCAGAGAAATGCCCACCCGCAAGACTATTGTGGAAAGTGTTGAAGATCCTTTTTGCTTGCTCTGTGGTAACACACTACAATAGAACATTGTTAAAATTTATTTTTAACATGATTCCTTCGATGAGTGCATATCCACTGTTCTATAGGCGATAAAATCTTCTCTTTTGACAAGGAAGGCTCGGCGGATATTTTCATGTGTGCATAAACCTCACCCTGTCTGCTAGCCAACAGCCTTAGGACTTGGATTCATTTGTTAGAACTAGCTCTGGTGGCTCTTCTTCGGTGGCCATCTCTTCATCGTGCACAAGATATTTGCATAGTCCTCTTCCTCGAATGGTCTTTGTAGGATTGACCTCAATGTCGTATTCGAGGATCTTGGTAATCTAATTGACTCTTTTCTCAGTGATCTCTCCTTCCATGATGCACTCGCATACACTGGAATGCGCAACATAAACAATCACCTTATTGTAAGATATTGGGTGGAAAAACTTCTTGAGTCCCTTTACTATTGCAAATGCTTTCCTCTCTAGAAAGTTATAGTTTGTCTCATATTCCTTTAGGGTCTGGGAGTGAAATGCTATTAGGTGTTCTCCCTTGCACTCATCATCATTATGAGTTAAGAAAATAGCAATACTTGACTTGCTACTGAATACATACATTATGAAGTCCTTTGATAGGTCTGGGTTTACCAGCACATGAGCGGAGGAAATAGCATCCTTGACATTCTCAAAGGCTTCTCTGGCTTCTTTTGTCCATTTAAATGTTTGATCCTTTTTTAGCATCAAGGTGATTAGCCTAATTATTCCTGCAAAATCATAAATAAATTTTCTTACAAAATTTACCTTCCCCAAGAAAGACTGGATGCCTTTCTTGTTGACCAGAAGGGGAAGCTCTTTGATTACTTTCACCCACTTGGGATCAATTGAAATTCCTTCTTTGGACACTACGTGTCCCAATAGCTTTCCTTGTAGTACTCCGAAAACACATTTTTTCAGGTTCAGGGAGATCCTGAACTCCTAAAATTTCTTAAACACCATCTCAAGGTGATCAAAATGTTCATCCTTGTACTTGGAGGACACCATTAAATCATCTAAATAGATTAGGATAATCTTATTGATCAGTTCACTAAAAGCGATATCCATTGCCTATTGAAAGGTGGCTCCTGCATTTGAGGGGCCAAATGACATGTTAGCGTATGCGAACGTTCCCCACTTGGTAGTGAATGTTGTTTTATGTTGGTCCTCCTCTTTGACCCAGATATGATTGTAACCAAAGAAGCCATCTAACAGGGAAAACATCTCCGATCTTGCCACTTTCTGCAGGATTGACTCCATTGAAGGTAGTGGGTAATGATCCTTCGGGGATGCTCTGTTTAGGTCCCGATAGTCCACACATAGATGGAAATATCCATTATTCTTTCAAACCGAGACCACATTGGTATAGACCGAGACCAGATTGGATACCAATGTGCTATGCTTGATTGAGAAGAAAATTCATGACTGGATTAGCTTTGTTAATTCTTGCGCCATTAGCACTTCAATCATGGGATTCACTAGCCTCTATTTTTGGTGGACTGGTTTTGCCCCTTTCGCCAGCTCTATTGTATGCTAGATGATAGTAGGATCATATCCCTTGAGGTCATCATATGACCAAGCCACCACTCCATATTTTTTGTAAAAGTCGATGAGCCTTTCTTTATCGTGGTGCGGGACATCTTTCCTGACTTTAAGCTTTCTCCCATTTCAGACCTGAAGATCTGCATAGTCACCTTTGTCTGCTACAAACTTCCTCTTGTTGTTTCTTGCATCGTCACAATTGAAAATATTTTTGAGAGTGACCAATCCCTTTGGAAGCTTGTTGGATTTTAGCTGAATGATTTGTCCTTCATAAGCTTCGGTGATCTTTGGTTGGAGCTGGTCAACAAATTCTCTCGATTGTTGGATGAATGAGGCAATGTGTTCATCACTTTCGAACACTTGCTAGCTTTGGTGATTGTCTGGAATGGTTGGTCAGACTATCACTCATACAAAGAGTTTGTTGTGAATGAGGTTGGAGGCAGGGTCAAATTAGGATCCAATTGCAGCCATGCGATCCACATCTGTATTTTGTTCTTTGGACACTATTTGAATGTTGAAGTCTTCAAATCCCTCAATCAAGTCCCAAACTCAGTGTCTATAGGATTGTATACAAACATTCTTGGCCACAGAAATTCCCCGGACTGGATTGACTACTAGTTCAGAATCTCTGAACACCATTAGATGTCTGATGCCCATTCGCTCTACAAGGCTTAAACTTTGCACCAGTCCTTTGTATTCAGCTTCATTGTTTGAGCAAGCAAACTGAAAGTGGAAATACCTCAGTGTCTTTTCATTATGTGGGGATATTAAACATATCCTAGCTCCTGCGCCTGTCTTATACCTTGCTCTGTTAAAGTGCAGCGTCCAAAGCTCTAAGGCTTGACCGCTCTTGGGTTCATTGATGACCTTCAGGAGTACTTGATCTTCATCATAGATGACATAGGTGCCCAACCTAGTAGCATGGTAGTTTCTGAAAGGATTAGTATCTATATGTTCACTCAAGAGAACATCTTCTTGATCGGTTCGATCTCCGATCACTTTTTCATCTTCCAGTAGCTCAGCGCAATACATTTCTTGCTTGGTGATAGAAGTATGAGTGGCCTGAAATTTGATCATGGCTTCATCAACCACATGTTCCAAATGTAGAGCTTTAGATTCTATCTTCATTTTCGCACCGTGCTTGGTCCTAAGGATCATGTGCAACCATCCAAGGACATGTATCCGCCTACCTTTGAAGTGAATTCTTGGGATAGACAGAGGTCAAACATGGGGGTAACATCAATGATCACAGTATCTTTCGACACAATGACGCTAGGGCAAGTGAATAGAGTTAAGAGAAGGTCCTTGATGAGACCTACAATTTCAACTTTATTTCCATTGAGCTGCATCACTCCTCTTTTGAAAGGTTCATAGCTGAGCCCTAAATCCTCAACTATTTGTTTCAACATAACTATGGTGCTAGCACCAGATTCAGTCATGGCATTGTGTAATAATTTATCCCCTATAATGAAAGTTAAGAAGAAGGGTTTATACTTCGGCTTATCTCTTACCTCAGCAAGGGATTCCACTATGCTATTTGTGAGAAATTTAGCAGGAGATGATTGATCAACAATGTTTCCTTTGAGCGATTACTCCTTTGGTTCAATGATTGGATCCACCCAAAGATCCTTCAATAGTAATGTCTTCTATTTTGGAATGGCTAAGATATCCCACAGAGACATGTTAGTAGATGATTTTTTCAATTGTTCCACCACATTGAACGGTGGTAGATTTGGAGGCTTCTGCTCCTTAGTTCTTGTTATAACAATTTCCTTTCATGGAAGACATTGTGGCACCACTGTGGAGGTACTAGGCGTCTGGTCAAAAGCACCTTTGGGCTATGGACTGAATAGTTGTGGGACGACTGGTTCGCCCATGAATGTCCTCTTTGAGCGAGTGGTAATCAGACTGCACCTGTGGAATTTTTGATGTGGATGCATCATTTGCGAACACCACCTCTTCTTCTTCCATCCATGATAAGAGAGCATGGTCAGGAGCGATGTCCACTTCTTGCTCCAGTGACATCCCTTGCATTTGTGTAGTGAGCACTGCATTGTCCATTTGTGAAGAGGTATACACATAACCTCCTTGGTCTGATGTCGCACCTTGAGTGCGTTGCTCCGCCAAATTTTATTGTAGGTTTCCACATAGGCAGTTTTGGAGCATATGTGAATTGCGGTAGGGGAAGCACCAGGGGTTGGTTTCATCAGTTAAATTTTTTTACCCCATAGTTAGCTCTATGCTCAGGCTTGTGGATTGGTGCGAGTGCCTCCTTTGAACTGATTCTATTGGTAAGAAGAAATTTTGTCGTGGTAATTTTGATAAGTTGGCTTTGGAGGCACTGCCTGGTTTGACTTGATGATAGTTATTTCATTGACAATAGTTCACAACATTTCCTTGAACTCCCTCATCTCTCCCTTTGAAGAGTCAGATGTAGAAGTGATGTTCTATGGTGCATTTAGATATGTGTACATAGATTGAGGAGGAACCAGTGTACTGGTAGAAAGCATCTCCAAAGCAGGAACCAATATTTCTAGAAATATGGGAATGATGGGCTGGGGTGGCAACTTCTCGACGTCTATCAAATTGTTGTCCGCCTTGACAGCGACGTTGTAGGCATTCGGTAGTGTGGTCCTGCCCAAAGACTGGATCATCATGGGGATGTTAGGGTTGATATATTTCAAGTATAAAATGAATGCCAAATCAGGTAGCGAGTGGATATCAACTTGGATTCTCTGCCAACTTGTATGGAACTAGGCATTGAAGTCAACCATGGCTTTGTGCAGGGCCCACCTTATGATTGACAATTGATAATATAATGAGGATCGGTCTCCGTCATTCAAAAATATTTGATAGAAAGGATCTTCGAGCTCATCCCAGGTACTGATAGTGTTTGTTTGCAGCATCTGGTACCAATCTTGTGGCTTGCCTCTGAAAGAGGCAGCGAACAACCTTAGTGCTATATTTTGGTCTGTAACCTTATGTACCACACATACGTTTGCAACATCTTGCAGATGTTCGGATGGTGTTCTTGAACCGTCTCTAGTGAATTTGGGTATAGATTTTAGGTTGAAGACCAAGATAGCAGCCCAAACAACAAGCACTACTGGTGCAACAAGAGGACTTATGGCGTCCCATGCCACGTAATTTCTATTAGCAGTAGGCAACATGGCTAGTGGAAGGGGCAGAGGAAGTGGAATGCTCACTAGTTGGGTCGTGGGTGTACTGTTGCTAATGGTGGCACTAATAAACCAAGGTTATTTGTTGTTTGGGATCTAGCTATAAGCTGATAGCTCATACATCCTCTTTAAAATCAGGTTCATTTAAGCTCAATCCCACTGGGCGTGCTAGGAAAAAGAAAAAATTGTTGATGCCAAAAATTGGCAAGGTGACAACCTTTTGTGGGAAAGTCAGTTTATGGGGGACCTATTGCGCTAAACTAAGTGACCTTCAGGTTTTTAAAGAAGTCAAATTATTTTGTAATTGGGGTTTGGAAAGGGAAAAGGAAGCAGATATAAAAATAAAGGATCTAACTAAGGTGATGCGCTAGAATTTAGATAAAAGACATGATAAATCTATCTTTTGGATACGATCTAAGGGTCTGTTCAACAATTTTCTATGTCCTAGAATGACAAAATTAAAGATTGAAGCATGAAAAATAAGTTCAATGACATAAAATAATTTTCACACTTATTCACTAAAAAGAGGAGTCAAAAATGATCTAAACCAACAAACTTGCATTAAAATTATAGAAGTTCTACAAATGAACCATTCAAACAATAATGGCACAATATAAAGTTAATCAAATAGCTTTAAGAAAAATAGAAAGGCCAAAAAATGGCATAGTCTGTGAGTCTTTTTGCAATAATCTAATAACAATAAAAAGGCTTTGTGTCTCTAAAATTCTATATTTTCTGCAATTCTTGAACTCTTGGAACTCGTGGAACTTGGAACTTTGAACCCCTCTTCAGAAGTGAAGAGCAGTATATATAGCGAGCATTCCAACCACCTAGCAAGCAGTAACTGAAAGTATCTAGTATCCTAAGCAATGATGCAACAATAGTGATTCCCTGTGGCCATTGTAATAGAAAAATATTCAGGCCATAGCATGTGGTCGCTCACCTTCTAGGTGCATCCCCTGCAAATGATGACAATGGTCCTGACATAGTATCTTGCAAAGAAGTGTCGCCATCCAGTATAGACAGTTAAAACATGCAACATCATATCATAGCCCAAAGTTCCCTCCATCCTTTGCTTTGAAGAAGTACTCATCGAAGAGACGCGTGGTGTTATTTTGCAGCCCGTGGTTCATTCCTCCCTCTCGCTGTTGAAGGCTTGCACTAGGAAGACACATGGAATCATGCATTTTTATTGGTGTCGACTGTGGGGCCTGCTAAAGGATATGCAAATGAAGGCTACATGGCACACGGTCAGGGCCCAACTCAAAAGTGAATGGAAGCAACCTTTAAGCGTGTGCAACGATGACACATGGAAACATATCAGGAGCCAGTAGAAGAATGAAGGAAAGAATCCCTTCAAAAAGTAGTGAGCGGACATGTGGCGGTGGCCGGCAGTTGTTTATCAAAAAAGTTCAATGATGTTTACTTGAGGCATGGGCCAGTACTTAGCAAAAAACAAAATGCAAAGGGAGCTTGATGAATTTTATATTCACATGAACCATCCATCCCAAACTTCTTCAACATCTCTTTTACATACTTAGATTGTGAAATAAAAATTCCTCTCTGTTTGATTAATTTACAGCCCAACAAAGAAATTCATCTCTCCAAACATAGACATTTCAAATTCTTTCTGCATTTCTTCTGCAAAAAACTTACACATAGTTTCATTTCCTCTAAAAATAATGTCATCAACATTTACAACTACAATCAATATTTTGTCATTTTCAATTTTAAGTACAAATTACTATCTATCATACTTTTGTTGAAACCTTGCATACCAAGCTCTAGGAGCTTGCTACAATTCATATAAAGCTTTCTTCAATCTGCACACCATATTCAGTTGATTTGACAATCGAAATCCTTCTACTTTTTCCATGTAGAGCTCTTCTTCTAGCTCACCATTCAAAAATGCAGACTTGACATCCATCTGATAGACCTTGAAATCTTTATGAGCAACAAATACTAAGAACATCCTTATAGCTTCTATTATTTCCACATGAGAAAAATTCTCCTGAAAATCTATGCCTTCTACTTGTGAGTAGCCTTTACACACAAGCCTTGCTTTGTTTCTAACCACTTCTCCATTCCCATTCAAATTTTTTTTGAATACCTTGAAATCTTTATGAGAAGAAAATACTAAGAACATCCTTATAGCTTCCATTCTTGCCACTGGAGCAAAGGTCTCCTAAAAATATATGCCTTCTACTTGTGAGTAGCCTTTACGCACAAGCCTTGCTTTGTTTCTAACCACTTCTCCATTCTCATTCAACTTATTTTTGAATACCCACTTTGATCCAATAATGTTTTTATTTTCCGATCTTGGGACCAATTCCCAAGTTTGATTCTTCTGAATCTGCATAAGTTCTTCTTTCATAGCTTCCATCCAATGTTCATCATTACATGCTTCACTTATAGTCTTTGTTTCAATCTCTGAAAATAAACACAAATTTACTTCAATAACAACTCTACTTCTTGTCAATACTTCTTTTTTTATCTCCAATGATCTGACTTTTTGAATGGTTCTACACATATCTAAGTGTCTTAGTGGGGGAGCTTCTTCTCTTTCATTTTATTCATTCTACTTCTCTTGCTCATCCCTGTCATGTTCTTCCACAATTTTTTCAATTCTTATGCAATTAGGTTCATGTGATACATATACATCAATGTCAATTGAATTCTTCATTGTTTCATCAACCTTGACATTTTCACTTTCTACAATCTTCTCAACATTTTATTGAAGCATCTATAGGCTTTGCTTTTAGTAGAATATCCAAGAAAAATACCTTCATTACTTCTTGCATCAAACTTTCCTAAAGTTTCTTCATCTCTTCTGATATAACATAGCTCATAGGGGGTCTTTTTACTATTTTCTCTTGCTTGAACTCGATTGAACACATAAACAATAGTATGAATAGATTCTCTCTAGTAGACTATTGGTAAACCAACCTCAATAATTATTGATCTAGTGGCCTCTTGAACTGTTATGTTCTTTCTTTCAACAACTCCATTCTACTGAGGAGTTCTTGGAGCAGATAAATGTCTCTTTATTCCATGTACTTCACAAAACATATTAAACTCATGGGAGGTGAATTCTCCACCTCTGTTATACCTTAAGCATTTTATCCTCAAATTCACTTCATTTTCAACCATAACTTTGAATGTCTTGAATCTATCTAATGCATCTTCTTTCTCTCTAAGAAATTTAACTCATGTATATCTAGAATAATCATCAATCAAAAGCATAAAGTACCTTTCACCATGTAGACTACTCACTCTTGTAGGAACACAGTGATCTGTATGAATTAAATCCAGTAGTCTAGTTGTAGATTGTTCCTTTGATCTGTAATGGCTTCTAGCTTGCTTTCCAAACTAACAATTCCTGAAAATAGCATTGACAGGCTTTGTAATTCTTGGTAAATCTCTCACGCCCTAAACTACACTAATCCTCACCAAGTTATCAAAATTCATGTGACTCATTCTTCGATGCCATAACCAACTGTCATTAATCTGAGTCATAAAGCATCATCCATCAACACCTTTAATTTGATAGATATTTCCTTCAAATATCTTTCCTACAACAATCATTGTTTCAAATCCTTTTCCGATCTCACATCTCTCATCCTCAAACACAAGATTATATCCTTTACTGCATATCTGTCCAAGACTCAAAATATTATGCCTTAAATCCTTAACATAGTAGACATCATCAGTATTATTCTTGCCATCAAAACTTACTTAACCTATCCCACAAATTTTAGCACCAGTATCATCTCCAAACATAACCAGGCCTCCATCATATTTTCCAAGTTTAACAAACTTACTATTATCACCAGTTATGTGATGTGAACAACCACTATCAACAACCCAATAGTTCTTATCCTATTTAGCATGTAGGGCAAAGATTACAGTAGCTTCATTTTTCTCCTTCTCTGGAGGGCATTCCTTCACTTGTTTTTTAGAATTAGGAGAAGTAGGTTCATCCTTTATAGCCAAGAACAAGCATTCATTGTCATCGAGATATTCATAATCAAAATATTCATCAGATATACTAGCATTATCATTCACATAATATGCTCTGTTGATATTCTTTCCTTTCCTTTCTTTCCCATATCTTTGTTTATTCCTCTTAGCTCTTTCTGGACACTTTGCAGCATAATGACTTATTTCTCCACAACTAAAGCATTTAAAGGGTAACTTACCTTCATAGTTGCTAGAGTCTTTCTTCATCCTTCTCATAGAGTTAGCTTCTATTTCATCAAGATTTTCTTCATCCAGATCTTTAGATTTTGTAGCCTTAAAAGCAGTCTCTGATTTGCATCCATTCCTCATATTCAACTTTTTCATCTCATAAAATGTCAGAGTTCCCAACAACAGATCTTTAGTGTAGGTCTTATAATCTATACTTTGTTCAATATCACACACCTTTTCGCTGTAAGCATTAGGGACAGTTCTAAGAATCCTCTTTACAATCCCGATTTCATCTATAGTAGCACCAATTCCTCACACTCTAGCTACTATCTCATCCAATCTTTGTATATAAGCTTTAACATTCTCATCTTTAGACATATGTAGGAGCTCAAACCATGTTTCCAAATTTTGCAATTTTTCCTCTTTGAACCTTTCATCACCTTCATACACCCTTTCCAAAGCACCCCATACTTCCTTATTAGTCTTTAGATTATGAACCTTAATCAACTCAGAATGTACAAGATTGTTCTTCAAAATTTACTTTGCCTTATTTTTTGCTTCATGTGCCTTGATCTCATCAGTTGTACTCAGACTATTAGCAGGAGAAGTGTAAGGATTATTGTAAGCTTTGTCCACATCATATCCACAATACTCCAGATATTATTCCATCAACATTTTTTAGATAGCATAATTAGTTCCATCAAACCTTGGATAATCATAAGTAACTTTGTTAGCCATCCTAGACCTTCCTTAAGTGGTTAAGCTCTAGTCCAAGGAACCAAGCTTTGATACCAATTGTTGGATACAACAACTTAGAAGGGGGGTGAATCAGTTGTCACAAAACTAAAACCTTTAAATCATTCACCAGAACTAATCCTTAATACTACTTAAGTTAATAAAAATTGAGTGCAAGTGTAGAAATTGAAAACCATTACAAAAACACAACACCAAATTTATGTGGAAAACCCAATAAGGGAAAAACCACAGTGATGATTAACTCACGCTATAGAGAATATCAAAACCAATTACAAAAGGCTCACTGCTTGAGATACACGGCTCATTGCCAAAAAAATGACTCACTATCCAATAGGGTTAACAACCCGGAGGGCTCACTACCACAAAGATACAAAGAAGATAGAAGAGGTATGTTATAGAGGGAAGACAATCTCAATGCAATAGAGAAATCCACTACAATTTTCTCAACCACTCGCAGACATGCATGAATGATAGAGTACACCTTATGTTCACTACATCCGAAAACTCAACATTTAGGCTTCACACTGATTTTCCACACTCACATCACACACACTCACTGATTCACATCAATTTCACATCTATCTATTCTATTTCTTTGCACTTATATCTTGCACACTTTTCACCACTAAATCATCTTGTATTTATACCATCAACTTTGAAACATATCCAAAGCCGGCCATCCAACATTAAATTCAAATTAGGTCGGTCCAAAAACATCCTAGGGTGGAATTAGAATGAGGGCGAGCCAAACACACACTTGGTGAGGACCCAAATAGATCCAAAATGATACATCAATTTTAAAGATAGTGTTCAACACAAATTCGGCCAAACTAGTGTAAAAAACATAACAATTAAGCAAAAACCTTCTAGATATCGAAATTATCTTCAACACAAACATAACAACTCAACTCTAAAACTGCAAGTCATAAGACCACCAAAGACAAATCCAGACCAACAAATTTTCTCCTGGACCTCAACCAGAACACACAAAACCACAGTTCACAACTGGTGAAACATAACTCACACTATACAATGAATCAAGAGACAAAAATATGGATATAGTAGCTTCCAAAAACCATGACCAACATATCTGAACCACACAAACATAAGATCAAATCTTGGAGAAACCATTGAACACCTGCAACCTTTCTTCAATACAATTTTCTCAATATCCTCAACATATACAACCATTATCCTGCAACCAGTTGACAACCAGTTGACCAATTGACATCAATTACAACACCTTCATTCTTTTTCATTCTTGTAACAACTTCTTGAGAGAGAAAGTTATAGAGAATAAGGTGAAGTTGTAGTATGTGCCTAATAAGGATCAAGTTGCAAATATTTTCAAAAATGCTCTTCCAAAATATATTTTTGAGTATCTCCAAGAAAAGTTAGGGGTTATTTCCCCTCCTTTCAAATAGATGCATAAGTGTGCATCTGTATAAGAATCATTTCAAGATATATCTCTTGGTCTTGGATTGATTCTAAAGGCTACCTCTCAGGGGGAGTAGGTAGTAGTGGTTGTTGGATGGTGCAGTCAGATGGACCATATTGTGTGTCCCTAAGGGGGAGTGTGTAGGAAAGTGACTTCAATATAGAAAAGAGAGTGAAAAATAATGAGTGCAGTTGTAGGTTTTTCCATTTGTATGTTGTCAAAGGGGGAGAGCAAGAGAGTTGGATGAGTTTATGGCCCTTTTCCATTGATGTCAAAGGGGGAGAAAGTTAAAGTGGTTGAAAAATCATAGTGCACAAGTAAATGTGGTTTGAAGACCTTAGGGGGTGAGAGAATATGAGGTGTTACAAGAAAATAAGTCTATGAAGAGAGAAGATGAAGTGTAATCATTTTCCCTGTCAGAAGGAGTACTACTTATTGCAATATTGCTGCTAGTTTCTTTTCTTGTTGAAACTTTGGAGATGTTGGAAGCTTGATTTTTTTGTGAGTTTCTTGGGTGTTGTCATTGATTTCAACCCATTGTATGAAGAGAGTGTTGGAATGCTACGTGTATTGATGATGTGTCTGGAATTGTTGGTATTGATGTCAACAAATGTTGGTGTTGTCATTGATGCCCTACTTCAGTATAGTTGCAAAGGTTGTTGACTTCTCTTGTGGTTGGGAGATTGTTGTAGTTGGAAAGTTTTGCATGTTGCATATGTTGTAGATGTGTTGTAGAGATGTTAGTAATGTTTCTGATGAAGTTAGTTCACTTGGTTTCCAACTACTTTTGAGAAAATTTGAATAAAAGAAAGTTCAATGTGATAGAGTGTTGTTTAGTGTTTTTCTCTACATTTATTCATGCTTGAAGATATTCTCATGTGGTTTGGACATGATGATAAGAGGTGTTATATAAAAAGTTTCATGTTTTGGATCGTACTACAGTGGAAGATGTGTTTGATAGTATGTTTTTCTGGTGAAGTAGGGTGTATGGGAGAAATGAGATTGCTTCGCATTTTTCTGTAGTGAAGGTTTGGTGTTTTGGATGTAGGGATATTATTATAATGTTTGTATCTACCTTCCCTTGAAGTTTTGAGTGATGAGGTGTTCCAAAAAGTTGTTGGGTGTGTTGCATGTTTGTGCCAAGATGTCTAGTTGCACAAAATGATGGTGTTCTTGAGTTTTAGGTGGTTGCAATAATTGTGCAGAATATTTTGATGATGTTGGAATATTCTAAGATGTATGCATATTGTGGAGTGTTTCTAAGTGGTCTATGAGATGTTTCAAGACCTGGAGAGGTGTGTTTGGAGTCATTTGTTAGTGTTAGTGTAGGTTTGGTTGACCTGGAGTGCTAACGCTAATTGCGGAGGATAATTTTTGTTTAAGTGTTGAGAATTGTGTTGATGTATATTTGGGTCCTAGTTAAGTAGTGGCATGGTTTTTCTTCACTTCTTTATATTGTGGAAATGTTTGGTGCCGACCTATTTTTATAAGGTGTATATGATTCCTTAAGGCCGACCTAATTAAGATTGTTTTAGGTCATGGAAGGTATAAATGCAATGATAATTTTTGTGTGGATCAAGTATAGAGTGTGTGATGCGAAAGATGAAAATATGATCAAGTGTGATGATTTAAGTGCGAGCCTTAAAGCCTATGACTTCCTAAAGTGAGTAGAAGGTGTCTACATTTTAGTCTATTTGATGAGTTGTTTGTGCTTCAATGGAACTGCACCTTTGACATATGAGAGATGCATTGTTAGCAATTAAAATTGGCAGTGAGCCACCACTTCTTTTATTCTTCTTTCTTCTAGATAGTGGCCCTTTGGCAGTGAGCCACCGGTAGTGAGACTTTCTTTATCTTTTTGGGTAGTGAGCCCTTAGAAATGAGCATTATTGTATTTTGTGTTGCAATTCATATATTAGTGAGCTAATCATAACCGTGTTTTTCCATTCTTAGGTTTTCCACGTAAATATAGTGTTCTAGTTATGTGTTTGATGTGTTTGCATTAGTGCTTTACATGCTTACATTTTTTTAATGCATGTTAAGGTTTTGGTGGTGGATAAGGGTTCAAGGACTAATGCAAATCTAAATGTTAATGACGGTTTTTGATGTTTTAGAAGTATACAATTGATTCACCCCCCCTCTCAATTGTCTTGTGCATCTAATAGTATATACACTATCTTAACAATGTTGGTACAATAGAATGATGAAGGTGTGGAACAACCAATAGCCTTTTTCAGTCAAGGTTTGGAAGAATAAGAGGAAAGGTATTCTTTTGTAGAGAAACAAGTTCTTTCTATTATAAGGAGTCTTAAAAATTGTGTACACTTGATCTCTTACAATAAAATCCATTAAATGGTCTAACATCCTCAAGGAGTTTCTTTTGAGAAAATATTTGAATGAAAAAAGAGTGGGTTGGATCACAAAGGTGATGGAGTATGATGTGAATTTATTAGTCACAAAAGATTATTAGAGGCAAGGGCTTGTTTGAACAACTAGCTTCATATTTCTATGATGATAAAAATATTGTCCCAGTGCTTCAAAATGATCAACAATCAGTTTCACCTCCATTAAATACAAGTTTGACTCAATATATTGTCCATTTTATTCAAACAAGTGAGTGTCCTCAATGTTTGGACAAAGCTAAGAGAAGGTATTCCAAAATTCAATCCATTCCTTATGTTATTTTGGATGAAATATTGGTTATATAGGATGTAAATGGTGTTCTCTTAAGGTGCATTAAGAAAAATCACATTGGTTATTTTTATAATAATTCCATGACGGATTAGCAAGTGGACATTTTCTCCAAGAAAGTTACAACCTTAAGAATAATGATGGTAGGCTAATATTGGCCTAGCTTGTTTAGAGATGCATATTCATGGGTCAAGAAATATAATAAATGTGCTTTCTTCACAAGTAAGAAGAATTTAGCAACCCTCACTCTCCATCCCATTCAAGTAGAACAACCCTTCATGAAGTGATGTTTGGATTTTATAAGGATGATTAATCCACCTTCAGGTTAGATCACAAGTGGGTTTTAATAGCCACCAATTATTTTGCAAGGTGGATAGAAGCAATAACACTCCAGGAGTCAAATTTGACTTTAGTTTAAGAGTTCTATGAAGACATAGTTTCAAGGCTTGGAGTTCTTGATTCAACCATATTTGATCATATAATGGATTTTTTTAGCACTAGGATAAGTGAGTGGGTTACCAAACATGATATCCATTTGAGCACATCTTCCAACTACTATCCCCAAGGAAATGGATTAATAGAGTCCACCAATAAAAATATTATTTTAATTATCAAAAGAACCATGGAAGAGAACTAAAGGACATGGCATACAAAATTTAAAGCAACCTTATGGAATTATAGAATAAATCCTAAGAGATCCACTAGTAACTCACCTTACATGCTTGTCTATGGTAGAGAAGAAAGGATTCACATATCACTTGAATTTCTAGATCTAGAGTGTGTTAACTAGCTAGAAATTATGGAAGAAGATGCAATGGAAATAAAATTTGTAGAACTAATGGAGTTGGAAGAATTTAAAGACAAGGAAATGAAAAGAAAGGAGTTTCATCAAGCCCAAACAAAGAAATCATTTGACAAGAAAACAAATGCAAGGATTTTCAAAGAAGGATATCTTATTATTAAATGGGATGAAGTGAAAATTAGACCTCGAAGGAACACTAAGTTTGACTCCATGTGGAGTGGACCATATGCAATTAATATCTATAAACAACACAAAAAAATTATATTTTCCAAGATAGATGGTGAAAGAACTACCTATCCCAATTAATTGGGTATACCTCAAGCATTTATATTGAGTTTTTGACTCACTCTTGTACATATCAGAATAGTTTTGTCATGTTGAATAAGTATTGTTGCACATTGTTACAATTTTTTCTCTCCCCCAAGTGTTGATGCACAAGTATATTTTCCATTTAAGTTGTTTTTAATTCTATTTTAGGTGGTTTTTGTGTTTTTCTAATGTTTTGTTGTTTGTTTGAGAGGTACTAATAGTTTTCCATCAAAGTCTTATCTATTTCTTTTTAGGTTATTCTAGGTTTTTCATTACTCTTTGCCTAATGGATATCCAAGGCCATTGGTTTGATATGCTTAGAAGGAAAGCACCCCATAGAGGCAACCAAAGATATTATTTTTATGTCACCTTGGTCAAATAGTCGTTTAGAAAGTCTTACAAGGCTTTCCATAGTCTTTGTTTTCAAGTATAGGTCAATAGAGTTCTTAAGTCAAGTTTTTTTAAGACATAAATGATTTACAAAAAAGGGTCCTAGGAACCATAAAGCAAAAATAATCTTTCAAAATACACCAAGTAACACACCATTTTTAGAGGGAAATAATCAATACTTTTTTCTTTTTGGGATGTTAGGGTTTGTATAGAATTTATGGAGTCTTTCTCCAGGATTAGTATGGTTTTCACTACTACACTTGGCTTCATTGTTACATTGAGCATGGAACATCACAAAGATCACTAGATGAGCATAACATGTTGCATGAAGGTTGGAGAAGTTTCAAGATTGCATACAAATCTCATCCACATTAGATCCCTTGAAATTTTTTCACAACTACTAGGTATACTTTGTATTATTGGAGATCTATATGTTGCAATGGCTTTCAAGGGGTTTGTATGAAGTTGTGAGGTTGTAATTTTTTTTATATATTTGAGTTATAGAGGTTCCTGATATATCTTAGAAGAAGTCCCTTTAAAGGATTAATCCCTACTAAACAAGATGGAATGCATTTAAATGGTTGTTATGAAAGAATTTTTCATCATATAGGCTTTCTAAACAACACCATTCAGTCATCATAGAAATTCAAGGAACATGTACATAGGAAATGATAACAGTATTACTTTGGTTTATCTCACATGTTTTCATGACAATGTGTGTTCATAAATGTCATAAGGATATCAAGTCTGCTAAGAGTGTTGTAGTCTATCATTCTAGGTCTCTTACAATGGGAGAATGGTCTACTACAACTATTAAAAGAGCATTTGGAACCCTACTAAGATCTCATGCATTCAATGATTATGGAATAAACAATAGAAGACACATTTTCCACTCGTGAACTGTGGTTGTTGCTAGAGAGAGGCTAGAGAGAATTTGCATACAATGAACAAGGTTATCAAAATCATTATGCAAACTATTAATAATCATAGTGATAGTGGTCCTCAAATGTGTGACAGTGGTCTTCAAATGGTAGTGATGGTAATATTTAAATGATAATGGATAATGAATTCCATTCAAGACATATATAATAGTCACATGACTTCTAAATAGACAGTAAAAGGGCCATGATAAGAGTCTATAGGTTTGTCTTGTTATGAAAACACCAGTTGGAAGCCTACACATAAGGAGGAAGTATTATCATGCATTGGTGCATAGCTCAGTGATGTAGGAAGGTGAAAATTTCATGAGGTTTTGAAAGAAGCGTCAAAGCAAGACAAACACAAAATGGTTAAGCAATGACAATAGTATGTGTACCAAGGAATTGTTAAAGGCTTCATGAAACATAATGTTGATGGAATTGTATGAATGATTTGTTGAATGCATGATCAAACCACCATAACAAAGCCTTTTTATAGTCATAAGAAAAGTATAGTCATGCATGCCTCTTTATTGCTGTTCAATGTCAAGGCATGTATACAAATTTATTCAAGAGTCATACAAATATCATTGAAGCCACTATCAAGACACATGCAACAAGTACAAAAGGAAATGAACAACAATGTTAATAATGGAGCTATCAAGGCAGTGTTAATTAACTATTCAGTACGATAATTTAAAAGATAGTCTGATAGTCTTTAAAAATTGCAAGAATATATGAAAATAAAGGAAGATTTGACACAATCATATGATCACAAGGACACATTTTTTTCAAAGAAAAAATATATCATGACCCAACACACTCGTGAATGACTCTACACACACATAGGTAACAAAATTCCAATAAATATGGTGATCATGGTACATTCAAAAAAGACGTGTATAATGTGATAAAGGTTTTGTTGCTCATGAATAGTGGATAATCCATAGTAGCAACTAGAAGACATATGCATGACTTTCATCGCAGGAAAACATTATCTAGTGATAGTTCAAAGTCTACAAAGAAGAGGGTAGTGATATATGAATAACAATGAAGAGAGGTAGTGATCTATGCTTGAAACAAACCAAGGCCCTATGTATGCAAATAGAATAGTCCTAATATGTATGAAGAATAAGTGTCAAGTCATGGGATCACAATATGATAGTGATAATATTATTTTAAGGGGACTCTATAATGAAGGTCATAAGAAAAATGGTAATCTAAAAATATTCAAAGATATGGATGTCAAGACAAAGACCTACTAGCCAAAGGCAAGGATATGATAGTCCCTTGAGAGATAATTTTTAAAGGATAATATGATAGTGATATCTAAATGGAAGGTTCAATAAATGATAGTCCAAATAGCAATGTAGTAATGATAGATTTTCAAGGTATAGATAAGAGGCTACAATTTACTGTATTTTTTTAGAGGTGGTTATGAAAGATTATATTTTGGTGAAATGAATGGACAAGAGGGGAATGAGAAAAATACTATATGGGAATCAAGAGAAAGTCATGAATATGACAATATTTCAAGAAAACTTGTATCAATAGGTAGTATAATAAGGATTGCTCTAAGTGTAGTTGGTGAAATATTTCATGTTGGATCTGAGTGTTGCTTGTACTTTGAGTAGAGTGTTGGATGTTGTGGTTATGTTTCTGATACGTGGTTGTCATTGATGCCAACACTATTGGCATTAATGTCTTAGAAGTTGTATATGCCGAGGATATTGAGAAAATTGTAATGAAATAAGTTGCAGGTTGTCAGTGGTGAAGTGAAGTTCAGTCAATTGGTTAGTTCAGTATGTTGATGGTCAGAGGTTGTGGATTAAAAGGTTTATTGTTGAGTATATCTAGTTTATCCGTGTAAGTTTTAGAGATTTGCGTGAAAATTTGATCGAGTTATGAGCAGTTGTATTCTAACAGTTTTTTTGTTACTTCAATTGATGTTCCTGAATGAAGATGATGTGATTCTAGTAAGTTTAGTATTTGTGGATGCTTCTCTAGTGATTCATGATTTTTTTGGATGTTCCTAGAACGTGCTCTATCTATGTTGCACGTCTGCATTGATTGTTGTGCTCGCGATTAGAGATTTTCTCTTGCGTGTTCATGTTTTTCATGTTCTTGGTCGATAGGGTGTTGTAGCATGTTGTGGATCTTCGAGGAATAATTTTTTAAGGTGGTTCATGTTTGAAGATTTTATTTTGAGTCTTCAATATGTTGTGGCCAACCTTGGTTGATTCACATTAATAATCTTTAATGTTTTGGACCGATAGTTGTATTCATTTTATTATTTTGTTGAAGTCGACATGTAGCGATGTAATTTCTTGTTGCAGATATATATAAGCCATTGTTTATGCCATTTGAATGTATGGTGTGCGCGAATAATGTTCTAAATATTTCGAAGGTAAAGCATAGTGTGAAGAAGAGTGAAGAAGTGTTCATGTGTTTAACTAGAACTGTAATCAGGCATTAGCAGATGCTATTTTCTTAGTTCAAATCTTGTGGATGTAATCCAATTCTTTTGTAAGACAGTGAGTCTTCCTTTTATAATTGAGCAGTGAGCTCTAGGCAGTGCACCTGAATGCATGTGCATTCCCCGTTTACATTTCTTTATACTTTTAATAGGGTATAATCTTGTGGACTAACCTCCACCATGGTTTTTCTCCTAACAGGGTTTCCATGTAAAAAATCTTGGTGTTATGTGTGTTTCTGATGTGGTGTTGATTTATGCTTTCATGGTTATTGATTGGATCTAAGAATAAGATTAATAAGTTGAATAAGTTTGAAATTATGTGACAACTGATTCACCCCTCCCCTCTCAGTTGTTTTCCCTTGTGTTTCCAAAAATTGGTATCATAGTAGGTTCCTTGGAATAATTTTAATAGCTTGAGGTGATTCAGGATGGTGACATACAAGAAGGATAGTCTGCGATTTGATGGAAAAAATTATTCTCTGTGGAAGACTCAAATGGAGTGCCATCTGAGATGTATTGGTGAAAACTACTGGAGCATTACAAGCAATAGGTATGTTATTCCTCATAATGGTCCTACTACTACTGTTGAGATTAGGGATGTTGAGTGCAATATCAGGGCTAAGGAAGCATTATTGAGTGCTTTGACTAATTCTAAGATGACAAATGTTATGGATTTGAAGACTGCTTATGAGATCTATAAAAAGTTGGAAACTTTGTATGAAGGTGATGCTAATGTGAAGATTACTAAGTTACAAAGTATGAAAGGGAAATATGAAATGTTGAGAATGGGTGATGATGAGAACATTACTACCTTCATGAAGAGAGTGAATGAAATTGTGTGTGGTATCAGATGTGCTGGTGGACAGTTGGAAAAATCAGAGATTGTTGCTAAAGTGCTTAGATCCTTTCTTGTTGCATACAAAGTAAAAGCTACTGCTATTGAGGAGCTCCGAACTGTAAAAAATGTAACCAAAGACATGTTGATTGATAAGCTTACTGCTTTTGAGTTAAGTGAATTTGGTGATGCTCTTCCTAAGATAGAATCTACATTCAAAGCTACTACTTCCAGCATAGACAAACAAAGATATGATCCGGGAGAAAGTTCTTCTAGAAAGGTATTCAAGTATGAGGAGGAAATGAGAGAGATTGAAGAAGAGGAGAGAAAACTAGAGGATCTTGAAGCACTTATTGTCAAGAGAGATGCCAGAGAAGAAGGTAAGTATAAAGGGAAATTTCCTATTAAATGTTTTTCTTGCAATAAGATAGGTCATTTTGCATCAAGGTGTCTGGAAAGAGTCCCTAAGCCAAGACCTAACAAGCCTAGATTTCAAAGAAAGTGCTATTATGTTGCTAATGAAGGTGTGACAGATGATGAATCTGATAAAGGAAATGGAAGTGAAGATAAATGGGTATTTATTGCTATCAAGGAAAATGATCATGTACCTACTGAATCTGCTAGTTGTACAAATGTGGAGAAAGCTCTAGTGGCTAGAGTTGAAGAGAAATATGAATGGGTGATTGATAGTGGATGCTCTCATCACATTACAGGTGATAAAAATAAATTTGTGAGCTTGGAAAAGTATGATGGTGGTGTTGTAAGATTTGGTGATGACAAAGCTGGTGTAATCCATGGAAAAGGATCCATTTATCTTGATGGTAAGAATAATACTGATGATGTTCTTTATGTGGAAGGTTTGAAGCATAATCTCTTGAGTGTCAGACAGATGGTTGAAAAGGATACAATCTTCAATTCAAGAATGGAAAGTGTAGGATATTGGGGAGTTCTGGAAATGTGATTACTTCAGGCACAAAAACAAAAGGTAACATCTTTCACTTGAATGTTGCTAGTAAAAGTTTTTGATTACTCAATTTGATGAAAGTTGGTTGTGGCATAGGAGAATGTGTCATGTAAACTTTGATAATATTATCAAGATAAGTTCTACTCAGGCAGTGAGAGATCTTCCTAAGTTGGTAAAGCCTACTAATAATATATGCAAGGAATGATAGTTGGGGAAGCAAACTATAATTTCATTTCAGAACAAACAACATTGTTCAAAAGAAATGTTGGAGCTTTTTCATTCTGATTTGTGTGGTCCTTCTAGAATCAGAAGCTTACAAGGAGATAGGTACTTCATGTTACTTATTGATGATTACTCTAGATTGATGTGGGTTACTTTCTTAAGGGAGAAATTTGAAGCTCTAAAGAAATTCAAGATTTTTAAGGCTATGGTTGAGACAAAGACAGGTCTAAAGATTAAATGTTTGAGATTAGATAGAGGTGGTGAATTCACTTCCCATGAGTTTAATTCTTTTTGTGAAGTGCATGGGATAAAAAGACAATTATCTTCCCCATAGACCCCTCTGCAAAATGGAGTTGTGGAAAGGAAGAACATGACAATTCAAGATGTTGCTAGGACTATGATGTTGGAAGGAAATGTTCCTCATATCTATTGGAGAGAAGCTATGAGTACTACTATTTACATCCTCAACTAGGTACAAGTCAAAGGTGATACTGGTAAGACCCCTTTTGAGCTATGGACTAGTCACAAGCCTACTATTAGATATTTCAAAATCTTTGGGAGTAAATTCTATATCAGAAGAGATGAAGATATAGGAAAGTTTGATGCTAGGAGTGATGAAGGAATCTTTCTTGGTTATTCTACTAAGAGTAAGGCCTACTAGTGCTACAACAAGAGATTGAGGAAAGTAGTTGAAAGTGAAAATGTCAAGGTTGATGAAGACATAGCTAGACCATCTACAACTGTGGATATGATTCAGATGATCAGAATAATAGTTCAATCATAGGAAAGAAAGTTTAGACTCAAAATCAAGTCTAGATCATTCCGGTGAATCAAGAAAATCAAGAGGAAGGAACTAGTGAAAGTGCATAAGAGAGATCACAAGAGCCAAAAGTTCAAGAACATCCTAAGATTCCAAGGTATGTAAGACTAAATCATTCAAAAGACCAAATTATAGGTGATAAGAACAAAGGTGTTTAGACTAGGAGAAAAATTGCAGAAGAATACTATCTAATTTCAAAGACTGAGCCTAATAGTGTGAATGAAGCATGCAAAGATGAACATTGGGTGGAAGCAATGGAAGAAAAATTACAACAAATTGAGAAGAATAATACATGGATTCTTGTTCCTAGACCTAAGGACAAAAATGTAATTGGAACTAAATGGATCTTTAGAAACAAGCTAAATGAGCAAGGTGAAGTTGTTAGAAACAAAGCAAGATTGGTGTGTAAAGGATATTCTCAAATGGAAGGAATTGACTTTGAAGAAAAAATTTCCCTTGTTTCTAGGATTGAGGCTGTGAGACTATTTCTTTCTTATGTTGCTTAAAAAAATTACAAGGTTTATCAAATGGATGTCAAGTCAGCATTTCTAAATGGTGAACTGGAAGAAGAGGTGTATATTGAGCAACCTAATGGATTTCAATTAACTGATCAAAGAGATATGGTTTGTCAGTTGAAGAAAGCATTGTATGGACTTAAGCAAGCCCCAAGAGCATGGTATGCTAAATTGGACAAGTATTTGTTGAAGCTTGGATTTAATAAAGGTACTGCTGATAGTAATCTGTATTTCAAGATTGATCATGATAAAGATCTGATTGTTGAAGTTTTTATTGATGATATCATTTTTGGAGGAGATGATGGTTTGTGCATGAAGTTTGTTGATGAGATGCAGAATGAGTTTGATATGTCTATGATTGGTGAGATGAAATTCTTTTGGGGATTGCAAATTACTTAGTTAGATAAAGGGATCTTCATATCTCAGTCCAAGTATGTGAAAGAATTGTTGAAGAAGTTTGGTATGGAAGATTCAAAGCCAGTTGGTACACCTATGGTGACCGGATGCAAGTTGACACAAGATGATGATTCTCCGAAAGAAAATCAGACTAGATACAAATTGATGATTGGTGGATTGCTTTATTTGACTCAAACTATACCAGATATCATGAATGTTGTATGCATTGTTGCAATATTTCAAGCCGATCTTAAGGAATCTCATGTAATTGTTGTGAAGAGGATTTTCAGATACTTGAAGGGGACAGTTGATTTTGGCTTGTGGTATCCTAAAGATGATGATCTTAAATTGACTGTGTTTACTAATGTTGATTGGGCAGGTGATGTGGATGACAGAAGGAGCACTAGTGGTAGTGCATTTTGCTTGGGTAAGAAGCTAATTTCATGGTTAAGTAAGAAGCAGAATGTCATTTATTTGTCTACTATAGAGACAAAATACATTGTTGCTGCTAATAATTGTACTCAAGTATTGTGGATGAAGCAGATGTTGAAAGATATCATAGTTGTGTATGATGAACCTATTGCTATATTCTGTGATAATTCAAGTGCAATTAACATTTCTAAGAATCTGGTGTTGCATTCAAAGTCCAAGCATATATCTATCAAGTTTCACTTTTTGAGAGAGAAGGTGAGTGAAAAGGAAGTCAGATTGGAGTATGTGCCTACTAAGGAACAAATTGCATATATCTTTACAAAGTCGTTGCCTAAGGATACTTTTAAGTATCTTAGAGGGAAGCTAGGGGTGATTACCCCTCGTAATTAGAACTAAGGTGCATTAAATTGCATCAATCCTGTTGATGGGTGTTTTTGCACCTTCTCAACATAGGAAGTGCATAGATGCAATACCTCTCTTGAAAGGAAATCTCCAACAAAAAGTTTCTAAAAATCACCCCAAGGTCTCTCGGGTGTCAGGTCATGATGTGCTTGAAATTTCTCAGTTGGTTCAATGCAATCTTGCTAGTAATCATAGGGTAGAATTATGAAGTTAAGCTGGAGGGAAGTCAGATCTTAGAATGGAGTTCTTGAGATGGAGAAGTTGTTGCATAATTGCTCTAGGTTCAAACAATATTCTTAAACTCCTATTTCAGCTTTAGATTTGGCTTTACAATGTGCAATGAAATTGAGCTTAGGTTATAAAAAAAAGGAAAAAGGGGTAGGGAAGAGAGGAGGTTCCCGAATCTGAACTAGCAATGAATAGTGATCATGGAGGATTTTACTACGAACAACCTTCCTAAAACAAAATTTCACTTAACCAGATTACCTCAAAGTCTCATGAAATTTGTGCAAGTTTCTAAGGACTACAGTTATTCAACCATTCATTCACCATAAGAATGAATAAAAGATAGAAGTTAAGAGCAACTTTTAGTTTATGCCCAGACTAACTTTACACAACCATTTATCATCAATAAACAACAAAAATTATGGAAAAGGAAGGTTGCCAACACACAACAAAATTATTTAAAACCAGTGAACAACATTAACTATTCTACTAACACCATGCAAAGCTTATAAACAACAAATTAAATCTACTTAAATTAACTATGGGAGAAGAACCATGTAACATGCAGTTGAAAATCAAGAATCCACCAAAAGTTAATGAACTTCTATTAAAATTTCAGTAGCATGCCTTTACAACAACTCAACTATCTCTTTGAAAATGAGAGGAGACCCCCTATTTATAGTGTCCAAAAAAAAAAAT
Organism: Sequoia sempervirens; assembly: GCA_007258455.2. NCBI lineage: Eukaryota > Viridiplantae > Streptophyta > Pinopsida > Cupressales > Cupressaceae > Sequoia > Sequoia sempervirens. The sequence goes on along the minus strand of VDFB02271358.1, from coordinate 340,900,340 downwards.
GAATGGAAAATATTGATTTGCATTGTGTGGCCAAGATTCACTACAAATTAGGGTTTCACCTACCCCCAAATATATTACAATTTAAAATTACATCCTTGTCCTTTCACTATTTTGTCCTCATATGGCAACACTGTAGTTCTTTTGTCTTTTGTTATAGCTACTTTTTGAGGAACTCATCATCGATCATAGGATTTCCTTCACTTTTCTTACTCCACATACCTAGAATCAACGCTTGGAGCTTGTTCCATTCCAATATATCTGATTGGATCACTTGAAAGTTCATCCTCCTTGATTTGCTTGTGATGTTATCCCAATCTTTTTCACATTTCTACGTATTCTTTATTACTTGCTTGGATTGAGCAAAGGCTCGTGTAGAAAATCCCAAGAAATCTAGCATTAACGCATCTACAGTCCCATTTTCCATCTTCTAATGGAAGTGTGGCTTCATCTTTTCCGGATCTACCTCGATGGCAGGCACATTGGAATCTGTCATTAGTCGCAGATACTCCTCACAATCATTTCTGATTTCTTTGACCCAATCGATATCCAGCTCCACTTCATGGAGCACTCATTCCAACACTTCCTTCATGTGATCTAGGCCTAGATTCCATGTCTCTACGAGCTAGTGGTCATCTTTTACCAAGGCAAGCTCCTTCTCCTAGGATTTATTTGGTATCTTGAGAATAGCCTCAAGTTTGGGATACGCAATCCTGTACAACTCAGGGAAGTCGGTACAAAACTTCCATATCCCCTCGAGTATCTTTTGCACTTCAAGGTACTTGTTGGTTGTCCTGACAACATGGCCTATGCCCATGTTTTTGTTGTAGAGGACCTTCCGGAACCAATCCTTTGTGGCCTTCATCCAATTCTTTCTCTTCTCCAACTGGTCAATGTGGTCCTTGGACAATAGCTGTGGCGGTGCCAAGGACATAGTAGGGAGCTCTTAAACTGATGACCATTGTTGGATATAAGCAGTCAAATCAGCCACTTGTGCCTTTAGTTCCTCCTTAGAGGTCTTGTCCTTGTTCATTTGATCCACTATAGTGGCGACAGACCCCTGGACATGATTAATCTTTTGTTATCTTGTTCCTATTCACAAATCAAGGGTAGAGACATTGTAGCTTACCCCTTCTTCACTCACCATTGGGGTGTCTATTTGCACAGTTCTGGATCCGGATGCATCCATTGTTAGATGGGATCTAACCTTTGGCTTCTTCTATTTATTTGTGCTTATTTGGGCTCAAGCCAAGATGACTTCTAGCCTTTCCCTTAGATACTTTAGGGTTGGGGTTTTCTTCTCCAATTGTTTCTCAAGCCACCCAAGCATCAAAGATTCTGCTTTTGGTGATTCATGGTCACCTTCCTCCTCACGAGTGTGTTGGATTTCAATTTATTTGCTTCCTAGAGTCTCTTGCTCTATCTTTTCTACTTCTTCTTCATCAAAATCATGGATGAACATGGTTTCCTTTCCCGGGGACTCAGTATATGCATGTTCCTTGGGGTTGTCTTCCCCTTTTGTGGCCTTCTCTTCTTCTTCTTGGTCCTACCCATGTTCTTCATGGTGTTTGGCTTCTGGGATTTTCTTAGTTTCAACCTCTTCCTAAGGCTTGTCTTCTTCTTGTTCTTCCTTTTGCTGCTCTTCTGAAAGAGGCATTTCTTCATCATGTTTAGGGCTTTTGTCATGTCCCCTGATTGGAGGTTCAGTGTCCTCCTCCATTTCCTCCCCTTCATTATTTTCTTCATCAGAGGATTTCCTTTCTACTTCCTCTCCAACATCCTTAAGTTGCTGAGCCAACTCCTCTTCGAGGTCCGAGTCAAAGGTTTCTACAATATATTTGGTACTCGTCTCCTCCATGTCTTCCTCAGATTACTATGTCTCTTCCTCCTCTCCCTCATGCACCACTTTATCAATTACAAGGTGCTGGTACTCAGGATGCTCATGGTAGTCATCTGCCTCCTCTTCCATTTCTTTTGTTGCTTCCCTTTCTTGCTGCTCCAACTCTTCTGATATTTCCATTGTTTCTTTCATTTCTGGTGGCTCAATTGGAGGAGGAGTGGGGGGATTTGCAACAAACTCTGCCAAGGTAGCTTGTATGGTCGGGTTCACCCCTGACAACTTCATTGGGATATTCTGCATGTGGTGAGTGAAGGCCTCTGGGAGTGATAAAGCGGGCATCGACATTGTTGCTATAGCCAATGGAAGAGATGACGACAAAGACATGGAGGAAGAGGAGAGCAAAGAGGTAGTGGTAGAGGAAGAGTCTATTATCATTACTTACGTAGTGGGAGGGGTGGAAGCAAGGTGGATGGAGATATCCACTGTAGGCGGAGAAGTATCAACTACTTCCTGAGAAGTAGGTAGCAGGCCAGCAATGGCGGTGATAGCAGTAGTGGGTGTGAGAATGGAGGCAATAGGTGGAGACTTTGGTTGCTCAGCCTCTATCTCTTCTCCTTCATGGAGAGGATCCTCCTGGATGGTGGGCATGCATGATGTCTTTGATCTCTTGGAGGATTCACCTTCTGCTGCCTTTCTTGCATACACTTTGGGCTTGGGCTAACTTTTAGCCGCTTCTTTTCTCTTTCTCAACTTGTGCCTAGAGGGGATTTTGAAGTTTCTCCAGATGGGGCAGCAATTGTCCCATTATCTGTTTTTCTGGTCGGATCATTCTCAAGCTCACCATAGGTCAGGGAAACTCCTTGCAGCTTCAATTGGGAAATTTTCCCATCAATCCATTCTTTATTCCTTTCCTCAATTGAATTTGTCAGAATATGAAAGTCATTGACCTCGTCTTTGTTCCAATCAATCAATGGCAGTGGGAGATTAGCAACTGCACCATACTGAGGATCAATCATCGTATTTTCATCTTCTACCACTTGATCTGACATAGGGAAATAGTTGACCCTCTTGACGAAGTATGTTGTCATGCACATATAGTGCCTCATTCACACTTCTTTATCATCTCTGCAGTTGGCCCAAAAGTCCTCAACATCATGCACATGGGCATGCCCAACCACAACCATCTTTTTGAGTTTTCCATATGGGTCCATCCGCGACTGGGCAGTGTGGAACCCTAGATGGTATTCCACAAGCTCTTTTTCTGAATGGTCTACACACTGGGATGTGTGGAGCTCGTACATCCATTGGCCAAATGAGAGGGGATAGGGAATCCTTTCCTTATGTTTGTTGCTCAGGAGGGCATGTGCTCATTGTAGCTGCCAAGAGAGCTCCAGTAGTATTATCCAGTCATTTGGATATCGGGGCAGTATGTACAGTTTCTCTGAGAAATCCTCAGCTCGAATGTATGTAAACTTAGGGAATTGAATGAACAAGAAGGAGAACAGTTTAAGTAAGGCATTAGCACTGTGGGAGACTCTCCTTTCAAAATCACCCCCAAGCAAACTAATGATATGACCTATGAAAGTGTCATTGACTCTGTAATAATCCCTCTTGAAATTCTTGTACTGTAGTTGAGGGTATCTATCATAAACCTTCAATTCCCTACTCAAATCCATATCTGGAGCCCTAAACAAGCCCCTGTATTGCATTCAGTCAGCCAACAAATAGACAAGGTATGATGTCATGTAGAAGTGCGAGGTCTTCTTCACAGCCACAAATTGCTCATGCAAGCAATTACTGATCATTCCTACCCAATAGAATTTAGCTTTTCCTCAGAGGATCTCTTCGACGAAGTACAACATCCACTCCTGAAAGACAGTTGCAGTTGGAAGGCCCATGACATAGCTCAATAGGGTTACCAAATCATGGTAATCCTCGTAGAAGTCGCTGCGAAAGAGCTCTTGGGGTACTTTAGCTGCATTGCCCCTCTTTTCTTTTAACCAATATTGATTGATGACATTTTTGCATTTGAGAGGGTCCTCATCCCACATTTGCTTCCCATATTCCATGGATGCTTCTTCCATTTCTCCGAAGGTAGGAATATGAAAAGTATTCCCTATTGACTTAGTAGACAGGTCAGCCAAAACATTTCTGTCTCTATCCACTATTGTTCTAGACTCTGGCTAGTATGCGTCCCTACAAGCCATTACAAGCTCGGGAGCAACGGGGGCAAGTGGAAAACTGACAGCCTTGGCCAACCCACTACTTTTGATCTTTCTTGCATTTTTTATTGTGGGGTTGATCCAGACCCTTTGCTTGAATTCATCAATATCTATGTGTCCAATGTTGGTATTCAAAATCTCCTTCTAGGCTGAGGTGACCTTGGAGTTGAGGGGTTCCCCTTGGAACTTGTACTTCATTTGATCCTTATCCTCTTTTCCCCGAGGTGCTTTGGATGACTTATTTCCCTTGTCTTTCTCCACGGCTACCTCTAAAGGTTCTACACCTGGTTCCATATATCCTACAGGTGAAAGAGAGGTAAGCACATTCAAGCATAAAATGATGGGAAAGTTAGCCAAAATCCTACAAAAAAGTGTTAGATCAGATAATTCATCACTTAATAATCCTAACATATCTTCTGGATCAACATTAACCTTTCATAGGAGGGAGTTTCAACAATTCAGGCCCAGGGGCCAAGACTTCCTTGGGTCGGTGGCTGCTCTGAGGTAGCTACAGAAGGGACGAAGATTTGGGCATGGCGGCTCGCCTGTCCCAACTTGCCTTAGGATTTGATCATTGTGTGGGGTTCACCAAGGAGGTTTCTCCATTTAGGGACGTGGGTCGAAGTCCATTGGAAGATTGGAGGGCATTAAGGTCACTTTTGGGTCATGTGGAATCAGAGGGCAACTTGGTTGTTTGGGCTCTGCTGCTTGAAATGGCACTGGTAGGGTGGAATTCCGCAGACAGCATTCCGCCATGCGGGACCGGTGACTTTGAAAGTTAGTCAATGTAGTTCATTTGAGCTCAGGCCTTTTCAAGTCAGAAGATGCAGACGAACGGTGGGTGATGGTTGTTTGAGATGGCGAAGGCCAGCCAAAAGTCTGATGACGGAAACTTGCGGAAATAGGCCCGCGAAAGGCTTAGGTTTTCTTTGCTTATCATTGGAAAGTCCAAGGGTGATGGGGAGGTCGGGTCCCATGTAGCAGGTGGACGTGGAATATTTTTCGTTTGAGAATAGCGAGACTAGGACGGAGTCTCGTAGTCAACAGCCCGGTCAGAGGAACCCACTTAAGGTTTGACACTTAATCACTTTCATTGCATACAAGCAGACACTGAGGGCTCGAGACCAAAGGGTAGAAAGTCGATCATCAAGAGTCGTTCAAGATGGCTGACTCACAACAACAGTCCATAGACGGAAGTCCGCTAGGAGGGGCCCACAAAGTGGTTTACATTTGGTCATTTTAGGGTGCAAAAGAAATTAGAGACAGGCTTAGGACCTGATGGTTGGGTGGACGTTGAGGTTTTGTTGTTTAGGATAGTCGTTCGTGCATCAGTGAAATGTCGGTGGAGGTCCGCGAGGAGTGGTCTGCATGCTTAAATTGTTGCTCTTCGACTCGGTTGGCAGATAAAAGGCTGGAGTCCGACGGATGAGAGGATGGGCTGTAAAATACATTCAAGATGGAAAGACATAGATGGACTTCCCCAAGTGGAAGTCCACAGGGAGGGACCCACAATGGACCGAAACTTTAATATTTTGGCGAAGTTTAAGTTTATGGGGCAATCGATGGAGCGGGGTCTGCGTGTCGAAAAGTCATTATCGGATAGCCATTTGGAATGGCCGAATCTACAAGGCGCTCCATAGGTGGAAACCCACTGAGGTGGACCTGAAAAGCTTGATGGATCGCTTCACTTATGCTTAAGGATTCTAAACCAAGTTCAAAGTGGCCGAGCGGAGGAAGAATCCCACCAAGGAGGAGCCGATGGGGGTACCCATCATTATTAAGTTTAATCCATTTTCAAAGTCGATGGCGGCGACGGCGAGGGTGCGGGCCCGTAGGGGATGAAAGCCCTGGTTAATGAACGATGGCGGAGAGCTTGAGTTCCGCACAAGGTGCATGGGTTGATTTTTGAAGTTTGTTAAAATTCTGATTTATGGGTTTTGTGCGCCTAGTCTTAATCTACCTATTATCCAATTTTCTTTTGCCCAGATTAAATAACTTTACAAAATTAAAGAAAACTTAGAATAGGGCTTGTGGGTGGAAAACCTACCTTCAAAACCTGATGAAGGAGATCGGGGAAATAGTTAGCAAGGGCTTTGAAGCGTCGGTGGAACTCGTCGGGCACGAAGGCAGCATTGACAAGGCTCTCTAACTCTTTTTTGATCAACTGACAGGTGAAAATGACAGCTCAAGAGGGGCTATTTATAGATTTTTTGTCATTTAATACCCCTCATTAATGATCATACGATGGCCTTAGCGGTTGGTGAACAATCATTTTGAAAATGACCGCGGGAAGGTCGGAGTCTGCTGGGTTGACAACGGTCAGAGCTTGGCCATTTTCATCGTTCAACAAGGTAAATGACGAACAAGGACATAGGTTCTGATGGGCAGAAGGCTAGTGGACGAAGGCCATTTGAAATGGCCACGGGGTGGAGGAAACTTGCAGGGGGCAGCCCGAAAGGGCAGACCCGTTCAACTCCATGGACATCAATTCTAAAGGGAAAAGGAAAATAGCTGAGGGAACTCTGCGAAGGCCTAGAGCCTTGAAAATTTGAGGGGGGAAAAATGTGGTCAACTCAAGATGGCTTCTCTTAAGTTCATTGACCATCTAGGACACAAAATAGGGGGCACACAAAATGAGGTTGTGACCAAAGTGACTTGACGAGGTGAAAAGAAAAGAGGGTCCCCGTTCTGAACAAGGTGTGTGTGCTGAGGGCACAACAAATCCTTGCATTTCATAGTCATATCTTGATCCAAATTGATGTTGTGGTGACTGCTACTCAGGGGAGTAGTCAAATGTTTAGATATGTGGTTTAGAGCTTATGTGGATAAAAGAGATCTTTGTCATTGATGTCAAAGGGGGAGAAGAGTCATGTGAAAACCTATAAATTATCTAAGGAGAAGATTCATATGGGAAGAAGAGTTGTGTAAAAGAATTGAGGAGAAAAGAGTCAGAACCTAAGGGGGAGTAAGTATTGAAGATAGCTGTGTTGATGGTGTTTTTCACATCATGTGTTGCCATCAATGCCAAAGGGGGAAATTGTTGGATGTTGTGGTTGTTTTGTTGATATGTGGTTGTCATTGATATCAACACTATTGGCATTAATGTCTTAGAAGTTGTATATGTTGAGGATATTGAGAAAATTGTAATGAAATAAATTGTAGGTTGTCAGTGGTGAAGTGAAGTTCGGTTGGTTGGTTAGTTCAGTATGTTTATGGTCAGAGGTTTTGGATTAAAGGGTTTCTTTTCGAGTATATCTAGTTTATCCATGTTAAGTTTCAAATATCTACATGAAGATTTGATCGAGTTATGAGCAATTGTATTTTGACAGTTTTTCTATTGCTTTAGTTGATGTTCCTGAATGAAGATGATGTGATTCTAGTAAGTTTAGTTGCTACAGATGCTTCTCTGGTGATTCATGATGTTTGTGGAGGTTTCTAGATTGTTCTCTATCTATTTTGCACATCTGTATTGATTGTTGTGTTCGCAATTAGAGATTTTCTCTTGTGTGTTCATGTTTTTCATGTTCTTGGCCGACAGGGTGTTGTAGCGTGTTGTGGATCTTCGAGGAATAATTTTTGAAGATGGTTCATGTGTGAAGATTTTATTTTGGGTCTTCACTATGTTGTGGACGACCTTGGTTGATTTTCATTAATAATCTTTAATGTTTTGGGCCGACAATTGTATTCATTTTATTATTTTGTTGAAGCCAACATGTAGCGATGTAATTTCTTGTTGTGGATATATATAAGCAATTTTTTATACCATTTGAATGTATGGTGTACGCGAATAATGTTCTAAATATTTTGAAGGTAGAGAAAAGTGTGAAGAAGTGTTCATGTGCTTAACGAAAACTGTAATCAGGCATTAGCAGATGCTATTTTTTCAGTTCAAATCTTGTGGATGTAATCCAATTCTTTTTTAAGATAGTGAGTCTTCCTTTTGTAATTGAGCAATGAGCTCTAGGCAGTGCGCCTGAATGCATGTACATTCCCCATTTACATTTCTTTATACTTTTAACAGGGTATAATCTTGTGGACTAACCTCCACTATGGTTTTTCCCCTAACAGGGTTTCCACGTAAAAAATCTTGGTGTTATGTGTGTTTATGATGTGGTGTTGATTTATGCTTTCATGGTTATTGATTAGATCTAAGAATACAATTAATAAGCTGAATAAGTTTGAAATTCTGTGACAACTGATTCACCCCCCCCCCTCTCAATTGTTTTCCCTTGTGTTGCCAACATAGAGTAGATTAATATTTCTTTGGTTTACACTATTAAGCTCAAAATTTCATGTACACACATCTCTTCTTTTTTTATCATTTTTAACAATCATGAACACTTGAAATCAACATTGTGAGAATCCTTTGTATCCTCACCATCACTAGTCCTATGGTCTTTTCTCTAGTGCCCATCCTCATCATGATTCCCCTTAAAAAAATGATCATTTTCCTTGCTATTTATTGAAGTGAGCATTATTGTTATAAGCCAACTTCCCAAAATTAATAATTTTCTTCTATTGTATTTAATCAACATTTGATATATACCTTGAAGTGATTTTTTTATTTTTTTATTTTACATGAAAATGTTAGAAATAAATTTTCATAAAAATAAATCAAATAAAAAAATCAAGTTCTTGATCATGATGTCCAAAAATTGATTGTCCTTATTCAATTTATTTTCCACACTTCTCAAGATGATATTGATTTTTTTTACTTGTGATAAGTAATTTTAAATCCTCTTAAAATATAATGAGTGAATTCTACTAGGAATTTAATTCAATTTAAAAATATGGCCCATGTCTATATACTTTAAAGAATATTCAAACTATCCCTACCTCTATTGAATGCACACAAGACAACTGAGAGGGCGAGTGAATCAGTTGTACATTAAAACTTCAAACCGTCATAAACATTCAGATCCACATCAACTTAATTAACCCTTAATCTGTTAGAATGATTTAGCATGAAAGCAAATAACAAAAAATTGAAACACAACACCATGCACAATAGAACACAAAATTTACGTGGAAAACCCAAGATGGGAAAACCACGGTGAGGATTAACTCACAATATAAAGTAATTGCAACACTTAATACAATAGGATCACTATTAGAGGGCTCACTGGTCCAAAGAAAGAAGGGATCACTGCCAAAGGCTCATTGCCAAATTATAGAAAAGAAGAAAGAAGGATGTTACAATGAGAAATCCATCTCAATGGAACTAAAAAATCCACCACATCATTACCAACACATTCACAACCTTTTTGAAGATTGTAGACACCTTTTGCTCACTACTTCTAGTGGTCTAACTCATTAAGCTTGCACTACACTTCACAAATTTTAATTTGCATACACACTTCACTACATAATTCTCCATCAACTCAACACTTATACCTTCTTCAACCTTGAAAACATTCTCCAAGGTTGGCTATGCACCTCAATCATGCAAATTCAAATTAGGTCGGCACTAAGCATTCCCACAGTGGAAAGAAATAAAATCGGACAACACCACTTCTTAACTCGGACCCAAATCATACATATACATCATGCCACACTTCCATAATCACAAAAGAAAATCCACAATTAGTGTAAACATCCAAGGTTGGTAGAACCAGTGTAAACACCATTTATTCAAGTACAAACTTCCTCAAATCCGAAGACTACTCATGGGCCACACAAAAAATTCAAACACAATCTAGAATATTCTACAAACACCCTAAAATCCAACAAATTCCTTCGCAACAACTTTCACCTAAGGAATGTACACACCCAACACACTCAAACAACCTTCCATACTCTGTAACTCAAGAAATAAACTTGTTGAGATCCAAACCATGAACAAATTCAACTAAAGGTAGATATGAACATTACCAGCACACTTCCAAAATCACAAGACCAAAAACCAAACTGTGGAGAAATGCATAAAAAAACCATTTCTCCTAGACACCACTGCAACATACAGTTCACACATTGGTGAACACAAATTCTTCTACACAATTATCTAGACCAATAAATTATGGACATAGAACCTATGAACACCTCTGATCAACATATCCAAACTACACAAGAAGATCTTCAAGATAGAAGAAATGTGGACCAAAACCAAAACACCACACTGTATATCAAAACACCTCTGCAACACACTATTTTCCTCTTTTATTCAAATTTTCTCAAAAGCACTTGGAAACCAAGCACCAAAGACATACTCATCATCTTCAAAACTTCCTCATATCACCACTACAATTGAACTATACATCCATAGAAGCTTATCAAATAAACACTAGAGGTTGATACTAGTAGCACTTACTAATGACAACATAATGCAACTAATCAAAGCATCAAAACAACCAGTCATCAATTACAACACAAACATAAGCCTATATTAATTTACCCCAAGCTTGTTGACATCAATGACAACACCAACTACTCATAATTGCAACAACCTCCTTGAATTTATCCTTATCTTTGATGTAAAACATAAACTCAATACCAATACATACCATTGATATTTTATTTCCTTCACCTTTCTTCTCGTTATAAGAACTTCTCATATCTATAAGTATTAGAGCAATCCTAATATTAGTATAATTTATTATTCTTATTTCTAATCACTTCTTGGAAAGGAAAAAATAAAAATACTCTTCAAAACTCCTTCAAAGACACAATACTGCATTTGGTGACAAATATCGATGATTCCTTCCCAATCTCATTGGTATCCTTCGAAGAAGTAAGAAATGCTACTTTATATCTCCATCCAGATAAAGCTCCTAGTCTAGATGAATTTACCTTTTTAGTATTCCAATCTTGCTAGGATTTCATGGGTAAGGATATATGGGAACTTATGGAAGAATCATGAAAAAAGTAAAAAATGCTTAGAGACCTTAACAATACTAATATTGTTCTCATACTAAATAAATTGGATTGCACCTTTTTCACATACTACAAGCCCATATCCCTGTGCAACACCATGTAGAATATAGTCTCCAATGTCATGTCCAACAAGTTAAAAATGATGCTACCTAGGATCATATCAGAAGAACAAAGTGACTTCATTCTCAGAAGGAAAATTGTTGATGGCATCATAATGGCTCACGAAGTGGTCCACTCGATTAAAAAACAAAATCTAAAAGAAATAATATTGAAATTAGATATAAGCAAGGCCTATTATAGGGTTAGGTGGAGGTTTTTGCTCAAAATAATGAAAAAATATGGTTTCAAAAAGAAGTGGATCAATTGGGTTTTTGAATGCATATCTACGTCAAGATACTATATGGTGATTAATGGGGCCCCATGTGGTTTCTTTAAGGAGACAAAGGGCTAAGACAAGGAAATACCCTATCCCCCTTCCTTTTCACGATAATTGTTGATGCTCTTAGCTGAAGAATATCATCAACCATTGCACAAGGTCATTGGTTGGGTATCAAGCTTGCTCATGACTTCCCAACCATTAACCACCAAATCTTCATTGATGACACCCTTCTCTATGATTACTAGGAAATCAAAAAACCTAAAATCATTAAAGACACTTCATTGATGACACCCTTATCTATGGTTACTAGGTGATCAATGAACCTGAAATCATTAAAGACACCCTCATGGAGTATAATGAATCTTCTAGGAAATAAATAAACAAGAAAAATTCAAGGATATTTTTCCTTAACACCAACAAAACAATGCAACAAAGAATAGCCACTTGCATGGAATTCACAATTGATTGCCTTCCCTCCACCTACATATTCCACTATTTGAGTGGGTGATAAAATTTGATTCTTGGAGAGAAAAAATATCTAAATGCAAAAAGAAAATAGAAGCATGGAAAGTTCATTGGTTGTCCCTAGCGAGTAACATCACTATCCTCAAGGTGGTAATTGCAACCATTCCCATTTACATGTTATCATGTATCCAATTATTGAATAAGGATGGTAGAGATTTGATGGGAATTCAAAGGAATTTCCTATGGGAAGGCTCCAACGATAAGAGACAAGTGTCACTCATTGCATGGGATATTGTTAAAAAGTGCAAAGATGTTGGTGGTGCAAAATTTCATGACTTACAGCTACAAAACTGCACACTAGGAGCAAAACTATCATGGAGGATTTTTTAGAACCTTAATGCACAATGGAGTAAGTTGTTGTGGATGAAATATATTGACAATGAGGATCCTAAGAGAATCCTAACCATTAAAAATCCTCATATTGGGTCACAACTATGGAACTTTGTTATTGAATGTAGACCAACAATCACTAACCATCTCACGTGGAGAATAAAAAATGATGCAGGAGCATCCATGGCCTAGTGGTAATCCTGTTTCAATCTATTTTGCTTAATTTTGGAGTGGAAATTTTGGAGTGACGGTATTTCATATTTTTGGCTTGGATTACATGTTGAGGATGGCTAAATATTTATCTTCAAATAAATTAATTTGTTAGTTAATTTCTTGTGCAACTTTGACAAATTGCCTTGTGGGTGAAAAAGAAAAATAAAGCAATTTTAAAACATTTAATTATTAAATATTTGAAAAACATTATGGGGGTGTTAGGATTTATATGTTGATTTTTAAAACACTCTATGCACGATTCCTAAATAATAGGGGTTGTGAAAGTGGGCACCCAAACTTGCTTTTATTCATCTACTTTTTCAGGAGTCAAAAAAAGGAAGAATTTAAAATTGCTTTTCCTATCTTTGGTGGGCTGCTGGGAATGGACATTTATTTTGTTTTAAATTTTTTTTGAGGTTCTAAATATGCAGCTACAACAAATGGCGCACTTGGCTAGTGAATGTAAAATTAAGCATATGAAATAAATTCCTTGACAGGGAGGTAGAGAATCAGGAAATTATGAAATAATAAAAGAGTTTTGAAGTAGATTTTTGAGGGGGAAGGATAGCTGGGCGTAGCATTCTTGGAGGAGATTGTTGTAGGAGGGTTTTGAGAAATTTTATTTATAGGTTGAAGGGAGAAAAAGGCAGCTACAATAGAGATTTTTTTTTTCTTTGAAGGAGATCAATTGTTGATTGCAAGTTTCCAATGCTTGTTTTCAAAGTTTGTTTGCAGGAAGGGTTTTGAGGAGTGTGTGGGAAGATTTCTTTTTACCGTAGATGTCATTATTTTTCTATTATTTTAGATTTCTTATGGGATATGTTGTAGCACTTGAGCCCCTTTAGGACTGATGTAATCAAGGCTCATGAATTTGTAATGCAATTCTGTGATTTGGTTGCAAGAAGAGAGCAGATCTTTGTGTTTATTTGCAGCAATGTTTGAAAGAGTATTTCTTATTATTTCTTGTGTTTTAAGAAAGGATTTTTGTTGTGGGGGTTGTGAATTAACTCTCTACATTAAGAAACAACAGTGAGGCATATTTTTGGTTTGAATCTTGGAATGAGTATCCATTTCCTACCAATCTCCCAAGAATGGAGAGTGGAATACAACTTACCATGGATTCTTATGGCAACAAGGTACAAGACTTCATGACTATTAGTGACTTGGGTGATAGAAGGGAATTCAAATTGAAGGATTTTGAAATATTGAACGAAAATTGTAGGGAAGTGATTCTAAATGAATTGGAACATTGGTGTATCCTACTGTTAAATGGGAATGATGACCTCCTTTGGTGTGTGACCAAATCAGGAAAATATTCTGCCAAAATTGGTTATGAAGTGTTGATCCAGGAGATGAATGATGATTCATGACCATCATATCTCTATTGGTGTGCTGATGTGTTTCCCAAAGTGGGTGCCTTCATGTGGATGACCTTGTACAAATGCATTCTAACTAGAGATATTACAAAAAATGGGATAAATGGTCCACATATGTGTGTACTTTGCAAAGAAAACAAAGAGACTTTCAACCATCTCTTTGTTCGACGTGGATTTTCTCAAGCATGATGGTCATTATTTTGCAACAAACTAGGTTGGCAAGGACCCTTGCCAAACAAAATTGATTCAGTTTTTGAGACTTGGCCAAGACTAAAAAAAAGTTTGGTATGGGCTAGCTTGTGGATGGAGATGCCAACTATGATAGTTTTATAGTTATGGAAAGAAAGAAATGTGTTAGAATTTTAATCTTTACTTGGTAAAGGTTATTTATTAAATTGTATTTATTTAATTACTTGTAGGATATTCCAAAGGGATTCCTACAAGTCTTTTGTCCTTTTTGTCTCCTCACACATGTGAGGATGACTCATTTTATTTAATTTTTTTATTAAGGAATATTAGTGGCTTAGGTGTAGCCTCCTCCTTATGAGGATCTTGACACCTTGCACACACATAGGATGAATGGTGGCATCCATAGAGTTACTCCTCTTCTCACCTCTATTTATTGAGGTGCTTCTCTCATTCTTCATGAAGTAAGCTTAAGGCTTAAGTGCTCTCTTTCTCTCTCTCTCTCTTTGTATCATTCTTAGGAATTTTCCTCATTCATAATATTTGGTTTTTTTCTTTTTTTTTTTCCCCTAATCAAATTCTTTTTTCTCCTCTTCATATGGTGTTGGTGCTTGGATTGACTTCTCTATTTCTTGGTAATCTCTTTCCTTCAAAAAATACTCATTAATTAGTAATTTCCATTGATCAATTTGTTTTTCCTTTCATGGTGTCAAAGCTTTGGTATTACTAATATTTTATGAGCTACATTGTTGAAGGATTACCAAGTTCAAGAAGCACACCTAGGAGGCACTCTAGAGAGAAGGAGAAGAGTTAAATTCTAACTTGCTTCTCTTTTGAATAATTTAATAATGTTTTTCTTTTCTAACCTAGATTTATTATGCTGAAATTTAAAGTTTGTTACAATTTTAGTTAAAATCTCATATAAATTTTTCAATCTTTGCAATATTTAAAAAAAAATTAAAATATGCAAAAAAATATCTATGTTCAAAAATTATTTTTTTTTAAAATACAATTTTTTTTTAAAATGATTTTTAAGGGTTGTAACCCTATTTCAATTCTAAAATTGTTTCTTTGATGAAAATAAATCAATAAAAAATTATTATATTTGTTTGTTTTAAAAAAAAAATTAAAATCCTTTGTATTTAAAGAATAATACATAAATAACATAACCCTATTTTTTTAAGGGTTTCAAAATCCCAAACAATATAAATATTTGTTTTTAAATATTAATCAAATAAATAAATAAAATCTTTAAAATCTAAGGGCTTCTTCAACCCTTCTTTGGAGGTTTGTGAGCCTCCTTTGAGGCTGCATTCCCTCATTTCACAATTATATGTTTGCTTTAATATCAATAATAAATAAACTAGAAATCACACCTTGGTGTGCAATGGGTACACTGAAGAAGTGTGAATGGTCAATTAGGGAATTTTGTAGTTTATTGTTTACATATATTTATGTAGTATACATGAGGTCAATTGGTAAGATATTTAAAAAATAATTTTGTTTGTGCAACAAAGGTCTCAATGGAGAAGTGATAGCTTCAAATCAAATATGCATCTACTTACAGGGATCCGAACACAACTAAAATAAAACCTTTGAATCAAGAAGAAAATAATGCTTTATCACCAATAGGCTAATGATATGTTTGAAATAGGGGGAGAGGGAGAAATGTGGACAAAAAGAGGGAGAGATATGGAGGGAGATAGAGAGGGGGGTAAGGAGATGTAGATAAAGAGGAAGTTAGAGATAGAGATGGAGATGGAGATGGAGATGGAGGAGAGGGATATGGAGAGAGAGAGGGAGAGATAAAGAGAGAGTACAAATGGATAGATATAGATCCAGAAGAGATAAATATATAGAGAGTGGGAGAGAGGGAGACATAGAAATATAAATATAGAGATAGGAATTGATATTTAGAGAGGGGTAGTGAGGGAAAGATATAGGGGTAAAGAGAGATGGATAGATAATGAGATTGAGATAGAGAAATATATGTACAAATTTAAATATGGAGAGATAGAGCTAGAGATGGGGAGAGAGAAACAAGCAATGTATGTGTGTATGAGTAAGAGAGATATGGATAGAGATATAGAGGGAGATATATATGTATAAATAGATAGAGGGAGGCTGATGGAGGGAGAGAAATAGAGATAGGAGAGAGAATTAGAGAGATATAGAAAGAGGAAGTGATAGGGAGAGGGAGAGGGAAAATAGGGATATAAAGGAGAGATAAAGAGAAATATAAATTGGGAAAGATAGAGAGGGAGAGAAAGAGGCAAAGACAAAGAAAAAGACAAACGAAGAGAGATAAATATAAATAGAGAGATGAAAGGAGAGAGGGAGAGGGAGAGGGAGAGGGAGAGGGAGAGGGAGAGGGAGAGGGAGAGGGAGAGGGAGACAAAGAGGCAAAGACAAAGACACAGACAAATGAAGAGAGATAAATATAAATAGAGAGATGAAAGGAGAGAGGGAGAGGGAGAGGGAGAGGGAGAGATAGAGGTAGAAAAAGGGAGTCAATGAAAGAGGGGGAGATGGAGAGATAAATATAAAGATATAGGAATTGATATATAGAGAGAGGTGGAGAGAGAGATGGAGTAAATAAGAGAGAGATAGAGATAATGAGTTATAAATAGACATGAAGAGGGAGATATGGAAAGATAAAAATAGAGAGGGAAAGAGTGAGAGATAAAGTCTAGGTGATACAAAAAATTAATAGAGAGGGAGAGATAAATATATATATATAGAGAGAGAGGGAGGGAGGATAGAGAAGTCAAGAAATATATAAAGAGAGAGTGATAGGGAGAGAGGGAGAGAGGGAGAGATATGGATAGAGAGATGGAGGGATAGAGAGATATATAGTGGGAAAGATAGAGGGGAAAGAGAGAAATAAATGTAAGGAGAGGCAAGGAGATAGAGTTAGGGAGAGAGATAGAGAAGATAGAGATGGAGATGGAGATGGAAATGGAGAGAGGGAGAGAGAAATAGAGATAGAAAGAGGGGGACACAAAGAGAGAAGGAGAGAATGAGAGAGGGATTGATGGAGGGATAAAAAGATAGAGATAAGAAGTTATATAGAGAGAGGTAGATATATATAGAGAGGTAGGGAGAAGTACATGTGGGGAGATATTATAGAGATATGGGAAGAGAAAGAGAGATAGATCTTTATATTTTTGTCTCCCTTTCTTTCTTTATATTTTTTATTATCTCTCAATCTCTCTCTTCCTCTTTCTCCCCTATTTTTCTCTATATTTGTCTTCCCTTTTGTCTTCCTCTATCTATCTTTCTCTCATTTCTTCTCTCTTTCTATTTCCCTCTCCCTATCTTTCTCCCCTTACTATTTTTTTCTATCCCTATTTATCTCCCTC
>VDFB02271358.1:340866327-340882940 GCA_007258455.2 Sequoia sempervirens | reverse complement strand
GATTGAGGTAGGCACGCTTAGCCGAATGACCATGGTAAGCAAGAATGGAATCTACAATCTCACACACCACAGTAGATCATGACATCTATATATGTTTGAAAAGATGATCAATTTCATTTATATTCGATGCAAGAATTTTAATTAATGAAATGAATGAATCAGTGCATTCTTGCCTTACCTTGTCTAATCCAAATTGATATTCAATAAAATTGGAAAAGAAACTCATTTCATCAAATACAATTGTCGTATGAAAAATGATTGCATTGTTTGTTCTTTTAGACGAATTTGAATTGTATTTCAAATGAGGAAAAGAAATGGATAAGATAGATATGTAAGTTGAAAGAATATACCTTTTGAATATATGTGCATAAGTATATAGTCTTATGGAGGTGAATCATATATATATATATATATATATATATACACATACGAGTATATGAATATATAAATGAATATATATGAATGTTTTTCCTCGGGTTTAAATTTTTACTTTTCATGGAAAATAATGGAATCGTGGAATAAAATCTATAACTCCCATCATTAATGGGATAGGAGCCGACCCCTTCCATGAAAAAAGCTCTAGTCAACCTTCAGAAAGAGGAGTGGGAGGCCAAGTAAGGTTATGGAGATAGAGAAATTCAAGACCACTATCTCCTAAAATTAGCAAGAAGAGATTTGAACGAAAGAGGGGGAAATTAAGCAGTGAACAAAAGGAGAGAAAAAGTAGGAAAAAATCAAGGATTGACTGTGGAGGAAAAAGCAAAGGAATTGAAACATTATTTCCAAATTTCATCACTAGTTTTGCAAAGAAACAAGGTAATGTGAAAACCCTTATTGATGTTGCTTGATATCGAATGAACTTTTCTTCATTTTGCATCTATGTTATGCATTTATGCAAACTAGCTTTCATATGTTTACCTCTATTGGTTGATTTTATCAAACCATGATAGCTCAGTTGGGGCTAAAGCCTTCACAGTAAGATTATGTTATGATATGTATTGCATGTGTGGGTATTGGCTAGACCCCTTTGATAGGTTATACTCGTATGCTCATCTTTCAAAGGGTTGAGGCCATTTGGCCAACCTATGTTAGTGTAATGTCTTTTAATAACCTATGTGAAGTAATGTATTTTCTTGCATGACACCATTTGGTGATCGGCTTGTATTGTATTAACACTTCCTTGTGGGTGCCTTGTTCTTATGGCCAAGAAACTCATATCGCTAATTATTTCCAATGGAGAATGACATGCATCATTTGCTTATGTCACCCCACCATTTAGGTGGTAAACCATGGAAATTACCACATATGGCCAAGCTGAGGTCGTTACTGTCATTTGTTGTAAGAATTCATCATGCTTTGTGAAGGTTAAACTATAAAAAATGAAGTATCGTTCTATGGAAACCTTGGTCGAACGATGCTATTGTTTGATGAAACTTCTCAAATGAATGAGCCATCATTCATGTATGTTTAAATGTTAATAAAATTTCGTGAAACGATATTCGGCCTCCTATGGCCACAGGATATAGAATCCCTTTGGCTTATCATGCAAACGATAGTGCAATGCATATAAGAGTTAGAGTATAATATATATATATGAGTATATATATATATATATATATATATATATATATATATATATATATATATATATATATATAGATATATATATATATATATATATATATATATATATATATATATATGTATATGTATATATATATATATATGTATATGTATATATATATATATGTATATGTATAAACACA
Source organism: Sequoia sempervirens (assembly GCA_007258455.2). NCBI lineage: Eukaryota > Viridiplantae > Streptophyta > Pinopsida > Cupressales > Cupressaceae > Sequoia > Sequoia sempervirens. The sequence goes on along the minus strand of VDFB02271358.1, from coordinate 340,881,174 downwards.
TAATTTCTTGTGTTATCATTTTCGATTTACTCCAGTGCTATATCTAGAGTCGAAGAATGATCCTCTCTATTAAATTTATATAAGAAATGTGATGGGTGCTTCCATACTATTGAAGACCCCACCGAGGATTAAATGCTATTGAATGTAATGAAGATCATGTAGTGAAATCGATGGCATGTTATCATTTTCAGGATAACATGCCTATCGATCACTTTTTCTTTGAAGTGAAAACTTGTTTGATAGAATAAAACAATTATGTTAAGTTGATTATTGATGTTCTTTTAAGAATTATTAAAATGGAAATATCAAAATGAATGATACACAGGAATGATTAACCTGAAATAGACAACCTATAAATAGAATTGCAAACTGATTGAATGTATTCTCATTTTTAGAATGAACTGATATTTCTCTCATATTGATTACTAAGAATATTATAATTCAATCGTGTTGGCTAAAAGTTTGTGATCAAATGTCATTGAATTACTAAATGGAACTTTTGAACAAGTTGATGTTTAAACTTTTATGAATATGGATTTCCTGTAAGGATGATTTATTTCTTTTTCTATTCAGAACGTATACGCATTTCCCAACTATGTTCACTTAGGCATATATGTGCACATGCATAAATGCTTCATTTATGCACATGCACATACATGCAATATACCTTCTGATTCATCTTGATTAATCTTTGAGTAAGATTATTAAAATTTGATTGCAAGAAAGGAATTGTAGAGATAGAACAATTTGGATTTGCAACATGTAAATGATTGGATATGATGGATGAATGAATGGTTGTACCTGATTTAAATGACTTATTTGTGGTCAATTAATGGAGTGATACATGAATTCAATGATAGACTATAGCACACTATAATATGTTACTAATAGATGGTCTAAAAGGGAGGGATGCCCCTTTGATATGAAAGCAATTTTTCAAGAAGATAGAAAGGGAAAACCAATAGGGCTATGAAAAAGCAAATTGTTATTGAAGAGAAATCCAAACCCAAAGACCAACCCAAGATTCCTGACAAAGAAAGTCTAGCGCATGTCCTCACACATCTCAAGTTGGAGAGAGGAAAAAAGATAGAGGAGACCAAACAAACTCCTAGGACTAAGAACCTTCTGCATTTAGAGATTGGCTAGTAGAATTTGGACCTAAAGCACCACTGATGAATAAGGAGGAGTGTCTGCATGTACGTCCTACCTCACCCAAGAGGTAAGATGTAGATTCAGATGAGGATCCTGAGGAATGTCCTCTATCTAATAACAAGGGAATTGCTTAGAGCAGAAAAACTTTCATAACTAAGGATCAGTGAAAATCCAAACTTAATATAAATAAAGTCTTTTGTTGTTCAAGCGCATGAAGCTTGAAGGATTGTCTTGATGAATGAACGTGTATATTTTTTTTTTTAAGGATTGCATGTTGTGTGCTTTGTATTTCATAGATGCAATAACATAAACATAAAACTTGTTCTTGAATGCTAAATATGACTATGACATAGGTCGAGTGTGAGTCACCATGGTGACCACTAGACAAGATGCAAGCGGTAGCGAACAGGAAAATGGGCCAAGTAAGAGGCTAGACCAAATCTTGGATCTCTTGAACCAGAAATAATCTTGAATGGACCATTTGGAACAAGAGGTATGTGGGGTACGGGAAGATCGAAATCTTAGGAATGAGGTACCCAACCAAGGAGAAGGGAATCACAATCAAGGTCGGATTGAGGAAGAATTGGGAAAAGATCTTAAGAAGGTAACACCACCAAAGTTCGATGTAAAGGTCATCCGAGATGGGGTTAAGGCCTGGATCATAAAGATGGAAAAATATTTTGGGCTTCGTAACCTGTTGGATCAAACCAAGGTTGCTTGGGCAGCATATCAATTGTCTGGAGAGGCAGATACTTGGTGGGGCAATGAGAAGGCTAAAAGGAGACTTCCAAGAAGGGATTACTTGGGATTTTTTCCTCGAATCTTTTAGAAAGAGGTGGCTACCAAAACTTTTCTTCAACAAGAAAATGATTGAATTTTAGAATCTGACCCAGAGAGGCCTGATAGTAATGTTGTTGGAGACATGTGCCTCAAACTTAGTGACCTGAACCTCCTGAAAGAGAAAAATCAGTGAGATACCTGGAATGTTTTGTCGACGAGTAGCTTAGTTTTGAAGGCTCGAAGTGATCAAATCAATGATACTAATGGTAGATCTTGTCAATGAGAGTCGTCGGTGTGACCTAAACTGACAGCGTGAGATTCCTAACTCTCAACAATGATAGAAGTTTGGAAAAAGAGTTTCGTCGAGGAGACTCTTTCTGATGGTCATGTATGGGTCTGCGTTGGGATAACATTGGTCTTTGGTAAAACCTAAGAATGTTAGACCGGCACCTTTGTTCTTTTTGATGAGTCTTTTCTCGTTGGACATCGGTGTGACTCTTGTCGATGAGTTGTTCCAGACTGCAACTAAACTAAAGGACATCGAGGTTACTTGGGACTTCGATGAAACATTTTGAACATCCTCTGATGGTTGTAGCCTTGCCGATAAGGCTAACTATGAGGATGGTGTGACTCTTGGTGATGCTCATGATCTCGGTGTTTCTTTTGGGACATTGGGGAGACTTGGGATATCGTTGTGATATCCTAGATGTTCTTCAATAGTGTTGATCATTCCAATGGACTTGAAGACGGACTGTGGTTGAACAAACGCTGACTTGGTTGGACTGTTGAGGTGTACGATGAACACTAGAGGACTGTGTTGAGTTGGTGGTGACCATTCAATGACTAGTAAGATCGATAGTTGCTCAATAGAGGAAACTGAACCGAACCATTTGTACAAAGAATGAATCAACCATGGTTGTTGGATATACATTGCAGTGTACTGTAACATAAAAAGGTTTGATGGTCGAATGATCTATTAGTGTTTTTCATTGTATGTTGTATAAGAATTGTAACATTGAGACATAACAAAGATAAAGATTTTTTATGTGCAAGGTTGATTAGAGAAATGTTGTAATGAAATTGACATCTAAAAGTGAATTTGGAATCTTTGTATGTAATTCATTTACTGTAATACAAAGATACTTTACTTGGTGTGTGGTTTTTTCTCCCGTAAGGTTTTTCCCACGTTAAATACTGGTGTCAAATTTTGTGTATGATCTTAATTGTCTATTATGTTATTCTATTAATGTTCATCTTTAATGAACTATAATTGTTTTTGAGCTATAGTCTACACTATTCCTCTTAGAATTAGCATTAGGAAGGCATTTCCACACCTTTGCTTTCCTTACAAGTGGTATCAGAACCTAGCCAGTTATGTTATCCTTGTGGCTAGGGTTGGTTTTTTGTGTCAATTCTAAAGTGGGAGTTTTGTAGAAACTTGGTAATCTCAATTACAGATTAATATGGCAAGCACATTAGGAAAGATTGAAATTGAAAAATTCAATGGTAGAAATTTTGAGTTGTGGAAACTCAAAATGGAAGACCTCTCCTGGATAGTGATCTTTGGCTTGTTGTGTCTGGAACGAAACCTTCTAGCATGAAGCAAGAAGATTGGGACCTCATAGATAGAAAATAAAAAGGGTTAATAAGACTCGGTTTAGCAGACTATGTTCTCCTGAACGTTCATGAAGAGAAATTTTCATCTTCTTTGTGGAAGAAGCTTGGAGACATTTATCAGGGAAAGTCCTTGGTGATTAAGTTGTTCTTAAGGAAGAAGTTGTACTCTTTGAAAATGGAGGAAGCGGTATTTGTGGCTGATCATCTGAATACGTTCAACACATTGATTGCTCAATTAACATTTGTGAGTGTGAAAATAGATGACAAAGATCGTTGTATGCTCTTGTTGTGTTCTTTGCCTGATTCTTGGGATCATTTAGTGATGGTGATTGGGAGCATGACAACCACTTTCAAGATGGAATATATGCTTGCTTCTTTTTTTTCAGAAGAGATGCAAAGGAAATATTCTAAGATGGCGAAGGAGACTCTTGTTGTTCGAGGCGGATCGAAAGAAAAAGGAAAGAAGAAGGATAAGAAGTCCAAATTGAAATCAGAAGGGATATCAAAGTCTCCTGGAAAGAATTCCAAGGTGAAGTGTTGGAACTGTGGGCAGCCTGGTCATGTCCAAAAGGATTGTAAAGAGGAGAAAAAGAAGAAGAAGAAATCTTTCGATAATGATTCTTCTCAGAGTGAAGTAGATGCCTTCATTGTAGCCTTGGCAACTCATGCATCAGATGATGTCTAGCTGATTAATTCTGGAGCATCTTTCCACATGAAATCTCATATAGACTGGTTCACAAAGTATGAAAAATAAAACGGTGGAAAGGTGTATTTAGCAAACGATTCATCTCTAGAAATTGTTGGTCGTGGAAAAGTCAGAATTTAGTTTCCTGATGGAAGAATTAGGGGAATTGATGGCGTAATGCATATACCAGGTTTGGCTCAGAATTTACTTTTTGTAAGCAAGTTGAATGATGTTGGAGTGCAAGTCTCATTCTCAAGCAATGGCTGCAAAATGACTAGAGGCTCGATGGTGCTGGCTAGGGGTGCTCAAATTGGTACTTTGTACAAGTTGGACGCACTTGTTGTCCAATGTAACAATGTCTCTACAAAGTCACAAAAGGTTTTTCGTGTCGAGAAGGAAACTGAAGTTCCTATAGGTGCAAATTCTTTGGAAATTAAACTTTCTAAAGAGAAGACTATGCTCTAGCATCAAAGGCTTGGTCACATTGGTGAGAAAGGTTTAAAAGCCTTGAAAAATAAAAACCTGGTTGAGGGGCTTGAAGATTGTAACCTAGAATTTGAATTTTTTGAACATTGTATATATGGAAAACATCATCGTGTTTCTTTTTACTCTATTCCTCACAAATCTTCTGGTGTTCTGGATTATATTCACTCTGATGATTTTGGTCTAGTAAATGTTCCTTCATTATCAAAATCAAGATACTATGTTTCTTTTATTGATTATTATTCGAGAAGGGCATTTGTATATTTTCTAAAAAGTAAATCAAAAGTGTTCAGTCAGTTTAAAGAGTTCAAGAATTTCGTTGAAAATCAGACTGGTAAGAAAATTAAATGCTTGAGGATAGATATCGATGGTGAATTTTGTTTTGCAGATTTTGAAAGGTATTGCAAAGACCGTGGAATTAAAAGGCATAAAAAACCACCTTACAATCTGTAGCAAAAGGGAATTGTTGAAAGGTTGAACAAGATGTTGATGGAGAAGGCAAGAAGTATGTTGAGCAATGTTGGTCTGGAGCAGAAGTTATGTGTTGAGGTTGTGGCTACAGCATGTTACTTGGTAAATCAATCTCCCTCTTTGATAGTTGCTGATAAAACGCCAATGGAAGCTTGGTCTGGTAAGAAGCCCTCTCTCAGACATGTTTGTGTCTTTAACTATGAAGCATATGTTTATGTGCCAAATGAGAAGAGATCTAAATTGGAGAACAAAGTTTTTAATTGTATCTTCATTGGCTATGGAATTGGTATGAAAGGATACAAGCTTTGGAATCTCGTGACTGAAAAGGTTGTATACAACAGAAGTGTAATCTTTCATGAGTTGATACCTTCTTCAGTGGATCTGCAGTCAGGGATGAAAGAAGACAAGGATAAAAATGATGTCAAAATTCCTCTAACACCAGAAAAAGAGGAACAACAAATTGACAATGTACCTGAATCTGAGGAGAGTTTGAGTAGCTCTGAGAGTTCTGAACAAGAAGAACCACAACCTCAGGCTCAGCTTGTGAGGAGGTCTACACGTGAGAAGTGACAACCTGAAAGGTATGGTTTTTCATGTTGGATGAAAATTGTGCTTATGCTTTGATGACAAACATTGATGAGCCTAGGACTGTGAAAGAGGCAATTGAAATGCCTGATTCAAACTCTTGGTTGGAAGCCATGAATGAAGAAATGGCATCATTAGAGAATAATGAAACTTGGAGTTTGGTGCCCTTTCCTGAAGGCAGAAAATTTGTTGGGTGTAAGTGGGTATTTAAAAAGAAAATCAGTCTGGATGGAAATGTTGAAAAGTATAAAGCGAGGTTGGTTGTGAAGGGGTATTCCTAGGTAGAAGGAATTGATTATGGAGAAATATTTTCTCCTGTAGCTAAGCTGACATCTATCAAATTTCTTTTGTCACTTGCAACAGCATATGACTTAGAGATTGAACAGATGGATGTGAAAATAGTGTTTCTTCATGGAGATATTGAAGAAGAAATTTATATGTCCCAGCCTAAGCACTTTGTGGAAAAAGGTAAAGAAAATCTAGTTTTCAAGTTAAAAGTCTATGTATGGTTTGAAGCAATCACCTAGAACGTGGTACCAGAAGTTTGACACATTTGTACTTTCTTTGGGATTTGTAAGATCAAAATCTAATCATTGTGTGTACTACAAGACAAAAAACGATCGAGTTCTTAGTATTGCCATGTATGTTGATGACATGTTGTTCATAGGAAATAGTAAGAATATGATTTCTAATCTAAAATCTCAATTGTCTACAAAGTTCGAAATGAAGGACTTGGTGTAGCAAGGTATATTCTAGGGATGGAAATAACCAAGGATAGAAAGAGCATGAAGCTTTGGCTCAGCCAAAGTAAGTATATTAACACTGTTCTGGAGAGATTTGGTATGACTGATTGCAAGCAGCTAGTTGTTCTAATTTTGCAGGGAACGAAACTATCTATTGAAGATTGTCCAAAATCTACTACTGAGATGGACATGACTAAAGTGCCTTATGCTAGTGCAGTTGGCAGTTTAATGTATGCAATGGTTTGCACAAGGCCAGATATCACCCAAGAAATGGGAGTACTTAGCCGATTCATGGCGAATCTAGGAACGTCACATTGGGATGCTATGAAAAGAATCTTTAGATATTTAAAAGGTACATCTCAATACACTTTGTTCTATCATGGTAACTCGATAGAATCATAGAGATCTCTCAGCATTCGAGGCTATGTGGATTCTGATTGGGCAGGGGACATTAATAGTCGAAGATCCACCAATGGATATATTTTCATGTTGAATGGCGGTGCAGTTAGTTGGATGAGCAAGCGAGATGATGTAGTCGCTCTATCCACTACTGAAGCTGAGCACATGGCAACAACACACACCTGCAAAGAAGTCGTATGGCTTAGATTTTTGTGTTCTGACATTGGGTTCAGTGCAGGGAAAATTGCAATTTGTTGTGACAATTAGAGTGCTATTTGTTTGGCAAAAAAATCTAACTTTTCATGCCAGGGTGAAACATATTGATGTGCATTATAATTTTGTATGAGATATGGTGGAGGATGGAAAGGTCAATTTAGAAAAAGTGGATACTCTAGAAAATGTTGTAGATGCATTGACAAAACTAATGATCACAGACAAGTATAGGTGGTGTGCTAGTTCGATGGGCTTTGGAGCCCATGAATCTCAGTAGTTTCGAAATGCTTTGGAGGTGTTAGTAAGATCTTCGTCAAGTGGGAGATTGTTGGAGACATGTGCCTCAAACTTATTAACCTAAACCTCCTAAAAGAGAAAAATCAATGAGACACCTAGAATGTTTTTCCAATGAGAAGCTTAGTTCTGAAGGCTTGAAGTGATCATATCGGTGAGGTAAATGGTCAATCTTGTCGACGAGAGCCGTCGATGTGACCTAAACTGTCAACATGAGATTCCTAACTCTCGGAAATGATAGAAGTTTGGCTAAAGAGTTTCGTCGGGGAGACTCTTGCCAATGGTCGTGTATGGGTTCGTGTCAGGATAACATTGGTCTTCGATAAGACCTAAGAATGTTGGACCGACACCTTCATTCTTGTCGATGAGTCTATTCTCATTGGACATCGGTGTGACTCTTCCTGATGAGTTGTTTCAGACTACAACCGAACTAAAGGACATTGGGGTGACTTGGGACTTTGATGAGACATTTCAAACATCCTCCAATGGTTGTAGTCTTGCTGGTAAGGCTAACTGTGAGGACGGTGTGACTCTTGGCAATGCTCATGATCTTGGTGTTTCTTTTGGGACGTCGGGGAGAGTTGGGTTATCCTTGTGATATCCCAGATGTTCGCCGATAGTGTTGATCATGTCAATGGACTTGAAGACAAATTGTGGTTGAACGAACACTGACTTGGTTGGACTACTGAGGTGTATGATGAACACTAGAGGACTGTGATGAGTTGGTGGTGACCGTTCAGTGACTGGTAAGATCAACAGTTGCTCAACAAAGGAAACTGAACTGAACCGTTTATACAGAGAACGAATCAACCATGGCTATTGGATATACATTACAGTGTACTGTAACAGAAAAAAGTTTGATGGTTGAATGATTTTTTAGTATTTTTCATCGTATGTTGTATAAGCATTGTAATAGTGAGACATAACGAAGATAAGGATTTGTTTTGTGCAAGCTTGATCAAAGAAATGTTGTTGTAATGAAATTGACATCTGAAAGTGAAGTTGTAATGTCTATATGTAATTCATTTACTGTAATACAAAGAGACTTTACTTGGTGTATGGGTTTTTCTCCCATAAGGGTTTTCCCACGTTAAATACTGGTGTCAAATTTTTTGTATGATCTTAATTTTCTATTTTGTTATTCCAATAATGTGCATCTTTAATGAACTATAATTATTTTTGAACCTATAGTCTACACTATTCCTCTTAGAATTAGCATTAGGAAGGCGTTTTCGCACCTTTTCTTTCCTTACAAGTGCAATACTGGGAGAATTTTACCAACTTGCTTAAGTATGTGTTGCAGTATCAATCTGATGAGTGTTTCTAGATTTGAAATTTTATATTGTGACTGAGACCCCACATTGGAGTTGAAGTGGATCTTCACAATCCTCATACTATGGAAAAATCTATTGAGAAGGCTATTAAGCAAGAACAAAAGTTACAGTAGTTGTCCAATCTTTGCAAAGGATTAGACTCCAAGCCTCAGTTCATAAACAAAATATTTCAGAAGGGTGATAGATAGAAAGCAAACAATTTCCATCAGGTTAGAAGCTTGAAAGGGGAAGGCAACCCTTCGGAAAAGGAAGAAGGCAACCAAGGTGAAAGGAATAAAAGGGCTAATAAGGGTAACAACAGCTATAATGATAGCCAGGGGTACTCAAAGGAGGACAAGGCTGGAGGTCGGAAAGGACCACGTGATGGATGGTACACTTGTGGGGGAGACAATTATGCATCTAACTACCCTCAGAAGTTGAGGTCATGGAAGGAAGGAAATCAGTAGTAGACCCCCTGACACAAGATCCATGCAACAGTGGATAACAGGAAAGCAGAGTACCAAGCTTCTCCAATTCAATTAACAGGTAAGATTTATGGCTGAACCATTTCTATTTTGATAGATATTGGAGCTACTGAGTGCTTCATAGATCCTAGAATGATTTCTAAGTGTAGACACTAAAAATTGTCCTAGGCCTGCAACCTCTAAATTTTCCATCATTTCCCCTTTTGTCTTTGATAATTAAATAATTTTAATTATTTAATTAATTCATTTTTTTATCTTTATTCTTCCTTGATTAATTAAATAAATTTATTTATTTAATTACATCATTAATTAAGTCCTCTTCTTTCTAAAATTAAATAAATTCTTATTTATTTAATTTTTGTCCACTTTCCACTATAATTAAATAATTATTTAATTATTTAATTATTCAATGGCCACCTAAATTAAATATTTTTTATTATTTAATTTCTCCTATCACCTCTTTATCTGTGCCAATCTTATCTTCTACATCAAATCTTATCTCTTGACATCTCATTTAATCTTGACCCTTGATTGGATTATCTCATAATTCAATCTCAACCCTTCATCCTTATCATTTGCCCTAATTTTTCCCTAACCCTAGTCCATACCTCAACTTTCAATCTTGGCCATTGATTAAGACATCTTATTGGCATCCAATCTCAACCATTCATTCAATTTTTTATTTTTTATAAAAGGCCTTACCCTTGTTATTTTCAAGATCTACACATATTATGCAAGTACATGTTGCTAGTGTGAGACAACAATCTTCAATATTTTTCTAGTCACTTGTCATAGGCTTATTATTGCACACTCAAATTTGAGGGAAATTATCATATTCAAGCAAAATGGAGAAGTGCAATGGAGGTGAATCAATGGTGGCATGAAGATTTGGTAATATTTTTTTATGCTTTATGTCTTTATGCTCATTTGTGCTTCATTGTTTATTAGGGTTTGATTTATATGCTTTATTACATTAACCTTAATATTTCATCCCTAATTACACTAAGCTACCCATTCAACCTAGATATATGGAAAATTCATGGTTTGTTTAGTATGGGAATTGAGTAGAGAGAGAAGTAGATTCATGTTTATTTTGCAGCAATTTGGAACTTCCTAACTTCATGACCCAAGTTAACATTTATGTTGCAACATTAAGATCCTATGATGTAATCTTGGAATCAAATAGTTGATTGTGCACAAGGCTATTATAAATTGTGAGGATAAGATGGTGAGTTTTTTGGATGAATATGGGAACCCTGTTGAGATACATGGGGTACAACGACCCCTGGATCTTAGACAAATCTCAACTATGCAGCTTAAGAGAGCTATGAGGAGGGGTTGTGTCATATATGTTGTGCATGTCAGTGAACTTGACAATGAGAAACCATACCTTGATGACTCCAATTCTTAGGGAATTCCAAGATGTATTTCCTGAAGATCTCACCAAGATGCCTCTAAAGTGATAATTTGATTTCTCCATCAACTTAGTGCTAGGAGTCAAGCCACAGTCTAAGGCCCCATATAGGATGACCACCATAGAGCTTTATGAATTGAAAGCTCAGTTACAAGAGTCGTTATGTAAGGTTCTTATTAGACCTAGTGTGTCACCTTGGGGAGCACCAGTTATCTTTGTGAAAAAGAAGGATGAAACCTTGCATCTATGTATAGATTATCAGATGTTGAACAAGGTGACCATCAAGAATCGCCACCCTCTTCCAAGGATTGATGAACTATTTGACTAGATGAAAGGAGTGACATCATCCTCAAATATAGATCTCGGGTCTAGTTACCATCAGTTGAGAATAAAGGAAGAAGATATTCCGAAGATGGATTTTTGAACTCGGTATGGGCATTACGAGTTCATTGTTGTACCCTTTAGGTTGACCAATGCACCTACAACCTTCATGAATCTTATGAATAGTGTGTTCCAAGACTTTCTGGATGATTTTGTCCTAATCTTTATCAATGATATTTTGGTTTATTCCAAGTATATTGAGGAACACGATCGACACTTGAGGACAGTGTTGTACCCGAATGCAAAGTTGTAAAGCTCAACAATTTTGTGTAACATGGAAACACTTTCGAGCCTATGTGTTGCTCATAATGAAAGTGAATCTCCAAATTATGGGTCAGTTCCCCTTTTGATTTACAATGAAACTAAGACTTATATAGGAAAATGGATAGAAGGCTAAATGGAATGCAAAAATGAACCTAAAATATGGTGATGCACCTAACTGTTGATGAACTTGCAATCTGATTCACAATGACTTTTCAATGTTTCTATTTGGACAACTAAATTCGAATAGCTTAATCACATAAATATTTCATACAAAGGCTTTGACTAAAATTATCCTTTCAAAGGAAAAACAATGTTTTCACAACAAAAATGATAATTTTGAAATATATGCACAATGTATAACTTGTGAATTTAAACTTAACTGCATACATACACTTATGAGAGAGACAAAAAATTAGAGGTTTCCATATTGAAACACAATAAATTATTCCTTATCAAACTAAACACAATGAGGATGCCTGAAATCTTGAAGGAAAAACATCATACTATTGAAAGATGAAAGGAAAATCTGCAATTGACAATATATGATCACCTGTAAAAGCTACTGAATATATTAAATTGTAAATAAAACTGAGTTACAAGATAGTATCTTTGCATAATGCAAAGGCAGAAAACAAGAACTAAGGAAAAAGACTAAGTCTTTTCCAATATATACAATGTATGATAACTCCAAGGTGCCAAGAGGTGGAACTGAAAGTCAACTGAGAGTGAAAAATATCTCAAAAATATCCTCTCACGAGCAAAGAAGAAAAGCCTCAAAAAGAGGCCCACAAACTAAAGCAAACTGAACTCCAAATGTTGCAAACTCCTCCCCTCAATGTGCATGATCAAAAGGACTCCAAAACTAATGTAAAACTGAAACAAACTCCATGAATAATGGCCATACTTCATATGACTCTTACTGACTCCAGTCTTACTTCGCTTGTGTCTATTGCATGATTTTAGGTAAAAGGGAACTATTTGATTAAATAATAAATATAATCAATTGATTATTTTAATATTTATCATGTGTTAGTCCTCTCCTTTTTTATTACATGGTAAATATTAGGATAATAAAATATTGCCCTTAATATTTAATTAAAAAGTTTGTTTTTTTTTCTAAATCATGCAAAATATGCAAGCGATCACTCCTTCACCAAGGAAAAATTCTACTAACAAAAATTTAGGAAAATATTAATTTGCACCTTAATTTGTTAGATTATAATGCATTTTCCTAAATACATGCATGTATAAACAAGGGGTTTTCAAAAGTTTTCTTTTTTTAACAAATAAATACATAACCCCTTATAACACCCATTATAACACCCAACAACCATGGCTTGTGCTTTATCATTAGGTCTTTTGACCTAAGTCTTTGGCCACAGGAAAACTTCATGTGTAATGATTTTTCTAAAAACTTAAGTCAAAAAGACCATAGATTTGGATTAGGATGAGTAAAAGGCATCGAACCCTAATAATCTTCTCATTCTCACTTTGCATATTCTAGAAAAAACATGTTGTTGTGCCGCCATGAGCTAGGTTTGGAGCTCAAAATTATTCATTTCATGTTGATTTTGGGTGACTTTTTGAAGATTCTTAATAGGAAAAAACAAGGTGAGTGTTTATCTATCATAAATTTGGGCGTTTCTCTCCATTTTGAAACCTTTTCAAGCCTTCAAGGCTATGGCCTCTCCATTAGGCCTAATGTCTTTTCTTGTGACTTGCAAGCTTGTATCATGTAGAATGGGCCCTTATTATGTATAATCGTCATTATGACTGTATCTTCAAAAAGAAACCTACCCACTGTGTATGCACTTTGTTTCTTGCTAAGAAAATGCATCTTTATTTTAAAACTCAAAAGGTAGCTAGTTATTCTTGTTGACTGCCCTAGTGTTATGTGTTGGACTCAACCCTTGTGGGAGCCACATTTTCCACCACACATAACATGCCTAATGAAATGTAAATGAACCCTTTGCCTATGTAGAAGGATGAATAGTGTTGTGCCACCTTCTTGTTCTTGTTCTTATTCTTATAGATATGGGTTCCTTTATTGATTCTTAGAGCAACAATTCTCTTCGAATAGTGATATGCCTTTGATTGAAAGCAAAATAGTATCTTTTTTTATTTGAATGACATGATTGCACCTGTACCTGCACACTCAACAAACAAGTTAGATAAAATAGATACATCTCTTTATGATTTTCTTTGGATGTCTTGGATACAACTATTCATTCTGCTTTTCTTGATCAGATATAAAGTAGAAAGTATCTCCTTGATTAGACATGCATGAGGTTTGTATGGAACCCCGAGCTCTAACATCTCCTCTTCCACCTTTGCAGATTTCTCTCTTGGAGCAGCAACTAGACAACTCAATGATGCAAGAACAACCTCCAACAATGGGATTCATCATTCACCAGGCAATGATGGATCCCATATCTTATTTTATGCATTTCTTTTCATGTATTTACTTGCTATTTTATATCTCTCAGATACAGTTACTCCCACGGCTTGTGTGGGATTACAGAAACATTTCCTTTCAATATATTAGCTATTTCATATCGTGTAATGACCTGTGTATTTTCATTTGTGAGTCACTCCATAATATGAAATAACTAAATGAAACTGTTTGAAGTATATGTTTTGTAATCATGATGAAATGACAATTTTTACATACCTCATTTCTGAACTGCCTTTTTTTTTTGAATAAACAACAATAAAATATTTGAAACATAAACTACAAAAATTAGTTTAGCTTCACAAAGATATCCTTTGAATGTCTTCTTTCTTAATGAAGTTCAATTTGTTGATTTTTCTGGATTGTTCAACAACTTTACTCAAACTGTTGCATGATTTTGATAAACCAATTCTAAAAATCCTTCATTCAGAAAACAGATGTTGATTGGATTGTTTATGCATCAAAATTTGCTTACCCCATTTAAACAACTGCATGATAAAACTTTACTAATTTGAGCTGGAAGCTAAAAATTAGTAACAACTAGTCTTATAGTGTCTGAGGGAAAAGAAGCTTTATGGAAAGCTATCCAAGTGCTTGTTTTATCAAGATAGGGTGCATTACCTAGGCCACATTATCTCGGCTAAGGGAGTCTCTATGGACCCTGAGAAGATAAAAGCAATTGTAGAATGGTTGGTGCCTCAAAATGTGTTAGATTTGCAAAGTTTTATGGGCCTTGTTGGCTGCTATAGAAAATTTGTGCAAGGTTTTTCTAAAATAGCAGCCCCAATAACGTCTCTTCAAAAGAAAGGAAAGAGGTTTGAGTGGACTGAGAAGTGTGAATAAGCTTTCTAGCTCCTCAAGGAGAAGCTCACTAAAACTCTTGTATAAATTATTCCAAATCCCAACGGTCAATTTTCAGTGATCACGGATGCTTCAAGAGATGAAGTAGGAGCAGTGTTAATGCAAGAAGGGAAAGTGGTGGCATATGAGTCTAGGAAGCTGAAATAGCACGAAGTAAACTATGTGCCACATGACCTGGAATTAGCAGCTATAGTGCACACCCTATAGATGTGGAGACATTATCTTTTGGGAAATCCATTTGAGCTCAAAATAGAT
>VDFB02271358.1:340768323-340866227 GCA_007258455.2 Sequoia sempervirens | reverse complement strand
GAATTATTTAACACATACTAGACCTGATATTTCCTATAGTGTTGGTTTGGTTTCTATATATATGTCTAAACCACAAAACTCATTTTAAAGTTACAAAAATAATTTTAAGATATGTTAAAGGTGCTCTTAATCTTGGTCTCTTTTATGATGCAAACTATAAATTTTATTTAAAAGGTTATACTAATTGAGATTTAGGATGTGATCCCAATGATGGGAGATCCACTTGTGGTTATTGTTTCTTTGTTGGATCAGGTGCAATCTCATGGAATAGTAAGAAACAACAATCTACTTCTCTTTTTTTTATAGAAGCTAAATATAAATTTTTACCAATGCATCTTGCAAAGAAGAACTATGGTTAAGAAGATTACTTGAAGACTTGGGTCAACCTCAAAAGGATCCTAATCCTTTATATAGTGATAATCAAAGTGTCATTTCTTTGGAAAACAATCCCATTTTTCATGCAAGGACCAAAAACATTGCACTCCAGCATCACTTCATTAGAGAGCATATTGAAGAAATGCAAATTTCTCTTTTCTATTGTAAAGGTGAAGATCAAGTTACAAATTTTCTCACCAAAGCTCTTTGTAAAGATAAATTTCTCTTTCATTGTAAAAAATTGAAATTACATCCCATTGAAGGGTTTGATGTAAACTTCCCAAGTAAAGCTTAAGGGGGGATGTTATAAGTTTAATATTTACTTGGTAAAGGTTTTTATTAAATTGTATTTATTTAATTACTTGTAGGATATTCCAAAGGAATCTTTACAAGTCTTTTATCTTTTTTATTTCCTCACACATTTGTGAGGATGAATCATTTTTTTTAAATCCTTTATTAAGTAATATTAGTGGCTTAGGTGTAGTCTCTTACTTATGAGGATCTTGACACCTTGCACACACGTAGAATGAATGGTGGCATCCATAAATTTTGGAGTTACTTTGTAACTCCTCTTCTTAGTTTTATTTATTGAGGTTATTTTCTTCTCATTCTTCATGAAGTAATCTTAAGGCTTAAGTGCTCTATCTCTCTCTTTCTCTCTCTCTCTCTCTCTCTCTCTCTCTCTCTGTATCATTCTTAGGAATTTTCCTCATTCATAATATTGGGTTTTTTCTTATTTTCCCCCCTTATCAAATTCTTGTGTCTTCTCTTTATATTGTGTTGGTGCTTGGATTGGATTCTCTCTTTTTTGGTAATCTGTTTCCTTCAAAAAATGTTTATTAATTAGTACTTTCCATTGCTCAATTTATTTTTCCTTTAAAAATGCAAGAATCTTCAAGGAAAAAGAGTCTTCCCTTAAGTTTATTTTGAATAAATTTGAAATCAAGATCGGTGAACACCAAAACATGAAGGTCAAAGTCAAGAAGCACAAGTTCTATTCTTTGTGGGATTGCTAGATTTAGAAAGAGTGGTCTCACTTAACTACACCAAGTGGTGATTGGACCAATAAAAAAATTGATAAACATGTGGTTAAGTGGTCACTACCTCTAAGAGGTAGGTTGAATATGAATTTCAATTATGCCTCGAAGGGTAATCCTGAGGCCTCTAAGCTAGTTACATAATAAGGGATGAACATGGAGATCTTGTTTAGGTAGATTTGGTGAAACTCACAATAGGGACAAATATTGATGCAGAGTTCACTACCCTATATGAGGACACACATGTGTGAAAGTAAAATAATTTGCATCACATCAATATTGAGGGGGATTAAGCCATTTTTTATTAGATCAATCATAACACAGAAGGTGCCAAGTTGGAAATCCTCAATATGGATTAAAAAGTACATACCTTATTAGGGGAATTTGAAGGATATATAATAAATCATGTGTATTGAGAAGCCAATGGTGTGGTTGATCATCTATCTAACCATGACATTGATTGACAAGAAAGTATCATCCAATTAAATAAATGTGATAGTTGGGGTTATCTTCATAAGCACATTGTGATGGATCAGATGGAGGCATAAAAGTTGGGAAATGACAACTTAGCATTTGGCTAGTTGGATGTTAAGCAAATGGGAGAATAGAGTACATTGCTCTATCACAGGTTGCAATGTTGAAGCATATCGCTCAATTCTCTAGGAGGATTTCAAGATCAACTTGGACTTATTAACATAGTTTGGTCTTCTATAAGCAACCATGCATTGGGATTTCTTGAACACCATATCTTTTCTCATCAAAGGTTGTATGTTTATCTTGAGAAACATGACACATTGTCTAGTTAATATAAGCAACAACATGGGAAAGAGATTGGAAGGATGGATAACATTAATATTCCCAATTATAGATGCTAGTGTGTGAATGAAGATGTATTTTCTCAACTCGATCATATCTTCAAAATATTCAACCCATTTGTGTGGCAAGATATACAAAAGGTAATTAGGTCAAGGAAGATCAACTCTAGGAATATCCATGATGAGATCTTAATTGATATGTTCCTAATGAATTTGGTAGGGACTAGCAACAGGAAGATGATTGGAAATTTGGTGGAAAATAATTTGCTAAGGGATGACATGGTTAATGAAGTGATTAGTACCATCTCTTCTTTCAATAAAACACCAAAGGATGGCTTAATCTTCAACATAGTAGACTGCAAGCATGTGAAGGGAAGCAAGAAACTGGTTGAAGATGTGGACCTCTTTTGTACTTGTTTCTACAAGAAGAGCTTTCAACCATTTTTGGATTTTACATACAAGGTGTGCTGGCACCAACTGAGATAGATAGGATGATTGAGTTGGCTACTAGGTTGATATATATCTACACTTTCAAGCCAAAATAGTGGCTAAACATTTGTATTGACCATATTTTTAAAGTAATAGAAAGGGATCTACCTCCATGGTAGTAGTCGCTGAAAAAAATTATTAATCTTAAAATATTATCACATAACCTAAACTCAAATCTAATAAGTATACCTTTAAAAAGACCCTAATAAGTGACATTGTAAGCTATAATAATCTAAGTAGCTAAAAGTAATCAAACTCTAAAACTAAATAAACTAGGAAAAATACATTCAGATATCACTTCAAAAATGTGGTTAAATGGATGTTTAAAACTTCATGTGCACCATATCCATAAGAATTAACAAACATTCAAAATTAAAATTTGGTTTTTCATTATGATAAAAAATATTTAATTATAATTAAGTCAATTTTGCTTCTAGCGTTTTACTTACTTTGTTGATGTGGTGTTGATTGTAATAATATAAATAGTAAAATATGGATACTTCAATTATACAAAAACATGTATTGCAATATAAAAAAATTGTATTTATTATAATAACTTGGTATTTCTTGTATGTCATTGTTTTAACTTTTTAAAAAGAATTAAATAGTAATGTCAATTTTACAAACAATTATATCAAATTAATTCTTTATATAAAAAACATACTCATAAATTACATTTAAAAATCTACATTTAATTAGTTTACATCACTTCAAGTGAAAAAGTTGGACTGATGTTGCTCCTTTCCTTATTAGGTCAGATATTTCTATCATTTCACACTTATGAGATCTCAAATCAATTTTTAAAGGATGTTCCATCTTGAGATGTTGAACAAAATATTTTTGATTCTAAACATATTATCTAATTATTATTGATGCTATTAATGAACATGATTTTCAAAATTATTTAAACATTTCATAATTCTCCACATAAATATAAAAAATCATGCTTATCATATTAAATATCTTTAACCGCATAAATTAAACCTTTAATAATAAAAATTATTTCTACAAACCATTTAAAGCATTTCTCATTAATATGATCAATATCATTTTTAAGCTTAACCAAAACAGTAAAACAATCATGACAAAATGTTACTAATACATGATCCTTCTACTTTAAAAGTTTCTTTAAAAAAAAAAAAATTAAAAAACCAAAAAAAAATTCTTTAAATACTTTATGTTTAAACATGTGATGATCTCTCACATCTTAATTATAATAAAAAATGAACAACCACCAATTTATCTTATTAAGGAAGTTTGGTCACATAGTCAATGTTGTTTCAAAGATTAATGAGGACAAAATGATGATGAAAGGTTAGTAATACATATCCCTACATTTTAAGCTTTTTTTTTTCAAAATGGAACAAATGGAGGGATATTAAAAACATTTCAAGTTGATCATAGGTCAATTATTTTTAAGACAATGTTTATTTGAGAAAAAAAATTAGCATCATCCTAAGCATTCCCTTCCTAGTATTTGGAAAGTTCTATCAAAATTTAATTGTCTCCCTCTCTTATGAGTTGCTTGCTTAAAAATTTTCCACCCCATTATTATCATCAATACCCTTTAAAATAAAGAATTTTATCTCTTATTAGTCCTTGTAGGTATATAGGCAGAAATTGATGTTTTGGCATCTGTTTTTATTTACTAGTTTGCATTGATAGTTGTGTCTTCAAAAATACTAAATGCCAACTCTAATGTTTGCAGAACCGTGCAAATTATTTTTCTTCAAAAAATTTAAAACATGGATTTCTAATTAGACTGTGCATTTTTTCTGAGAAACAAAATATTTTTTTATTTGTAAAATTAAGTGAAAAAACAAATCAATGATAGAGAAAGTAGGATAAAAATCAATCTAAGTGTCTAATGTTCAAGTGGGTGCATGAAAATATTAAACACAAATTATAATGTTTGTTGGGTGATGAGAATTATTTGTCTTTATGATGGACTATGAGTCTGTTTCGAGGGTTCTTGGTGGGAACATATGCAGGCATGTGTTTGTTGCAATGAGCATGTATGCAAAATGTAGAAGCATACAGAAGGCACGTGAGCTATTTTAACAATCAACTATGTGATTTACGAGGTGGTCTGACCTTTTCTTCTGGATTTAATGTGGATAGAACCTACCACTCCCTATATGTTCTCCAAACCCACACCTCACTCCAACAAAAGCAAAAAAAATGGTTTAAAGTGAATGGCACTTTGTTTGATGTGATATAATTTTTTTTATTTGATCTTCTTTGACAAAATAATTATGAAGTTAGCAATAGTTATATCCACAAGGATTCTTGATCAAAGTAGATTTGGATTAATTTTTGACATTAAATAATAATAATAATTTTATCTTATATGTTATATTTTCTCGATTCATGATATTGGTATAATACATGAATACCAATTGTATTATCTGTTTCTTTTTCCTTTGTTATTGGAAGACTCACAAGAATGTGTACAAATGTCAAAAAAATGCTTAGTTTGAATCCTTCATCTATGTGATTTCCTTCTGATTTTTTTGGGACCACCCATTAATATATTTATTGTATAAATCTTGAAGCAATTTGATCTTCTACCTTTTGCAATAGTTTTAAATTTTATATTTGTAGGATAAGGTGCACACTTGCAGAACGAGGGCCTAACGTGGAAAAGAAAACATTTTTGCATGATCTCTATGAACAATAGGAATAGAGTCCTTTTTATGACAACCCCAGGTGACTAGTTAATGATTTAAAGCCTTTGATTAAAAGTGGAGTCTAAGGCATTGCAGGCAATCCACCGGTACTGCAAGAATAAAATTTTAAATATTTATTATTTTTATAGTTAATAGTTCCTATCACTACTCTTTATTTCAATTTTACTTATCTTTTGTATGCTTTAAGTTAAAGAAGAGACTACAAAGAATACTAAAAACCTAATTGCAAAGTATTTTGGTTGAAAAAAGAATTGATCTACAAACTAATTTTGCATGAAGTAACTGCTATTAATTATTCATAAGTTATAATCTCATTCTCAAGATATCATGTTATGTGAATGCAAGAAACTAGAGTGCATATAGGAAATTCTATGAAAACAAAACCACCAATTATTCACATTGACACAAAAAAATAAAGGGAGAGAATATTTTTGAATTCCTTTAAATGATCCTTTACTAGTTGATAAAATGCATTATTTTGTCTAACCACATAATAATAGTCCATTCACTTTTTTATAAAAGGTTTTACATGCTTTAAAATCTTTTTTCTAAGAAAAATTTGATTTCACCTACATGTACAAAATTCCCATTGTAAAGAATTCCCATTGTAAAGCTGCTCTCCTTGGTTTGTAAGAAAAAAATTAATTGAGTTTACAAGTTTTTAATATTTTCTATGAAACACAACTTAAGATTCTCTTGCATCATTTTTCTTGGGATGGAAGAACACCAAGTACTCTTTCTCCTCCAAGCTAACTCTCTTAGCATCATTTTTCCTTGAATGGTAAAATTCATTTTTAAAATCAGTGAGAATCTATAGTTGAACCATATTAGAGCCTCTTTCTAGGCTACCATTTTGGCACAAGGGTTTGTCCTATAAATATTTTTTCAACTTGTGTCAAAATAGAAATTTTAAAACATGGTATCGATATGTATCAAAGCATTTTCTCTTGACTAAAGGAAAATATTGTGTTTCTTAGAAACCATGCCAACACAAGAGAAAAGATTTTTCTTATGGTCTGCAATGTTTTGATTTTTAAAATGGAATTTTCGCTGGTGTTTTTCTTTTTTCTTGTTCATGCCTCATATTTTTGTTAGGGATTTTTTTCTTTTTCAATTTACAAATTTGGGGAAAAAATATTTTGACAAATCAAAAGTCTTCATTTGCAAATGTTTCACAAGATCTATGATAATCTTTTCCTACATGCTCCATTGTTAATGCAAATCTCCTGCTACTTCTTTGCATTTTGGATTTTCTTATAACATACTCCCTTAAATTCCAAAATATGATGGGTAATTTGCATAGTAATATCACAGACCTGCTTTCTTTGAGGGAATATCACATTTTTTGTTTTAATTAAATCATTTACATCAATTGAATAATATGCATATTAACTGTGGTGAAGCATAATTTTTCCCATCTTACACAATTATTACTCTTTCTTCTGTGTTCACTATTTGCATTTGACTAAAAGTGTTGTGTTTCCATTTATCTATGTTTAAAAGGTAGTTGGTTTGAATCTCGTGAGTCTCATGGATCCAATGTATCCAAATTGGTTCAATTATTATTTCAAATCCTAGTTTTTTATATCTACCTATTTGTGCTCCCTTTATGCTTTGATGGAACTCTATTTTTGGAGTAAATAGGTCATCAACTGATAATTAATTAATCATTAATTAATTATTAGACACATTTTACTTTAATTACTTAATATAAACTTAGGAGTTGTTTTTTATTATTATATTGAGTTATATTTAGCACATGTTGTAATGCCCTGCCAGGGAACCCAGAGGACAACACATAACTAATGAATAACTGAACAATTTTTTTTTAAAGATCATTTGTATAACATAAAAACATCAGTACAATACACATATGTCCTCAGGGTTCCTCGACGTCGCTACTTAAACAAGAACAAGTAACATCATATTACTAATCCACGATACAAAAATCTTAAGGATAAACTTATTACCAAAAGAATAATATATTTATAAATAACGATGAAATCAAGTTACAATTACATCTTACAATAAGTGAGATAATGACTAATCTCAATACAACATAATCATCGATACAATAAGTACACTCATGCACATGAGGTAAATTTACAAAGGAGATGATGATCACATCATAAATAATATCCTTATCCACTATCACCCTTGGCATCCACCATCTCGAACAATGAGAAATAGGAACATGTTCCATGAACAATGTTATCCAAGTATAGTAACACCTGCAAGAGAATCCAATGGATGAAATAGCATGGTTTCCTCCCAACCACATGGTACCCGAAGGCCCACTCCCTTCGTGCTAGGAGATAATGACCGGTCCTCAAATCAAGCAAGCAAACAACAAACAACAAGCAAGCAACAGAATAAAAACAACATCACATGGCTAAATTTCACATGACAACATGACAATATCCAAAAATCACATGAATGCTAACAAACTCCCAGAGGCAACAGCAAACCAATAGTGACTCTACATAAGAGACCACAAAGTATGTATCAGGACAAGAGTGTCATCACTTAGTTGTGCTAGGTTATCCTAGTGAATCTTCCTAGGCTCCGGCCCCATCTTGGGTTATCCTGGTGACCTCAACCGATTCCCAGCCCATAGACAATCTCAAGTGGCATCAAAATACCTTTCATGAAGACAAGGTAAACGACTAGCCATTCCAAGCCTTCTCAACCTACCCTTAATCTATACAAGCATTAAGGAACTAGGTGAGGCAATCATTTATCTGAATTAATTAATGAATTCCCAGTATATTTATTAAAGTTTTCACTGAATTACTAACTTCCGATAAGTTGTCCTAGCTACCACTTTGGGTACCAGCCCCTATCGAAAGCCACTCTTCCTTTTACAACAACACAACAACCCAAAACATTTCCACAATCCAATCATGAATTAAATCACTTTACTCACAATCACCACATAGGTAACAAATACAACATGCATGGCTATAGCACAAAACCTTTTAAAAAAATGATCATCAAACTGAAACAGAATAAACAACTCAATAAAAGAGTTCCCTAGTCTCTGGAAACTAAAACTCAGTACAACCAAAGTACACTCACAAAATTTACAATCATTACATTCTTGCCCATCAAATACAATAAAGAATTTCTTAAATCAACAATAATATAAATACATGTTCTTAAAATAACTAAAGACGTATTTTGTCACAACAATCTTTCCTCATAAAATAAAAACCCACGTACGTAAATACAACATAAACTTAATCTTTTGAATACTCATAAAAAATCTAAACCTTATAAACTCAAGAACCCTATCTATTCATTGCTATATAACACAATCGCCATTCATTAACACAACTCAAGGTAATAAATCATCAAAGACTTCAAAAAATCCAATCACATTTATTTCAACATCATAATAAAGAAAAATCATTTGTACAACAAATTCTTCAATTTCGAACTAGTTATTCTTCAAATAAAATTTGAAGAACTTCATTCCATAATAAAAGAAATTAACATAAGAACTTCTATTTTGTAGAAGAATAATTAAAAGATAAACATTCTACACTTTATTTTTTAATCAAGACATAAATATATTTCTAATTTTAAAAAGAAGAAAAACTAAGGTACACCCTTTCAACTCTAATCACACAATTATAGCTAGTTCTCTTCACATATTTCTTAATACTAAATTTTTTCTTTAAATTCTAATTTGATAAAAATAAATATCATATAAGGAATTTCACTTTAAAATAAATAATTTTAATAAAAGAAAACTTCAACTAAATAAAATAATAATAAAAGATCTGATAGCATGACCAAAAATGTTAAATATTATCCACTTATTCGAATAAATCACATGATCATCTTTATTAATAATATAAACTTAAGATAAATAGGACTATTCAAATTTCATCTAACATTTATATTATACATAAATGTTCGTTAATTCCCAAGAACAAAATCTAATTTAACACTATTAATATAGATCTAATTGTCTATTATTACGCATGCTTTTCAAACCCTAAGTGAACTTTAAATTTGCATGTTACGAAATATAGATCTCAGGAAAAACGTAATTTCAGTAACCATACGCAAGAGCATTTAACTACTACAGGCAATTCTAAACTCAATTTAAATTTTATAGTACTACTGTTGCTGCTAATAAAAGAAGTAGTTAACTTCCTATTAAGTTCAAGTGCGACTAAGACAGGTTGAAAATGGAGATAGAGAGATTATTTAAACTTCTACCACTTTCCATTTCCAAGCACTGCTACTGGGACTGGTTGCGCATGCAATCAAGGAGGTTATTAAATCTACACAGCCTAGCATTTTCAATTGCTACCTCTGTTATAGTTTACAAATGTAATCAGGGAGTTTATTCAAATCTAAACACCTTACAATGTGGATGAGCTACAACTATGAGTGGCGCCCATAGAAATAGGGAGGATAATTAAGTGTATACACCCTACCATTTCAAGTGCTACCACTGTGTCGGCAGCGAATGGATTCAAACGTCCACCCCCTTCTATGATTTGGTATAGCAGCTGGGACAGGTTGCACAAGGAATGAAGGATTTTATTTAAATCTAAACAGCCTGCCATATCCAAGTGCGACAGCTGTGAAAGGTTGCTAATGAAATAATGGAATCAAAATGTTAGAGCCTGTCGACTGGACCACAACCCAATTTGATTTGACAATCAGAGGGCGACCATAAGGAACCATGCCGACAATACAAATGGAACTTTGATGCCAAAGTAAAAGAATATTTCCAAAGATAAATGGTGTTGAATTCAGACATCATCAGGCAGATTTGTCTCCAATAATCCTGGAACGACTACAAAGTTTGGTGATGGAAAAACCAAGAGTAACTTGAAGTTAAAGAACGAAAATACACTGAGAAATTCATATTGTATCTAAATCGGACTTAGGAAGAAATCAGTTGATACAATTAATTATACAAATTGAAATGACAGATATAAGTATCAAAGATTAATAAAACTATACCACCGATACCAGTATACATATAGACCATCGATGTAAATGGACTAAAAATAAATGAGGCAGAATAAATACGTTTCTAAATTCTATCTCTAGTAAGAGACATTACACGCAACTCCATACTCAACAGCCTTTTTTTTTTTTTTTTGGGAAGAATCTCTAATTAGAGAATGAAATCCAAAGACACAAATGAAGATTAAATATTCCAGGCAACGGCTTCACAAGATTTCTCCTAGCAAACAAATATAAGTCATCTATTAACTTGTGGAATATATTTCTATTTCCCGTATTTTCTTTATCATTGTTTGTTGAGTGTTTCCTTAAAAACTGAAAGCTTCTCCTAACCGTTTCAATGTTGAATGTGCAGATGAAGCTGCAATTACCTAAAGCAACTAATTTCCAATATAACATTCAGATCTACTAATTTAAGAAATTGCAAAACATGGAAGAAAACCTAGTTTTTGTTCTCGAATCCCACGAAGGTGGCAGCATAGACCAGAAATCTCGAACTCTTGTTATCCCAAAAACCCAATTCCTTCAAACTCACTACCTGCAACTTATCACCAGAACTACAGAGTGGAAAATTTCCAAAGAAACGAAAAACCACCTCCAAAAGTCCCTCTTTCTCTTTTTTTTACAGATCCCTCCCCTTCACTCCAATTCATTAAACTTAACTAATTGTAAATCATGCATTCCAAACTGATCAATCAGTTCGAACACAACCATTTAACTCCAGATCACATTTTCCAGATATTTTGCATAATCTATTCAAAACAACTCTTTTAAAATATCTTCTTTTCCCTAATTTAAATTTGCACAATAAAATAAAAAAATGCAACTAATTAAATACCCCTTATAATTAAATTGGATAAATCATACCATCTCTAATTCCTAATAAATTAACATTTCGATAAAATCACTTTTAATCAAATAATTTAATTTAATTAAACCTTTTAAAGAACAATACTTAACTTGTTTAATTTTAATTTAAATAAATCAACCATAATTATAAACACTTTTAAATCTAATATTTAAACAAAATATATATTAAATCAACTATGTTAATTGAATAATCATTTAACTAAAATAATGAATTTCCCAACAAAACAACATAAACGAGATCAACACGACAAGACTATACAACAAACAACACGGGTGACAAATGGGTACTCGTTCAATAAAGAACGATGGTTAAAATGAGGACCTGACACTATCTCCAGAACCACGTAATTACATCGGGTTAGGGTACACTCAAACCCGACAAGCAGGTGGAGCCGATACCCGGTACCTATAACCTGCATCAAAACCATTGTTAAGCATATCATCATAAACGACAAACACACCATGAAGAGAAATCGCGGGATCATAGGGCGCTCGCAAGCGAGTGATGTAATCCCATCCCCTCCACCAATATAGTCATGACAAGACTGACAAAATTAATATCAATAACTCTTCGTAAAATCATACATCAATAAACAACAACTATGCTAATCATAAGCATAACATGAAACCATAAGCATCCATACAAAGTATCATCTCATCAAAATAGAACATCATCCTCGCTCCCATGTTAGCGATCACAAAACAATAACAAGGTGACACAATATATCACAGTAAATGTATCGTCAAACAACATAAGAAAATCAAAGACACATAGTAGCAACAGGAAGGGCACTACACATGTTATCTCATTGTATTAGATGATGACACTTGTCTCAATCTGATCAAACCCTAATCTAGGGATTTTTATAAATTTATGAGTATTCACCTTCATTGTAATCATTCATTCAAGTTATTACTTCAATAAAATTTCTTAGATTTTTTAGCACATCATCTTGCTTAGATCTCTCTTTTATGATAGGATAATTTCTTGTAGATGATTTTTGGGAGTTATGGGGTTCAATAATCAACTCCAACATGGTATCAAAGCTCTATATCTACAGCCTCCTATTCAAAATTTGAGGATCTAACCTTTAAAAAAATTGGTGCACCTTGGAGCAAAATAAACCTCACCATTGCATCTGGAGCAGCTGAAGACCTAAGAATCAACTATTGTTTCATGAAAATTTGAGACTTTGATTTTTAGGGCATTTTTTGGGGGTGTCGATTTCAAGGGACAAGATTTTGTATAACCATATGGATTTGTACAATCATAAAAGTTCATATGATGTATGGGTATAGTTGTTGCATCTATGTAGGTCCATGGCTTGAGCAAAATTTTAACACAAGGTTCAAAAAATATTTTTGACAATTTTATTTTTTGTAGCAACAACTGAAAAATTGTTTTCAGTGACTATTTTTCTTTAGAAGTGAATCTTATTGGAATATTTATCAGGAATATTATCAATTATATTCCTTTCTTTCCCTCTCAATTCCATTTGCTCGTGCGATGCTCTAGCTCTGCTCATCCAACACTCACCTAGCAGTGCTCCCCACAACACTGATCTCCCATCCTTAAGCACTAAGCCAAGGTCTTATTAGCACCCAAGAGCTAGCACCAAGTTCCCAACTCCTTGGTCATCAATACAACCAAGGGCTTCTTTTTTTAGCCCCATGTATGCCCTAGGGGCCAGATTGGGTAACTTTTAGTAAATCTCGAGGCATAAATCGAGTGTTTGATCTCTATTTTTGTAAACTTTATATAGTTGGAATGGTGGTTTTGAGCCCAATCCAGTGGTGTGGGTAATTTATCTAGATTTGTCTCTTAATTTTTATACAGGCCTTTGAAGTTAGATCTAGTTGTTTTCACTTGGGAGGGCATAAATTTTGACTCAATTATTGGATTGTAATGTCCCTAACATAAAGATTGATTTATACATTGAGTTCAATGAAAAACAACATATGAACAAAAATATTACTTTGATATAATGATAAAGTTTAGAATTTCATCCATATATGATATATCAAATATAACTCACTAAGACTGATCTGGAATTATATACAATGCTACCATAGTTTCACAATAGTATTATTATCTTCCTTACATATTCCTTGAAGCTCAAATGCAATCCCTAAATGAGAATTCTCTCAAGAACCAAAGGGGTTTTGTCCTCTAATCCCAGTGATCGCTAGGTTTTTATCCAATGATCACAAACTCTTATAGGTTTTTGTCCAAAGAAGGAATTAGAACATAAGTTTTCTAAAATATAGAAGAATGGCATAAAAATTTGATGCCTATTACAAGAATTAATTTCCTATATTTATATGCTAACAATCTCCCCCAAGGAAAAGGTCACCCTTGATCCAAAAATGGCGTCAAAGCCCAGAATTTGAATTTCAACATGCTATACTAGGTCGGCCTTAAAACCAAGGTAGATTCTTTAGAATTAGCATGTCATCCTGCAAACCTACCCACATGCTTCCTTGGAACTTTCCTTCTTCCTAAAACTTCACAATTGATGTCACTTGATTTGAAGGTGTCTTATCCCTTAAGCATGTTGAATTAGGTGCCAGTTACCTAGCATAGTCATCTTTTTATAGCAATATCTTTCTGGTACCTGACTCATTCCTCTCAATATTTGGATATGATGTGCATGTGTCATCATAGATTTTATGTTCCAAACTGCAAGCCAAAATGTGCCCCTATGGAGGAATACAAAGGGATTCCCAAAATTGATCCTGCTCCAGTACAGTGAGCTTGATCTTCTATTGGTTATATATTTCCGGTATATGATCCTTTTTTTCCTTGAGCTCTAGATATGATGTGTGGGTATTATTGCAGATGTTATGTTCCAAATTGAAAGTTGAGAGGGTATTTTATGAAGAATTATGGTAGGATTCCCAAATTCCACTCTACAACTATCTTTCTGAAAAAAGGCACATGACACAGATTTTCATGATTCAAGTGGCATCGAAAAGCTTATTTAGTCCTCTTCATTGATCTTGGGCCTATTTTTCTAGAAAAATAACCAAGTATTTTTTATTCCAATTAGATCTCATTTTTTCATTTTTTGGTTATTTTCTTGGAAAATATGCAAACAATCAAAGGGGATTTTTTTTTACATTGAGGGGGTCTACACTATTTGTTAGTGAACAGATTTGTCCTTTACAAGAATGAATACCAATGAATCTATGATGTCAAAGAAGGACGCATCAATTCACAATAGTTGGAGAGATTACCATTGCATTGTTAATATTTCTCTAAATTTTAGTTGAGGTACAACTCCCTCTTCTAATAAATTTTGTATTTTTTAAACATATAAACTCGAGGGTATACTTTTAACCAAAAAGCAAGAAAGGAAACTAACACACCGATCTGTTTTACGGATCTATGACAATTTCTTTAAGAATGCTTAATGATTACAATTTTAAATCCAACTTGATTCAATAGAATTATCACACGAACATAAATAAAAATAATGGAAATAACAAAGTGATGAAAGCAGAATGAGAGAAAGAGAGAAAGAGATGCAAACAAAGTTGATAATGGAGTTCGTCATAAAAATGACTATGTCTCCAGGCCCCTCTCTAATGAGTGGACCAATCTAATTACTTCTCCATAAAATCAATACATGTCGGCATAATCTCCCCTTGGTTTACAAAGAAATTTAACAAGCCCTCCTTCAAAGTGCGCAAGAGCAACCTCCTAAATAGCATGGAAATCGAGCAAAATTTCTCCAAGGAATTTTTCTCCAAAATCACCACTTAGCTTCCATCCTACCCTTCTACCCCTTTTTATACACCAATATTACCCCAATTGGTTACTAACCAATTGATTTTACAATATTACCCATACAAAAACAAATCTCCCATAATCTCCCTTTTTTTACATATGAAAACAATAATCCCCCCTTAAAATAATCCTCAAATCTTCAATAATTTGTTAAAGCCCTTTAACATGTTATTCTCGGGCCTTAGAGGTTTTATTTCAATCTTTTTAACAAATTGGAGGATTACAAATTTTAAATATTTGGTGAAAATTTAAAAATAAAAGATTTAGGTATTCAGTTTTTATCAAAACCAATTGATGCCAATATAATTTTAAAGCCATTAATTTATTTTAAGCCTCCTTAACTATCATGTAATGGGCTTCTAAACTTTTAAAAGGATTAAAATCCTCATTTATAGGGATTATTATATTTAGGAGAATTAAATCTTATTTAAAGATTTATGTATATAGAGGGATTTTCCTTTCATGAAGAGTGGGAAGGAAAGAGGATTTTAAGGCATGGATTAAGGGATCAAATCCCACTAAATCCTCATTATTTTATTTTTATTTTTATTTTTAAACCATACGTTTTTTTTTTCTTCTAATAATTATGGTTTAATCCCTATTTATGCCAACTCACTACTCCTTCCACGTTACATGCCATGTGTCCCGCCAAGTGTCAAGTTTTGGTGATGCCACATCATCATTTTGACCAAAACTTTGATTGCCCATAATTCCTTCATACGGACTCCAATTTGCGTGAAACGAATGTCGTTGGAAAGATCTCAATGAGCTCTTCACATTGATGTCAAATTTGACCACTTTTGATGATGTTGAATTTTGACCTTTTTCTGGTCTGAGCCCCTGAGTTGACCGATGTTTGACCAAGCATAACTCGAGCTCTGTAGCTTTGCTTGACTCCATTCGAGTTTTGTTGGAGTCAGGATTCTAAGCTCTTTCTGATGATGTTGATTCTGGAGAAAAATGAGAAACTTCAATTTTTGATGAAGATCCTCCAAATCAGTCCTCCCCACTAGAGAGCTTTTGGACCTATGAAAGCTTTATTACTCAGAAAGCAAGTGAGGGTAAAGTTCCCTCACTTTACCAATCTCCATCCATTTTTCCTTACTTGGATTCATCCCCTTCAGTCCCACTCTGAGGTACTCAACTTTGCCTCTTCGTGAAGTCCTAATTTTCCTGTCTCAAATGACAGCCTTTGGCAACTTTGACATGTACTCCAGTGAAAGATCATCAACTGATGGAACCTGAATGTTTTTGTCTTCATCCAGTATCATTGGAGGCTTGTACAACTTCAGATTCTCAACATTGACAACTAAATAGATGTGCATGTATGGAGGAATATTAAGGTGGAAGGCATTGGTTCCAATCTTTTCCAAGATCTCAAAGGGACCATTTCGAATCGGCTTGAGCTTCCTTCCTTCGCCTTGCATTCTTTCCTTGCTGATATGTAATGAAACTCTATCTCCAACCTGAAAATGGTGATCATTGTGATCGAGCCTTGTATTTGGCTTGACTCTTCCCAACTGTGCTTCCACTGCCTAATGAATTGCTTGGACTTTCTAGATGAACTTTAAAGCATTCTCTGCATCATGGCGTCCATCTTCAACATCATATTTTCCAAAATAAAAATCCATCGGTGTTTTGGGAACATAACTGAAGCAAGTCTCAAAAGGATACCTCTTTGTAGAAGAGTGTGTCGCATGGTTGTAAGCATGTTCCACATAGTAAAGACTCTCATCCCACAACTTGAGATGTTTGCTACAATAGCCTTTGAGTAGATGCACAACTATCTTGTTCACTACCTCTGTCTGTCTATCGGTCTATGGATGGAAGGTTGTACTTTTCTTCAGTTTGGTATCCATAAGTCCCCACAAAACTAACCAAAATTCCCCAAGGAATCAAGAATCTTGATTTGATACAATGGAAGTAGGTAACCCAAAATGGACCCATACAAATTGAAAATACATCTGAGTTGTTAGTTTAGCAGTGACCTATTTTTTACAAGGCATTAAAATACACATTTTTTTGAACTGATCAACTACTACAAACAAGTAATCATGTCCCTTCCTAGACATAGGTAACCCCCCGAAAAAATCCATTGACACTTTCCCATGGATGGGATGGTATAGGTAGAGGCGTGTACAATCCCAATTTCCTATTGCTAGGTTTACTTGTTGCACACATAACACAACCTCTAATATGCTTAGTTACAATTTCTTGCATACGAGGCCAGTAACAATACTTTTTCAATTGAGTGATTGTTTTGCTTACCCCAAAATGTCCTGCAATCAATGAGGTGTGTGCTTCTCTAATTACCTGTGCTTGTTCATCTTTTGGAATGCATAACTTGCCCAAGTGATACAACAGTTTATCTTGCACATAGTAATCTTTCTCTTCTACATGTTTTCTTGCAATTAGAGCTTAATAGATTTCCTTAAAGGCTTCATCGTTAGCATACTGTTCCTGAAAAATTTCATGTACCATGGAACTACCTTTAAGGATAATCAAAGCATTCATAATAGGAGGCCTAGATAGCATATCTGCTACTTTTCTATGGGCACCTTTCTTGTACTTAATTACCAAATGAAACTATTGAAGAAAACCCATCCACCTAAAGTGCCTAATTTGTTGCAGTTTAGACTATGAGTGCAAGTACTAAAGTGGTTGGTGATCAGTGTGGATTATAGTTTCTTTCCCCATTAAGTAGTGCTTCCATTTTTTAACACTCCGAACTAATGCATAAAGTTCCTTATCATAAGTAGGATAGTTAATAACTGCACCTAAAAAGGTTTCAGAGTGATAGCAGATTGGTTTACCTCCTTGCATTAGCACTGCTCCCATGGAAAATCCACTTGCATCTATCTCGATCTCAAACAGTTGGTGTAAATCTGGTAAAGCCAAAACTGGTGTTGTGCTCAACTTTTCCTTCAAAGTGTTGAAGGCCTTTTGTTTTGGACCTCCCCACTAAAAAATTTTCTTTGTACTGGTCAATGCGTGCAATGGTGATGCAATGTAAGAGAAGTTTGCAATGAACTTCCTCCAA
Organism: Sequoia sempervirens; assembly: GCA_007258455.2. Taxonomy (NCBI): domain Eukaryota; kingdom Viridiplantae; phylum Streptophyta; class Pinopsida; order Cupressales; family Cupressaceae; genus Sequoia; species Sequoia sempervirens. Next base: position 340,848,129 of record VDFB02271358.1, on the reverse strand, counting down.
TACTGGACTACACCTAAGAAACTTTTGACTTCAGTGACTGTACTTGGCTTAGGCCGTTTTAAAATATCTTCGACCTTCACAGGGTCTACTTTCAATTGACCACCACCTACGACATAGCCTAAGTACACTAAGGATGTCTTAGCGAATTCACATTTAGACATCTTTACAAAGAGTTTTTATTTTCTCAATACATCAAAAACTTTCTTTACATGAATTACATGATCTTCCCAAGTTTGATTGAATACAAGAATATCATCTAGATAGACTATGACAAAATCATCAAGAAAAGGACGAAAGACATCATTCATGACTCTCATAAATGTAGCTAGTGCATTGCAAATCCCGAAGGGCATGACCAACCACTCGAACAGTCCATGTTTTGTCTTAAATTTAGTTTTCCAAATGTCATCTTCTACAATTCTTATTTGATGATATTTTCTACGCAAGTCTAACTTAGTGAAATAAACTACATGTTTTAACTAATCAAGTAAATCATCAATTCGGGGAAGAGGATACCTGTTCTTTACCGTTATCTTGTTCAGGGATCGATAGTTGATGCACATTCTCCAAGACCCATCTTTCTTTGGAACCAACACAATTGGAGAACCACAAGGAGATGTACTAGGACGAATGACTCCTTTTTCCACCAACTCCTAAACTTACTTTTTGATTTCCTCATTTTGCAAAATTGATAAACGGTACATGTTGATATTTGGAAGAGGCACATCTTGCTGCAACCGGATTTCATGTTGTATCTCTCTCTTAGGTGGCAACCCCTTTGGCTCTTGAAATAAGTCATCATAAGCAGAAACTATTTTGACCATCTCATTTTTACAGTCTGGATCACACCCCTTAAATGCTTTAGCTTTTTCATCCTCTTTGGGTTTTGCAAGCATTAATACAAATTTCTTACTAGAATTGACCAACCTTTTCATTTGACCAACATTAACTAGTGCAAGATTAGTCTTAACTTTGTGTGCACATACAATGTATTCTATCCCATCCTTAAAGAGATGATACTTATTCTCCCCCCTATAAAAATTGTTTTTTTGTCATACAGATAAGGACTCCCTAACACAAGCCCACAAATATCCAAAGGAACAATACCTCTACCTCATCAACAAAGTTTACAGTGATAGCAAATTTCAATTTACATTGTTTTGTTACCTGTAGTTGAGCATCATTGCAAACCCATCCAAGCGGATATGGCTTTGGATGAGGTGTTGTAGCCAGATTAAGTTTCTTTACCACCTCTTCAGATATTAAGTTGACTTGAGAACCTGTATCAAATAGTGTGTCAATCTTAGTGTGCTTAGTTACAACTTGAATATGAAACAATTCATTCCATTGTTTATCAGCTTTAGGAGTAGATACTTTACTTGTACTTTCATTTTAATTAGAAACATTTGCATCATAAGAGAGAGTTATACCTTTCCCTTTACCTTGGACTCCATCAGCAACAATCTGAGTTTCATCTCCAAATTCGGATACAAGATCTTGTTGGATCACTGCAACAATCTTTTGCTTGCCTTTATTGCCTTCATATCTTTTCAGCCTTAATTCGGGATGCAACTCCCAAAATTCAGAATCATCATTCCCCTCTTTCTTGCAATGGGAGCATGTGGGCTTATCACCCTCCTTAACTATAGTTGTCTTCTTCCCTTTTCCTTTATCTTTGTCTTTATCTTTATCCTTAGACTTCCCCTCAGACTTAGATGGTTTCTTTGAGAAATTATCACTGAAAGTGTTCTTACCCCTTGACTCTAAATGAGTAGCTTGGACTAACACTTCATCCAGATTATTAGGACTCAACATTCGAATAGTATGTCTTAGGTAAGAATGCAAACCACTTATATACTTAAGCATTGTATCCTAAGTATATAATGGAAAATTTAAAGCAATAGCCCGTTTTCTAAACTCATGGGTGTAATCTTGGATAGACTGACCCTTATCTTGCCTAAAGGTTTTTCAATTCATTTTTAATTGTTGCATATAACCTAAAGGATAAAAAAAAAATTAAGGGAAGCAACAAATTCCATCCAAGTCATATTAACCTTACCATGGCGGGTAATTTACTCCTGAGTCCTACTCTCCCACCAGGTGAGAGTTGTACCTCCCAACCAGAGAGTGGCTAACTGGATCATAGAAGCATCTTTTGTTAGGCCTTGAATCCTACAATACACTTCTACCTGCTAGATCCAATCATCTAACTTTTTGGCATTTAACTCACCACAGTACTTAGCCAATTCAAATTTTACATACAATTTAATAATAGGCTTAGACTTGCTCTTGAAAGGATTAACAGTAGTAGAAGAGGAAGAAGAAGAAGGGGAAGATGGAGGAGATGGAGCTTCTGGAGATTTTTCTTCTTTTTCCTTTCGATCTTCCTTCTTTTCTCGCTTCAATGAACCTCCCTTTTTGGGATTTTTCTTTTCTACATAAAGCTCTTCCACCATAGCCTTCATGTCAAGAAAGGCTCGCTGAAAAGACTTATCATCAAGCTCTTGCTCAGTACTTTTCCCAGCTTCAGTTTCTTCCATTGTTGGAAAATTCCTTCATTTACTAATCTTAGGATTATATTCTTCAAGTTTTCCTTCACCTCGTTGTTTCTTGGAACGTGTTAGCATCCAATTCTACAATACTAGTCACACAAAGCTCTGATACCAAACTTGATCTATTTTACGGATCTATGACAATTGCTTTAAGAATGCTTAAGGATTACAATTTTAAATCCAACTTGATTCAATAGAATTATCACATGAAAATAAATAAAAATAATGGAAATAACAAAGTGATGAAAATAGAATGAGAGAAAGAGAGAAAGAGATGCAAACAAAATTGATAATGGAGTTCGTCATAAAAATGATTACGTCTTCGGGCTCGTCTCCAATGAGTGGACCGATCCGATTACTTCTCCAGAAAATCAGTACAACATGTCAGCATAATCTCCCCTTGGTTTACAAAGAAATTTGACAAGCCCTCCTTCAAAGTGCGCAAGAGCAACCTCCTGAATAGCACGGAAATTGAGCAAAATTTCTCCAAGGAATTTTTCTTCAAAATCACCACTTAGCTTCCATCCTACCCTTCTACCACTTTTTATACACCAATATTACCCAATTGATTTTACAATATTACCCATACAAGTACAAATCTCCCATAATCTCCTTTTTTTACATATGAAAACAATAATCCCCCCCTTAAAATAATCCTCAAATCTTTAATAATTCGTTAAAGCCCTTTAACATGTTATTCTCAGGCCTTAGAGGTTCAACCGCTTTAACAAATTTGAGGATTACAAATTTTAAATATTTGGGTGAAAATTTAAAAATAAGAGATTTCGGTTTTCGGCTTTTATCAAAACCAATCGATGCCAATATAATTTTAAAGCGATTAATTTATTTTAAGCCTCCTTAACTATCATGTAACGGGCTTCTAAAATTTTAAAAGGATTTAAATCCTCATTTATAGGGATTATTATATTTAGGAGAATTAAATCTTATTTAAAGATTTATGTATACGGAGAGATTTTCCTTTTCATGAAGAGTGGGAAGGAAAGAGGATTTTAAGGCATGGATTAAGGGATCAAATCCCACTAAATCCTCCTCCTTATTATTATTATTATTATTATTATTAAACCATACATTTTTTTCTTCTTCTAATAATTATGGTTTAATCTTTATTTATGCCAACTCACTACTCCTTCCACGTCACATGCCATGTGTCCCACCAAGTGTCAATTTTTGGTGATGCCACATCATCATTTTGACCAAAACTTTGACTACCCATAATTCCTTCATACGGACTCCAATTTGTGCAAAACGAACGTCGTTGGAAAGCTCTCGACGAGCTCTTCACATTGATGTCAACTTTGACCACTTTTGATGATGTTGAATTTTGACCATTTTTTGGTCTGAGCCCCTGAGTTGACCGATGTTTGACCAAGCATAACTCAAGCTTCATAGCTTCGTTTGACTTTGTTCGATTTGCGTTGGAGTCAGGATTCAGAGCTCTTTCTGATGATGCTGATTCTAGAGAAAAATGAGAAACTTCAATTTTTGAGGAAGATCCTCTAGATCACACACTCATAACCATAATACAAGTCGAAGGGAAATGATTGAAATTAAATTACTATGTTGAAATGAAATGGACTAGAAAATGATCAGTATCATGACTCATAGATCAAATTACTAACATTTTTTGACTTGACTTAATACAATTTCAACCATCTACTGCAAACAGAAAGAATTAAATGTCACTGAACAAGGCATTCTCAAAGGAAAGGAATATCCAAATTCTTGTCAAAGCTCACAAAATTTATCATAAACATTAACATCTAATTCATAATTACTATACATAGACAATAACATTCACAAAAAATGAATTAAAATTACAAAAATTTGATCATTTATTAAGATTGATTCTCACTCATGCATCATAGTGCAAGGGGGATCAAAATGTTGGACCCTCACAACATCTTACAACTGAATATTCAAACTTTGACATTTGTAATGGTTAGGATTTCTTGAATGCTAACCGTTTCCTGGCTAAATAAAAGGTTGGCCGAAAACTAACTAACTTTTCCAAATTATGACAACTCCTTCATTAATTGTTATTTTTAGGGATGGTTATGATTACATCTTATTTACCGATTGATATGACAGGTGGATGAACCTTCACTTATTGTGAGAAAGCCATGTGGCCTTCTCTCATGTGAAATTTCTATTGCCATAACTTCCCAGTGACTCTTGATATGCCACCTAAGATCATTTTGTGCAGTTCTTTAAATACTAAGGACTTCTTGAATCCAACTCACTAAATCTCCATCACATCGCCTTGTTGAATTGATTAAGTTTAAAGCAATTTATGTCTACTTCATCATTAATTTCTTCAAATAAGCTCCACCAATTTTCCTATGTCACTCTATAAATCCTCTTCACCACTATTCATTCTGTACAATGTTGATTACTTCTTCAAGTATGTCATGATCATCAAGTGAAGTGGTAATGGAGATTGATTTCCTGGTCATGGAAGGTGTTGAATGAAGTGTTGTTCATAGGTTGGTGTTGGATCAACTGAGGGAGGTCTTCCTCATCTGTAGCAATGTGGAAGAAGTCATTCACAAGATTATTGGTGAGCACTTCATGTCGCAAGTGCATGTTCACAACTCCAATATGCTCGAGCACTTTTTATATAATATTGTGCACACTTCTAGTCTTTTTGGATGGGCTTTGCAGGCTATTGAATATCTAGTTCTCTCATGGTATCTATAGTGTGTTGAAGATGCTCTAAGAGGGATTTTCATTCATTCGCATGTGGGTCTGATTGGTGATGAAATTTGCATCACTTGTGTGTTGCATAATGAGAGGGCTAGCCAAGTCATTACCCTACTACATGTTGGCCTCGAAAGCAACAATATGGAAACGTTCACTCACTACGTTGAATACAATGAAAGCCTTGTCTCCCCTGCATAGATAGAGTGAATGCAAGAGGTGATTGCAGCTATTAGAGTCCTCATGTTCACCCTTTGTGTCTGAAAACCCATGTGCCATGAAATCACCCTCTTTTTGGAAATGTAATACAAAAATTTATCGATACATATATGAATATATATCTTTTTGGATTTTTGAATTACTCTATGTTATGTAGATCTTTGTCTACTTTACATTTACTATTTGTAACTTTTAATTTTATTCTTATGTGGAATGAATGAATCACTGTATTTTCTTGTAAATAATCTTTTCTCTCCTACAATTACATCCTTGGTTAATGAAATAACTTTTAGCATCAAATACACTGGTTAAGTGTTTATGGGTAAGTTCTGGAAAAGTTTCAGAGTCTGCCAAAGTTATAGAAATTTTCCTTCATGCTATAAAAAACAAACTTGAAACTTTAAATTCACCCATTAGTCTTTTATGTAAAGCACTTAAAGAATAATTACAACTTATCTTAAAATATCAGTGGGGATGAAGAAGTTTTGATAACCCTATCGAAACCGATGACGGTTTCAAAACTTTGCAAAGTTATGTCAAACCTTTAGTTACTTCAATATTTTCTCATGTGATTCTTTCCTTTGATTACAAAGTGCCTTATAATATTTTCGAGTTCCAAGACCAACCTGTGAAATTCCATAGTCAAGCTCATTAGGGAAACATGCGAGTTCGAGAACTAAGTCGATGACCGACATAGGTTTGAAAACTTCATTAAGGACCAACAAACACAAACCTTTAATTTTTCCAAGTGTTTTGAATGATATTTTTAGGGGATAGGGCTAAAATGATGGCAAAAACTAGATCTGACTAGGGACAAGGACTACAAAGGACAAAGACATGAACCTAGACTTGAAATTCTAAGATACCAGTCCCTTATCCATTGGGAAATAGAGTCAAGATTAGAAATCAAAGGATCACACACATGAAAAAATGGGACTACACACCGAAAAAAGAAGAAGGTAGAAGAAAACTTATTTATAGGGCAGGGGAAACCTACCAATGCAAGAAAATTAAAACTATTGTATAGTCATTGATAGGCTGAGAAAAATACGACCCTTGATGGTTAAGACAAACAAAACCACATCCCACCTGTATATTTAGAAATGGAAACTAAAAACAAAAATGACTTGCATGATGAGGGGTCGTTGTCACTGTTCCTTTGAACATTTGAGTGAGCCTCTAGATGAAAAGACTCCAAGTCATCTCCTTCATCATTTCACTACTTATGTCAACCTTTAGAGGAGCCATCTGAGTGAGGACAACAAAACTACCTAGGCACCATCTGACACATGGAGAGGAAAAAAAAGATGTTTCGCTCCCTTGATTAAATGCAGTCATCTCATTAGTCAGAATGAACTTTGTAAGAACTTGAGACTCATGTGTATTCCTAGAGTCACTCACTTTTCTTTGCAACTTGTAGATGAACGTAGCCCTTCTCGGGAGTTGTAGCTTTTCACAAACCTCTGCCATTCCTTTAGTGAGATTCCTTCCAACACATGTCTCTGTTCCTACTTCTCCTTCTTGCATATCATCTTTCGAAGTAGGTTTTCATTTCTTTTCAAGCTCCAAAGTAAGAAGCCATGAAACTTCAAGCTTCTTGGTGTCATTCTCCTCAGTTCCCTTTTCATTTTGGGTTGCTGAAATTACCCAAGTATTAGGACTAGTCAATTGCTCAATGCTCTTTTGTATCATAACATCAAAACATGTGTCATCACAACCAAAGAACTCGTCATCATCCTCTAAATCATCAAAATCTTCATTTTTTGGCCCTAAAAGTTCAACTTCGCTCACATCTCCCACCATATGGACTTCGGAAGATCTTTCCTGTCATGATGTAAACAAGTTTAGAGGGTTAGCCTGGGGTGGCTCATCATTACTTAAAACCCTAAGGACTTCCCTCAAAAGGAGGATTGAAATGGGAACAGATCTTCTACTCAGGCGTTCACGGTGCCTCACCAATTCTTCTTCAATCCTTATAGCTTCAATTTTTACTATTTCAAAATCAAATATGCCCCTCCTTAAGAAAAAATGAACTCCAGGAGGTAGAGAATGCATAAAGTTGGCTACCAAATTGGGTTCACTGGGTCTACTAGAACACAAGATTTGATTCAGAGCCCTAGTGAATCTATCAACAAGGCTCCTAGCATTTTCGCCTTCATTCCTTTGAATATTTAAAAGAGTTCTCAGGCAAGCTCCCACATTAACCACAATTTTAAATATCTCAAGAAACCTTTCTCTAAGATTATTCAAGTTTGTAATGATCCCTTCTTCGAGTTGCATGAACCATTCTACTACTTGACCCTCTACAGATACAATGAAAAGGATAACAACTATGTTTTCTTCAACAATACCAAAGGAAGCATAGGCAGTAGTAAAGGCATGTAAATGATCTTTGAGATCTTGTGCATTTTCTTTGATGAATATAGGGAAATTCTCCCTTGATCCTTCAGGGAGTAGGGAATAACTTGACAGTGCTAGGGGGTCAAAACCGGTTCCCTAGGGTCATGACAATGAAGAGGCCATCAAAATATATTGTAACTGATAAGTAAGGGTTCTTTTTCAAACAGAGTCACCAATCTCAGGAAGAGATAATAATTTTTTTATTTCAATTAATTCTGAGGTGGTTCTCTTCAAGTTGGTGGTAGATTTTAGTTTCTATTAGGTCGGGGTGGCGGGTTAGGGTATTGCATAATTTCAATTCTAGAGAACCTCTCAACCATCGGTCTCAGTGGGCGTTGTGTGATTTATTCCTCTTCTTCAAGCACACAACTCACTCTCATATATTTTTCCACACTTCTTCGATACCGCCACACAATTGTATTTAATTGAGAGATGGTGTATTCTTGTTTTGAAGTGACCAAATATAACCTTGGTTGCAACACAAGAAAGATGCATTCATGTGGAAACACCATCTTTTCTCATCATATAAAGGGTGACTTTAAAATTCCTTCAAATTTATCTTTGTAAACCAAAGACTCTAATACCAAAAATGAAATCTTCTTCAATTCGGTCCCTAGTAGAGTCGCCAAAAATCTATTAGTGAATAAATTTGTCCTTTATAAGAATAAATACCAATGAATCTATGATTCCCAATAAGGACACATCAATTCACAACAATTGGAGAGATTATCATTGCATTGGTAATCTTCCTCTAAATTTTAGTTGAGGTACAACTCCCTCTTTTGATATAATTTTATATTTTTTAAATATATAAAATTGGGGATATGCTTTTAACCAAAAAGAAGGAAAGGAAACTAACACTTATTCATACCCATGATACAAGTGTGAAGGGAAATGCTTGAAATTAAATTACTATGCTAAAATGAAATGGACTGGAAAATGATTAGTATCGTAACTCACAGATCAGATTACTAACATTTGCTTACTCGAATCAGTATAACTTCAACCATTTACTACAAATAAAATGAATTAAATGTCACTAAACAACACATCTCAAAGGAAAGGAATATCCAAATTCTTGTAAAAGCTCATAGACTTTACCACAAACATTAACATCTAATTAATAATTACTACACATAGACAATAACATTCACAGAAAATAAATTTAAACTACAAAATTTGATCCTTCATTAAGAACAATTCTCACTCATGCATTGTAGTGCAAGGGGGATCAAAATTTTGGAACCTCAAAACATCTTACAATTGAATATTTAAACTTTGAAATTTGTAACGGTTATGATTTCTTAAAATTATTTCTTGGACGCTAATCATTGCCTGGCTGGAAATTGACTAACCTTGTCAGATTATGATAACTCCTTCAATTATTGTTGTTTTTAGGGATGGTTATGATTACATCTCATCTCCCAATTGATATAGCATGAGGATGAATTATTTCTTATTGTGAGTAGACCACGTCACCTTCTCTCATGCAAAATTCCTACGACCTTAACTTCCCAGTGGTTGTTGATATGCCACCTAAGATCATTACGTGCAATTCTTTAAAATCTTTAAGGATTGCTTGAATCCAACTCACTAGATCTCCATCACATCGCCTTCTTGAATTAATTAAGTTTAAAGAAATTTGTGTGTACTTCATCATTAATTGCTTCAAATAAGCTCTGCCAATTTTCCTCTATCACTCTATAAATCCTCTTCACCACTATTCATTCTTCACAATGTTGATTACTTCCTCAAGTATGTCAAGCTCATCGAGTGAAGTGGTAATGGAGAGTGATTTCCTAGTCATGGAAGGTGTCGAATGTAGTGTTGTTCATAGTTTGGTGTTGGATCAACTAAGGAAGGTCTTCCTCATCCATGGCAATGTGGAAGAAGAATTCATCTGCAAGATTATTGGTGAGCACTTCATGTCACAAGTGCATGTCCACAAATCCAATCTTCTTGAGAACTTTTTATATAGTATTGTGTGTACTTCTAGTCTTTTTAGATGGGCTTTGCAGGCTGTTGAGCATCTAGTTCGCCTACGGTATCTACAATGTGTTGAAGATTCCCTAAGAGGACTTTCCATTCATCTACGTGTGGATCTAATCAATGATGCAATTTGCATCACTTATGTGCTACATAATGAGAGGGCTAGCCAAATCATTACCCTGATGCATGTTGGCCTTGAAAGCAATAATATGGAGACATTTGCTCACTATGTTGAATACAACAAAAACTTTTTCTCCCCCACATAGATAGAGCAAATGCAAGAAGTTATTGAGGCTATCAGAGTCCTCATGTTCACCCTTTGTGTCTAAAAACCCCAGTGTTGTGAAATCACCCTCTTTTTGGAAATGTAATACAAAACTTTATCAATACATATATGAATATATATATTTTTGGCTTTTCAAATTACTCTATGTTATGGATATCTTTGTGTACTTTGCATTTATTGTTTGTAACTTTAATTTTATGCTTTTGTGGAATGAATGAAATGCTGCATTTTCTTGTAAACAATATTTTCTCTCTTGCAATTACATCCTTGGTTAATGAAATAAATTTTTGCCTCAAATACACTGGCTAAGTTTTTCTGGGAAAGTTATAGAAAAGTTTTGGAGTTCTCCAAAGTTGTAGAAACCTACCTTCGTGCCGCTGTACAAAACAATCTTGAAATTTTAAATTCACTTGTTAGCATTTCATGTAAAGCACTTAGATAATAATTACAACTTATCTTAAAATCTCATTGGGGATGAAGAAGTTTTGATAACCTTATCAGAACCGACAAATATTTCAAAACTTTACAAAGTTTCACCAAACCTTTATTTACTTCAATATTTGGTCATGTGATTCTTTCCTTTGATCACAAAGTGCCTTATAATATTTTCAAGTCCTAAGACCAACCCGTGAAATTCCAAAGTTAATCCCCTTGGGGAAACATGCAAGTTTGAGAACCAAGTTGGTGATCGACATAGGTTTGAATACTTCATTAAAGACTGAAAAACACAACCCTTTAATTTTTCCAAGTGTTTTAAAGGATATTTTTAGGGGATAGAGCTAAAAATGATGACAACAGTTGGCTTTGACTGGGGACAAGGACTGTGAAGGATGAAGACATGAACCCAAACTTGAAATTCTAAGATATCAGTCCCATATCCATTGGGAAATAGAGTCGAGATTAGAAATCAAAGGATCATACACACAACAAAAATGGGACAACACACCGAAAAACAAAAGGTAGAAGAAAACTTATTTATAGGGTAGGGTACAACTACTAATGCGAGAAAATTAAAACTATTATACATAGCCATTGACAAGCTAAAAAAATATGACCCTTGACGGTTTAGACAAACATAACCACATCCCACCTGTATATTTAGAAATGATGACTAAAAATAGAAAGGACTTATATGATGAGGGGTCATTGTTACTACTCCTTTGAACATTTCAGTGAGCCTCTGGATGAAAATAATCTTATTCATCTCCTTAGTTGTTTCACTAGTTACGTCAGCCTTTAGAGGAATCATCCGAGTGATGACAAAAAAACTACCCAGACACCGTCTGACACATTGAGAGGAAAAACAAGTCATTTCACTCCCTTGATTAAATGCAGTCATCTCATTAGTTAGAATGAACTCTATGAGAACCTGAGACTCATGTGTATTCCTAGATTCATGCACTTCACTTTGCAACTTGCGGATGAACGTAGCCTTTGTCAAGAGTTGTAGCTTTTCACAAACCTCTGACATTCCTTTGGTGAGATTCTTGCCAACACATGTCTCTATTCCTACTTCTTCTCCTTCTCACATATCATCTTTCAAAGTAGGTTCTCCTTCTTTCTTTTCAAGCTCTAAAGTAAGAAGTTGTGAAACTTTGAGCTTCTTGGTGCCATTCTCCTCAGGCCCCTTTTCATTCTGGGTTGCTGAAATTACCCAAGTATTAGGACCAGTCAATTGCTTGATGATATTATGTATCATAACATCAAAACATGTGTCATCACAACCAAAGAACTCATCATCATCCTCTGAATCATTGGAATCTTTATTTTTTGGCCTTGAAATTTCAACTTCTCTCACATCTCCCGCCATATGGACTTAGAAAGATCTTTCCTATCATGATGTAAACAAGTTAATTACTATAATTTTTCATCATGGATCCAACACATATTGCTCCACTCACTCCATACAACTACTATAGTTGGAAATCAAAAATGGAGATACATCTAAAGAAATTAGAGTCATACAAAGTCACCATGGGTTCAGAACTTTAACCTTAAGTTACTGCTGAGAAGACAAAGTGGTTTAACAAGGGTGATCAGGCTTTTGGGACATTATGCATGTCTATGTCTCTTGATCTTCTCTTTCATGTTGAATCTTGCACCACACCCAATCAAATCTAGACTCAATTAGAGTCCTTATTTGGGAATCAAGATACTACGAGAGGATTTCAGTTGGAGAATGAGCTTATCAACTTAAATCTTTGAGATTTTGATAGCATTCAAAAAAAATTCACCAAAATCAAGTCTCTTATATTATAGTTGACACAATGTGATATTCATAAAGAGGATACTCAGTTGATTTGTCCATCCTTGCTAAGCTTGGTCCTAATTATTTGGATTTCATTTCTGCTTTTTATGCCATGAGAGATGCACTTGGTTCCAAATTCAGCATGCCTTCACTAGATAATTTTTCTTTATCACTCACTTAGGAGGACAAAAATTTGGTATAGATGGGCTCATTGAAGTCTTCTAAATTATAGGCTCTTATTGTATTAATAAGCACTAGACATTTGAAGGCTTCAAAAGGAAAAGGTAAGAACCAAAAATAAAAGGATTCCAAGTTCAATGAGCAAGCCAAGGAATCACATTCATAGTATACCTCATGTTCTTCTACCTCTTCTAAAGGGGACTCATACAAGAAGGATCAACTAAAATGTGCATATTGCACAAAGACATGTCATGATGAGAATTAGTGTTATGCAAAGAAGATTGATGAAGTGAAGCATCTTCTACAAAAGAACAATATTAAACTGCCTTCATCCTCTTCTACCACTTCAAAACCTTCACAATCAAGGTGGTGCACGGGCACCATGATAGTTCAAATTTGCAAGTCTTGAAAATAGAGTCTAATGATAGGTTTTTGGTGTTTTTGGTGTTTTTGAGTTTTTTTTAGTTGAATAAGGTCATAGTAGACCATCTTTTAATGTATTAAGTCTTGGTTGGTTAGTTTGAGTTCATATTGTCAAATTTTGTAATATTGTCAAAAGTGTCATATGAAAAAGTTACAAAAATGCAAAGTAGAGGAATATCAACGGTCAGATGTTTAAAAGTTGGTTTGTGAGTCAGTTGAATCAATTTGTTCTTGGTTTATTAGTGTTTAAAAAGCCTCACATAAGTCGAATCAGGGGGTTGGAAGCATTGTATTTGAAGTTTGAAGCCATAATATAACAGTTTCCTTGCTTTTTTCCTAAAAATTTTACTGTTCAAACCTCTGTAAGACCTTCTACAGGTTGTTTGTAACTTGGAAGGAAGTGGATTCAATGGAGATTTGAGTTAGCATCACTTTATTTTTTATTCTATTGGTTTTCATTAAGATTAAAGCATCTTGGAGGAAGTTTTTTGTAGATGGGTCTGTAATACCCTGTTGTAGGTTTGAGAGAAAATAAAATGGTTTATTGACCCATTCCACCATTGGAATATTCTAAAAATTGGTGGAATGGGTACTTGTAAGTATTTTTTGTTGTTGATGGAGTCTTCAAGAGCAGGAGAGGCTATTTGGGTGAAATTACATGATGCCCTAGTTATATTTTCTTAAGTTTTGAGTTGAAAAAAATGATGCCTTCATGTAGGGTTTTGATGAATTTATTGTGGTAGTGATTGGATGATGATTGATTAAGTAATGGAAGACATATTACAACATTTTTGAATCATTGGAAAGGTTGGGAGAGGTGTGGAGTATGTATTTTCAATAAATCGTCATGGGTTCAAGCCTAGGAAGGCCTTAGGCAAGGGTTTTATACTTTGAGGATGTAGAGAGTATTATAGGTCCTAGAAGTTGTTGATTTAGAGATTTTGGAGGATGGGAAAGGACTATCCATAAATTTTTAGTGTTGGGAAAGATTTTATTTTGGGGTTGCTTTGTAAAAGAGGGCTAATTGTACTCCTAAATAGCTTACCAGTCCATTTTTTAGGCTGATGTTCCAAAGTGAAGGTATGTGATTTTGTGATATGTCAAATAATGTCGAAATGGGTGTTTGGAATTCTATTTGTTTTTTGGGTTTGAGTTTCCTTTTGAAATATATGAGAGGAAAACTGAGTTTGCTAACCTACTAAGTAAATGGTGGGTTTGTGAAGGAATTCTATTAAGTTAGGTTGATAAACTTGCAAGCTTGTTTGGTTTGGGTTAGTTTTGGTTGGATTAGTATTTTTCCTCCCTTTTCTACATCATTTGGTATCAGAGCTTAGGAAGTAGGTCCTTTAAAGGAGAAAAAATGAAGTTTGAGAAGGAAAAGTGAGAAGGTTGAAAGGAAAGATGCCTCCAAAAGGGAAAACTGTGGCAAGAGAGATTGGTGAATTGAGAGATAAGAATGCTAGGGATATGAGAGAGTTGAGGGAAAGGCTTGCTACTCTAGAGACAAGGAAGAAAAAAGATGTGGACATGAGTGATGAGAGTGATTATGATGAAGAAGAGGAAATTGACAGTGAATAGGAAGAGGAATTGGATCCTGATGATCAAAGGATGGAAAAGTTGTTGAGATCAGTTAAGGATGATAGGCACAAGGTAAAAATTGATGTGCCAAAATATGGAGGAAATTTGAATGATGAAGAATTGTTGGATTGGATTACAGCCTTAGACAACTACTTTGAGTGTGAAGATGTCCCTGAAGAGCAAAGGGTGAAGATTGCAAAGACAAAGTTGAAGGGCCATGCACTATTGTGGTGGGATTATGAGAAATCTGAGAGAAGAAAGAAAGGTAAATCAAAGATTGTATCTTGGGATAGAATGGTAGCCAAAATGAAAGGTAAGTTTCTTCCTTTTGATTATGCTATTCAAATGTTTAGGAGACTTCAAGGTTTAAAGTAAAAAGAAATGGATGTTAAAGCATATACTGAGGAATTTTACAAATTGATTATTAGGTCTAGTCGTAATGAAGATGAGAATGAAAATATTGCTAGGTATTTGGGTGGATTAAGATTTAACATTCAAGATGAACTAACCTTGACAAATCCAAGAACTGTTGAAGAATGTTACCAATTGGCAATAAGGGTTGAAGAAAAAGTGAAAATAAGGAAAGAAAAGACAAGTAGAGGTAGAGGAAGCACTTCAAGAGGAATGGGTGCATTTTCTACTTCAATACAATCAAGTGAAAGCCAAGAAGATGCACACAAAGACCAAGAACAAATTGTTGATCAAAGAGGTGGATTCGGAGGATCTAGAGGAAGATTTGGTGGTGGTAGAAGTTCAAACACATTTTTAGGTATATGTTATCATTGTAATGAGTTTGGTCATCCAACATTCAAGTGCCCTAAAAATCAAGGTTCTACTTCAAGTGGTGGTGAAAGGAGAAGTGATAAAAGAGTGCAATTGGTTCAAGAGGATGAATGTGAAAGTGTAAATTCTCCTAGCCATCTTGTTGCTCTAGAAGTGGGAGAATCTTTGATGGTGAGAAGACAACTTCTAAAGGCATCCAAGGAGAAGGAATCTACACAAAGGAGGACATTGTTCAAAACCACATGCAAATGCAAAGGTAAGGTATGCAAAGTTGTAGTAGATTCAGGAAGCACTGACAATATGGTGTCTAATGAAATGGTAGATAAATTGAACTTAGAAAGAATTCCTCATGAAACACCATATAGAGTAGCTTGGTTGAATGATGATCATTCCATTTTGGTTAATGAACAAGCCTCGGTTGAGTTTAGTATTGTTGGTTACAAGGATAGAGTACTTTGCAATGTTTTTCCAATGATTTGTTGTCATTTATAACTTTGGAGACCATGACAGTTTGACAGAAATGTCATTTATTATGGGAGAGCCAATACATATCAAATTGAGAAGGATGGGAATGCTTTTACATTGACTCCATTGGTTGAAGATGCTAAGGAACAAAACAAGGAAGCTAAGGTGATTATGTTTGGCAAGGAGTTTGTGAAGCTTCAAGATGACAAAAACAAAGAGTGTGCAACCATTGTAAAGGTTGTAGATGCTAGGACAGTCACTTTGAGGGATGATACAGTGATGGAAGGAAGAAATGAAGGAGATAGTTTGGTGTTCAAGTCTGAGATAGAGAAGGTCAAGGATGAATTCCTTGTAGATACTCAAAATGAGTTAAGAAAGCATGATAAAATTATGGTCAGGGTAGTACTTTGTCCTTTGGTTGTTACAAAGGTTGAGAGGTAGTCTAATTCTATCAAGATAGTGATTTATGAATCTGATCATATAGAGGTTGGTAAGTCTGATGATAAAGGGATTCTTGGGATAGAGATAAAGGAAAAATATGGTGGATTCAAGTATGCAACAAGAGGGAAAGAAAGGATAGTCGAGGAAAAGGTTGATAAAGGTTTGTTTATAGGTTTGAAAGCAAGTTCCATCTCATTTCAAGGTGAAGGTAAAGTGAAACAACAACTATCAGGTGGAGGATAGTATTTTCAAGGAAAGAGCCATTCAAAAGGAAGAGATAATGCATGGTTGTAGTACGTAAATCACTGGAAGGAGTCACAGATCAAGGTGTAGATTGCAGAGCATTCAATGTTAAGAGGCAACATGTTTTTGATGTTCCTCAAGGGACTTGAGGTCTTCTTTTGGGTCGAGTGTATGGTGCAGGGGCACCATGATAGTTCAAATTTGCAAGTCTTGAAAATAGAGTCTAATGATAGGTTTTTGGTGTTTTTTAGTTTTCTTGAGTTGAATAAGGTCATATTAGACCATCTTTTAATGTATTGAGTCTTGGCTAGTTAGTTTGAGTTCATATTGTCAAATTTTGTAATGTTGTCAAAAGTGTCATATGAAAATGTTACAAAAGTGCAAAGTAGAGGAATACCAACGGTCAGATGTTTAAAATTTGGTTTGTGATTTAGTTGAATTAGTTTATTCTTGGTTTTTTAGTGTTTAAAAATCCTCACATAAGTCGAGGCAGGGGTTGGAAGCATTGTATTTGAAGTTTGAAGCAATAATATAACAGTTTCCTCGCATTTTTCCTAAAAAAATTATTGTTCAGACCTTTGTACGTCCTTGTAGAGGTTGTTTGTAACTTGGCAGGCAGTGGATTCAATGGAGATTTGAGTTAGAATCACTTTAGTTTTGATTCTATTGGTTTTCATTAAGATTAAAGCATCTTGGAGGAATTTTTCTATAGACAAGTCTGTAATACCCTATTGTAGGTTTGAGAGCAAATAAAATGGTTTATTGACCCATTCCACCATTGGAATCTTCTGAAAATTAGTGGAATGGGTACTTGTAGGTATTTTTTGTTGTTGATGGAGTCTTCAAGAGCAGGAGAGGCTATTTGGGTGAAATTACATGATGCCCTAGTTGTATTTTCTTAGGTTTTGAGTTGAAAAAAATGATGCCTTCATGTAGGGTTTTGATGATTTTTTTGTGGTAGTGATTGGATGATGATTGATTAAGCAAGGGAAAACATATTACAACATGTTTTAAGCATTGGAAAGGTTGGGAGAGGTGTGGAGTATGTATTTTCAATAGACCCTCATGGGTTCAAGCCTAGGAAGGCCTTAGGAAAGGGTTTTATACTTTGAGGCTTTAGAGAGTATTCTAGGACCTAGAAGTTGTTGATTCAAAAAATTTAGAGGTTGGGAAAGGACTGTCCATAAATTTTGTGTTGGGAAAGAGTTTGTGTTGGGGTTTCTTTGTAAAAGAGGGCTAATTGTGCCCCTAAATAGCGTACCAGTCTGTTGATGATATTTTTTGCACAGCAACAACTCAGACAAAATATAATATCCTATCTCACTTGAAAGGTAAATCTCTATCAGCAAGCCTCAAGAGATAACCCCAAGGTCTCTAATGTCAGGTCTTGACAATGCATAAACAACTCAGTGATAAATGTGAAAATGTTGGTAATCAGAATGGGACCTTACTACAAACAAAATACTGAATCTCAATTTATCAGATCTTACAATATGATGATACTTCAATCCTAGATTTAACCCAATAATCAAATAAATAACAAAAGATAAGGGTTTCAAAGAGATTTCTAAACTTAATATTAAACCTAAGATTAACAATGCAAATGACCAACATTCAAAATGGACCAATCCCTCAAAATTGATTTCTACTTAACCCAGATAAATTTGCAATCTTACAGAAACAGTGCAATCTTCTAAGGTGTTAAGATTTTCAAATCATGAACATTCATTCAAACAACCCTATTGCAATTGGAATGAATAAACCCTCACAATTGAACTAAGCACAATGAATATAAAGATCCAGGCTAACTTTGCAAAGCAACTAACAATCAGTTGGTTGCGAAAAGTATGGACTAGGGATTGCTGCAACACTTCAAATATCAAACCATAAACACTATTAAATCAAATCTAATCTAAATACTATCTTCCTCAAAGCAATTCTAAAGATAGAATAACAAGAACCATGCAAGATAAGAAAAAACACAAGTATGGCACCAAATCACAATGTCATTACTTGCATCAAATTATCCATTGTAGCAACAATTCCAGCTTTCTGTTACAATATTTGCTTGAGAACAACCACTTGCTAACACTTGCTCTACTTAATTCGCTCTAACTATCTCTCTATTTGTCTATCTCTAAAATTTCTTAACCCCTACAAATGAGGCAAAATGCCAAATTTATAGAACCCCCAAAACATGTCGGCCTAAATAGGATTTTACAATAATAATCAGGCACAACAAGTTGGCCAAGAGAAATTCAAAATAAAATAAAATATGCATTAAATGCATGAACTTCATCTAGGTCGGCCTAGGATCTCCAATGTAGCTCGGACCAGAGCATGGAAAAATAATAGGGAAGCACAAATCTCGATGTAGCCAATCATTTAACTGCCTTCCCTCTTGTCCTTATTCTGATCCAACATTTCATGAACCTTCAAAAGCACCCCATCCAATTTGGCCATAGGTGGTAAAGGAAAAACCCTAAGTTGCCTCTCAATTGATGCAATTTCTTCCCTTTACTGTTTTACCGACTTATCCCAATCCACCTTATATGTTAGGTATTTATCAATGACAACAATGAATGTGGCCGCATCATCCAACTGGTGCTCAGAAAGGGAATCATCATTAATTGGGGCATAAACATCATGCCACCACTTCCTCAACTATTCCAAACTTAAATATTTGGGAGCAATCTTCCTTCTCCCTGTCATAATCTCAAAAAAGGCAATGGAGCCATTGTACACACCAGCTAGGGTATCATCAATTTGCCTCCTCTATTTGTAGATCTTCTTCAAAACCTTCTGCCTAATCTATAATGCTTCAAACCATTCCCAAGGTTCGACAACTCCAGAGGAAGGAAGAATTTTATCGCTTACTAGCTTATCCCTGGTGTACTCCATGATAGTCTTGGTTTTCTGCAGCAGGAGATCTGTATCTTCCCTATCCTATGCCAGCACCACCTTCAACCAATCAGTTGCCCTTATAGCATCCTTCCCAGTCGACAAAATCTCCTTGATAGCTTCATTACCCTTGGTTCGCACCCCTTGCAACCAATTTGCAGTGGCAAGAGTGGAAGCTTTCATCTTTTCAAGCTCAGTGATGGTTTCCTGAGGTAGAGGCTTTGCAGTAGAAACTAAAGGGTTAATAGATTGCAGGGGCTTCATTAAATCTTCCAAGCATTTCCTGAGATTCTCATTTTCCTTCTTCAGCTCTTGCTTGGTCTTTGTTTCCTTCCTCAACCTACCCAAGATGACCGCACTAGAACCTTGGTAATCTTCAATATCCTGCTCAACGGATGTAGGCCCTAGATTGAAAGTCTGAACATTGTAATCCTTTCCAGCCACATTATCTCTGTTTTTATCTGAAGCAGGGGTGGTAATGTGTACAACTCTGCTATGAGCTTCATCCCTTTCTATCCTTGAGATCACCCTAGCCTTCTTTTTACCTTTATCTTTTCCAATTTTGGCTAGTAGCGCATCCCAATTCGGTGGACTATCTTCCACAACAACTTGTTTTCTCTTTATCTCCTTGTCCAACCAACCAGGGACAGTGGATTCCAATTGCACTTCAGCCTATTTTTCTTCCTTGTTGTTCCTTAGGAGCCTCTTCACTCAAATTCTATTTCTCAGGAGTTTCATCCGCCCTGCTTTCCTTTTCTTCAGCATGCTCATCCTCCTGTACAGGTGATGGTACCTTCACTGTTCCTCTTCTACTGGTTATGATTTAACCTCCTCGGTTCCAACAGGTGACTCCGCATAAGCTACCAAAGGAGATTGTATTACCTTATCAATTTTTGCCTCTGCAATATAAAGGTCACCTTCATGAAATTCTTCTCCTTCAGTATCCGGATGATCCTCAACATTTTCTGACTCACCTGGTTTGCTTTGAGCTTCATGGGCGGAAGGCACATCATCATTCCGCTCCTCATGAGAAACCACCGGAGGAAGATCAACCTTAGGCACACTATCCTTGGGAGAAGGAGTCCTAGACCTCCTTGTATACACCTTGGCCTTCTCCTCTGAACTTTCAACATTTACCACTGGTGGGGCAACTTCTTCCCCTCCTACCTTGGAGCCTGCCTTCTCTGAAAATTTAATGACTCTTCTCCTTTTGGGTACAAGATCATCAACCTCAGGATTTTGTCCTTCAACTTCCTTCTGCTCAGACTTCTTAGTCCTTGTCCTCTTCTTAGCCTTCGGCTTTCTTTGCTTTTCTGCTTCCTAGGCTTCTATTTCTTGAACACCTTTTATCTTGATTTTGAAAGGAGAATCTAGCTTACCTTTTCCCTTAGGATCTTGCTCAGTCGATTCTTTAGAGGTGGAGTGAGGATCTAAATCTACCATTAGCACATAGGTGCACTGTAAACCTTCATTTTCCAACTCCCATAACTTATGCTTTAGCCACATCTTGGTAAATTTGATAACCGGATCCATCAGTTGTTTCAATTCTGTCTTTTCCTATTCTAACCAATCTACATCACCAATTGGTCTGTCTTTTATTGCCTCATAAGCATGATCCTGGATCAAGTTGGTCTGGAACTACCCTAACATTGTATAGTCGGACTGATTCAACTGGGAGACAAGAAAACTTCTTCTTTCTGACTTCAAATTCATCACTGCAATTTGCCCAGTAGTCTTCCAAATCAACCTTATGGCTATACTCCCTACTGGCCTTCTTTTGGGCTTCTCCCGTGATATCAAACCTGGATCTCTTGGAGTGGAAAGATAGGCCAAGAGTACTCATTTCTTCTTCTGAAGCCTGGGCAAAACCAATGGAAGGACAAGCCTCTCCAGTACCAATCCTCAAGGGGAAGTATCCACCAAATCCAGTCTTATGCTTGTCTCTCTTGACAATGGCATCAAAGTCACAGATCTGCCTAGTGACCTCCAACAGTAGAATGTGATCAGTAGGGTATCTTGGAAGTCGATAAGGAGCCCTCTGACAGCCATCAATCTAATGTAGGAAAAAATTTGGAACTAAATAAACCATGTCCCATATTTCTTGATGAGTTCCTTAGCTTGGTCTGAAATCCTGACATGTTCTGCACCTTGGAGCAATCTAGTGATATGCATGGTGAATGCATCATTCACCCTCCTATAGTTCGAACCTCCCAAGTGCAATTGAGGGTAAACCTCATAGATAATATCTTGTCCAAAAGTTCCCCTTGTACTCAATCCTTTGTAGGGGTGGAATCTTGCAAGTGCATAGACCAAATATGAAGTCATTGTGAAGGACTTTGTCTACAACACATTGGACAACTGCTCGTGAATTACTTCACTAATGACCCCTGCCCAATGGTAGTTAATCTTCTCTTGCTCCATCCTCACAATCACATGGCACATCCAATTCTCAAACATGCCAGCATTCTTCAATCCAACCACCCTGCTAAGAAGAGTGATGGCATCATAATACTCCTTGAATTTTTCTCTCAAAAGCTGCTTGGGCAGTTTGGAATAGTGAGACTTGGGCTTCTCCAACCAGGAATTGATAAGTTGTTGTGACTTCATAGTTTGTTCATCATAGAACTCCTGAGTTTCCTTCATGTTGAATCCCTACACATGAGACCTGTCTGGCATATCAAAAGTTTGGGCAATGGAAACAGGGTTGATATTTGCTACAACTCTCCCTTGATGACCGATAATTCTTTGTGTATCCTGATCATAGTGTCTGGCACACTCAAGGGCCAGGTCATAACACTGCACTGTAGAAGGGAAACCAGCTACATGGGACAAGCCTGATTCCATCATCCTTCTAGTCACCAAAGGAGGATCCTCTGCTGAAATTCTTCCTTTAAATTCCTCATAATCCCACAGTCCGAAATTTGTATCAGTCACCTCTGACCAGACCGATGTGATTTTACTCTCAAGGATCTTGCTCTAAATGTCCATCTTAATCTTTTCTGCATCAGACATTGAAGACCCAGCTACCTTGCTAGATTCAAAACCACAGGAAATCATAGTAAAAACCACAGGAAGGGAATGTTAATCCATCAAAACACCATTAGAATGAACCTCATATAACCAAGGTGTTATTAAATCTCATATAAAATCAATAAACCACCTAGGAGATCACAAGATAGCATGAATAAATCATAAAATGTATCATAAATCATTAATAAATCATGCCATTCCACATTTCCTTACATTTCACCAAATTTCGGGAAAATCCGCCAAAGACGGATTTTCGCGAAGGCAGAGACACTTTGCAAATCTGGAAAAATAGGGAACCAAGGACCTCGGGAAAATCTGGAGTCGAAGGAAATCTGCGGATAAGGTAACACTCCGAAAATGATAGCGGATTCCGGAAAAGCAGAAGAAATCGGGAAAACGAAGGAAATCGGGAAAATCTGGGGTCAATGGAAATCCGCATAATATATGAAACTCTGAAAGTGAAAGAAGATTCCGAAAAAGTAGAAGAAATCAGGAAAATCCACTAGGGACGGATTATCCTGAAGGAACGAGAAATCCTGGACTGAGGACGAAACCCGAACATCGGTGTTAAATCATGATTTTGCTCACAACATCAAATTAATCATGAATTTCAAAGACTTAAGCTTAGGGCAAGTTAGGTGTTGGCCCTCCCATAGATTTTCTTTGCATTCTAGGCCCATTTGACAGCGAAATAAGGTGGAATGGTATTTCCCTAAGTTTCAAACCCTATACATTCGCCATTATCATACAAGCGAGCTCAGAATTTAAACATTTCGACTGCCGATACCATACTAGGGGAAAATCATGATTCTCAAGCAAGTTCACCAAAATGCAAATAAACAAACCAACTCGGAAATTACTTGGGAGATCATAAATTAATTAATGCTACGCAACCCTAGCCCTAAAGCGATTTAAATATTCAGGAATTCGAGCCCTAAAAAGCTTCATAACATAAAAATGTTGTTCATAATCCTCAATTCAAAGCAAGGCAATCGAAAACATACCATTGTGAAGTGAAAATCAATCTCAGAAACAGTAAATGCAAAATTCAATGGCATCCACGAAGAATAGTGATAGGAATGCACCAAAGAAATCACCAGCAAATCGAATGATTCAAACTCAACACCTCAAATTCGACCAAGCACTCACAAGAATGCACTCCTCAACTCAAATGACGACAAGCAAAAAGCATAATAGCATAATAATCATCTAAAATCAATTAAATGCATTGCTTGCCAAAAGTATAGACGACATTAAATGCAATTGACAAGACAGTCAGAAAACCCAAGAACCCGACAACGAAACGGAATCTGAAAAAATCCGGCCCACACGGAGTTCCACGAAGACTGAAAATCTCTGAATCACAGTGCATAGCCAGAGTCCGAGCAGGATCCGGGAAACTCCAGCAGGGCTGGAAAGTCCCAAACTTTAGTGAAAACCCGAAATTCACCCAGAGCTTAAGATTTTCAATGAATAACTTAGGGGAATGACTTAGGCAATCAAAATAAACATTCAAGCACATGCCAAAGCAAGATAAAACCTCAAAATGAAAGGGCCAAGACACCAAAACCAAAGCAAAAGAGGGTCCCTGCTTTCAGCAGGGCGTGTGTGCAAAAACTACACAACACAGTCCATTTTTTAGGCTGATTTTCCAAAGTGAAGATTTGTGATTTTGTGATATGTCAAAGAATGTCCAAATGGGTGTTTGGAATGTTATTTGGTTTCTGGGTTTGAGTTTCCTTTTGAAATATATGAGAGGAAAATTGAGTTTGCTAACTTACTAAGTGAATGGTGGGTTTGTGAAGGAAGTCTATGAAGTTAGGTTGATAAACTTGCAAGCTTGTTTGGTTTGGGTTAGTTTTGGTTGGATTAGCATTTTTTCTCCCTACTCTGCATCACAAGGTCATCCACAGTGGAATTTGGAGTAGATAAGATGAAAGTCCATGCTCTCTTTATATCCAGAAATCTACAGTCCAACAAATGACTTCTTGATTCAAGAGCCTCACATCACATGGCTTCATTTTCAGGTATTCTATTCATATGAGCCTTGCACATTACCACATATTTTGATGGGGAATAACACTTATATGAGTGTTACTAGGAAAGTATCCATAGATGTTGATGATGACACATTTCATAATGTACTTTGTGTCCCTTCATTATCTTGCAATATCCTTTCCATTTATGAAATTGCACATAGTGGGGCAGGTAAGATAGTGGATTTCACTCCTAATTTAGTGCTTATCATAGATCTACATAGTAGAGAGACTCTTGCAATTGTGATAATAGATCATGCTTCTCGATTGTGTGCCTTCTCTCTTTTGCTCTAGGTGAGATTGCACTTCCATTGACTGGTCCTTACTCTCATGTATCTAGAGTGGATCAGATATCTAAGGAGACGTTTGGTCACTTGAACCTATGTGTACTTCCATAATCCACCTTGGTTCATGACACTTGTGTTGAGCTTCCTCCTCCAACACCCCCTACATGTTCATAGATTAGTTCATTTGAGCAAGATGTTTACAGTCTTTCAATTTTAGCTTTGTGGGATGACTACTTGCCAAATTTGTAGATTTATTTGTTGAGTCTCACATTGTAGATATTGGGAACACACTTGAGGATATTCAATTCCTCTTTTATGATAGCTATAGCCCACCAATAATCACATCAACATTACCTTTGGAGGTTGTTCTACGGGTATCGATTAATAGTTGTTTTAATTTGCTTCAGTTGATTTGGCTTCATTTGATTCAGACACATGGACCCTTGATCATTTCTCTGTGGTATCCATCATGAGACCATTTCTCCTAAGATATTTTCTTCTACATACACCATTGGATGTGTTTCTTCCTAAGGGGAGGAATAATGTTTGTCATTTTTGGATCATCTTCAATATTCTTCTTCAAGCATTTACTTTTGGCAGAGGAGCTTCTTCCTTCTAGGGGGGTTCATTGTCTCATCCTTTCTCTCTTTTAGGGGGGATCTTGATTGTAATTATGTGACTAAAGCAGCACTTGGGGGTACTTTTTGAGTCCTACTTTTCTCTGTCACGTGTATGATTTCATTTATTTTATCTCTCTTTTGGAGAAGAGTTTTCTTCCGATGAGGTTTTCTCCTTTTCTCTAGTTATGAGATATTTTAGTTGCTTGTTCATGGGTACCTCATCATGCCTTGTAGTCGGGACCCATTCTACATTCATCTTACCTTCCCTTATCAGTTGTTTAGTTTCTCCCTAAGTTAATCTTAAGGGGGGTGTTACAATAAATTGGTCATCAACTAATAATTAATTAATTATTAGACACATTTTACTTTAATTACTTAAGCTAAAATTAGGAGTTGCTTTTTTATGATTAGATTGAGCTATATTTAGCACATATTGTCTCATTGCATTAGATGATGACACTTGTCTCAATTTGATCAAACACTAATCTAGGGTGTTATTTTTTATGCTTTTATAAGTATTCACATTCATTGTAATCAGTCATTTAGGTTATTGCATCAATATAATTTCTCAAGTTTTTGAGCACATCATATTGGTTAGATCTCTCAGTTGTGATAGGATAATTTATTTTAAGTGATTTTTGGGAGCTGCGGGCTTCAATCATTAACTCCAACATTTATAGCCTCCTTCCAAGCCACCAATTTTAGAATAAGGATTTGTTCTATAAATTGTTCTTCATCCTATGCCAAAATGGCAACTTTTAAGCATGGTATCAATATGCATCAAAACATAAAGGATACTTTTGTTTTTTCTTGATTAAATGCAAATACTATTTCTCTTGGACCCCACACCAGCAGAGGACAAACGAGGTTTTCCTAAGGTTTTTTTCTTTTTATTTGCTTCATATTTTTCTAGTATTTTGTCATATACAAATAGCGGTGTTAGGGTTTTCTTATTATTTAACTAAACTCAAATGCAACTAATAGTGGAGTGGATTGAATGTTAGATATATCCCTTGCCCTTATTTTCATCTAAGGTATGTAGCTATTTTTCCATTTCTATATTATAGGAATATGTATGAATATTAAAAGATGTAAATATTATATTGGATTTTGTCAAATGTGACCATCCAATTTTGGATGATTTGGTTTCCCTAAAATCATGTATCTTATATTTGGTTTTTGGAAAATGATTGTGACAACACTTGAGAAATGAAATATGATAAAATGTAAAAGAAATGGCATTTTAGTATCAATTCTTTTTAAACTATTGATTATTGATTAAATGCATATGTTGAATGATGAAATATGCCTAGTTATAGAAGCTTTATTGCCTATTAATGTGCTTCACATTTTTGTAATGTAGTTGGATCTAGTGACATATCTACATCTCCAATGTCAATTTATTTACAGAACTCACAATTTTTATGGGTCCTACGTTGGTATTGAAGCTTTATTTTATTCATTATTGAGTAAGTACTATATATTTTTAAAATATAATTCTATATTTTATTGTACTCCATGCCTTACTCACATTTTTGGTCACTTGTATGTTTTGAGGGTTTAAAAATGAAAAAAATTGCTTACTTTTACCATTATGCTTGCCTTCTTTCACCCCCTATTCAAGCTACTTTGACAAGGTAATTCACTTTATGGAACTTAGATTCATTTGAAATCTTTGACATATATCACAATATTAATTGATGAAATGTTTCATGTGCTTCATATTTTTATAATGTAGTTGGATCTAGTGACATATATGCATCCCCAATGGTGGGTTTACTTGTAGGACTCATAATTTAATGGATCCTACATTGGTTTTAAAGCTCTATTTTATTCCCTATTGGGTAAGTATCATCTATGTCAGAAATATTATTCTATATTTTATTATATTCCATGCCTTACATGTTTTTGGTGTTGGATTTCAATTATCTCATTTTATTGACACAATTTGCACTTGGTGTGCCCATACATGAATACAACATGTTGCATTTGATATTTTTTAAAAATTCTTGAGGATATTCCAATCTATCTGATATTTGAGGGTGACAATTTTATTGTGTATGCCACATATTAACTTTAAAATCAATGTACAACTTATCTCTTAGAATATTATTTAAGTCCTTAAAGTTACCCATTATATTGTTTGTGGTGTAAACATAGAACAATTGTCTTGAAGAAATACAAGTTCTTTTCTATTTTCGTTTGATCAATGCTTATTTTTTATTCATTAGCCAAATCAACTCTATATGTTTGGTTTTCACAAAATCACATATCTTATGTCTAATTTTTGGCAGGTGATCATGCAACACCTAAGAAACGGGATGTGATTAGATGCAAGAGAAGTGACACAACATTATCACTTCTTGTTGAACTTTTGATTATTGATGAAGTGCAACTTTTGAATGATGTTTTTTTCTTTTAGCCAATGGTTTTTTTTATCATTAGATAAAACAACTCTTTGTTTTTGGTTTCCCCAAAATCATGTATCTTATGTCTACTTTTTGGCAAGTAATTGTGACAATAGATGACAAATGGGATCTAGTCAGATGCAAGAGTAGTGATATTTGAAATTTTTATTGATGTCTACAATAAAACTAGTGTGCTTTCTTTGGTGGTTAGCTAAAAAATTTAAAATAAATTATCCCAAAATCATACAGCCCTTGTGTACAATCTTATATTGTTATGTCATATACAAGTTAATATAATTGTGATAGAAGTGATTCCTTCTATTATCTGAAAAAAAAATCTTACTAAAAGCATGGTATTAGAATTCTAGCTCATCCATATGCTTTCTATAAGTGTTTTTTGTATTTCACCCAAATTTCACTTTAAAATATTTTGTGTGTAAGAAATTATACATTTCTACAAATTATGTTGAAAGTGATTTTACAAGATCTTCAAGGAATTTGTGAGTTGTGTTTGAAGCATTAAGATACTATCACCAAAGGAAATCTTGCAAACGAGACAATAACATATGGAGATATCAAACACTTTACCATTACAACAACAAGCTTGTAGTAGTTCTAATGGTGGCATAATGTGTAAGGATCATTGTGGTCAGAGTTCCACCAATCCATCAATATGATCATCAGAGCATTAATGCTCAGATGATGTTTTCCCTCATCAATCATGGAACAACACAAGTTGATTTTCTTACAAAATAATGAGATTATATGTTGCATGAAAATAGTTTCCAAAGTTATAATGAATGTTACAATGTTTATGCATTTCTCATTGGCTAGCACTAATTCAATGTTATCCCAACCTTTCAAATTAGCTGGTAGGGGGACAACTTTACAGAAATTATCCAAGTTGTATTGTAACACAAGAATTGGGTGTTTATTGTACTTTTCTTTCAAGCAAGAGATAAATATGTATAATTAAACTTGGGAACAATACAATATCAACTCTTTGTGCACCATTTGGTCTTTTTATCTGTTGATCTTGAAATCAAAGTAGTTTGATAGCTTATATATTGTTTAATTTTTATTATTTAAATTTTATAAGTATGTTCAAATATAATGGTCTTATATTATTATTATGTATATAAAAGTTAAAATAAATTTAAAAAATAATAACATAATTCTTTAGTAATAAAAAATAGCTAATATAAATAAATTAAAATAATTTAAAAGAAAATATAACAATTATAAATAACTTTAAATATATAAAAATAGTTCTTTAAATAAAAATAAAATAATTATATCAAGAGATATTTTATAATTATGGTAGGATGGAAGTGAGAGCTTATGTACATTATAATTTAAAAATAGACAATGTCACGTTAAGTCTACTATTTAGGTGGTTATTCATTACATGGAGATATATAAGGTTTTCTTGAACCGTAATATTATTACAATATTCATCATCAACCTCTTAAATTGTAAACTCTATTCTATTCATAAAAGGAAACAAAACAAGTGATACAATAATATTCTATTAGTATTGGATCCAAATTCTTGTGCTCCTAAGACCTATGAAAGATTTTCCTTCAAGAAGCCAAATTAATGGGAATTCTATCATGGCCCTGAGTATTTCTTCTCAAATATTCTAACAAAGATCACAAAATGTGCCTCTATATTCAATTGAGCATTATGGGCATCAAAACTACTTAGACTCCTCCATCTTCATCCATCACTTGATGGATAATTTTCTCTAACACCTTGGACAAAAAATGGTTATGACAAACAAAAGTCTCAAAAGTGTTATTGAATCCATTATTTTTGTAGTTATTTATATGTTGAAATAATGGAAACTTTGTTAATAAATAAATTTTCCAATGGTAGCCAACCCTTATATGCAATAAATTTATTATGACATCTAGGAGAGTTATTTATATCTCATACTTCATATTGAATAAATTCAAAAAAAATCCCAAGCATTCCTTCCCATTTATAATTTTAGGTACAATTTCCTTCTTAGATTAGATTTCTATAAGATTTTTTGTAATTTAGAAAATTATTATACTACATTTTTTATGCTCCATTATGAAGATATTGGTAAGAGAAATTGTCAAGTTAAACTTATTTGAATTTTTTTATCCAATTTTCTATAAAATTTTATAGTTCATAAATTTATTTTCAACAAATTCATTTTTAGAACACTACCATATAATTTATATAATTTAACTTTTATATATTACTACTCTTCATTTTTGTTGGTGTAAATAGGCGTTTTACCTATCTAGGTCCTATTTACATGTTAAGTCCACTTAGGTCCTAGGAGGGAATATTTCTAGTTAGTGTTAGTTGTCACTATATCGTGTCTTATCTTTTTGCATTTAATTTCTATGTCCTAATTCATTTAGTATTTGTTGAGGTAGTTGTCTCATTGTATAGGATTAAGAAACGTGTCAAGATCTTGTATAATCCTATCTCACAACTTGCCTTTATAAGAAAGGCATCATATGGACATGAATATTCAATCTGGAAATATTGCATCCATATTTATAGCATGATATTTCTACCATTTCTCTCTTGTGGAAGTTATTATTGTCTTGCAAGTGATCCTAAGGTGTTGAGGAGTTCACCATAATCTCCTACATGGTATCAGAGCTTTAGTGTTGCAAACTTCTTCCTTGATTTAAGGGGCCAATCTTGGCATGAAAAATTTGTTGGGTGTAATTGGGGGTTTCAAGGACCTCATGATTCAATCTAGGGCATCAAAGAAAGTCAATTTTTCCTTTTGTTTCATCAATTTTCATCATGTTTCAATTAATCTACAAGGGTTCAAGGAGGGTTTCAGTTGCCAGATTTTGGAGGTAGCTAAATTTTTGGGGCACTTTGGGCCAAAATTAACCCTTCCATTTCATTCGGAAGACCTAACAACCTAAGGATCGATTGTCAATTCATCATTTTTTGAGATTTTTATTCAGGGGCATCAAGTAAATTTTTTAGCTCAATGCTAATTTTGTACGATTGTACGGATTCATACCTAGTCGTACTATTTGGATCGTACTCTACAAGTCATTGTACAATTGAAATATTTGGAATATTCCTTTATATTATCATTGTACCTCCCTTTACATCAGTGTTTTGTTTCTCTACGTACTTGTTCTATGAGTTAATTCATTGGCTATCACCTCAAGTTGTACTTTGTCAAGGTACTTTCGATGGACAGTATGAAATACTTTTTGTAACACCCCTCCATTTTGGATCTTTTGATCGGCAGTGTTTTCTTTGTAATGCTTTGTTCTACTATGCTTTGACTTTGGAACTTGGTTACTTTTGATCGCAATTGTTAAATGATGTGAATGTTATATTTTAATGTGATGTTATTTTATTCTGATCTTATCTTTATGGTATGTTTTGGATTAACTTAGAAGATATTTGATTTAACGATGTTTTATGTTGTTGATCATATCATTGATGTTAGAATCGTCAATTGGTAATTGTGTATTGGTGAAGGGGACAGGATTGTATCACTCGCTTGCGAGTGCCCTACGATTCTGAGATTTCCTCCTCACAGTGTGTTTGATCATATTATATATATATATATGCATGTCGATGTATTCTTTGTTCGCAGGTTGACAGGTACATGACATCGACTCCACCTGGTTCACAGGTTTGAGCAT
Organism: Sequoia sempervirens; assembly: GCA_007258455.2. Lineage (NCBI taxonomy): Eukaryota > Viridiplantae > Streptophyta > Pinopsida > Cupressales > Cupressaceae > Sequoia > Sequoia sempervirens. Next base: position 340,816,657 of record VDFB02271358.1, on the reverse strand, counting down.
GTCCATTGACCAACGAAAATCGATTGGGAGATAGTAGCTAGGTTTTTCGTGCCAAGTCATCACCCTAGTCATAGTGTGTCGCCGGGTTGTTGTCGGGTTAGTTGTTTTATTTTGGTCCATTTCACCTTGGGTATTTATTTAATTTCATATTATAGAGGTTATTAAATGGCTTACGTAGTTAAATTGATGTTTAAATGTATCTTGTTGCAATGTTGAAATATTATTTATTTTATTGATTGATTTGATTTAATTAGTAAAATTAGATTGAGTTTATTGATTAATTAAATTAATGGTGATAAATTAAATGAGATAGTTGTTTTGGCATTATTGTATATTAAGATTTAATTAAAATAAAGGTAGAAATCATGTTTGGATAGCTAGAGTTAAATTAAAATAAATAAATAAATGAAAATGTGTTTTTTATTTCACTTTTGAAAATTATTGATAAAGTAAATTCTTGGAAAAATTTGTATTCTTTTGTTGTAATGAATTTTGAAAAAAGCATGAGATTGGAATTAGAAATTAGAAATTTGTTTTAAAATTAAAAAATTGGAAATATCTCCAAATTGTTCAATAAATTTAGTTGGTGGGGATATTTTAGGGTTTGGACCAATTTGGGGAAAAAAAACTCTATTTTAGTAAAGAGAATTGGATATTTTCATTGGCAATTTGGGGGAAGGGGATTTTGGCTGTGGCTTTGCTTGGATTGGTGAAGGAGGTTGAAACTCTTGCTTGAGCTGAATTCAAAAGAGGAATTGAAAGCACCATTGGAATCTTCAAGTTTTAGAGCAAAACCAGGTTCCTCTTTGATCTTATTTTGTTTTCTTTCATTTTGAAATGATTTTCAATCTATGTTATGCTATTGAAAAATCCTTGAACTGCTGTTTGGAATTTCAATTAAAACCCATGTGAAATGGATTCAAAACTTGCAAATTTATGTTGGATTTAGGAGAGAAAATCAAAACAAGAATCTTACAATAGAAAATTTGAAGGAGATCTATAAGAAATTTTCATTTCAAACTAAAAACTTAACCCAGAAATTTGTGTTGACAAATTTATTTTTATTGCAAAATTTCTGAAGAAAGTTGCATGATTTGGTTGTAAAATAATGGAATTTTTTTATATATATCTATATGTGTTTATATCAGCATGCTGGAAGAGTTTTATTTAAAATATTTTCTTTCTGGGCTATGAAATCCGTTAGAGAGAGCAGAGGAGGGTTTTTTTTGTTTGTTTTAAAAATAAAATTATATTAATTTTTTTTTTTAGTTTGGGGAGGTGGTGGAGGCTGTCCCCCACAGTCGGCCCCCATGAGGGAGGCGCTGGTTGTGGAGGCAGCTAGCCTGCCTCCACGGGCAGCAACTCCCCCAAAGGGGAGAGGCTGCTACGCAGTCCCCACAGGGGTTGCGTCCCCTGTTTGGAGGCTACGCAGCAGCAAAAGGGAAAAGCCTGTTTTTTTTAATTTACTTTAAATTTTTAGTTTTAATTTTATATTTATTATAATATATATATATATATATATATATATATATATATAGATTATATATATAATATATATATATATTTAATGTATATGTATTATATATAGATTTATATATATAATATATATATATTGTGTATATATGTGTTTGTGTGTATATTTCTTGAATAATTAATTATTAAATTGGAAAGTGAATTTAATAATTGAGGATTTAGATGGATTTCTGAAATAAATAATTAAATAATTTGTATTGTGGAATTTTTAATTGATTGATTTAAAGATATTTATATATTTAAACAATAATTATGTAGTTAAATATATTGATTTTTTTGAATGATTATTTTATGTTAAGAGATGTTTAAATTGATATTATATTCAAATGATTTATTTAAGGATTTAATTTTGATAATTGTGAATAATCAAAAAATCTTGGAATATAAAAATAGCATTTTAGAGGCATATGTTTAAATGATGTTTTAATATCTAAAATAGGAATTTCTTTTCTAAAAATGATTATTGCATTAATATAGTGGAAATGGATTTGATTTTATAATAAATAATGTTATTTAAAAGTTGATTTTAATCATTATGTAGCTTTGAGTAAATGAAATTAATTCGTTAGTTTTAAAATCTCTTGATGTTGACAAGGTGGTTGATTTACTTAGAGCATGCGCAAATAATGCTATTTATTTAATTAGTTTCATGTACTACGTCATTGCTTGGATTGGGTTTAGGAAACCCTAATATTAGATATTGAGTTGCCTGGAATGCTTTTTAAATCATACTTCGTTCTTTCTTGATGTTGTGCAAAATGAGAAAATACCCTGAAGTCTTCCAGATAGGGTTTCATTCCTTTGTATGGGTTGTCGTTATGATAGTCAACTTTGGATTGTCTTGGGTTTTGTGCCTCCTTTGGATTAGGAGTGGGTTTTGAGTTTTGTGTCTCCTTTGGATTAGGAGTGGAGTATGTGGTTGTTGCCTCCAGTGCTTGGAGAGGGTTTGACCTTTGTTTCCTCCAGTGCTTGGAGAGGATTTGACCTTTGTTTCCTCCAGTGTTTGGAGAGGGTTTTGACCTTTGTTTCCTCCAATGTTTGGAGAGGGTTTTGACCTTTGTAGCCTCCAATGTTTGGAGAGGGTTTTGTACTTTTGTTTCCTCCAGTGTTTGGAGTGAGTTTTCTTTAATTGTTGCCTCCTTGGTTTGGAGAGGTCGTCTTATCCGATTACTCATTATGGTTTATACCGTGTGTGTTGTCGTTAGGAGAGTGGCTCTCTTTGGGGGTCCGGCACACAAAGGGGCACCAGGGTAACTCACCTAGGGTTTAATCAAGTGATAATTTAAAAGAATTAATGGGGAGTTTTCACACTAATAAAGATAAGGAATGCCTCTCTCGCGAAGCATGTGTTTGTTAAGGCTCGAGATGACACGAGATGCATAGTTTTGCATGAGGGTCCGGCGGCCGGTAGAGGCAAGCCAGGGTAACCCAAGATGGGGGTCTGGTAGCCTAGGAAGGTTGAGCTAGGGTAACTCATGGAAATTTATGTATGACACTCTGCCTACGTCAGCAATCAGTCAGATATTGTGTGGTGTATAGATGGTGTAAATAATCCTTGTTCTCTGGAAGCATTGTAACCTTGTGTTAAGTGTTTTGTGGTTGTAGTTGTTTCAGTTCAATTTATGTTTTTTTTTTCATGTGTCTAGTGGTAGATGGTCTTGTGTTGGATTCCTGGTTACTATCTCCTAGCACGGGGGTGAGCCTTCGGGTATCACATGGTTGGGTGGAACGTGCACCTTAATCCGTTGGGTTGTCTTCTTGTTCATGTGGACGAGATTTCCAGTTGGAGAGCTTGTGGGATCCTGTATCATGTCATGCTTTATCCTTTCAATTGTTTATTGTATTTCTTTACCCCTCATTTGTTATCGAGGTGGAATTTGTAATATGTAATTATACTTATTGGTTTTATCTCATTCGGGGAATGAGTGTTGTAATCATGTTGTAAATTATATTATTGGAATCAAGTGGTATCTAATATTCTTGATGTAAATTATTATGTATGGAATGCATGTGAACTTAAATGTTAAGTAATTAAATGGTATGGATTTAATTCATGTTTCTTGTTTGGGTTTTAAGTAATCTCAGTCCCGTAACCTTAGAGGTTGTTGGCAATGAGTAGTGAACTTGCAAGTTAATTGTTCTTTATAAAAATAAAAAAATTAGTTTGCTTGTGTAGTTAATTGCAACTTCCTCTAGGGGTACGTGGCGGGGCATTACACTTTTTCAAAATTGTAGATTTAAATATTATAAAAAAAAAAAATTGGTTTTATTAAATGCTTACAGGGTTGTTTATTTATCACCTCCAGTCACGGCTTTGGGGTCACCCTAGTCCCGCTAAGCAACAGGGGCTTATAGCCTTGGGTGGCGTGGCCCCCTGTGCAATTTTCCCAAAGGTGCCACCATCACTCAAGTGGTGCCCATTTTTTTAAAAACAAACATTTATAACTATGGTCATATGGGAGAACTACCAACCAACCCCCCAAGGGGCCAAGTTTTGTCCCTCAAATGCCCTAATAGAGCATTTTTTTAAATTTCATAACTTGCAATCCAAGAGGTCATTTTAAAAAAATGAGATATCATTGAAAAGTTGGCTTTGTCAATTTTATAGAGGTGCAAGTTATTTTCCAAAAAAAATCTATTTGGAGGAATTTATTGTTGTTTGAAGTTAGATCTTCATTTTTGGCTCCCAATCTCATAAATTTTTTCCATAATCTCTAATTTTTCATGATTCTTGCAGTGTTGGAAAGGTATTGAGGAGCTCTATCATGCCATCCATGCACTTTTTCCTATTTTTGTCCTAGATATATTATGATTTTAGTTCTTTATCGATGGGTATCCTAGAGATTACTTGGATATTTTGACACTTGGGAAGGAGAATTTTGTTCTTTGCACTTCATTTTAGTTCTAGAACAATGTTCTATCACATATTGCTTCATTTATATTCTATATTTTCTCCATATCGAGAGTGGTCCTTGGTATTCAAACTATTTTTTCTTTATCATGATTCTAGGATTGCTCCAAAGAGATTCCAAGGTTTCTAGCATAAAAATTATATTTCCTTTGCTTGTCTTGATCAAGGTTCCAAAGTTACTCCATCAGTGTGCTTCCAATGTTTCTTTGCAACAAAATATCTTATCGAGGAGGGTTGAATGGTCTCTCTTCATCTCTCTTATGGGGGTTCTTTTTTGTCAATTAGGATTTTGTCCTCTGATTTTTTACGAAGAGCATTATTGTCTATTTTCTCTCTTTTGGGGAGGAGTTTTGTCTCACTAGGTTTTCTCCTTTTCTTCATTTGTGAGATATTGCATTGCATTTATACATGGGTACCTAACATGGCCTCATAGTCAGGACCCATCTTTGTGTCAGTTACATAATCATACTCCCTAATTTGTACTTAAGGGGAGGTGTTGGTGTAAATAGGTGTTTTACCTATCTAGGTTTTATTTGCATGTTAAGTCCACTTAGGTCCTAGGAGGGAATCTTTCTTGTTAGTGTTAGTTGTCACTAAATCTAATCTTATCTTTTAGAATTTAATGTTTGTGTCCTAATTCATTTAATATTTAAGGTAGTTGTCTCATTGTATAGGATTAATACACATGTCAAGATCTTATCTAATCCTATCTCACAACTTTCCTTTATAAGCAAGGCATCATATGTACATGACTATTCAATCTAGAAATCTTGCATCCATAATTATAGCATGATATTTCTACGATTTCTCTCTTTTTGAAGTTATTTTTATCTTGCAAGTGATCCTGGGGTGTTGAGGAGTTTGCCATAAACTCTTACAATTTTGAGTAATAAAGAGATAATTGAAAGGTCCTAAAAGAACCAAATAGTAATGAAATTATTTAAATAAATACAAAGATGATCAAATTAGAACAATTTTTAATCTTAATTCACATTTAGTTAGTTATATTATAATTTTAATGTAAAATTTTACATAAAAGAATCTAATGTAAGTTTTATTTCAATTTATTTTTAAAAACATAAAGATATGAATTTGTATGTTGTTTTTATAATTAATATTTACTAAATGTGGTGTATGGGAATATCTAATAATTTTATTTGTGTATATTTATTTGATTATAATAATAATGAGAAATAATGAGAGATGAAGGAATTGGAGTGTAAAAGGATGGAAATATATATAATTATTAATGTATTGTGATTTTAATTCTCATGTGGGTATGGTTCAACCAAGCTTGAATTTTGAAACCAAAGAGTGAAAAAAATAATACCAAAGAGAATATCAAATGGAATATCGAAGACGACAACAAAAACAAATGATAGATGCAGAAATACAAGAACAAAGAAGAATGTAAAATGAAGCTAACAAAGAAATATATGATAGAAATAGGGCTAAATTAATAGTTAAAGAATTAGAATTACAAAATTGTGAATAAACAAATATGGTGAGAAGAAGCATCCACAAACATATGAAAAATCACTCATTATAAAAGAGAAGAAAGACAAGAATGTGATCACCAATCAAATGAGAGGTACTATCATTGATCTAGTGTTAATATAGATTTGAATTTTGAAGATAAAAATTAAATATTAATAGATTGTGTACTTGAAACACTAAAACATGCACCTCGATACATGATATAAATATATTTTTAGGATTTATAATCTACAAAATATATCAAGTCCCATTGGAATTATTCCCTGAGATTTCAATACTCTCCAAATGTAATTTTGGCATAGCTTAGATGGCTTTGTCTTTCCAAATATTTTTTATATTTTTCAATAATGTTACCTTGGAATAAAGGTTTTTCACACATCTGAGGTTTTGTATGCAAGAAAGGAAATAGTCCATTTATCAACATAAAGTAATATGGATCTTGGCCCACTACCAAAAGAACTTGAAAACTTAACTCGGGAAGAGGAAATATCGGTAGTTCATGTTAGCCCAATCCTACAAGTGACACATGCAACTAAAGGTCAATATAAATATAAAATATGCATAGTAAAAAATTTCACAAGATATAGAAGAAATTTCTAAGGTTTTATCACGTCTAATAAAATATTTGCTAATCATTAATCAAAGGAGGGATCAACATGGCACAAATTACAACTTTATAGTTAATAGAAAGTGAGAATATAATGAAATAAAATACAAAATTAAACATACCTTGGTTATGCTTTGTTCAAATTGATAAAAATTCTCTCATTGAACTTTCTCCAAATTTTAATGAAAATATTTTCAACCAACTAAAGTCAATACATATGAACTTTGATTTTGATGCAAATGAAATTATATTTATGGGTCCACTAATAGAGATGGATGAAGGTAATATCATTAATCACACAATATCATTTAATTCTACACTGCCTAACACCCAAAGAGAAATTAAATTAATCCATGCATAGGTAGATAACCCTAATACAAATCTATTACATTGATTTATTGGCTAGGAATTGGTGCATCTCCTATCAATGAGTATATCACATTAGGGTTAGTTGATATGGAATTTCCAACTTTATTTCCTAACTAGTAGATGTGATTGGATAGAACCATGCATGGCATGAGTACAACTACACGAATTTTTCAAGCATCTATTTCAATATAGGGAACACAATTTTGGTCAATACCCATGATTTAATTTTTATCTAATGAACATGATCATGAGACATTGTGTACAAATTTATTTTTTGTTTTTATGAGAAGAAGTCTTCAAGATATGTTAATCACCATCAACAAGTTGTACAAGCATATGAAAAATTCTTTAACATTCCTATCTAACTAATCATTTGATGCAGTTTAGAACAACCTAAGGAGTAAAAGGTTATACTGAGAAAAAAATTATGTAGAATTAATTAACATACTTCATCAAATTGGTTCACCAATAATATTCTTCATTTTGCGTGAAAAAAAGTGTACTAGACTAATTTTGATGTCTAGAATGCCACCAAAAAATCTATGAAAATCCCAAAAGTGGTAAAAATAATAATTATTGATTATCCTCACATAGTGGTACACTAAATGTACCTCTGACATTCAATTTTCTAAAATAAGATACTTTAAAAAGGAATCGCTATCAAATATTACTAAGCTAGATATGGATGGAAACATAGAGGTTTTCCACATAGCCATGGATTCATGTAGATGAATGAAGTACCAAATATGGATAATATAGTTTTGATAAATGAGAAAGAAGAAAAAAGTGAAGAGAAATATTTTCATTCTATTATTAATATGTGGAATCCTAGAGAAAATTCACCACCAATAAAATATACAAGTATGTTATCAATCCTTTATAAATACACCTTTTATATATTATATATAAACTTTATGCTTCAATATAACTAATAAACTATTACATTTTTTAATGATAAGTATTGAAAAAAAATTTACAACATTCATGTCTTAAAATACAAGATAAATTATATAGGTAGATATGGAACATGACTATTAGATCCTAAACTATATAGAACAACATACAACATGTAGAGAGGATACATGTCTATGTAAGAAAAGAGGACACATGGTTTATAGGTAAGAAGTTAATTCATTAAAATTATTCTATATGAACTCAATATATATGACTACAAAGTTATAAAATATATTGTTATTAATTATAGGTATAATCCTCCATGGCTATTAAATCTTGATGGATCAAAATTATATGAAGATTATTAAACAAATAAAAAAAATTAAGTATAAAATAAATGACGACAAAGTAAATTCACACAATCGCTACATACTACAATGTGGAGAGAAAATATAAATTGGTAGCCTATTCTTTCTAAAAAATTTGTAATATGCATTGACATGTATGCATCTAAAGAAAATAAGAGCTCTAAAACTTGTCATCATTTATTTTGATGTAGCTTGTAAATATTGAAATGCCTAATGATTTAGCCACTAAAGCATATAAGAGTCTCTAAATAAAAAAATAATTATAGACACATTGGGTCCCAAGAAACATGCCACATGTTGTTGAAACTTCTAGTCATAGAGAATAGTAGAAATTTTTTCAATCTAGATGTCTCACTTGGTGTATTCAAACTTATAGCTAAAATGATGAAGATGGCAATGAAGAACATACAATTTTTTTTCATTTATGGACATAAGACCAAGCATTTTTGTATTGAAATAATTTAACTTGTTGGTGTATCTAGATAATGAACATATAATCCAAAATGAAGAAGAGATAACAAATGGGATATAAGGGTAATGGTAGCTATTGTGAGAGTATTTTTGAGGTTTATATGCATCCATACATGTGAATAAGATAAATGGGTTGAATTTTGTTACTCTAATTTCTTGCTTGTCATGTCATTTTATCACATAGAAAAAGATATCAGTCTTCATAATGATGTGATGGTATCAATTGTGATCCATTTAATTATAATCATTGACATGTGGAAAAAGTATTCTAGAAGATTTTTAAAATAGTAGTTATTCTAAAATTGAAGTTAATCAACCTCTTCAAGAAAACACAATAGAACATGAGTGGGGAATTATATCTAGGCTATGTCGTGGTTGAATTATGGAATGTTTAAATATATTTTTTGGGGAGAAGAGATATTTATAAGAAAACATCATATTCTAATTAATATCAAGGTGAAGACTACACTGTGGAAACCTGACTTGTTGGAGAGATTGTTGGATGTTTGTCATTAAAGATTGTGTGATGGTGACATGAGTTGAATGGATAGATTGATGGATATTTATGAGCACGTGATGTTATATGGTGTTTTCATTTATGGAAACCCATTATTGATGTAAATCCATGGTAAAGATGTAAAAGTGTTGGTCCGATGAAGATCAAATGATTGAATGTATTTCCAGTGTTCAGAGAATTAGTCTTTTGGTCTGCAGCACTCCACCATGAAGAATTTTTTTATGTCATTTTGAGGTAATTATGTTGTATTTTGGAAGACTCTAAATCCAAAGTTTCATGATCTGATGTCTTATGTGGTTGAAGGTAATAGTGATAGGGTATCGATCTAAATATACCAATGTAACTGTGATAGTGTGTATGATTGGAATGCTTCACATTCCACTGTAGATGAACAGTTTGGTATGTGGATTTGTAGAAGTGTTTGAGGATGCTTGTATTATGTTCTCTAAGTGGCAAGTTTTTTTGTTGTTTGTGTGTCCAGTTGTGAGTGAACAGATGGCTCATTTTATTATTACTTCACTACTAGTGTCGACCTAAGTATTTTAGGTTATGCAAAGATGAGTAGAGTTTGGAGAAAAACTATGGGACTAATTTTAGGTCATGCCAATGTTGGATGTTGCTGATATGTGGTTTTCATTGATGTCAACACTATTGGCATTAATGTCTTAAAGGTTGTATATGTCAAGGATATTGAGAAAATTGTAATGGAATAAGTTGCAGGTTGTCAATGATGCAGTGAAGTTCAGTCTGTTGGTTAGCTTAGTACGTTGATGATCAAAGGTTGTAGATTAAAGGGTTTTATTTCGAGTATATCTAGTTTATCCACATTAAGTTTCAGAGATCTGCATGAAAATTTGATCGAGTTATGAGTATCTGTGTTCTGACAATTTTTTTGTTGCTTCAGTTGGTGTTCCTGAATGAAGATGATGTGATTCTAGTAATTTCAGTTGTTTTGGATGCTTCTCTGGTGATTCATGATTTTTTTGGATGTTTCTATATCATTCTCTATTTGTGTTGCACATCTACATTGATCGTTGTGCTCACGATTGGTGATTTTCTCTTGTGTGTTCATGTTTTTCATGTTCATGGCCGACAAGGTGATGGTAGCGTGTTGTGGATCTTCGTGGAATAATTTTTGAAGGTGTTTCATGTTCGAGGATTTTTTTTTGGTTCTTCACTATGTTGTGGCCGACTTTGGTTGGTTCACATTGAAAATTATTTATTGTTTTGGGCCGACAGTTTGCATATGTTTTATTATTTTGTTGAAGCCGACATGTAGCAATGTAATCTCTTGTTGTGGATATATATAAGCGATTGTTTATTCCATTTGAAGGAATGTGTGTGTATGATATGTGTGAATAATGTCCTAATCATTTGAAGGTAGAATTAGAGTGTGAAGAAGAGTGAGCAGAGTGTGAAGAAGTGTTCATGTGCTTAATCGGAATTGTAATCAAGCATTAGCAGATGTTAACTTCTCAGTTCAAAATCCTATGGATGTAATCTGAATGTTTCTATAAGATAGTGTGTCTTCCTTTGGGTAGTAAGCCTTGTTGTATTTGAGAAGTGAGCTCTAGGCAGTGTGCCTAAATGCATGTGTATTCCCCATTTATTCTTCTTTATACTTTTAATAGGGTATAATCTTGTGGACTAACCTCCACCGTGGTTTTTCCCCTAAAAAGGTTTCCACGTAAAAAATCTTGGTGTTATGTGTGTTTCTGATGTGTTGATGATTTATACTTTCATGGATATTAATCAGATCTGAGAATAAGGTTAATATGTTTAATAAGTTTAAATTTTTGTGACAACTGATTCACCCCCACCTCTCAATTGTTTTCCCTTGTGTTGTCAACAATTGGTATCAGAGTAGGTTCCTTGGAAGAATTTTAATAGCTTGAGGTGATCCAGGATGGTGACATATAAGAAGGATAGTCCAATATTTGATGGAACAAATTATTCTCTGTGGAAGACTCGAATGGAGTGTCATCTAAGATGCATTGGTGAACCCTACTAGAACATTACAAGGAATAGGTATGTTATCCCATAGAATGGTCCTTCTACTGCTATTGAGATTGAGGATGTTGAGTACAATATCAGGGCTAAGGAAGCATTTTTGAGTGCTCTGACTGATTTTGAGATGACAAATGTCATGGATCTGAAGACTTCTTATGAGATCTATAAAAATTTGGAAACATTGTATGAAGGTGATGCTAATGTGAAGATTGCTAAGTTGCAAAGTCTAAAAGGGAAATATGAAATGTTGAGAATGGGTGATGATGAGAAAATTACTTCTTTCATGCAAAGAGTGAATGAACTTTTGTGTGGTATCAGATGTGCTGGTGGACAATTGGAAGAATCGGAGATTGTTGCTAAAGTGCTTAGATCCTTGCCTATTGCATGCAAAGTCAAAGCTATTGCTATTGAGGAGCTCTGAACTGTAACAACTGTAACCAGAGATATGTTGATTGGTAAGCTTACTGCTTTTGAGTTGAGTGAATTTGGTGATGCTCTTCCTAAGATGGAATCTACATTCAAAGCTACTACCTCTAGAAGGGATAAACAGAGATATGATCTAGGTGAAATTTCTTCTAGAAAGATATTCAAGTATGAGGAGGAAATGAGAGAGATTGAAGAGGAGGAGAAAAAACTAGACAAGCTTGAAGCACTTATTGTCAAGAGAGAAGCCAGAGGAGAAGATAAGAATAAAGGGAAGTTGCCTATTAAATGTTTTTCTTGCAATAAGATAGGTCATTTTGCATCAAGGTGTCCAGAAATAGTTCCTAAGTCAAGACATAACAAGCCTACATTTCAAAGGAAGTGTTATTATGTTGTTGATGAAGGTGTGATAGATGATGAATCTGATAAAGGGAATGTAAGTGAGGATGAATGGATATTTATTGCTATCAAGGAAAATAATCATGTGTCTACTAAATTTTCTAATTGTACAAATGTGGAGAAAGCCCTAGTTGCTCGAGTTGAAGAGAAAGATGAATGGGTGATTGACAGTGGATTCTCTCATAACATGACAGGTGACAAAAGTAAGTTTGTGAGCTTGGAAAAGTATGATGGTGGTGTTGTAAGATTTGGTGATGAAAAAGCTGGTGTAATCCCTGACAGAGGATGCATTTCTCTTAATGGTAAGCATAATACTAATGATGTCCTATATGTGGAAGGTCTGAAGCATAATATTTAAGTGTTGATGGATGGTTTATAAGGGATACAATCTTCAATTAAAGGATGGAAAGTGTAGAATATTGGTAAGTTCTAAAAATGTGATTGCATCAGGTACAAAAATAAAAGGTAATATCTTCACCTAAGTGTTGCTAGTAAAAGTTGTCTTATTGCTCAAGTTGATGAAATTTGGTTGTGGCATAGGAGAATGTGTCATGTAAACTTTGATAATATTATCAAGATAAGTTCTACTCAAGCTGTGAGAGATCTTACTAAGTTGATAAAACCTACTAATGCTATATGCAAGGAATGTCAATTAGGGAAGCAAACTAGAGTTTCATTTCAGAGCAAACAACATAGTTCAAATGAAGGTTTGGATCTTGTGCATACTGACTTGTGTGGTCCTTCTAGAGTCAAAAGTATACAAGGATACAGGTATTTCATGTTACTTATTGATGATTATTCTAGAATGATGCGGGTTACTTTCTTAAGGGAGAAATCTAAAGCTCTGGAGAAGTTCAAAAAATTTAAGGCTATGGTTGAGACAGAGACATGTCTGAAGATCAAATGTCTGAGATTAGATAGAGGTGGTGAATTCACTTCCGGTGAGTTTAATTCTTTTTTTGAAGAACATGGGATAAAGAAACAATTATCTACACCATGGACCCCTTGGAAAAATGGAGTTGTGGAAAGGAAGAACATGACAATTGAAGAAGTTGCTAGAACTATGATGTTGGAAGGAAATGTTCCTGATATCTACTGGAGAGAAGTTGTGAGTATTGTTGTTTACACACTCAACCAGGTACAAGTCAAAGGTGATACTAGTAAGACTCCTTATGAGATATGGTATGGTCATAAGCCTACTATTAGATACTTCAAAATCCTTGGGAGTAGATGCTATATCAAAAGAGATGAAGATATAGGAAATTTTGATGCTAGGAGTGATGAAGGAATATTTTTTTGTTACTCTACTAAAAGCAAGGCCTACCAATGCTACAATAAGAGATTGAGGAAAATGGTTGAAAGTGAAAATTTCAAGGTTGATGAATACATAGTTAGACCATCCAGAACCTATGGATATGATTCAGATGATCAGAATGAAAGTTTAGATAAAGGAAAGAAAGTTTAGACTTCAAATCAAGTTCAAATCATTTCGGTGAATCAAGAAAATCAAGAGGAAGGAACTAATGAAAGTGCAGAAGAGAGATCACAAGAGCCTGAAGTTCAAAAACATCCTAAGACTCCAAGCTTGCAAATATGAACATTGGGTGGAAGCAATGAAAGAATAACTACAACAGATTGAGAAGAATGATACATAGATTCTTGTTCCTAGACCTAAGGACAAAAATGTAATTGGAACTAAATGGGTCTTTAGAAACAAACTAAATGAGCAAGGTGAAAATGTTAGAAACAAAGCAAGACTGGTGTGTAAAGGATATTCTCAGATGGAAGGAACTGACTTTGAAGAAACTTTTTCCCCCGTTGCTAGGATTGATGTTGTGAGACTATTTCTTACTTATGTTGCTTACAAAAACTACAAGGTTTATCAGATGGATGTCAAGTCAGCATTTCTAAATGGAAAATTGGAAGAAGTGTATGTTGAGCAACCTAGTGGGTTTCAATTGACTGATCGGGGAGATATGGTTTGTCAGTTGAAGAAAGCATTGTATGGACTCAAGCAAGCCCCAAGAGCATGGTATGCCAGATTGGACAAGTATTTGTTGAAGCTTGGATTTAATAAAGGTATTGCTAATAGTAATCTATATTTCAAGATTGATCATGATAAAGATTTGATTGTTGAAGTCTTTGTTGATGATATCATTTTTGGAGGAGATGATGGTTTGTGCATGAAGTTTTCTAATGATATGCAGAGTGAGTTTGAGATGTCTATGATTGGAGAGATGACATTCTTTTTGGGATTGCAAATTATTCAGCTAGATAAAGGGATCTTTATATCTCAGTCCAAGTATGTGAAAGAATTGCTAAAGAAGTTTGGTATGGAAGATTCAAAGCCAGTTGGTATACCTATGGTGACCAGATGTAAGTTGAAACAAGATGATGACTCCCCGAAAGAAAATCAAACTAGATATAGATCGATGATTGGTGGATTTCTTTATTTGAATCAAACTAGACCTAATATCATGAATGTTGTATGCATTGTTGCAAGATTTCGAGCTGATCCTAAGGAATCTCATGTGACAGCTGTGAAGATTATTTTCAGATACTTTAAGGGGACAGTTGATTTTGGCCTATGGTATCCTAGATATGATGACCTTACTTTGAGTTCCTTTACTGATGTTGATTGGGCAGGAGATGTGAATGACAGAAAAAGTACTAGTGGTGGTGCATTTTTCTTGGGAAAGAAGCTGATTTTATGGTTAAATAAGAAGCAAAATGTCATTTATTTATCTACTGCATAGGTAGAATACATTGTTGTTTCTAAAAATTGTACTCAAATATTGTGGATGAAGCAAATGTTGAAAGATATCAGAGTTGTGTATGATGAACCTATTTCTATATTTTGTGATAATTCAAGTGCAATTAACATTTCTAAGAATCCGGTGCTACATTCAAAGACCAAGCATATATCTATCAAGTTTCACTTTTTGAGAGAGAAGGTGAATGAAAAGGAGGTCAGATTGGAGTATTTTCCTACTAAGGAATAGATTGCATATATCTTTACCAAGCCTTTTCCTAAGGATACTTTTGAGTATCTCAAAGGGAAGTTAGGGTTGATTACCCCTCCTAATCAAAACTAAGATGCATTGACTTGCATCAATCCGTGCAATTTCATAGTCATATCTTGATCCAAATTGATGTTGTGGTGGCTGCTACTCAGAGGGAGTTGTTAGATGTTCAGATATGTGGTTCGGAGCTTGTGTGTATCTTTGTCATTGATGTCAAAGGGGGAGAAGAGTCATGTGAAAAAATTTATGGGGAGAAGAGTCATGTGAAAGAGTGTAGGAGAAAAGAGTCAGAATCTAAGGGGGAGAAAGTGTTAAGAGGTAGTTGCGTTGATGGTGTTTTTCACATCATGTGTTTCCATCAATGCCAAAGGGGGAAATTGTTGGATTTTGTTGATATGTGGTTATCATTGATGTCAACACTATTGGAATTAATGTCTTAAAGGTTGTATATGTCAAGGATATTGAGAAAATTGTAATGGAATAAGTTGCAGGTTGTCAGTGATGCAGTGAAGTTCAGTTTGTTGGTTAGCTCAGTACATTAATGATCAGAGGTTGTGGATTAAATGGTTTATTGTCGAGTATATCTAGTTTATCCATGTTAAGTTTCATAGATCCGCATGAATATTTGATCAAGTTATGAGTATCTGTGTTCTGACAGTTTTTTTGTTACTTCAATTGGTGTTCCTGAATGAAGATGATGTGATTCTAGTAAGTTCAGTTGTTGTGGATGCTTCTCTAGTGATTCATGATGTTTTCAGATGTTTCTAGATCATGCTCTATCTATATTTCACATCTGCATTGATCGTTGTGCTTGTGATTGGTGATTTTCTCTTGCGTGTTCATGTTTTTCATGTTCATGGCCGACAAGGTGATGGTAGCGTGTTGTGGATCTTCGTGGAATAATTTTTGAAGGTGTTTCATGTTTGAGGATTTTTTTTGGGTCTTCACTATGTTTTGGCTGACTTTTTTTGGTTCGCATTGAAAATTATTTATTGTTTTGGGTCGATAGTTTGCATATGTTTTATTATTTTGTTGAAGCCAACATGTAGCGATGTAATCTCTTGTTGTGGATATATATAAGCAATTTTTTATTCCATTTGAAGGCATGCATGTGTATGAGATGTGTGAATAATTTCCTAATCATTTAAATACAAAAGAAAAGTGTGAAGAAGTGTTCATGTGCTTAACCGGAACTGTAATCAGGCATTAGCAGATGCTATCTTCTTAGTTCAAAATCATGTGGATGTAATCTAAATGTTTTTGTAAGACAGTATGTCTTCCTTTGGGCAATAAGCCTTGTTGTATTTGAGCAGTGAGCTCTAGGCAATGTGCCTGAATGCATGTGCATTCCCCATTTATTATTCTTTATACTTTTAACAAGGTATAATCTTGTGGACTGACCTCCACCGTGGTTTTTCCCCTAACAGGGTTTCCACGTAAAAAATCTTGGTATTATGTGTGTTTCTGATGTGTTGATGATTTATACTTTCATGGTTATTAATCAAATCTGAGAATAAGGTTAATAAGTTTAATAAGTTTAAATTTTTGTAACAACTGATTCACCCCCCTCTCAGTTGTTTTCCCTTGTGTTTCCAATAGCCAACCTATCTTAAATATGTTATATGCCTTGATTCTCTTATCAAGGTGTGTATTATTAAGTTTTGATCTTATAAGATTAAGTGTTGCATGGTACATATTTTAGGCCAACCTAATTGATGTTTTGGTTGGTTGTAATATATATACAAGGTTAATTCCTTGTGCAATGTGTAAAAAAAGGTGTAGAGATGTGAGATAATTAAGTATGTGTGTGTGATATTTAGAGAAGAGGAGTGTGAATTAGAGTTAAGGTGAAGAATAAAGTGTATTAAGTCAATATTTTGAGCTTCAATGGAATTTTATCTTCAACATAGGTCAGATGCATTATTAGTAGTTCATATTTGGTAGTAAGCCACCCTTTCCTCTATCTCTTTCCATTCTAGGCAGTGGGCCTTTCTTCTTTTGGATAGTGAATCCACCAATTTTATCAAACTTTGTAATCGATCACAATATTTATATTGTGAGCTAATCCTCACTATGGTTTTTCCCTTTTTGGGTTTTCCACATAAATCTAGTGTTCCTATGTTCCTTGATGTGATGCATGCTTTCTATGTTCCTTTCTATTACTGCAAGCTTAATGTGATGCATTGAGTGAATGTTTAAGTTGTTAATTGTTGGTGTAAATAAAGTCTTGTACCTAGCTCATTCATTACTAGGGGACTTATTTACACATGTTAAGTTTACTTAGGTCATAGGAAGGAATATTTCTAGAAGGTGTTAGTTTTCATTAGTTGTTATCTTATCTTTTGACTTGTAACAAATGTGAACCTAGGTAAGTGTGATTAGTTGTCTCATGTCATATAATTAAGACACTTGTCATAATCCTATGACATCTTGTATCTCACCTTGGCTATATAACCAAGGGGTCTCTCATTGTACATCAATCACAATCAAATCATTGAATCATATTGATAAGAATACAGTTTATTCTTGTCACATTATATTCTCTCTTTTTTTGCTTCCCATTTAGTCTCAAGATCTTGGAAGCCATAGCCAATTCTAACATGGTATCAGAGCGGGTTGGGTGCCATTGGAGAGTCTTTTTCTAAAGAGAGATACCAGATTTAGGGGTGTTCCATTTTTGGCTCTTTATTGCAAGTTCAAATCAAAGCTTGTTGGTGCAAATCTAAGCTCACCATTGCATCTGAAAGGTTCGAGAAATTCAATTTTTCCTTTTGTTTCGTCCAAATCAGGCATATAAGGCCAAATCTTTGAGGGTTTGAAGCTGAAGAGTGGTTGCCAGATCCAAAAGGTAGCTACATTTTTGGAGCATATCGGGTCAAATCTGACCCTGCCATCGCATCCAGAAGGGCCAAAAACCCTAAGATCAACTGTCAATTCATCCAAATCAGAGCAGTTGTCTGGTGAGGCAAAAAAAAATTGCCCAAGGAGTCGTACAGCCCCCCAAGTCATCATAATTACGCAATACAATTTTTATTTGATAACAAAATAAATTATTTTTCTACGAAATTTCTAAAAGATTTTTAGAAAAAAATAAATTAAAATTCACAGTTTTTTATCAAATTGTAAAAAGTTTTTTTTTATTAAAAACAAAAATTGAAAGAAAATCAAAAAGGTTTTTTGTGTAATAAATACAAGTGCAGGTTGTACCTTGCCTGCGTAGGGTACTATGTACCCTCAGCAAGGTACCACACCTGCCACTCCTTCATGTGGTGGCCCTACATTCACCCAAGTTGGCCCTTGAAATGGCAGTCAACCTCCCATGCAATCTGGCCATTTCAAAAAGTTCAACCGGCCAGTGAGGGAATATACTGGCAGTCATAAAGAATCCCAGCGATAGGACACAAATCTGACAAGCAAAATATTCCCAGAAGCATATTATTTTTTGAAGGCCACCAAAATGTCAATTTTAATCGAGTAAATTGCTGACATCATCCCTGCATCATCATTTTCAAAAAAAATTGCCCCCCTCACCGTTGGGCTTTTCAATTTTACAGTCTAACTTCAAAGTTTCATAATTCAGTCATTTTGACTCCTTTTTTCGAGCAATTTTTTTTATTTGGGCTAATTTTTCATGTTTTTCGCAATGGTGCAATCATTTTTTGGTTTTGGTGCTTGGATTTTCTATAAATTTCAGATTCTCACTCGTGTTGCTACTTCATCCTCATTTTGGGAACTTTGGGAGCTCATATCTTGCTCCTACTATAACATTTTTGGGTGCAATTTTTTTTAAAGTACATAATTTTTCATGTACTTTTCAATGGTGTGATCAAATTGATCTTATTTTGTACCAAAAATTATACTTGATTTTGTGGCCTATTTTGGCATCTGTAAGCACTAAGATCAAGTAGTTTTTGGCATCTAGCAACTGTAATCGCACTAAATATAAAGTGTCAAATCAGATATTTCTTAGGGGGTTTCTTGATTGAGTGATTTAGGGGGGTCTCTTGGTGCATTCTTTTGATTTGTTTGCTTGTGCTCTCTTGTTTTCATGGATCATTCTAAGGTTCCTTTGCTCACATCATATAATTATTCAACATGGCATCAAAATGCATGGAGTATTCTAATGACAGAAGGTCACACTCTATATGTTGAAGATAAGGTACCTGAACCTACAAATGTAGATAAAAAGTTAAAATCGATGATTAAAACATACCAAAGCTCTTGGTTGTCTTCATAGACTAGTTTCTCAAGATTTTTTTGTTCCAAATTGAATCATGTAAAAATTCTCATAAAGTTTGGGAAAAATCGAAAACATTGTATGGTACTACAGATGAAGTAAGAGGCTATCAAATTGATAATGAACTAATGAGCCTTAATCCTAAGAACTTTGACAACATCCAAGACTACATCACTAAGGTTAATGATCTAAGAGAGCAGTGTAAAGCATGTGGAATTGATAAGGACATTCAGTTGGTCTACAATACAATGAACAAACTTGGTCTTGATTATGCTTCTTTTGTTTCTAGCTTTCATACTCATAGATTAACTATGGGGTCTGCATATACTACACCTTCATTTGCATCATTTTCTGAGATGTTGATACATGAGCAACAAAAGCTTAACTCAATGGGTCTCATCAAGACTTCTAAATCTCAGGCATTGTTGGTTAGTCAGGTGAAAGAATCAGAATCAAATAAGAAACAAAAGAAAGCAAGGAACAATCCACAGTTAGATCAAGCAAAGAAAAAATCCTCTTCTAAAGGGGAATCATCTAAGAAGAAGAGGCATTTTTGTGCATATTGCAAGAAGGATGGACATGAAGAACACTATTGTTACAAGAAGGATATTGATGAGTTGAAACATCTTCTCAAAAAGAATCAAATTGATTTTCCTTCTAGAATGTCTGAATCGCCTCCTTCTTCAAAATAGTCTAAAAGGACAAAGGTCCAGCATCAACATCAGGAAACAAAGGACAATCTCTTTGTGCTATTTTAGGTTTGTTGTGCCCATTGCACACATGCCCATTTTGGAATGGGGACCCTCTCCCTCTCTTCGATTTTCCAAGAGGCTTTTATCACTGCCTCATTTTGTGTGCCCCCTTGTTTTGTGTCCTAAGTGGTCATAGAATCTTAGAGGAATCATCTTGAAGTGACTATGTTTTGTTACTCTCAAATTTTCAAGGCTTTGGGCCTTTGCGGAACTCCCTTAGTTGTTTGTCTTCATTCCTTAATGTTGGCATCCTTGGAGTTGTACAGGTCTGCCACTGCGGGCCACCCCATGCAGGTTTCCTTAGCTCTGAAGTCATTCTGAATGGCCTTCACTCGGCGCCCTTTCGCATCATGAGACCCGCTCCCTCTGATGTCATTTTCATTTCCAATCACCTGAACGAATAACTCTTGACTGCCATCTGGTTGTCAGGTTCCGTCACTCCCTCTGCCATTTTCAAAATGACTGCTTACCAACCTTTAACGCCATCGTACAATCATTTATGAGGGGAATTAAATGCACCATTTTCTATAAATAGCTAACCATGAGCTATCATTTTCACTTGTTAGTTGTTCAGACTAGGTTAGAGAGCCTCCTACCAACACCGTCATTTCCTACCAAGTTCGGTCACCGATTTGAAGCCTCTGCCAGTAGTTTGTATCCATTTTATTGAGCTTCATAGGTTAGTCGTCCGTCACATGCCTTGTTTTAAATTTTTCTTAAAATTCTATAAAAGGTTGTTAAAATCTTTGAAGAAAGCTTAAAATCAACTAGATTAAATCTAGGTGAACAAAACCCACGTTTTGAAATTGAAAAATTCCTTCGCAATCTCCTACGAGCCACGTGTGGAACTCCCGGTCACTATGGTTGTTCTTTGACCCGAGTATTCATGCTCTGCGGGCCCGCACCCTTGCCGCTGTCGTCATCGTACTTTGAAAACATGTTTAAAACTCAAAACGGCGATCGTCCTCACCGAGTCCACCTCGGTGGGAAGCCCCCACAATTTGGCCATTTTGGACTTACTAACCTTCATGAGGTCGAAACAAAGGTCCATCGACCCTCTCAGGTCCGCATCTGTGAGCTTCCGCCTATAGAGTGCCTTTCAAACTTTGTTGTTCTAAACAGCTATCCAACCACGACCTCCCAACATGCGGACCCCACCCTGTTGATTTCCCATCAAACTCAAACTTGCAAAAATACCTAAGCACGGGCTCATCGCAAGCTTCATCCCACAGACTTCCGCTTGAGGGTTTACGTTCAAAATTCGTTGTTTCAAAAAGGTTTCATGACCCATACTTCTGTCTAGCAGACTCCGCCCGTTGGCTTACCTTCAAGTCAAAAACATAAATTTTTGGGATGTAGGTCATTCGACGTGGACCTCCGTTGGTGTTTCACCACCACACAAACTTGCTAAACTAAAAATGGCAAAAGGGTGACTTCCACCCAATCAGCGAGTCTTGACCTTGCCTCTATCATCCAACCCCTCTGCATTGTAAATGATTAATTGTTGTCCCTTACGGACTTCGCACTGCAGACCTCCATTCGAGGGTTGCCTCGGTGTGACTGACATAGCAAACAGCCTCGGGTGACCAACCCTCCGCCCTGGAGAACTTGAACCTGCTGCTGCCATCAAAACTTAAAAGTGCAAAAATAACTAAGGATTAAACCCTAGGCAGACCATCTCTTGCAAGTCGCCGTTCACAGACTTTCATCTTGCTCTCGCCATCCCCAAACGCCCACGGACCTCTATCGACCCGCTACGCAAAGCCTGACCCTTTCATTGACTCTTGACCAATGATAAACAAAGTGAACACCTAAGCCCTTCGCAAACCCGATGATGCGAGCCTCTTCCACCGGACCTCCGTCTGACCTTCACCGTTCCAAATGGCTATCACCCATCGTCTGCCCGCATCTTTTGGTCTACATCCTTTGGAGCGATCTGAACTTCAAAAATGGGGCACCCACCTACCTCTAAGGCTACGGGTCTCACACGACAGAACGCTGCCTGTGGACTGCCGCCTTGCCAGCATAGTTTCAATAGAAGGCCCTCAAATGGCCAAGCTACCCTCTATTCCCGCATGCTTAAAAGATGAACTTAACACCTCTAGATCTTCGAAATGATTTCGACACACGTGGAAAAATGGATTGACCTCCCCAGTGCACCCCCACTTCATGCATAAATCTTAATGTAGGTTGGGACATGCGAGTTGTCATGCCCTGATTGTCATCCCTCTTTCAGCTACCTCCAAAATGTCTACCAGCCCAGGGAAGTCTGCACCCCTAGGCTCACATTTTTATAACTCCCTCTAGTAAAAGGCTAATGATAATCAGAAGGAGATGTTAGGATCTATAGGTGATGGATTATCTAATGTAACATCATTTTGCAGGATTTTGGCTAACTTTCCTTATGATTCATGCTCGAATGTGTTTATTTCTCTCTTGCCTATAGGATATATGGAACAAGGTGCGGGATCTTCAGAGGCGGTCGTGGAAAAAGAAAAAGGAAAGAAGTCAGCTAAAGCACCTAGAGGAAAAGAGGATAAAGACCAGATGAAGTAAAAATTCCAAGGGGAGCCCCTTAACTCCAAGGTCACCATGGATTGGAGGGAGATCTCAGACACTAATCTGGGACACATAGATATTGATGAATTCAAGCAAAGGGTTTGGATCAACCCTAAAATAGAAAATTTTAGAAAGATTAGAAGCAATGCGTTGGCCAAAGTTATTGGTTTTCTCGCCCGCTCTCATTGCTCCTGAGCTTGTGATGGCTTGTAGGGAGGCCTACCAAGAGGACACGAAAAGAATTGTGGAGAGAGATGGAAATGTATTAGCTAACCTATCTACAAAATTAATAGGGAAGACCTTCTACATCCCTACCCTCACTAAGATGGAGAAAACGTCCAAAGAATATGGTAAGCAAATGTGGGATAAAGACCCCCTCAAATGCAAAAAGATCATCAATCAATATTGGTTAAAAGAAAAGAGGGGTAGTGCAGCTAAAGTACCGCAAGAGCTCTTCTGCAGTGACTTCTATGAGGATTACCATGACTCGGTGACCCTATCGAGAAGATTACTGGGCCTTCCGACCATAGCCTACATTCAGGAGTGGATGTTGTACTTTATGGAAGAAATCCTCTAGGGCGAGGCCAAGTTTTATTGGGTGGGAATGATTAGTAATTGCTTACATGAGCAATTTGTGGCAGTGAAAAAGAATCAAAAATTTTATATGACATCCTACTTGGTCTATTTACTAGCAAACCGGATGCAATACAGAGATTTGTTTGTAGCTCCAAGTGAGACTCTGGGCAGGGAGTTAAAGGTATATGATACTTGTATCCCCAACTCCAATACAAAAATTTTAAGAGGGACTACTGCAAAGTCAATGACGCATTCATAAGCCATATTATCAGGCTGCTTGGAGGTGATTTTGAAAGGAGAGTCACCCACAATGCAAATGCTTACATCAAGCAGTTCGGCTTCCTATTCATACAATTCCCAAATTTTACCTACATTCAAGCCAGGGGTTTCTTACAGAAACCATACAAGCTGCCTTGGTACCCAAATGACGGAATAAAATTCCTTGAGCTCTCCCAGCAACTGCATCATGCACACACCCTCCTAAGAAACAAGCATTGAGCGGGGATTCCCTATCCCCTTTCCTTCAGCCAAGGAATGCATGAACTTCACACATCCCAGTGTGTGGACTATTATGATAAAGAGCTTGTGAAATATAACTTCAAGTTCCACACCGCTCGGCTGTGGATGGATCCATATGGTAAACTTAGGAAGATGGTCAGGATGGAACACGCCCACGTACATAATGTTGAAGAATTTTGGCTTAACTATAGGGATGATAAAGAAGTGAGAATGAGGCACTACATGTGCATGATGACGTACTTTTTCAAGAAGGTCAACTTGTTCCCTATGCCAAATCAGATAGTGGAGGATGAAAATATAGTTATTGATCCTCGATACGGTGCAGTTGCCAACCTCCCACTGTTGTTAATTGACTAGAAAGAAGAGGTTAACGACCTCAATATCCTGATGAAGCTGATCAAGGAAAGAACAAAAGAATGGATCAACGAGAAGATCGCCCAATTGAAGCTACAAGGAGCCACCCTGACATATGGAGAACTTGAAGATGAACCAGGGAGTGCAACCAATAGTGGGACAATTTTTTTCCCTATCTTGAGAAACTTAAAAAATTTCCTCCCGCCACTAGGTTGACAAAGAGAAAAGAGATGGTTGAAAGACAGTCTAAACCGAAGGTGTATTCAAGAAAAGCCTCAAAGGGTGAACCCTCCAAGAAGCCGAAGACATCAGGCGGTTTCACAGAGATGCACACTATCCAAGATGACCCGCTCCATGAGGGAGAAGAATAAGAGGTCGAGCAACCAAATTCCCTACCATTTGCCTCCACCCTTGCAGTCACCGTTGTTGTTGACATTGCCACCACTGCTGCCCCTCCGCCTGTGTCTCAGAAAATGGTTGCCACTTCTCCACCCACGGTGGATATCTTAGTCCACCTTGCTTCCACCCCACCCACTCCACAATTCATGGTAATAGACTCTTCCTCTAACACTACCTCTCCACTCTCCTCTTCCTCCATGTCCCCATCATCATCTCTTCCACTGGCTACAGCAACAATGTCAATGCCCACTCTCTCGCTCCTGAAGGCCTTTTCCCGCCACATACAGAATATCCAAATGGAGTTGTCTAGGGTATTAATGAACCTAACAATATAGGTTGCCTTGGCATAGATTGTTGCAAACCTCCCTGTCCCTCCTCCTCCAACTGAACCGCCAAAAATGATAGCAACCATGAAGATATCGGAAGATCTGGAGAGACAAGAAAGGGAGGCTACCAAAGGAATAGAAGAAGAAGAGAATGACTACCATGAACACCTTGAATACCAGCATCTAATGATTGATAAACTGGTGTGCAAAGGAGAGGAGGAAGAAATGCAATCATTTGAAGAAGAAATTGAGGAGCTGGGCACCAAGTATATTGTGGAAACCTTTGACCCAGAGCTCGAAGAAGAGTTGACCCAACAACTTAAAAATGTAGGAGAAGAAGTAGATAGGCAGCCTTCCGATGAGGAGAAGAACGCAGAAGAGGAAATGGAGGAGGACATTGAACCTCCAATTGGGGAATAGGATAAAATCCCCAAGCATGATGAAGGAATGCCTCCTTGGCATGAAGAAGAGTAAAAGAAAGAAGAAGATAATCCTAAGGAAGAGGCTGAAGCCCAAAAGAGCCCTGAAATGAAACACCATGAAGAACATGGGCATGACCAAGAAGAAGAAGAGAAAACTACTGAAGGGGAGGACAACCCTAAAGAACACACAGCCACCCAATCCCCGCAAAAGGAAACTATTTTCATCTGGGATTCTGATGAAGAAGAAGAAGAAAAGATAAAGCAGGAAGTTCCAAGTGATAAAGCAATAGAAAACCAATGCGCCTGTGAACAAGAAGGTGATCACAAATCACCAAAAGAGGAATCTTAGATGCCCAAATGGCTCAAGAAACAGCTGGAAAAGAAAACCCCAACACCAATGGATCCAAAGGCAAGGTTGGAGGCCATCTTGGCTCGAGCCCAAATAAGCACTAAGAGGGAGAAGAAGCCAAAGGTCAGATCCCATCTAACAATGGACACATCAAGATCCAAAATGATGCAAATAGCCACCCCAGTGATGGGAGAAGAGGGGGTAAGCTACAATATCTCCACCCTTGATTTGGGAATAGAAACAAGAGAACAAAAGATCAACCATCTTCAGGGATTCGTCACCACCATTGTGCACCAAATGCACAAATATATCACTTCAAAGGAGGATTTGAAAGCACAAGTGGGTGACTTAACAACATACATTCAGTAGTGGTCTTTCATTGAAGAGCTCCCTACCATGTCCTCAGCACCGTCGCAACTGTTATCGAAGGACCACATTGACAAATTGGAGAAAAGAAAGAATTGGAAAAAGGCCATAGAGGATTGGTTTTGATAGGCCCTCTACAATGGAAACATGTGCATAGGTCATGCTATCAGGACAACAAACAAGTTCCTAGGGGGAATAAGGAAGTTTTGCACCGACTTCCCAGAGCTATATAGAATAACATATCCCAAGCTTGAGGCTATTCTCAAGATACTTGATAAATCCTGGGAGGAGTTTGCTTTGGTAGAAGGTGACCATTGGCTCGTGGAGACATGGAATCTTGGCTTAGATCACAAAAGGAGGTGTTGGAATGAGTGCTCCATGAAGTGGAGTTGGATATCGAATGGGTCAAAGAAATCAGGGCGGCCTATGAAGAATATCTAAGTCTAATGACAGATTTTGACGTGCCCGTCATCAAGCTAGACCCAGAGAAAATAAAGCCATACTTCTACAAGAAGATGGAAAATGGGATTTAAAATACCTTAACGCTAGATTTTATGGGATTTGTTGCATGAGCCTTTTCCCTATCTGAACAGGTGATAAAGAATGCACAAAATCATGACAAGGATTGGGACGTACTCACTGACAGATCAAGGAGGTTGAACTTTCAAGTAATTCAATTAGATATATTATGGTGGAACAAGCTACAGGTATTGATCATGAAGTTTGTGGAGTATGCAACTATGAAGAAGAGCAAGGGAAATCCCATAATAGATTATGAGTTTCTCACCAAGTAGTTGTAGCAAAGGAAATCAGCAAAAAAATAAAAGAGCTACAATGTTGCCACATGAGGACAAAATAGACTAAATGACAAAATGTATTTTATATTGTAAAATATTTGGGGGTAGGTGAAACCCTAGTTTGTAGTGAATCCTGGCCACACAATGAGACTGAATCTTGGCCATTCATTTTGCTTTTTGGACACTATAAATATGGGGTCTCCTCTCATTTTCAAGAGAGTTGAGTTGTTGTAAATACATGCTGCTAGAATTTTAATAAAAGTTCACTAGATTTTGGTGGATTCTTGAGTTTCAATTG
Organism: Sequoia sempervirens; assembly: GCA_007258455.2. Taxonomy (NCBI): domain Eukaryota; kingdom Viridiplantae; phylum Streptophyta; class Pinopsida; order Cupressales; family Cupressaceae; genus Sequoia; species Sequoia sempervirens. Next base: position 340,789,681 of record VDFB02271358.1, on the reverse strand, counting down.
CATGTTACATGGTTCTTCTCTCATAGTTAGTTAACTTGAATAGATTTACTTTGTTTTTTGTGAGTTCTACAAGTTATTAGTAGATTAGTTAATGTTGTGCATTGATATTGAAAATTTTGTTGTGTGTTGGCAACCTTCCTTGTCCATACTTTTTGTTGTTTATTGATGGTAAATGGTTGTGTAAAGTTATTCTAGGCATAAATTGAAAGTTGCACTAAATTTCTATCTTTTATTCATGCTTATGGTGAATGAATGGTTGTATATTTGCAGTCCTTAGAAACTTGCACTAGTTTCATGAGACTGTGAAGTAATATAGTTAGGTGGAACTTAGTTTTAAGAAGGTTGTCCACAGTAGGGTCCTCCATTATCACTATTCTTTGCTAGTTTCAGGTCTAGGAACTTCTCCCTTCCCCTGCCCTTTTTCCTTTTTTTAAATAGTGACTTTGAACAAGGTTCATTGCACATTGTAAAGACAAATTTGAAGCTATAATAGGAGTTCTAGATTGTTGTTTTGAACCTGCAGCAATTGTGCAATAAATTTCCCACCTTAAGAACTTCATTTTAAGATCCAATTCTCCTCCAACTTGACTTTTGTAAGTCTTCCATGTGATTACCATAAAAATCACATTGAACTAACTGAGGTATTCCATGTTTGTCATGACCTAACACTCGAGAGATCTTGGGGTAATTTTCAGCAACTTGTTGTTGGAGATTCCCTTTCAAGAGAGGTAGTGCACCTATGCACTACCTCTATTGAGAAGGTGCAAAAACACCCATCAATAGAACTGGTGCTAGAAGGAGGGTTGATTGGGTTAATTTGGATTGAATCAAATCATTTTCCCCTGAGAGATTCCACAGAATTTTAAGGTCCACACCCAACAAAGGGGAATTTCAGGAATTGCAGCCCCCTACGAGGGCTAGAAAGACTAAGAGAGGGGATGCAGCCTCTTCTTCCTCCTTCTTTCCATCCACTTCACCTTCATCTTCACCTCCTTCCTCCTTTCACTTGCCCCATGCTCCTCCATCCTCTTCTATCTCTTCCTTTTCCCCTCAGCCATCCCAAGCTGTTTTTAGTTGCTTGCTTCCCATAGCTGGGGTGTTGCTCTAGTCTCGGCCCTCCAATTCCAAAGCGCAATCTTGACTATTGTTGTCCCTGTGCAGCCCTAGGTTACTTTTTAGCAGCACATACCACCCCCACCTCCCCTCATGGATTGGCTAAGAAATAATCCTTCCCCACTGTTCTTCAACAACTACCATGATATGCCTAAGAACTCGGAGAGCTTTTGCATGAAGTTCAATCCTCGGGATCCGCAAAGGAAAACTGAAGACCACATTAAGATCTTCCAAGTGACATTGAAAGATATGCAGATTGATCATGAAGATGTGGCATGTAGGATTTTTCCTTATTCCTTGGGGGAAGAGGCCTTTTATTGGTATATCAACTTACTGACAAGGTCCATTACATCTTGGGCCTTGTTAATGAATGCCTTCTTGTAGAAGTATAAGATCCCAATCATCCCTTCAGAGTTGAATCAACAATTCATGTTTGTCCGTAGGGAAGTTAACGAGCCAACTAGCTCCTTCAATGATCGATTCCACCTAGCATATATAAGGTTGCAATCTTTGTATGTTCCCAATGATGTTTTTTTCTTGCCCATTTATTATGTAGCATTAGACAACCTCATGGATGCATTGGTAAAGAGGATGCAACTAGCTCCAACTAGATTAGTAAATGCTTATGCTAAGGCAATTATTGTCAGCACCGACCTAGGTCAAAACATCTCCAGTTCATTGCCTTCCTTGGGGTAGGTTTCCCATCCTATGCAGATTCAAGGACTCACCCAACCTTTGTAACACCAGACGCCTCTCATGAATCAAGTGCCCAACTGCCCATAGTGCCTCATCCAGGGTAGCCCATGCCCCATTACTTGTAGCCTCAACAACAATAGACCTATGCACAACCATCACAAGTGTCAGCATACCTACAAGGGCTCGAATTTCTGCTCGCTCAGCAAAACCAGCCGACAGCATAATCCATCTTCCTCCATAATCAAATGTCACAACTAGGAAATGTTGAGAAAGATCGGTTGGATGAGCTGATGGAGATGATTAGAAAGATGTCCACAGAGATGACTCACCTTAGGAACCAAAATAATCAATTGCAAGCCTCTCAATGTAGCATTCAGGCCAACCTCAATCGTAACATCTAGGACAACTGTGAAGCGGGTACCTCATCAGGGTATAATTACGAATGAGGACAGAACTCCAATCATAATTTTGAGAGGAGACCTTCACAAAGGCAGAACTGAACGTGGAATACAATACCCAACAATGGAGGTGTTCCCACCCCTTTTGACCAACTTGCTAGTTCAGAGAAGACAACCAACGAAGTATACCTCACTGAAGCTACCTTATCCAGATGGTGCGGGATTCACAAGACAAGTAGGAATTTTGAGTTAGATTTTTCAGAGTTCCAAACAGCCGCAGAAATCTTTCAGATGGAAGTCCAGAATGCCATTGATAGCGCAAGCTATAGGGACATAGTTTTGTCTGAGTCGTATGACTCTTCCATGCTTGTGGCCAACCAAGCCCCATTTCCATGAAGCGAGAGCAATGAGCCTAAGAGTGTGGCCACCTCCCCAAAGAATGAAGAAGTAAAAGAAGTAAGTAACGAAGAAGCTTTATCCCAGCTCTTTAATGCAATAGATAATGGTCATGTAGACGAATAAGAGTCTCGTGAAGATGAATTTCAAATGTTCCATCAAAGAGCCTCTTCATATAATTTAAGAAATAGAAAAATAAGAGGATTTTTCACCACTTCCACTCTGCCTAACAACTTCAGCACCCCACCTAACCCTAATTCTAGCAACAAACCTGGCTATCCTTATGTGCCTACACAATACTTGAAAAAAAAAAAAATTGAACCAAGCCCAAAACCAACAAGCTAGTTCTTCCATAGGTAGATCCTTCGAGGTTGAAATTGAGCAAATGGGGGAGTACATTACCGAAGAATTCAAGAATTTCAAAATCAGCCTGTCTACTTTTGAGTTACTTAAGGTTCCCACAATTAGTCATTCCTTATTTAGGGTAATCAATGGAACCCCCTCCTCAAAGGAAACACAAGAAACACTAGCCAAGAATGTTTCTTTTGAAGAGCCACTACATGAGCCTATAATTCAAGAAATTATAGGTAGAAAGAAGGATGCCCCTCTAAATCAGCAAGCTGGGAAGCAACCCGCTAAAGAACCAGTGCAAACCAAAAAAAAAATCCAATGATAAGGATAAGAACCAAGTGGCCTAGGCCAACACGCCTATAGGGTTACCCCAAGGAAAGCTAGAAATGCCACCCTTTCTCACAAAAATTAGAATATTTGGGAATAATTTTCACAATTGTTTGATCGACTCAGGCACATCAACCAATGTCATGCCTTTGGTTGTGTGCAAGGCTCTGAAAAGTAACCCAGTTGGATAGAACAGAGGTGAACATTGTTGGGGAAATCAATCGCATCCCTATGCAGATCGCTATTGACCCAAGGGTGCAGCAAGTCATTGACATCCAAGTTGTGAACATTCCTGATACATATAGAATAATCTTGGGATGGGACTTCACCCGTGCATTGAATGGGTATGCCGCAACTGACTTTTCTCACATGTGGTTGTCATGGGAAGGGCTGCCAAATCAGATCTATATCGATCAAGAAACTCGCATGAAATTCATGATCATAGAATATAACAACACTAATGAGGTGTTGTTTGTTGAGACAGAACTAGGTAATTACTGCCCCATTACTTGTAAAGAAGGGCTAGAGTATGTAGAAGAAGAGACAGTTGATGAATTCCTCTTGGTATTATGCACCCCATCAACCAACTTGGACTATGCACCCCAGAGTACATAAATGTTGATAGAATTAGAAGATGACGACTTTTACGAAAATGGAAATTTAGGACTACTAGATGGCTTTCAAAACTTCATGGAGAAGTGCATCCAAGATCAACTTAGTCTGGGAGCAAGGATGGACTTTCAAGAGCTTTTGCTACCTAGTTGGTGTAGAGTTCACAATGTTGCCCACTTTGAATTCAAGTGTTGCTTGTGTCAAATAGCAATAGAGCACATCAAAGGACAAGCCATATCTCAAAAGGAGTCACCCACCAGATAGTTTTTCACAAACCATAATGAGCATGTCCCCATTCTAGAAGTGACAGATTCAAATGAGAAACCAAGAAAGAATGAAGCCCTAATTTCCCTAGAAGTCAAAGAACCTTCCCAGTTCTAGACGCTACACTTTGATGGATCCAAGTCCAAGCATGGAATCAACGTCAGATTTGAACTCATCAGCCCCATGGGTAAGACCTTCTTTGCTTCCCATAGGCTTCAGTTTTATTGCATCAACAACGTAGTGGAATATGAAGCGCTAGTTCATGGTCTCCTAATGGCTTTGAGAAAGAAAGTTAAAATGTTGCAAGTATTTGGTGATTCTGAACTGGTAGTGAAACAAGTCAGAAAATTATACACTTGTCATGATAGAAGGCTAGCAAACTATAGGCATAGAGTTTGGGATATTTTGGAAAGCCTAGATGCATTCAACATATAGTTGATCCCACATTCTCAGAACCATACTGTTGATGCCTTGGCTCAAGCAGCCAGCACGCTACAACCTCTTTCTCTTTCTGGTCTCAAATGATTCACCATGGAGCTTACTTCCACCCCATCTGTGCTAGAAAATGTTACCCATTTCCAAGTATTCAACGATGAAAAGCATATCTTGGAATTTATCACTAGTTCTGATGTGTTTGCAACCCAAATAATTGATGAAGTTGACCTAAAGGAAGTTGAACTAGATATAGAGGGAATCATCAACCTCAAGATCAATACATTCCCCAGAGGCATGGTTCAGCTTGAGCACATATTTAACTTGAATCAGATCTAAGACCAAGATCAGCAAGGAAAGAAGGATTCCATAAATAACTAGCTGATACCCACAACCTCAGGACAGCTGAGGGAGTCAAAAATGTGTTAATTGGCAAGGTATGTACGCCAAAAGAAAAGAAAAGAATTATTGATGCATTGCAGAAGTACCATGATGTGGTAGCATGGAGTTATGAAGATTTAAAGACTTATGATACCTCCATCATCATGCACACTATTCCCCTAAAGCCTGACGTGTGGCCATTCTGACAATGACAACATCCCATCAACGTATTACTGGAGCCCATTATTTATAAGGAAGTGCAGAAGTTACTTTTAGCCAAAATCATCTTTCCAATTAGACACTCCATGTGGGTGGCCAATTTGGTCCTAGTTAGGAAAAAGAATGGAGAAATCAGATTATGTGTGGATTTCCGCAATTTGAACAGAGCTTCGAAGAAGGACAACTATCCCACACCCTCCCTTGATGAGGTATTGCAAATTGTTAATGGATCACAGATGATGTACTTCCTTGATAAGTACTCTGGGTACAACCAAGTGATGGTGCAATATGAAGATCGACACAAGACAACATTCACCACCAAGTGGGGAACATTTGCATATAGAAGGATGTTGTTCGGGCTCACCAATGCTGGTGCCACTTTCCAATGTGCAATGGACATTTCCTTCAAAGATCTGATTGGAAAATGTATCATTTATATGGATGATCTTATAGTGTTTTCAAAGAAACGAGGTGATCATGTTTTTGATTTGTGCAAAGTCTTTCAGAGGTTCCGAGAATTTGGGGTTTTGCTCAATCCGAAGAAATGCATCTTTGAATTCACTAAAGGAAAGTTACTCGGGCATGTTATTTTAGAACAAGGAATCTCCATAGACCCCAAGTGCATCCAGTCCCTATTGAAGATTCAGCTTCCAAGCAGTAAGAAAGAACTGAAATCTTTCTTTAAGAAGATAAATTTCATTCGGAAGTTCATCACAGGTTTTGCTAAGATCGTCAAGCCACTCAATGCCATGTTGAAGCAAGATGCCAAAATTGAGTGGACTCCAGAGGCAAAGCAGGCCTTTGAGTAAATCAAGAAAGCCATTGTTGAGGCACCTATCCTAGTCAACCCATATTATCTGAAGCCCTTTTACATTTACTCATTTGCTTCAGACCATTTGTGTGCCATCATTTTGACCCAGAAAGACGATGAAGGGAATGAGCACCCGATTGCCTTCATGAGTGCACCCTTGAAGAATGCTGAATTAAAATATCACAGTGTGGAGAAACAAGCATATGCTCTTGTCAGAGGAGTTAATAAGTTTAGACATTACATCCTACGAAACAAGATAGTTGCTATTGTCCCTGATCCAGCAGTAAAAACATTGTTAATGCAGAATGAGCTAGGAGAATGAAGAGCAATATGGGTCACCTTGCTGTAAGAATAAGACATGGAAATTCAACCAATGAAGTTAGTAAGAGGACAAGCACTCACCTGAATAATAGCTGAAACAACGGCTAAAGTCAGACCCAAGCTTACAGTTCAGTAATATCAGCTTGAAGATGTTTCCCTAGGGGAGTGGTATGACGACATCGTCTACTAATTTTTCAACAACAAGTGCTTACCTCACTTGTAGGGAGTCCAAAATCATGCCCTTAGACTTAAGAGTAGAAGTTATATGCTGCAAGGATCTGTCTTGTACAAAAGGAATCATGAAGGAGTGTACCTTTGATGCCTCTGGAAGGAAGAAGCAGCATGATTCTGAAAAGAATTCCATTATAAATTTGGTACTGGTCATGGATCTGACCCTTCTACTGCTCATCAAATCCTATGAGTAGGGTACTACTATCCAACGGTCTTCAAGGACATCCATAGTCATGTTTGCACATGCCATATCTGTAAGACCGCTTCAACCAGAGAAAGGAATGTCGTTGTCCCGCTGCAACCAATTCTGGAGGTAAGACCATTCGCGTAATGGGGTCTCAACTTCATTGGTCTGGTAAGCTCACCATCATTTGTAGGTCATAGGTACATTCTAACCACCTCTGATTATTGTACTAGATGGATAGAAGCTATTGCATGTAGGTAATGTACAACAGAGGTAGTGGTTGATTTTCTCGAAAGTTTTATTTTAAATCATTTCAGTTGCCCGTGTGCTTTAGTATGCGACAATGGCCCTACCTTTGCCTCACTTAAATTTGCTAGTTGGGCCTTTGATTATGGGATTTCCCTTATATTTTCATCCAACTACTATACTTAGGGAAATGGCCTAGCAGAATCTACAAATAAGAACCTCACCACCATCATCAAGAAGCTACTTGATAGAAACCCTAAGGATTGGCATACCCAACTTCATTTTTCCCTTTGGGAAAACTGCACATGCCATAAGCCCTCCTTAGGAGGCTCCCCATTTCACCTTGTCTATGGCCTAGAGCCTGTGTTTCCGATTCACCTGAAAATCCCCACCCTCCAATTTATCAATACCTTTTACAAAGAAGGGGATCGAAGAGAAGCTCTCTTGGCTGAGCTGCTAAACCTAGAAGAAGTGTCTGACCGTGCCATTGAAATTTTTTCCAAACATGAGGGCATGGTCAAAAGATGGTTTGATCGATGAGCCAAAGTCAAGGCCTTTATAATTTTTGATCTAATCCTATGATGGGACAAGGCCCATCAGAAGAAAGGGGGACATAACAAATTCGACAAGCTCTGGCTTGGACCCTTTCAAATTGTTGAAATCCTTGGCGATAATGATTTTTGCCTCAAGACCTTAACTGGTGAAGATGTCCTATTGTTGGTCAATGAGCAGCACCTGAAGCATTATTTCTAGGCTTGAGCTCTCTTGAGTTGCCCTTTGTAAACACCTGTATATAGGTTAGTTTAGGTTGCTTTGGTTTTCTTCATTTCGTCGCTTCCCGTCGCTTTTGTTTTTTCTTGCTTCCCAACCATTTTGCTTCGCTGGGGGTGTCTCTTTGTTCTTGATGCAATGGTTGTGCTCGTTTAATGAATGGTTCATTTTTTTTCTTCTCTTAGTGTTCTTTGGATAACTATTCACTCTTAATCATTAGTCTTTGATCGCTACTATGGAGCAGTTTCCTTACTTGAACTCACGCTTGACCTAGAACTCAACCCTTATTTGGATCCTTTCACATTCATCTTGAATCCTGCATGAAATACATTAATTGTTCTGAGGAGCTATACAATGGTTGTTATGAAGGTGAGGCAAGTGAAAAATCTTAAATCTGCTTTAGTGACCACTATGGTTCCAAACCCATAGTGAGCTTCAATGCTTACACAGTTGAGTGAAAGAAGTAGTGTAAATATCAGAAGAAAGAAAGAAACATTGAAAATCAAGCAACCGTGTGGGTGTACAGACAACTCTCCTAGGGCTATGGATGTCCGGCTGGCAGTAGAGAAATGTTCATGGGATCATAGCGAAAACTTCATCAGGGCTATGGACGCCTGACTAGCAGTAGGGCAATGTCCAGGTTACTTTTGGAGTCAGATAATTTATGTAGCTTGCTCAATTTGATTAATAGTTGTTGGTCATAGTCTCAAGGAGAAGATATGAATTCATTACTCACACACAATTCTAAGATGTTGTTGTGATCTGATTTAGTTAAGGATTTTATTCTCCCTCAAGCTCCCTAGTTCACCTTTGGAAACTAGCCCCTGGTCTACAAAACCAGAGATTCTAAGTTCTGAATGAACACTTATCCTTAGAACGTTTAGGAGTGTTCTCTAGCAGAATCACCATTTTTTGTGCTCATAGCACACACGTCCTATTCGAAACAAGGACCCTCTCCCTCTCTTCACTTCATCAGGACACTTTTATCAATTCCTCATTTTATGTGCCCCCTATTTTGTGTCCTAAGTGGTCAGAGAATATTAGAGGAATCATCTTGAAGTGGCCATGTTTTGTTACCCTCAAATTTTCAAGGCTTTGGGCCTTTGCGGAACTCCCTTAGCTATTTTCCTTCACTCCTTAAATTTGGCATCCTTGGAGTTGTGCAAGTCCACCCCATGCAGATTTCCTTAGCTCTGCGGCCATTCCGAACGGCTTTCACCCAGTGCCCTTTCGTGCCGCGGGACCCACACCCTCCGGTGTCATTTTCAAAATGACTGCTTACCAACCTTTAACGTCGTCGTACGAGCATTTATGAGGGGCATTAAATGCACCATTTTCTATAAATAGCCAACCCTGAGCTATTATTTTCACTTATCAGTTGTTCAGAGTGGGTCAGAGAGCCTCCTTCCAATGCCATTGTCACACCCACCAAGTTCATTCGCCGATTTGAAGCCTCTGCCAGTTGTTTGTTCATCCATTTTATCGGGCTTCACAGGTTAGTCGTCTACCGCGTGCCTTGTTTCAAAGTTTTCTTTAAATTCTATGAAAGGTTGTTAAAATATTTGAAGAAAGCTTAAAATCAACTAGATTAAATCCAGGCAAACAAAACCCACGTTTTGAAATTCCAAAATCCCTTTGCAATCTCCTACGAGCCACGTATGGAACTCCTGGTCACTATGGTCATTCTTTGACCAAAAAATTTATGCTCTACGGGCCCGCACCCATGCCACTACCATCATCATCCTTTAAAAATATGTTTAAAAATTGAAATGATGATTGTCCTCACCAGGTCCACCCTAGTGGGAAGCCCCCACAATTTGGCCATTTTGGAATTACTAACATTCATGAGCTCAAAACATAGGTCCATTGACCCTCTCGAGTCTGCATCCATGGGCTTCCACCTATGGATTACCTTTCAAACTTCATCATTCCAAACGGCTATCTAACCACAACCACCTGACATGTGGACCCCGCCTCATTGATTTCCCATCAAACTAAAACTTGGAAAAATACCTAAGCATGGGCTCATCACGAGCTTCGTCCCACAGACTTTCGCTTGAGGTTTTCCATTCAGACTTCACCATTTCAAACGGATTTCGTGACTCATCTTTCCATCTAGCAGACTCTTCCCTTCAGCCCACCTTCAAGTCAAAAAAAAATATTTTAGGGATACGGTTCATTCGACGTAGACCTTCGCTAGTGTTTCGTCGCCACACAAACTTGCTAAACTCAAAACAAAAAAAGGGTGACTTCCACCCGATCAGCGGGTCCCGACCCCGCCTCTGTCATCTGACCCCTCTTTGTTGTAAATGATTAAGTGTTTTCCCTTACGAACTTCGCACTATGGACCTCCATCTGAGGGTTGCCACGACGTGACTATCATCCCAAACAGCCTCGAGTGACCGACCCTCTGCCCTGCAGAACCCGAACCTACTACCGCCGTCAGAACTTAAAAGTGCGAAAATAACTAAGGATTAAACCCTGGGTGAACCATCTTTTTTCGGCCACTATTCATAGACTTCTATCTCACTCCCGCCATCCCTAAACATTCGTGGACCTCCATCGGCCCACTACGCGGAGCCCAACCCTTTCGTTGCCTCTTCACCAATGATAAACAAAGTGAACTCCTAAGCCCTTCACAGACCCGATGATGTGGGCCTCCTGTAAGCAAAGCTAAGGTGCGGAAACAACTCTCCTAATGTCAAAACCCCAGGGAAGAATGCAAAGATACTTTTAAATTTTACAATTACAATCCAATTAAGATGCACTTGAAAGAGAACAAAAATAGAGAATTAAACATACACATATGAACACCAGATTTACGTGGGAAAACCCTTATGGGAGAAAAACCCACCACACCAAGAGAAGTCACTTTGTATTACAGTAATAAAGATTACATACAGAGACCAGACTTATCTTTCTGATGTCATTTTACAACAACATATTCAAATTGACCAACCTTGTTCAGAACATTCACATTACAATGCTCACATAATCAAATTCACACTAATAACCCTTCAAACTCTTCACCCAATTGTGCATCGAACATAGATCGACCATCCATCTCTAGAACCGAACAACATCTGCAATTCCTCAGTATATCCCTGATGCCCATGGTCTATTGATCTTCCTCTCAGTAACGTTTGCAACAGTCCAACTGCTAGCGGTTCCCATTCTACTCCTCTAATTGGTCGAGAACAAACCATGTAGGATAGTCTTCACTCAGTCAAAAAATGTTCACATTGTATTCGCATGTTGGTGAGACACTAATTGTGTCTCCCCGATGCCACAAATCCAGCATTCGATATCACCAAGAGTCATCACTATCGGCAAGAGGTTACACTGAGTTCAGAAAGTTGTCACTCAAACTTCGCTGTGTCGCCAAGACCTCATACTGATGATCCAAAGTCACATAGACGAGAGTATTCCCATCGGCAAGACTATCATCCTTTGCTGAGAGATCATACCAAGCCTTTATGTTATACCAAAATGTCCAACAGTTGGCAAGATAGACTACTATCGTTGAGAGGTAATACCGAATGCTCACACCTTTCACCAAAGACTTCAGTCCCTAGGAGTCTCATCGAAGACATCCATTAACACACATCAATGTCTGCAGGACTTATCACTTTCACCAAGAGTTCTTATCAAAGTCACATGTTACACCGATGACACAAGTATATAACCATTCGGTGAGACATAACACATCGGTAAGACTTCTTACCGAGCCACCATACGTTATCTTGATGACTCCAAGTGTGGCTATCGGCGAGACTTTTCTTGTCGATATGAGACATATCGAACATCCAAGTCTCTCCCCAAAACTACTTGTTGCCCAGAGTCTTCCTGATATCCGATAAGAGTGGCCTGTCAGCCAGAGATCTCCACTCAGCAGAGGGTTATAGCAATCATCATGTCACAACGACAACACCAGTCGACAAGAAAAAAGCATTGTCTTGGCAATCTGTACAAACTACAAGGTTTCAAAGCTGCTAGTTGGCCAGACAATATGGATTTCACACCGACTTGGCTCTTTCAGAGGTTTTTGCCTGTGAGATTGAGGCACATTATTCCAACAATCTCCCACTTGACGAAGATCACACAGGCACCTCTAGAGCACAACGATACTACTGAAAATCATGGGCACTAAGGCCCATCGAACTAGCACACCACCTGAACTTTTTTGTGCTCACTGGCTTCATCAATGCATCTGCAACATTTTCCAGACTATCCACTTTTTCTAATGAGACCTTTCCATCCTCCACCATATCTCATACAAAGTGATACTGTACATCTATATGTTTCGTCCTCACATGGAAAGTAGGATTCTTTGCCAGACAAATTGCACTCTGAATGTCACAGAAAATAGTTATTTTCCCTGCATCAAAACCAATGTTAGAACACAAATGTTTTAACCAAACTGCTTCTTTACAAGCATGTGCAGCTGCCATGTATTCAACCTTTGTAGTGGACAAAGTGACTACAACCTTGTTGGAATCATGTACCTCAATCTCACAGGTTGTAACCTCTAGAAGAGCAAAGTCGGTGTGACATTCCTATTGTCTGGCCAACTGGCAGTTTAACGTTGTGTATTGCTCATGTCGATGAGACAATACTTTTTTCTTACCAAATGGACCTATCACTATGACATGGAGACTCGGTGAGATCTCTTACCGATATGGAATGTCTCACTGACATAAGGGTTTGTTATCGGGTGCCTAGCGTATGTCGGGGAGACTCATGGTGACTGGATCATCAGGGTAACTCAAGTGTGTCGGTATGTTGTCCTAGCGACATGGAGAAGTCTTCCTGATGAGTATCCACTTGGAGTCTTCGAGATAACATAAGGGTTTGGCAGGAAGTCTTGGCAACCAGGAGAAGTCTCACTGATAAGCAGGAGTCATCGAGGTGACTTGAACTCTCGGGAAGATCTCTTGGGGACTAGGGAATGTCTCACTGACAGTATACTCTCGGGGTAGCACAAAGACTTTGGTATGAAGTCTTAGCGATGGGTTTTGGTCTTGCCGATGTTGAGGGGTTTTCGATATAACTCCTGGTGACCGATGATTTTGGTATAACTTGAACACTCGGTATGAAATCCCAACAACGGATGGAGAGTCTCGCCGAATGGTGTCATCGGTGTAACATGAAGGCTCGGTGGGATGTCTTGGAAAGAGCGGTAAGTCTTGCCGACAAGTGTCCTTTTCGGCATGACTTGAAGACTTCGGTATGAAGTCTTGGTGAACTGCGATGGTCTCGCCGATGGCTATGTGACTTCGGTGTAATCTCCTAGCGAAAGTGATAAGTCTCACCAACTGTTGGATGCTTCGGTATAACATGAAGAGCTCGGTGTGATGTCTTGATGAAAGACAATAGTCTCACAGAATGGAATGCTCATGTCGGCATGACTTGAAGAATTCGGTATGAGGTCTTGGTGAACTGCGATAGTCTTGTCAATGGGATTGCTAAGGTCAATGTGACTCTGAGCCTCGGTATGATGTCTCATCGAACAGCGATGGTCTTGGCAATAGCGATACAAGTGGTGATCATCGATATGAGGTCTTGGCGACATGGCGAAGTCTTAGCGATAGCTTTCTGGACTCGGTGTAACCTCTTGCCAATAGGGATGACTATTGGTGATATCATTTGTCAAGTCTTGTGGCATCGAGGAGACATGGATAGTGTCTCACCGACATGCGACACAAGTTGATCGTTATTGACCGAGTGAAGTCTGTCCTACGTGGTGCAACTTGGACCAATTAGAGAGAGCAGAATGTGAACCATTTGTTGTGAGACCATTGCAACCGTTTCTGTGTGGAAGGGAAAACTCTACATGAGGAAATGGAAACATCTATGATGATAAGGATGTTGAGCTGCAGATTGTTGTTTGACAATTATGATCTTGAACCGATTCACAGGGTCGAATGAGAACGAATGTATATATGTATGCATTGGACGTTCTGTATGTAAGAGTGTACAGAGTGTGCATGAGAGCCGAAGGTGAGAGTGATAGAGAGAGGGTCGAGAGGATGGCTTGAGGCCGAGGCCTTGAGGCTGAAATAGAGGAAGTGAGATTTGCTACCAATTGTATCCAGAATGAACAAGATGTAATCTTTGAAAAGGCTATGAGCCTGAAATTTTATTGTAACCATTTGTTGCTGAATAATACAATGGCTCGATCTTTGGAGTGTGGGGATTTTTATCTGAAAGTATTTTCCCCACATAAATCTGTTTATTCTGGTTTATGTCTCATCTTTCATGTCTGTTGGTTCTTGTTGTATAATTTTTTAATGCATGTTGTTGAATTTACATGTGCTTCTCTCAAAAGGATCAATGTGGGAAATAAACTGTTTGTTTTCGCTTTAGGACATAGTTGTATGTGTCTTTGAGGCAACCTAATCGAAATGAAAGTTACTGAAGGCAGTACTATTCTTTTAGGTTTCTCTGAGATGCCCCCATTTTCCCTTACAAACCTGTTGCTTACTCATCCAACTAACTGCACCACCATTCAACATGAAAATATATCCACTGGTGGATCTTATGCTGTCAATGTCCCCTGCCCAATCAGAATCCACATAACCTCGAATGTTGAGAGTCCTCTGTGATTCAACTAATTTTCCATGGTAACAAAATGCATATTCTGAAGTGCCCTTCAAATATCTGAATACTCTTTTCATAGCATCCCAATGTGTCCTTCCAGGATTAGCCATAAACCGACTAAGTACTCCCACTACTTGGGCAATGTCTGGCCTTGTACAGATCATTGCATACATAAGACTGCCAACCACACTAGCATAGGGTACACTGGTCATGTCCTCCATCTCAGTAGGATATTTTGGACAGTCTTCAACAAATAGATTTGTTCCATGCAAAATTGGAACAACTAGCTACTTGCAATCATTCATGCAAAATCTCTCTAGAATAGTCTTGATATACTTACTCTGACTAAGCCAGAGTTTTCCATTATTCCTGTCCCTAGTTATCTCCATCCCCAGAATATACCTTGTTGCACCAAGATCTTTCCTTTCGAACTTAGCAAACAACTGAGACTTAAGATCATAAATCATCAACTTACTATTGCCTATGAACAACATATCATCAACATAGAGAGCAATAATAGGAACTTGATCACTTTTAGCTTTGTAATACACACAATGATCAGATTTTGATCTTACAAATCCCAATGACAAAAAAAATGTGTCAAAATTTTGGTACCACATTCTAGGAGACTGCTTTAACCCATACAGAGACTTTTTTAACTTGCAAACTAGTTTCTCTTTACCTTTTTCCACAAAGTGCTCAGACTGGGACATATAGATTTCTTCTTCAAGATCACCATGAAGAAATGTTGCCTTCACATCCATCTGTTCGACCTCTAAGTCATACGCTGCTGCAAGTGACAAAATAAATCTAATGGACGTCAGCTTAGCTATAGGAGAAAAAAAATCTCCATAATCAATTCCCTCTACCTGGGAATAACCCTTCACAACCAACCTTGCCTTGTACTTTTCCACACTGCCATCTAGACCAATTTTCTTCTTAAATACCCATTTGTAGCCCACAGCTTTTCTGCCTTTAGGCAAGGACACCAAACTCCAAGTCTCATTATTTTCTAATGATGTCATTTCTTCATTCATGGCTTCCAACCAAGAGTTTGAATCAGACATTCTAAATGCCTCTTTCACAGTCCTAGGTTCATTAGTGCTATAAATTAAAGCATGGGCACAAGTAGAATCTATCAAAGAGAACCCATACCTATCAGGTTGCTTTCTTTCATGAGTTGACCTCCTCACTTGTTGAGGCTGAGGTTCTTCTTCTTCTTCAGAACTTTTAGAACTACTTGAGTTCTCCCCAGTTTCAGGTACATTTTAAATTTTCAATTCCTCTTTATCTAGTGTCGGAGGAACTTCAACTACATCCTTTTTGTTTTCTAATTTTTTCTTTGACTGCAGATCCAAGGTAGAAGGCTTCAGTTCATGAAATATTACACTTATATTGTATAGAACCTTCTTCGTATCAGGATTCCAAAGCTTGTATCCTTTTATGTCAGCACTATAGCCAATAAAAATACATTTGACAACCTTGTTCTCCAATTTAGATATTTTCTCATACGACACATGTGCATATGCCTCACAGCCAAAAACACGAATATTTCTTAAAGAGGGCTTCTTACCAGACCACGCTTCCAAAGGTGTTTTCTCAACAAGAGCGGAATTCGGAGAATGGTTTATCAAGTAACATGTTGTTGCAATTGCCTCAGCACAAAACTTCTCCAAGCCAGCACTACTCAGCATACTTCGTGCTCTCTCCATCACTGTCCTATTGAACCTTTTTGCAACTCTATTTTGTTGTGGAGTATAAGGTGTAGTCTTATGTCTCTTAATCCCATGGTCTTTACAGTACCTCTCGAATTCATCAGAACAAAATTCACCGCCATTATCAGTCCTTAAACATTTTATTTTTCTTCCAGTATGATTTTCTACAAGATTCTTAAATTCCTTAAACTGACTGAACACTTCTGATTTACTTTTCAAAAAATATACAAATGCTCTTCTCGAATAATCATCAATAAACGATACATAGTACCTTGACTTAGACAAAGAAGGAACATTCACTGGACCAACTACATCAGAATGAATATAATCTAGCAAACCAAAAGATTTATGAGGACTGGAATAAAATGAAACACGGTGTTGTTTACCATATATACAATGTTCACAGAATTCAAATTCAAGGTTACAATCATCAAGCCCCTCAACCAGGTTTTTATTCTTCAAGGTCTTTAAACCTTTCTCACCAATGTGGCCTAGCCTATGATGCCAGAGCATAGTATTTTCTGCTGGAAGTTTAACTTCCATAGAGTTTACACTATCAGGAATTTCTTCCTCTTTTCCTCCATGAGTAGCTTTTTGTGACTTGGCAGAGACACTATTGCATTGAACAGCATGTGCATTGAGCTTATACAAGGTACCAATATGAGCACCCCTTGCTAGCACCATAGAGCCTCTAGTCATCTTGCAGCCTTTTCCAAAGAACGTGACTTGTACTCTAATATCATTCAGCATACTAACAAAAAGTAGATTTTGAGCCAAACCTGGTATGTGCATTACATCATTGATTCCCTTCACTCTTCCATCAGGGAATTGAATTCTGACTCTTCCACGGCCAACAATTTCCAAAGATGAATCACTTGCCAAATACACCTTCCCACCATCGTATTCTTCATACTTCGTGAACCAGTCTCTATGAGATGTCATGTGGAAAGATGCTGAGAATGGCTAGACATCATTTGATGCCTGCGTAGCCAAGGCTGAAATGAAGGCGTCTGCATCACTCTGAGAAGAATGATTGTCGGAAGAATTCTTCTTCTTCTTTGCTTCTTCTCCTCTTTACAATCCTTTAGAACACTTGACCCGGTTGCCCTGGCTGACACTTCACCTTGGACTTCTTGCTAGGAGACTTTGATCTCCCCTCGATTTTGATTTGAACTTTTGTCCCTTCTTCTTGCCTTTCTCTTCGACCCAGCACCATAAACATCAGGGCCTCATAAGCCATCAAAATATTTCCTTCTCATCTCTTGATAACAAAGCAACAACATCTTCCATCTTTAAATTGGATGTTTGCTCCCAATAGCCATCACGAGGTGATCCCAAAGTGCGGCAAGAACACAATAAGAAGCATCGATGATCCTCTTCATCAATCTTCACCATAGGATGTTAGCTGTGCAATCGGCATGTTGAATGTGTTCAAATTATCCTTCTAAACCCTCACACCCTACATTCTCCTTGGTCAATGCGGCTTCTTCGCCGAGAGCGGTTTATTCACCAAGTTTCCATGATAAATAGATGCGGTCTCTTCCCTGAAAGATCGTCTTCTCTTCATGCATTAGGAAGAACATAGTCTACCAAACAGAGCCTTATCAACCCTTTTGATTTTCTATCTACCAGGTCCCAATCCTCTTGCTTCATGTCTTGAGGTTTTTTTCTAGACACAACATTCCAAAGATCTCAGTCCACTAATAGATCTTCCATTTTGAGTTTCCACAACTCAAAACTGCTTCTGATGAATTTCTCTGAAACAAAATGGTACACCAATGTGCTTGCCATATTAACTACTAATTTTTAATTACCAAACTTCTACAAGACTCCCCTTTGAGCGAGAATTGACTCCAAAAACCCAGCGTACCCACAAGGATAACACAACTGGCCAGGATCTGATACCACTTGTAAGGAAAGCTAAGATGTGGAAACAACTCTCCTAATGTCAAAACCCTAGGGAAGAATGCAGAGATACTTTTAAATTTTACAATTACAGTCCAATTAAGATGCACTTGAAAGAGATAACAGAAACAGAGAATTAAACATACACATATGAACACCAGATTTATGTGGGAAAACCCTTACAGGAGAAAAACCCACCACACCAAGAGAAGTCACTTTGTATTACAGTAATAAAGATTACATACAGAGACCAGAATTATCTTTCTGATGTCAATTTATAGCAGCATATTCAAATTGACAAACCTTTTTCAGAACATTCACATTACAATTCTCACAGAATTGAATTCACACTGATCACCCTTCGAACTCTTCACCCAACTATGCATCAAACATAGATCGATCATCCATCTCTAGAACTGAACAACATCTACAATTCCTGAGTATATCCCTGACGCCCATGGTCTGTCGATATTCCTCTCAATAACGGCCGCAATAGTCCAACTGCTAGCAGTTCCCATTCTGCTCCTCTGATTGGTTGAGAACAAACCACGTAGGATAGTCTTCACTCGGTCAAAAAATGTCCACATCGTATTCGCATGTCGGTGAGACACTAACCGTATCTCCCTGATGCCACAAAGCCAGCATTCGATATCGCCAAGAGTCATCACTATTGGCAAGAGGTTACACTGAGTTCAGAAAGTTGTCGCTCAGACTTCGCCATGTCGCCAAGACCTCATACCGATGATCCAAAGTCACATAGACAAGAGTATTCCCATCAGCGAGACTATCGTCCTTCGCTAAGAGATCATACCAAGCCTTTATGTTATACCGAAACATCCAACAGTTGGCAAGACAAACTACTATCACTCAGAGGTAATATCGAATGCTCACACCTTTCCCCGAAGACTTCAGTCACTGGGAGTCTCACTGAAGACATCCATTAACACACATCAATCTTAGCAGGACTTATCACTTTCACCGAGAGTTCTTATCAAAGTCACATGTTACACCGATGACACAAGTATATAACCATTCGGCGAGACATTACACATCGGTAAGACTTCTTACCGAGCCACCATATGTTATCCCGATGACTCCAAGTGTGGCTATCAGCGAGACTTTTCTTGTCGATATGAGACATACCAAACATCCAAGTCTCTCCCCAAAACTGCTTGTCACCCAAAGTCTTCCCGTTATCCGATAAGAGTGACCTGTCGACTAGATATCTCCACTCGGCAGAGGGTTACAGTGATCATCATGTCACAGCGACAACACCAGTCGGCAAGACAAAAGCATTGTCTTGGCGACCTGTACAAACTACAAGGTTTCAAAGCTGCTAGTCAGCCAAACAATATGGATGTCACACTGACTTGGCTCTTCCAGAAGTTTCTGCCTGTGAGATTGAGGCACATTATTCCAACACCTCCTCCACTGAACCTCTGTCTAGCCGTCGTTGTTCCAAATGGTTGTGACCCACCGTCCGCCCGCACCTTTTGGTCTGCATCCTTTGGAGTGATCTAAACTTCAACAATGGGGCACCCACCTACCTTTGAGGTCGTGCACGAAAAAATTCCGCCTACAGATTGCGGCCTTGCCAACACTGTTTCAACGGCAGGCCCTCAAATGGCCAGGCTACCCTTTATTCCCACATGCTTAAAAGATGAACTTAACACCTCCAGATCTTCAAAATTATTTTGACCCGCATGCCAAAATAGATTGACCTCCCTAGTCGACCCCCACTTCATACCTAAATCTTAATGCGGGTTGGGACATGCGGGCCATCATGCCCTGATTGTCGTCCCTCCTACAACTGCCTCTAAAATGTCCACCAGCCCAGGGAAGTTCGCACCCTTGGGCCTGCATCGTTATA
This sequence comes from Sequoia sempervirens, assembly GCA_007258455.2. Lineage (NCBI taxonomy): Eukaryota > Viridiplantae > Streptophyta > Pinopsida > Cupressales > Cupressaceae > Sequoia > Sequoia sempervirens. The sequence goes on along the minus strand of VDFB02271358.1, from coordinate 340,769,838 downwards.
ACTCCCTCTAGTAAAAGGCTAATGATAATTAGAAGGAGATGTTAGGATCTTTAGGTGATGGATTATCTAATGTAACATTGTTTTGTAGGATTCTAGCTAACTTTCCTTATTATTCATGCTCAAATGTGTTTATTGGTTTCTCACCGACAGGATATATGGAACCAAGTGGAGGATCTTCGAAGGTAGCCATGGAGAGAGAAAAAGGAAAGAAGTCAGCTAAAGCACCCAAAGGAAAAGAGGATAAAGACTAGATGAAGTACAAATTCCAAGGGGAGCCCCTTAACTCAAAGGTCACCATAGATTGGAGGGAGATCTAAAACACTAATCTGGGACACATAGATATTGATGAATTCAAGCAAAGAGTCTAGATCAACTCAACAATAGAAAATTCCAAAAATATTAGAAGTGGTGGGTTGGCCATAGTTGCAAGTTTCTTGCCTGCTCTCATTGCTCCTGAGCTTGTGATGCATTGTAGGGAGGCCTACCAAGAGGACACGAAAAGAATTGTGGACAAAGATGGAAATGTATTAGCTGACCTATCTACCAAATCAATAGGGAAGACCTTCCACATCCCTACCTTCACTGAGATGGAGGAAACATCCAAAGAATATGGTAAGCATATGTGGGATGAAGACCCCCTCAAATGCAAAAGGATCATCAATCAGTATCGGTTAAAAGAAAAGAGGGGCAGTGCAGCTAAAGTACCCCAAGAGCTCTTCCGCAGTGACCTCTATGAGGATTACCATGACTTGTTGACCCTATGTAGTAGATTCATGGACCTTCCGACCGCAACCTAATTTCAAGAGTGGATGGTGTAGTTTGTGGAAGAAATCCTCCAGGGCAAGGCCAAGTTTTATTGGGTAGGAATGATCAATAATTTCTTGCATAAGCAATTTGTGGCAGTGAAAAGGACTCATAAATTTTACATAAAATCCTACTTGGTCTATTTACTAGTAGACCAGATGCAATACAGAAGTTTGTTTGTAGCTCCAAGTGAGACTCCAAGCAGGGAGTTAAAGGTATATGATAAGTATCCCCAACTCCAATACAAAAATTTCAAGAGGGACTACTGCAGAGTCAATGACGCCTTCATATGCCATATTATCATACTGCTTGGAGGTGATTTTGAAAGGAGAGTCACCCACAGTGCAAATGCTTACATCTACCAGTTCGACTTCCTATTCATACAATTCCCAAATTTTACCTACATTCAAGCTGAGGGTTTCTCAAAGAAACCATACAAGCTGCCCTGGTAAACAAATGACTGGATAATTTTGCTTGAGCTCTCCCAGCAACTGCAGCATGCACACACTCTCCTAAGTGACAAGCATAGAGCAAGGATTCCCTATCCCCTTTCCTTTGTCCTAGGAATGTATGAGCTCCACATGTCCCAATGTGTAGACTATTCTGATAAAGAGCTTGCGGAATATAACCTGGAGTTCCACACCGTCCGGCTGTGGATGGATCCATATGGTAAGCTTAGGAAGATGGTTGGGATGAAACACACCCATGTAC